>CM056842.1:7255000-8465000 GCA_029853015.1 Chelidonichthys spinosus
GAAGTAAAAATAAAGTTAATATGAGACTAAAATTCATCATGTGGACGCCAACAAGACTCAAGCTAATACTGCTCCATAACTGCTGGTTGTGGGAATTGTGTACAGCTTGTAATACTATAAGTATGAAAGGATAAACTATCCTAACTGTTAAATCCACAAAGTACTATGATGGCCTATATTTAATTTTACTGTTCAAAAAGTAAGTATCAATGAATACGCTTATTTTATAAATATATATAATACATTTTTGCAGTAATATATTTGAAATTCATAGCGTGTCTATTGCCTCCACACAGCTTCGAGACAGCTGAGCAGGCGGATAGCAGCTAACAGTGCATCAGCGGAGGGGGAACTGAGCTGGCGACAGTGAGACACGCTCACATGCACAAGGAATACTCAGATTACAACACACAAAGTGGGAGCGTGACTTCATTCTCTGCTGAGGAAGACATTACTCCGCTATAACTGTACATTGCATCTTGTTGTTTGCTGCTATGTTAATGCTCTTAATATTGTCTACAGAACCTTCTTTTGTCGAGAGAAAAAAAGTCAGACAAGCCCTGCAGAAACCGATGTGTTTCTTTGGGTCTGGAAATAACTTTTATTGTCGACTAAACTCACCAAAAATAAAACACTATTTTTAACAATCCTATTTATTTCTGTGAAGGTTTGTTTTCGGAGCCTCAGACTTGCAGCAGCGCGATCGTGCCTGCCGCTAAAGCTAGCTCAAACTCCAGTGGAAACAAACGCCACCTACGCAGCAGAGCACGCGGGGCGGAGGACAACATCCTTTGACTAGCGCAGCCAACATCCACCCTGCTGAAGTGTCCTTGAGCAAGACACTGGATCTGTACCAGCCCTGCCACTGCTGTAACTGACCCTCGCAGGCTGAGCCGAGAAAAGGTGAATATCCCTACGGGGGGATCGAATATCACATTATTATTACAGTGTGCTACTTACAAGCCATCTACAGTGCTTCCTTCAATCCCGCGCCACGGAGAGTCATATCTCAGCAACACGGGAGCAGGATGTGTGTGTGCGTCTATGTATAACTGTGCGTGTTCAACCACGGCGCTCCGTATCACCCTCCATCATCGGAGTTGAGGGGTTGTGGTTCCTAGAGAAGCACTTTACTTAAATGAGACCCTCAACGGCTCGACATGCAGGTGTCAGCGTGTGTGCGTGTGTGCTGCATGTGTGTGTGTGGGCGTCAGACAGTCACCGTGTGTGTGTGTGTGTGTGTGTGTGTGTGTGAGAGAGGGAAGAGACTGAACAAGAGAGAAGACAGACAGCGGAAAGGAGAGAGAGGCGGCGAGGGAGCAAGCGGGGGAAGGAGGGAGTGACGGAGGTAGGGAGCGAGGAGTAGGGCGAGAGAAGATGGGAGCCTGTGACAGAGCAGGAGAGAGAGAGAGGGAGAGAGACAGCAGGTGAGAATAACCTAGTCTGACCTTATTTCAGCATGGCTTTTCCATTCTTTATATTCCCTCATTGCTGTAATATTTACACAGGAATAAAAGATTATTGGAGAGATCAACGGAGAGGAAATAAAGAGCAAAGAAAGGGGGGCGGGATAAACCAAAAAAAAAAAGAATAGAGAACAGGCTGATGGATAGGGGTGGGGGGGGGGATTTCAGGGCTGCAACTAACAATAATTTTTCATTGTCGATCAGTCTGCCAATTATTTTCTTGATTATTCAATTCATCATTGAGTGTGTGAAATGTGAAAAAACAGCCAGTGAGAACACCGTTTCTGAGAGGCCAAGGTAATGTCTTCAAACGTCTTGCTTTCTCCAACTGGCACACCAAAACCAGAACACCTTCTACTGACAATGATATTAAAAAGACGGCGGATATTTGGCATTTTAGCTTCCAAAAAAAATGGGTTATCAAAATAGTTGCATTTCATTTTCTGTCAGTCAACACACCTTTATTATGACGCTCCGTTCCTTCATTGCCAGAAAGAGAAAGTGGAAGACAAACGAGTATGGCACACGGCCTGGCCTTGAAACAGGTACACGCAATGCCTTTAATGATGTCATTTTATCGTTGGACAGATTTTGTAATGTACAAAATCTGAACACATTTGATGCTGTTGTTGCTTTTTATGCAATTTTGTATCGTGATGTATTTGTATTATGATAATAAGCCCTGCTACCAAGGAGACAAACTGTTTTCACTCTGCACTGCAAGCCGTTGAGACAGAGCTTTACTTCCCGGATGCACACAATTATACAGACTTGTGAGAAAGAAATGAGGGTAAACATGCCCACATGTTTGGTACTGATCAGCAACACAGGTCTCTTAGCTGCAATATGTATCTGCATGTCACAACTGAGGAGAAAACCCACAAGCCCGCTGCTTTGTTCCACTGGTTTCTGTTATATATCCACTGGATTGTCTTCTTGTTATTATCTATCTATTTATCCGTATGAAGTGTTGTTTTCAGAAATGTGTAATTAAATGTTGGCAATAACTCTAACATCCATGCCGCTAAGCGTATTTGACTTTTTGTTTTTGATAAAGACGGAGCTTAAACAAATGGAAGAGCCGATGAAACGCAGACAAGACCAAGACACTCAGAGGTTCTGATGAAGCAAGACGTACAAACGTGCACTGACACACAAACAGGAGCAGCCGTGATCACACACACACACACACACACCCACAAGAGCGGAGATAAGTGCACACTCGCACACAACAGACTGCCCTATATTATGCATGCACACATGCTTCCAAACATTACAAAAACACACATCAAAACGACCGGAAAAGACAGTAGGCGGTTATTAAAGAGACAAAAGAGAAAAATAGAGAGAAGGAGAAGAGACACTTTACCAGCAATCAAAGACGTGGAGGAGAAGAGACGGAGAGAAGGGGAGAGAGAGGGAGAGAGAGGGGGAGAGAGAGGGGGAGAGAGAGGGAGAGAGAGACATGCAAAAGGGGAGAGTGTGCTTCTAATCAGGCTGGATCCAAAATTTAGACAGGCACATCACACAGGCACAAGCAGTCCCAGTAGGATTAGGACCTCAGCACTCTGTGTGTGTGTGTGTGTGTGTGTGTGTGTGTGTGTGTGCACATCCCACGAGACTGATTAGCCATGAATGACTGATGACGGATCTTTGTTGTTGTTGTTTTTTTTCTCCCCACTCTCTCTCTCTCTCTCTCTCTCTCTCTACCCCTCTCTCTCTCTCTCTATCGTGCTCTCTTTTCTTGTTTTCTTTCTCACTCTCGGGCAGGAGCATGGGAGTGGATTCTCACACACACACACACACCCACACACACACATTTATATAGAGCTGCACACAGCTCCATGTATATTCAACGACGGCTCCTGAATATACTTAATGCTTTCATGTGTGTCACTGTGTAACGATCCATGCTGTTCCACACAGCTGCTTCTCTCTTTTTCTTACTCTCTTACCCCCGTAACACACACACACACACACACATGTGCACAGCACACGCACGTGCACGCAAACATTTTTCCTAGATAAGAGCACATTAGCCGTCTTTCACACCGAACCCACAATCTGTTCAATCAGCAGTGTGACTCCGAACAAGTTGAAGGGTGTAGCATTCAGTCGGCAGTCTGACCACTCTGCCTTCTTTAACCTCACCTCCAGATGAACCTTCAGCCCCCTCCATCCATCTGAGGCCCTGACAGCAAAACAAACTGGACACAGACCCGCCTGAATGGAGGCCATTACAATATGAATGAGCCAAACAGAGCTGAAATGAATCGAATAGAGAACCAAAACGCAACAACTGCGTGAAAAAAAGGGCCCCGGCTGACTCAAACAAGTCAGCTCGAGTGACGATGAGTCACAAATGTGACCCCGAGACTGAATGAAAGCCGGTCGGCCTCAGGTGTCGCGATAAGGGTTGCCATGGTTGCAACACCTCTGCTTTGCGGTACGCATTTTCAGAGGGTTCAGACCTGTGGATCTGGCGAGACTGTGACATCATGTCTGCCCCCCCAGTGATGTCACTTCTCTATCACGTTGCAGGGAATCGCCTTGACCCCTCTGAAGAAGTGGAAAGCCATAAAATATCAGGGAATTATATTGTCTGTACGCACGCGAATAGCCACTTTCTTTTCACACATCTGGTGACTTTCTCATGCATTCATATCATCCAGCCACATATTCACATAAAACACCTTATAGTGTGTTTTTCAATGAACACACACACACACACACACACACTGCTTCCCCTCCTCCTGTACAGAGTAAGAAGCTGTTTTAGCCTTGTGTTTTGCGGGCTGTTTAAAATGTCATTTTTCTCTCGTTTCTCTGACTTCAAAGGCGCTGCGCTGAGCCCTCGCTCCCTCTTGCCAAATCCTCCAATCGTTTCTGATTTAGTGAGTTGGCTATGGGCCGAGTAGCACCGGGACAGGCCCGTTAACAACCGGCCGAATGGTGGGGAGAGGGGAAGGCAAGAAGAGAGAGAGGAGGAGGGGGGGAAACAAATGAGGCAATGTGGAAAAGATGTGGGAGCAGGCTGAAATTAAGACAGAAATAGGAGGAGTGCTGAGAGAAGCCGGTCTGCTAACAACGCGAGGAGGCGATGGGCGTGTGGGGAGTTAGACAGAGATGGGAGCTTGATATAAGAGGTGGGGGGGAGGGGGGGATCGATTGAGAAGAGAAGGGGGGAGCGAGAAGAGTGGGGAGGTACATGTCTGTGAGGAGGAAGGAGGGCTGGAGGACCACTCGAAAATCTGAGAGGAGCGAACGCAGAGTGAAGGGGAAGTGAAAGAGGAAAGCAGAAGGAGAGGAGGAAGAGGGAGGGCGAGCATGTGGTCAAAGAGGAGCAAGGAAGACAGTGTGGAGGGGAGGTCTGGCCAGTAAGGGACAGAAGAAGAAGAAGAAGAAGAAGAAGAAGAAGAAGAGGAGAGCGACGGAGAGAAAAAGAGCACATGGGCACAGGAAGTCTGGCGCTTTCCATTCACATGCCAAGTCATCAGATGGTGGTGTGTGTTCACACCCCGGAGATGTCGCAACCAAACGCACCCCACTCCCTTCATATCACTGCTACCGACAATAAGCAGCTGTTCACATGTTGGATGGGAGTTGGAGATGAGACAAAAGTCTTCTGTCAGTGCGGCAAATGTGCTCCAGAACAAACGCGTGCTTCGCTCCAAACTCCCAACATCAGCTCAGCTAATATATTCCAATTTATTTATCTTTTTTTTTATCGCTCCGTTGATGTGACCTTTTCAGACGGCTGGAGTCGCGGTCACAGTTACTCCGAGGTCAATCTGATTAGACTAGACTGGGTTCGGGAATGTATTTAAATGATTTGCCATCGTTGGCTTGAAATATCAAAGCTAGCGCAAGAGTCTAATTTGTAATGGAAATGCCTTTAATGACTCTACTGGCTTTACTTAATGACTTAATGCTTTAATGCGTCAACACATTTCAAACAGTCAGACTCATTTAACTGATTTCTTTGGCCTTGTTGCATATTTTATTTCTAGTCGTGAAAAGTGCAGTACTGATGCGGGTGTAAAATTAATTCTCCAATGTGTTTTTTTTTTCTTCCAAATTGTGCATATGTAAAATGTGTTTTTTTACAGAATTAGTATGGAGTGAGTGTTAATTTTGACCTAACTGTTGGTGATTTGGCTAAACTAAAATGTATCTTAAAAGTGTCACAAATGTACGGTTAAAAGGATCCACATATTTTTTATAATCAGCAAATAAATAGCATGGTTGCTGTTTTTTTTAAAAAGAAGCTATAAATCATATTTAAATGTAAATCAATCAAAAGTAATAATAAAACAATAAAACTGGGTCAAAATGTTTTATTTGATTAAAATTAACCCTGTATTGCATCAGTGCAATATTGACTTAAAAGTCTATGTAGATTTTAAGTGTGCTTTTTTGTCGTGAATTGAACTGAATTGACAGTTTACACTCTGCTCCTTCCTCCCTGCGTCCAATCACAGCACGGCTGGCTGCAGCCCCCACCAGCTGTCTCCGGCACACAGGGGGTCGTCTTGCACACTGCACCCGGGATGTGCCCCTTGTACCCTGGGTAGCACTGGTGAGGTGGGGGGGGGATGTCTGAGACTCATCCATTGCTGACTCATCTCAGACACACACACACACACACACACACGGGGGAAAACGTCTCTTCTCTCTCTCGCTTTCACTAACGCGCACTCTTGAGAAGCAGCGGATGCGGTAGGCTGAGGAGTCGAGGATGGCGGCCAGTGGGCGCCGTCAGGCAGCGGTAATCTGACTGGATTACCAACCAGGTGGAAACATTCAGCCTCTCGACTCCCACTGCTCCTCCTCTTCCTCCCTCTCTTCCTCTGCTCCATCCATCTATCATTTGCATGCTTGTTTTCTCTTTTCACCTCATTCTTTCGTAGGGCCTTTTACACAATCAGCACCCTACACACACACACACACACGCACACACACACGCCATCTTTCCTCTCTCTGTCACGCTACTTGTCTGTGTGTGAAGGTGTGTGCAGGTAGGAGTGTGAAGGGGCGTGTCTCATATGTGCAGCCGTGACGATCAAAGCCAAAGCCGAGAAACTTCCAAGGGAAGAGAGACGTTACAGACAGCATCATGATGAATGGACAGGGTGGCTGCATGCAACACACACACACACACACACACACAGCGGAGCACATTTATAGCAAAGAGTCGCAGGATTTAGCTGCAGGATCTTGTGCCTCACTAACAAGACTGAACGGGAAGCAGGGAGAGCGAGAAAAGAAGAAGAAGAAAGGTCAAAGAGGAAAGATTGAGAGAAAAGAAAGAGAGGAGCGGCAGAGGTTATCTACTCCAACCGAAACATTCTGATTATGGTTTATTACTTATTCAAAGTACAAAACACAAGCGGCTTAAGATAGAAACCCTTTAAGGGTGTGTGTGTGTGTGTACAGCTGTGCATGCATGCACACATGTGACATGAATGGGCGCTCTTTCTGTCTGTATTACTAGGTCACACACACACACACACACACACACACACAAAATCATGTAAACAAAAACCGTCTGCTGTCTGGGAAGTAACACACCTGTTCAATGACATGCTTTGCCACGCCCTCCATAATACTGCACACCTGTGCTACTGCAGGCTAAACCTAACCTTAATCACACACACACACATACACATACACACACATACACGGCTACTGCCCAGGGGCTAACATCACAGAAAAGAGGAAGAAAGAGAGGGGGACTGGAATAAAAGCAAAGCAGTGAAACAGGGAGGGGAACGAGAGACAAAGGCTTTCTGCTCCTATCAGTAATCTAAACGCCTGTGTAATATCATTGTGGGGCTTTATCAATTTGGGGGGTTGAATCTTATGCCGTTGGTATGCAGCTGTCATTCCATCACCTTGTCAAGCGCAACCATATTCAAGAAGACACCATGCTGATCTAAATAAAAGGCTTCAGCAAAATTGATGGATTGCAGGTTTTCCGGGATATGAAGAAACAGGGGGGGGGACGAGAGGCGTTTTTTTTTTTAATACTAAGAATTACTGTAAGTAATGAACCCAATTTGGTCTTGTGAGAAGTTAGAAATGTGTGTGTGTCTCTTTCCAAAGATCTGAAAGCACCCCCCCTTGCCCTGGTATGGCCAGCCCCACATCGTATCTACCCCCTGTGCCGAGGCCTAGGGCCAGGCATACAGCTCTCTGAATCTCTGAGGGGGGGCACGCACAAAGGTAACCCCCATCTTAACGTCCCAGCACACACACACACACACACACACGCACCAACCCCCATCCCAAAACAACAATCCTCTACGCCCATCATGTCAGTCAAAACCCCATCAGGGACATGCATGGAGAGTCTGGATATCTGGAATCTCAATACAGTGTCATGCACCTTGAGACCCAGTGAGAGGCCCCCTTGAATATATTTCAATAGCATTATCACCGTGCATTACTACACTTTTCTCCCCTTTCAACATTACAGAATCATCTTTAAATTTGACCATAATATATGTCAGCAGGTACGACATCAGTCAAAGTGTTGTATAATGGCTTTAAATTGTTATGCAAGCAACAATCTCGCCATCAGTTAGAGGTTTAAAAATATGCCATTGCCACATTTTTGGTAAAACCGTTTCAGTCAAATTTTAAACGTGCAGCTAAATGTCTTTGGAATTATGGAAAATATTGTATTTATTTAAAATAAATTGAATTATTGTGTAATACTTTTAAATAAATTGTAGAACTGTAATTATGTTAATTGTGTAATGTGAATCATTCTGTAATATATAGCTGCATTGCAGAAAAATTATACATTTTATGAGACATTATGTACACATTGCATTTACATTAACACATTTATTAGACATATAGACGATGAAATATGTTACATTTTAGAATATATTTTTTAAATTCCTAAATTGTGAAAAATAATAAATATAAATATTGTATTATTAGTCCTGTGTGTAGATTGTAAATTGACTTTAGAAAAATTGAAGTGTATACATACACGATACAGTTTTAGAAACAGCATGTACTCTCATGTAAAAACACATCTGAAGACGAAACAAGCTAATAAAAATAATAATATTTTTCATCAGGCTTCCTCCGTGTGAATTGCAGCCAAGACCAGAACCAGGACCTGAGGCACAGATGTAAAACTGGTTCAGTTCCTATTTCTGAAAACAACACAGCTGAATGGGTTTGGACGGAAACGTGGAAATTGCGCATTTTGTTAAAAAAAATATATATATTTAAAGGAAAATGAGTTAAAATTGCGCACCGGACGATTTTCCCTCCTGCTGTTGTGTAAAACTAATGAATATGCAAATGAGTGGCGACATAGGATGTGTGGATCCTACACACGACAGACAATATCATTCATTCATAGGCCGCGAGTCTCAACGTCTATTTAAAGAAGCCTCCGCGTTTGATGAATGATAATTAATGAGATTTCTCATCGAGCACGTTTACATTCATCCAGTCAGTCCACTTTATAGACACTGTATGATTTCGAGCAGAGCCTTTCTTTCTTCCCCTTTCTCTCGCTCTACACACGCGCACACGTGCACACGCACGCCCCCCCCCCCCCCTCCACCCCTCCCCCTATTGAGACAGGATACCAAAGCTACTTGTTAAATCTAATGCATGCACTGTCAACCCATTCGCACCCCGTCACGTCCCCGCTCAATATAGAAACCGGATTTTCTGGTATTACCCGCACCTCTATTAGCCAGAGCTCCCCTCCACTCCCTCCACCACCGCGACCCCCAGTTTGTGACCAGTACAAACCAGCATGTTCCCCGAACCCACCAGCATCAAACCCACCATGGCCCCCGGAGCCAAGGAGGAAGGAGGAAACGTTGCACAGAAACTGTAGTCAGCTAATAGCTTCAATTTATTGTTTAATGGGAAATATAAGCAGTGGAATTACCCACTTCTAATTAATTACTTCAAATGGCAATGATTAGTACTTTACTAATTGATGAAAGCATATAAATCTATGACAAGATTATACAACTGGAAACGCCTAATAATCCGTGTGTGATAAAGGCGAATAATCCTAGAATGTTTCTAGAAAGAGAGGTTTTAAGTCTCAAACAAAAAAAGGGGGGGGGGGGGGCACGCCGTAAATTTAAAGTTAATCTAATTTGCCAAGTTTCCGTGTTCCATATTTTTGCTTTTACGCGAGGCTGAAACATTAAACTGGGAAATGATATTTATTTTTCTATAACACACAGAAAGCAGCTATGTCATAAACAGGTCATGAAATAAAGTAAAGCATAAACCACTTTAAGAATCCTGAGCTTTTTTTTTATTGTTTTGTTAATAATTTCTAATTCTGAGCAATTTCCTCCCACAGTAAATTCAAGTTCGTCCCATACAGCTTTAAGGCTGACCAAGTTTGTAACACGGTGCACATATGCTTCTGACAAAAGAGAGTATTCTTTTTTGTTTTTTTTATATATATATATATATAAAACCCACACACGAAAAGCGCTGATTGAAAACTGACCTGAGTGCGGAGCCATGGAGAGGTGGGATGAGTAGTATTTCCCAGGCTGGAAGTGAGCGTGGTGCTGCACGGAGCCGTGGCCGCCTGGCGCCATCCGAGACGCGGCGCTGTGAACCAGCGCGCTCCGCTCCGTCAGGAGGTGGTGCGGAGGAGCGAAATCTCGGCTTTCCATCCCGTCGAGAACCCGATAAATCCCAAATCCGAAGTAAAATCCGGAGGCACCGAAGGTCTCAGGCGCCCAGATGCAAATAATCCCTTTTTATGAACTTCGGGCTCCCCTCGCATTGAGCGGAGTTTCGGCTTTGCAGCGTAGAAACTGAGTCCCCGTCATGTCCTACAAAAGAGAGAGCAGGAGACGCGTCAAAGCGCTGACAATAATGAGCCAACCAGGGATGTGGTGCTGGAGAAAAGGCTGAGCTGAGAGACAGTCGCTGTTCGCGTTTAGACAAACAGCCTGGCATTTACAAAAGCAATTCGATTTTCACCAACAACAAAACAAAAAAAAAACAACAACGAGCACATTTGCCTATTATGCGCACTAGTTTGTCCTCCGCGTCTCGTTTAACGACGACGTGTGCCAGCGCAGGAAGGTGAGTGGAGTCTGCTGCAGATAGAAAGGTGGTTGAAGTGAGTTTGTGTGGATTTACCCTGCACCCCCCCCCCCTCCATACTAACATATGAAGGAAACCATTTCCACAATACTCGTGAGCAAGAACGCACAAACCCCTAAATTATGGCGACTAATATCTATCCCGCCGACCTCAGAGTTCCCACAGTTGCCAAATAAGGCAGGAAGAAACGCGCGCTTTGATTAATGCGTCGTTGTTTATGCAAATGAAGTTTCTATCCACGTTCAGTTGTCATAAAATCGGATCCATTGTACGCTCATTTAACATGTGGTCGCGTCACTTCAGAGCACAGGCTATTCTATGATTTTTTTTTAAAGCAATAAAACATGGGATTAATATAACATCTAGTAGCACACACACACACACACACACACACACACACATTCCTGCCCCGGATCAAGGTTTTTTTTTTTTTGCGTTTTAAAAATGTAATCTGACTTCGCTGCCTTCTGTTTTTATGGCTTAACCATACCAAACTTGTTTCACCTTTAATGTTTGTCTTTCTTTTCTTTTTCTTTCTCCCCCTTTTTTTTATTGCTGGCTCCATCGTAACCGAGATTCGTATTTGTGGTGTCGCTTATTAATGGAAACGGTGATGAAACAGCTATTTCTGTCAACTCCTACGGGGGTCAGCGGCAGTGGCCCCCTCGCCTCCTGGCGATGGCAAACACCATGCATCAGCTACACACACGGTATACTGTATATGGGCTACACTGTAATCACAAACACAAATCAAATCACCTTTATGCCCCAGCTGCGAAAGAGCGGGGCAATAAACAGTGAAATAGACTAGGAAATCATCGACTTGATATGTATGCCTTATAGCCTATAGGTCATTTACTTAAATAGGGCTCAGACAGTGAGAGCTCGGTGCCTGCGTTCACCCAAACACACCTCAGCAGTCCATCCATTAGGCCTCTCAATGCATGGCACGTCCATCCAGCGCTCTGTAGATGCTGATAGCACCTCCCAGGAACCGACGATAAAGGAACAAAGAAAATATCAAATGCTCTGGTGGACCAGGGGCTTATGAAGAGCATAGGAATATATAGGCTGCACGAGCTCGGAGATTCAATTCTCCTTAACGCACGCGCGCGCGCGCGCAGCACAGACAAGCTGCTCAAGGACTCCCAACTTTCAGGAATTGTGCTCGGGGTAAGGATGGTTCTCCAAAGTTCAGCGGGGCTGACAGAGCGATGGTGTTCCCGGTCAAACACTCCCAACGAACTACCCAACGCGTGCACACACCGCGTACCTTAAGGAGAACCTGGCCTATAGTGCAAGTGCATTTTCAATCACTTCATTTCCCTTTTGTTGGTGCAGCACCACGTTCTGGTTTGTGACCCCCATCCAGTCGACATCGAGAGGGGGGAAAGACGAGGGTGAGCCGGGAGAGAAACGCAGGCTACACCGCCAGCGCACTGGGGAAGGCAAAATGGACTCTCTCCTGTCCCCTAGGCTGTGAGAAACAATGGCCCTTCTCTACGGGACATCAATCATAAACCACTCTCGGCTGACATTTGTCTATACATTTTTAAATTTTGGGACCGTAAACACACGTCCTCGGTGTTTACATTCCATGTCAACACAGAGCCACTCAGGCTACATTTAACAACCTGGATATAAATCCCGTGTTATCGCTCGCCACGCAAACAAAACAGACGTGAGCAGATCGCGCGTAACAGTTTGAGGGGGTGCTCATTTGGATCTACTGTATTGTGATGTGTGTGTGTGTGTGTGTGTGTGTGTGTGTGTGCGTCTACGTGGAAGGCGTTCAGACTTCCTTCCACCTTCATCCAGGCTCCTCCAAAACCCCATACACACTAGGCTACCCAAACACACACACACACACACAAACGCGCGCGCACACGCATCTCCCAAAACACGCGCACACACACCTCCAACACCACTGGCCCTGCAGAGGGTCAAACACAGCCAGACGAAAATCCCCCCAACAAAAGTGCCCCAATAGTGGTGAAAACGACACAACACGAACTCCGCACGAAAACCAGCACATCTGCAAAGAATTGTATTTTCAGGTCACGTGCAATCCAGGTTTCAAACCTCCAAAATACGCAGTTTGTGCCATTTGAACAGAAATCCATTAAATCATAAATGCGTGGACCTTTGGACAAAAGATTTAAAAAAAAAAAAAAGAAGGAATTAGTGGCTTCAGGTTCAGAGGCCAACTCACTGCCTTCAACAATTTTGCAATAAAGTGAAGTCGCAAAGCATAAACGAGACACTAAATCCGAGTATTCAGAGGCCGAGTACGCAGGAGAGACAAGCCCGGCCGAGCCGAAGACAGACCGGCGTCTGCGTCAGGCTTCGTACCGATGAGGGGGTGCGGGGAGCACTGCAGTTTGCAATAAACTGCCCCGTCTGCCTCTCCCTCGAATACACACACACACACACACACACACACACACACACACACACACACACACACACACACACGCACACAATAGGAAACTAACAAAGAATAATCTACAATTTAGAATCTATAAAACTACGGGCGTGTGGAGGCGCGCTGAAAAGCGAGTGCTTTTGAATAGTCCTCTGAATGAATCAGCAACACACAAGTAATTTGGCTGTGAAGAGAGGTCAAATCAAAAAAAAAAAAGTGACACACACACACACACTCACACAGCTCCAGACTGGACAGGAGAGATCTGAATGTACACCCTTCAAAATACAGTAACATCGTGAGACGTGTTGTTTTCATTACAGACTGTCTTCAGATTATTATTATTCTGTAAGGGTTAGCAGTTTTACTGTTTACTTCTCTCGAGGTGTGACAGTGAATGCTCGCGGAGTAAACTGTAAAAATAGATCCCCATTTAAATAAAACGGTGCATTTAGATCCTCTCGCGTGCAGCACTTGAACTCACATTTACATCCAGTGGCTACAATCGGCAGGGATTATAAAACGCGGCATTAAAAATAATTTGCTACTTACTGGCAAGTTACATCCATTGCGTGGCGACTCGGTCACAACGAAAGAAGAAAAGTACAAAAAATATTCAAAGTGAAAATCCCCGAGTCGCAGAGATGAAACATGTGGGATTGATTACATCCTATGCTGCTGCAGACTGTGGTGTGCAGTCAGTTGAGGTATGGGAGAGACGCATCGTAGAAGTTCAGGCTTGTAGTGAATCGAGGCTCGTTCATGCAGCCGGAGACTCAGACACGCCGGGAGGAGGAGGGGGAGGAGGGGTGTGTGTGTGTGTGTGCGCGGGGAGGGGTGAACGCGCAGGCCTATTGGTTTGAGAACGACAATGTGAAAGCGTGCCCGTGAGGCGCCCCTCCACCCGCCCTACCCTTTCCTACATCCCACACACCCACCACCCACCCCCCCCCCCCCTTCGACGGTAAACACACGCCGCCATTGGCTGCCGCTCCGAGCCAATGAGGAAGCCGCCGGAGCCGCGGAGCAAAACCGCGGGCGTTTGATTTGCAGCCCTCGGCGCACTGCGTGCGCAAGCAAATGCGATGAGACAGGCGGCACCGCTCGGCACCGTTCAGCGCGCGGAGAGGAGAGGAACTGGAGCCGTGCAGCGCCGCCTGCACTTTGTGATCACTGGTGGAGAGCAAACAGCATCTAGCCTATTCCGTGTGATCCCACTGCAGTTCAGTTCAAATGCTGCATGCGCTCCGAGTGTATCGTTATTTTGCTCTGTGACAGCGATGATGTGATAGTTTTATTGATGCTCCTTTAGGGAAATCCAGCTTTTTTTTTCACTCGTCCCACTGCATGTGTTTTGCTAAATAAATCCTTATTTGCAGAATCTGTATCTGATTTAGTGAGCATGTTGGCTCGCAAAGCAAGACATTTTTGCCCCCCTCCCCCTCTCCTACATTAAGATAAGAGGAGTTTAGGACCTTTAATTGACAGGCATAAAGTTAAGTATAAGTTTGACAGGGGAAATGTGCAGACTGGGATACTGGGAGCACACCTATAGGATGATTTTATCAATGCAATTTCTCCGCTTCGTCCTTAAATCCTCTCCGATTAATAGTGCAGGTTATGCTCTGTACATGCACGTGCATTTCTTCTTCATCAGCTTCACTAAATCCAACAATATGCCACGTATTTAAATGACTGCCGTTTAATTGAAAACAGTAAAGTGCACCTGAATGCACTTAAGCTTGTTTTTTGTGTGGAGAAAGGGTTAATAAAGTTGCTTTATTTCCATCTATTTTATGACGCTATGTCTGTTTACGTGTCTCTGTCACTCACAAACACGTGCACGCACGCACGCACACACACAAATTGAATCACTGCGTAATTTGAAAGCATTACTGTCCCCGGGGTTAGCCTTGCGCACGGTTCACTAATTTAGCCAATTAAAAGTGGAAGGATATGGGCTTGTGTGTTTCCATGTCGAAATATATGAGCTGCTATAGGCTAATATTCCCGTCCAGGTTTGTTTATACGCGGAGGTAAAGGGTTAAAACTCGGGGCTCCAACCTTGCGAGGCTCCTGATTGGCTGGCTCGTTGCCAGATCTCTGTCAATCACCGAGTGTAAACAAGGCTCTGATT
The DNA here is from genome assembly GCA_029853015.1 of Chelidonichthys spinosus. Taxonomy (NCBI): domain Eukaryota; kingdom Metazoa; phylum Chordata; class Actinopteri; order Perciformes; family Triglidae; genus Chelidonichthys; species Chelidonichthys spinosus. Next base: position 7,270,149 of record CM056842.1, read on the forward strand.
GGCTGCTGGCCAGTCCGCACTGGGCTGCCTGAAAAAAGCAATTACTGCCCCTGCGGTTTCAAGGCGGCCCCGCGCAGAACGATGAAAGGAGATAAGGAGGGGCGGTTTCAAGGCGCCCCCCACGGCGAACCCCGTTGGCCCCAGAGCAAAAGGAGAGTCAAGAGTGACTAAATCAAAGGGAATACAGTAAAAGGGGGGAAACTACACGTTGTATTAAATGTAGAGACTAGATTCGCGGAATGGTGCAATAACAACTTTGTGTTTAGAAAATGGAGGGAGAACGGCAACAAGAACGGGAAACAGCTGCAGCTGCTTCGAGGGAGTTCCTTTTTTTATTTTTTATTTTTTGTTTAACACACAGAGAGAAAAGTTTTGCCGGGAATGGAAGCGATGGAAAGAGAGCAATAGGTCTGCTGCTCAATTGTAATATTTTTATCACCTAAATGTTAAAACAGTGGCGATACTGGATCGTCAGGACTCGGCTGTTGTTGTGGTGCTGCTGCGCCCAAAAATTTGACTAAAACTTTTTATTGTTCAATAATTAGGTGGACATTTCCGCTTTTACACAACAGCTTAAATGCAATTAGCCTATAGTTATATCAGGTCATTGGTAGTTTTTGAAAGGGATAATAGCACAAATTAACCATTATTTTTTTAGAAAATAAAATAAAAATCTATAAATGAAAAACAAAAAATATAGAATAAAAAATATATGTTTTAAAATTTCTACTATATTAGAAATTAGGAAATAGGAAATACATATATATAAACACACACACACACACAATGTATACACACAATATATGTATATATTGCATAGGCCTACATACATTTTGATAATTTATATCAAATTACGTCGAGGCCAGCAGATTTATCACGTCTGTAATTAGATAATCGTTACCCTCCTTTCCTATTTACATAGCAGCCTGCATTCCAAAGCCCTGTGCTCTCCAATGGGGTTCAGCCACCACGTGTCCACACACACACACACACACACACACACACACACACACACACACACACACACACTCTTGACAACAAGATCAAATGTAGCTATATCTAGCTATAATCTGCAGACTTCCACAGCCATTCAAAGTCAATATTTTAATAGTCCAAATGTGTTCTGCAACCAGCAGAACAACACACACACATGCATTAGCATCCATTAAGGTGGCAAAACCTTTGTGGAGTTGCGGAACTCATAAGATGGTGCTCGACCTCCATCAAAATATATATGGGCTGTATATGTGTGCAGACTCAATGAGAGAAAAATAAATAATTATATTATTCTTGAAAAGGCTTTCTAATACGTTGAATGCAGAGTGTCAGTCAGGCAGTTTGGATCCGAAATGACCATTACCTCATTTAAAATCCCAACCAACAAGTTTGCAGTGATATTACAGATTCACAAATTATAATATTGCAAATTATTTTAAAAAATATTGCAAGAAATAATGCATTTTGCATCACTGTAGGATTAGTCACATTTCCTCACTCCAACTTCATGGGACAAAAGCAACGGCAGGATATGCGGACATACCCTCAACAGTAGCCTAACTGCATATCTTTTTTTTTCTCCTCTATTTTTTGAAATGACTTAGTTCGCCTGTTCTCTCCCACAACAGTGTTGCCCTCGGCACTAATGACAGAGGGACAATAAAGAATCCTGTTCCGCAGCTCACAAAAGGGGTCCGGCACTTAAAACAGAAATCTGCATTTAATTTATTTAGTGACAAGGAAAAGCCTTTTATAGCTTGATTTTTATTGGTTCTTTTTCACTTAAAAGGTGGGGGTTGGGCGTGCGCGTGGATGAGTGTGTGCGCGTGCAGAGAGAGAGAGGGGGACTCTGGTCCGTGTGCCAGCGCGAGCTCCACTACTGTAGTGTGTGTGTGTGTGTGTGTGTGTGTGTGTGGGGGGGGGGGGGGGGTAATTAATGCGGATTGACTGATTGCTCTTGAAACGGACCGGTCCTGCGCGTGGATTGTCCTCGAGCAGTGAAGCGTTCCTGACTGACACTTTCCACCATCCCTTCTTCGCTTCCTTCTTCCTTTTTTTCTCTCCCTCTCCCTCTTCCTTTCCCCTCACACCAGACCGATGTGTAAGAATCTCCCTCCGCGGCGAGGAGCTACACATTCCGGCCGCCTTTCAGCCGTCCAGCCCGGCCGACCGCAGCAGCTTCACCCCGCCTCGGGAGATGTAGCGTGTGACGATTGAAAGCGAAAGAAATTAAAAAAAAAAACGCAAATTAAGCGCGCGGACATCACGTGGAGGCTGTTTTTTCCCCCCCTGAATGTATCTTCGTGTCGATCTACATTATAGGTGCGAAGACGTGTAGCCTACAAAGACGTAGCCTGCAGTTCAGTGTTGCTTTTGTGTCGCCTACTGCAACTTCATGAATCTCTGTGTAAAAAAAAAGAAGAAGTGAATAAGCTATTTTCCGCACATTAAAAAGTGGTTGAAGTGGTTAAAGTGGGTGCTATATCCTCCACTGCGCCCCTCCCCCCTCCCCAGCATTAATTGAATAAACTTTTGAACATCTAAGTAGGAACACATAAAGAAAAAGCATAATTCACAGTCAACGGGAAACACATTGGCGAGGCTGCTTTTAAATGAGGTCCAAATGGAGAGCTGTCTCCACGGGAGGCCCTCCATACAGGGAAACCATCCCGCTCTCCCCCAGATATTTCTGATAGCCCTTTAATGATGCGGATTTCCAAACGGGGCCGTTCACCAGGGAGACGCCCTGGCTATCTAAAAAGGTGGCGCAACCCCGCCAGACAATAGAGTTACATTAGAGCAGAGGAGCACGCGAAATGTGGCGCTGCCGCTTTTCAGAGTGGTATCGAAAAAACAAGGCTGTTCTGAGCGTCTATAGGCGTGTAAGCCCTTTTCCCCCCCTCTAGTCATATTTGGTGACCAACACATTGTAAATATCAACCTCAGCAAACAGCTATGGCACCCATGACCGCAGAGGAAGAGGAGAAGACGTGAGCTGACCGGACACACAAGACAACATGACCTTTTCTTCTCTGTGCGCGCAGGACTGCTATTTCTGATCACCATGTCTCTGACAAATAGGCTGGAGAGGAGCTCGGGCCTCGCGTAGGGGTCATGGAATGGTTTGCATGGAGGAGGGGAGAGAAAAAAAAGGATGTTCTCGTGACTTAAACTGGTAGAAGACTCGTGGCACATGTCTTCAGATGGGAGGATGGTGGTGCAGCAGGAGATGATGGTGATGGGGATATTGATGGTGACGGAAGGGAATGGCTCGGCCACCAAATGAGTGGCTGTCACACAGCCATGTATCCGGCCGTAACCACCACCGGGGCTGTATGGACGAGATGAAAGCGCCAGCATCTATTTATGGGCCATCAAAAACACGCAGGTGGAGGCTTTAATTATCATTTCAACATAAACAGGCATAGAGCGCCGTCCCGCGCGCGCGCGCGCGTGTGTGTGTGTGTGTGTGTGTGTGTGTGTGTGTGTGTGTGTGTGTGTGTGTGTGTGTGTTGTGTTTGCCCTGTAAGCTCACGCGCTGGTTTATACTCAGACAGGGAGGAGAATTGAACCTCGGCCAGTGAATTGAACTGAACGGATTGTGAAATGTTGATATTTTACTCGCAAATAACGGGATTAGACACGTCGTGTGCCTGACACGTGACGGACCCAGCGCCACCTCATTGCGTAGATTTTTCTCCCAACTTTTCCTCCGCCGGAGCGCGCGCGCACGTGCACTCTCATGTGAATTAAAGACGACGTCTTTAGTGGGTTTTTTTTTCTTCTTCTGATCGTTCCGAGCAATGTACCATCAGATAATCTGACATGTGTTGTCCAATTGGAAAAGCTCCAACGTTGTCAAAAGTGCACGGGCTCAACAGGTCAGCTGACCTTCCGCGATTCACTCCCAACATCTCAGTTTGCGTGGATTTTCACAAAGACGTAGTTCGCAGCCAAGGTCTTTGTATGAATCATAGGAGCCGCTGAGAATGAGCTTTATAACGCACCAGTGATTGGCTCATAAGCGGGGGAAAAACAACCTTTCAACAGTGAGAACATTTTCAGTATTTAGTCACCTTCGCCTCGTATTGATGGTAAAGGATTACGCCTGATCGGAACACATCTGGATCACCTCTCGGAAGGAAAACTCATCCAACGAAACATGTCATTTTGCGTCAACGTCGAAAGCAACGGCGTGTGACTGGCTGATCACAGGAGCCACGGAGTTAAACTTTCAAAAGAACCCGAGCTCTAAAGCAGTCTGTATGTGCAATAACAGCCTCGTGATCCAGAATGACACCTGTGTGATCCGGATACACATTATAATAAAGCTGCAAATTATAATATTTAAACACATGTATTTAAGGTATATTTTTAGCTGATCCTAGGACATTTACATAATGCTCTATGTCTCTAAGGGAATAAACAAACGCAATTGTGACTTGCAGTCTAAAGGAGTAAAGCAGGTGTTGAGTGTAGAACTCCCTTATAAGACTGATCCCAAGTTTGTATTCTGCAAATATGCAAAGATTGTGAATCAATATAATGCGTTGGCATTATGATTTAGACTCCAAGAAGAAGAAAAAAAGATGACAGTTAAAGGAGGGAGATTAAGACTGGGTTTGTGTGGTGGGAATTCTGATCAATACCTAATATCTATCTCGTGTTATTGACATTTATTTTCAAACTATAAATCAGAAATGTGGAGAAAAAAACACTGTGAAAAACGGTCTCGCCAAATCTCTTGATGTCTTTGTGCGTGTGCACGTGCATGAGAGAGAGAGAGAGAGAGAGAGAGAGAGAGAGAGAGAGAGAGAGAGAGAGAGAGAGACTCCGTATAGAGTGTTACCGTGTAACTTAATATAACACAAGCAAGCCTGACAAAGTATAACACCCAACTGTGGAGCCGATCAACTAAAGGGAACTACACTTTACATGGTTGAATCACCTTGTGTGTGTGTGTGTGTGTGTGTGTGTGTGTGTGTGTGTGTGTGTGTGTGTGCGTGCGCGCGCACACCCCACCCAAGAGGCCCCAACCGATAAACCTTCATTGCGTTAACTCAATGTTAAAGAAAGAAATTCAGAAACACGCATCCATTCATTGGAGCCGTCTGTTTTGTTGGTTTCGGATTAAATACAAATATATGTGCGGTTATTAGGCTACGCGTTGTAGTTGTTGGAGGCGATTATGATAAGGTTTTGGCGTGTTGAAGGCTAGTCATAAATAAAAAGTAGCCTAAACCACATAGTCAGTCCCGTATAAATAGGCAAATAAACACCTTTCTCTCTCACTCTCTCGGACCATATTGGACCCTGGAGCCACGACTCTAAATACGCCTGTCATTAAAAAAAAAAAAAAAAACAAGCTTTGGAAAACAACAAATTGCACTGAGAATGATTCAGCGTATAGAACAAAATACAACACCTACCTATAAAACGACCGTCTCCATAATTGTAATAATTGATATAAACTGAAAAAAAAAATGTCTTTCTTCCTCTTAAAACTTGAAGAAAATGAGAGAGAGAGATAAAAAAAAAAATCCTGTTCCTACAGCTTCATCCAAACCAACGCGCGTTCAAATGTATGGACTCAAATAGCGCTCCGTTTCGCTGCGCGCTGGCTCTCCGCTGGATTTATCCACCGAGGGGGTTTTCCCCGACTGCGAGCTCCGGATCCTGTGGATGTGAGTCTCCGTGAGGCTGTGTAATAGCAAATTTATGTCTGGATGACGCGTCCTCTCTCTCTCTCTCTCTCTCTCGCTCTCCCACAATGGAGCTGGACATTAAACAGAAAATTGATGTAGAGACTCTCTTTCTTTCTTTCCCAAGGACTCTCTCCCTCTCTCTCTCTCTCGTCTTGTCCAGGAGAGTAGAAGGCTTGCTTGTATTTTATGTTTTTGTTTTTTTTAATCAGGGGTGGGGGCACATCATCAATGAGTTACACACCAGGAATACACCCACTTCCATCCCAACCAACAAAGATATCTCCTCGGCTTCACACACATATACGGACCAAAACACACACCTTTTTTTTTTTTCCTGACAGGAGGCCTATCACTTTTTCTGACCCCCCCTCCCCTCCCCTCCCCTCCCTCTCTCTACAAGTTTTATCAAAGTGAACTACGAGGTTTTGGGGTAATCGTTCCTCTGTCTGCGCACCGTGTGTTTAACCTATAACCGTGATGTGGTGGAAGGCAGGCCACGCTCGGGGTTTTTTTTTATTTATTTGCGGAATAGTTTGAGCCTGCCATGAAAAGGAGCAATCAGCACTTCCCTGGAAATCCAACTGATATTTGTTTATAGCCGTTTGCCAAATGATATCCCTAATTACTGCCTGGAGGTCACAGTTTACCCACCTTTTTTCCCCCTCAAATTCACCAGCAGTTACATCAATGCCTGCTATATGCGACGGGCTCTCCCGACTTTCAGAGGCATTTTGTTGGTGTTGTTTTTTTTAGGTTGACCGTCCGCGCACACATCGCTTTATAGCTAGAAATATTCAGAAAATAGTCCGCGGCGGGTTTGAGTCCAACAAAAAAAAAAAGGGTCCGGACAAGTTTGTCCGTAAAAAAACACACACACAAAGACATGATTGCAAACAATCGTGCAGAGAGAGAGAGCAAAACAAACCCACAGACACAGTTTCCAATCCAGGAAGGCGTTTTACTGGAGAAAGACGTGAAAACGAGCACGCAGGTCGGAGATGAACGCGGAAGAAGCGAAATCAGCGCGGAAAGACATGCAGAAAACGCGGCGATTGTTGAGTGTTCTTCCGTCGTTCCCAAACGGGACCTCAGCCTCGGCTTTCTCCTCTGTTTCCCCCCCTGAAGCCCCCACTGGCTGCCCCCGTGGGTCACCGCTTCAGGAGCACCACGTCACACGTTAACCCCTGCACCGCCGCGTCCACCGGGACAGGAGCGGGGCCGAGAGCCCTGTGGGGTTGTGCATAGGGGAGGGGATTGGGGTCCCCAAATGGGGTCGCGGGGACCTTCAGGCGCCCCGGAGGGCGGGTCCAGGGGGTCTCCAGCAAAAACGAGGAACAGGTTTCTTTCATTTTATTTAAATGAAGCCAACATGCAGCTTATATTAGAATAAGTGCTGTAATTAGTCTGCAGGGGTTTACTTACGGTCGTTTTTCTCATACACACAAGCTTCTGACTTACAAACCACGTCTGCTCTCTACAACATTTCAACTGAATGCCGTCTAAAAGCTGAAAGCGGTATTTGTATTTTTTAGTATATGAATGGTTAAATGAGTTTGCTTGCCTTATCAAGCATATTTCACCAGCCCTTTCCTGATGTAATCTTTGATTCATATTCCAGATTTAATGTTTCAACAAAGCAGCATGCCATGGCTGCTGAATACAGACAAAAAAACACTCCAGTAATAATAAATATCATTACTGGGTATTTCAATGTTTTCAGCTCAGTCTACTGACCCCTAAAATATTGTAACAGGCAAATCCACAGGCAAATCCACTAAAAGTCATTCTATCAGGACTTTTCCAATCCATTGCTGCCCCCCATCAGTGTTGAAAAATAGAAACTATTCTCCAGACCAAACCAACAATGCATCCATAAATCCTTCCAGTATGGTTTTGGCTTTGCCTTTGAAAGGATTTTATGGGAAGAGGAAGTGGGAGGGCCAAGGCAGACCCCACCCACTCACATGACCTTTGGCCTCTGCATTGTGGATTTGGAGTCTACATACTCAAAACCCAAATTTTATATTTTCATTACAGTCATAATGTCAACAGGTATTTTTCATCTTATTGCACGCATTTAGATTCTGATTCGTCGTGTCATACATACGTTATATTCTCCTTTAAAGCATTCCTTTCAAATCATTTTTGTTGTTGCAGAAAACAGTTTTTTGTGTATTTATATAAAGAGATACACAGAGAGATATTAAGAGAGTCAAGTGTTGTTGTTTTTTATCAAATGCCTCCCAACCATGATCATCACAGTCCTTTGAAGTAACCCAGCCTTTTTGTCCTATCTAATAAAGTTTGCAACTTTTCCTGGAATATGTTCACTCTGTTCCCTTTTCTGCCCATATTTTTGTTTCTGTAGTTGGAGCATATTAATTAATGAGGAATACATAATGCGTGGCTGTTTTTCTCACTTTAAAACACTTTTAAACAGTCCCTTTCTTCTTTATATCTCACAGAATAACTTTGCAAAACTGGAAATTCATCAACAAGACATCATGGAACCTTTGCCGTTTCTGCCTTCGGTCCTTCACTTGCAGGCAAAGTTTCAGCTGTTGGAGAAAGTGGCCTCGGGCTGAACCATTAAGTAGATGCCGTCCATACACTCACTCATCCATCTATTTCAAATCTACTGAAGAACAATCCTGCCGCACTCAAATCATCGCCCGCAGCCTGAAATGCGAGCCTTCCCTCCTCATTGGAAGGATCCCAAACAGGCCGGTTCACAGCCGAACCCCCGGCCAGCCTGAACCCTCTCTACATGCTGGTGTGGCAAACACACCTCAATGAGATACTATCAGGTGGTTTTCACTTCTGGATTCCTTCACATATACTCTATATATTGTGTAGCACCTGTTGGGACAAAGTTATCTCTAGTGGCATCGAACCATCTTTGTTTCTTTAGCACGTTGTACGTCATTTCGCAGTAAACAGGTTCGCGCAGGAAACATCTGTAATATTCATGACAAACCACCACAGCTGCGGAAAAGACAATACTTGCCCTCGTGTGTGTGTCCCAAAAAGCTCTTAAGCCGATTACGATGGCGTACACATATGGCGGTATTGATAACCGCGGACAAATGTTTGAGATTTGCTCTCTAGATGTGATGCTTCTCATTTGCCGTGGTGTAATACAGTTGCTCACTCTTAACCCTGTTCAGAGCCTGCTGCACCTGTGTGTATGTGGACCCTGGATAGTGTGTGTGTAAGTGTGTGTGTGTAAGTGTGTGTGTGTGTGACACAGCTGTGATAGGTTAAGAATCAGACGCTAAACCTGTTTCTGGTTCCAATTTGAGGCCACAGCTCCTCTTTGGCAAATGGAAAACACTTCAAGGTGCCACCAGACCTAAAGATGTTGCCTGTTTCTGCAGTTTTACGTGGTCATGTGATTTTTGGAGAGCGGGGGTTGTTTGCCCCAGAGGCAAGTGCACTTCACAGACACACAGAAACACACACACACACCAATGCACTTCTTGAAGTTTATAGAGGCCCACTGACCCCATAGGTGAGCATAGCTGCATATCTGAGGCGGCCACAAAAGGGTGAGCTAAGAGAGCAGAGCATCCTGGGATATGACTTCTTGCCAAAGCACTAAATTCATTCATCTTTGCTCTCACATTGTAATGCGTATCCGTCATAAAAGAGTGTTACATCACTGCACACACAGTGTTGCCTTTATCTGGAATCTGCCATGTAGGTTTTCATCTCTCTCTCTCTCCGTCTGAGTTATAGCATGTATGCATATTCTATGAAGCCGCACTAAAACACAGTGTAGTGAAGTGACAAAGAGAGACATCTCTTAAACGTCATGCCAGGCTATTCACCCCTCCATGCCATCGTCCATCCATCCTCTTCTCTCCAAGCTTTTTTTTTTTATTGCAGCTGCTAACGCAGCAGCCAGAACTGAAACAAAGCTAGCTTTGTGGGCCCCATCTCCCCTCCGCGCTGTCTGCTGACGCGTTCGCTTGTTCTCCATGTCACCCCCTAGCCCATGTTCTCCTTCCAATCTTTCACTAAAAACTTCTTTTCTTCCTTTTATAATTTTTCCCCCCTTCTCCCCACATCTGCAGCAGCGTCACGCGGCCTGGCATGGCCAGCCCGGAAAGTCATGTGATCTCTGCAGTGGCTGTTGCCTGGGAGAAGAAAAGGGAAGTGTGTGTCAGAACTCTGTTTTGGCCCAGCTGGGAGGTCAGGGGTCAACTCAACTCTGATCCAATCAGTTCAAGCCACAAAAGGGCCCACTCACTAGAACTTTGTCTCTTCCCCTCTGGTCGCTGTCTCCACTGCTATCTTTCCTTTCTTCTTTGCTTTTTGGCCTCTGGTCTGTCCTAAAATCCTGTGGCTGACTGTGATTAAAAGATGCGAAGATGTGGTTAGTAAAAGTAAACATCAGCAGAATATCAGGCGCTTCACCACATAAAAGTCAAGAGCCGGACACTGTTTGAAGAATAAGCACCTCATTCTATACGTTCACTTTTAGAATATCAAAAAGGGCAGAGGGTTCATGCTTTGTACGTGCAAAATCAGGAAAGATGAAACTGCTGAGCTTAAGGCACTAAAACAACACAGGATCTCACTCCTATATTATAGTGAAGTTGAACCGACAGATCCTAAGGATACAGATACTTGGAATCAACTCGATGGCTCTCAATTAGTTAAAAAACAGTTCTGTTGGTGGTATTTCCAGATCTAGATCACCAATAACAACGAACCACTATTATGGAGGTCAGCACAGGTGCAGTAAACCGATGCTGCTACAGGTGTAGGATCAGGAAGCATGGGTGCATTGTCCCCTCCCGGCAAAGCTCCTGCATAGACTCGAGCCATCCTCCACAACAACAATAGCTTGTGAATGCACCCTGTGTTGATCATGGGACTGAGTGAATGCGGCGATCCCGGGGGGCTGAGGAAGAGACAAAAGTGCAGAGCGAATCAAATGGAACTGGAGAAATAAAATGTGATAGTTGAGTTCACGGTTATTATAATCATGATTGCTTGAGAGTGATTTGAGTTTAACCATGCGGTTCTAAGAAAAACTTATGTTTCTACATTGACTGAATATTCTAAAAAATGGCTTATGTGAGATAAAACTGCATGACATACACACACGAACTGACAACTCTTCACCACCTTCCTCCTCTCCTATCATCCCCGCGTCCATAAAGACAGACATGTTTATGTGGCATGTTGTGAAGGACTTTACATGAAGCAGATGCATTAAAACATCCATCTTACTTGGATGAAATTATTCCACCTCTCCAATCCCCTCCCTTCCCTCTCCCTCTCCCCCGTCTCTCTGCCTCTCCGTCCTCTTCCCCAGCCGGCTGTCGTCATCTCCAGCAACAAGTGGCCTCTTCCCCAGATGAATTTTTACATCCGTGGTAATGCAGTCTGCTCCCGACATGAAGCAAATGGGGGCGTTTCATTGATTGTGCTCAGGGGTGACAGGTATACATGGAGGAAGTGGGTTTATTGTTCACAAAAATACAACAAGTGCATCCACACACACACACTTGCGCCTAAATACACAACAGCCACTTTGAGGCTTTCCATCTCGCGTTTCTCCCCCCCCCCTTGATCAACCTGAGTGAGCGGGGCTGCTCAAATAAAATTTTAGTGCCGTGGTAATGTTGCGGAGCAGCATGGCGCCACAGCTAATGGGGGATCATATCTACATCCCCCGTTCCTGCACCCAGCTCCACGTTAAACCCCAGCGTCTGTCATCATCCTGTGCGCTCAGCACGGGATACAGCGGGCCTAAAAGTTCAAATGTCTGCACATAAAATGACAACAGAATTACAACAATGTGATATTTCTGTGTAATAGAGGTCATAAAGGAAGGTGGGGAAACAGTCGGTGAGCGCATTCGGTCGGATTTCTTCCGCTGTTGTGGAGGAAATAACGGTCGCACTGGTTATGTGGTTTGTGAAATCCCAGGGCAGGGCTTGATTTGATTTAAGAAGCACTCCATTCAGAGATAAGAAAATATTTGAAAAACAAAACAAATGAAAGCACTGTTGTTAATCCATGTGCAACTGCAGCCAGTTCCATTTCTCTGTACCGTTTAGCTCCTCAGATAAACATAATGCATGTAGTGTAAATGCTCTGCAGACGACTCAAAATGTTTTATCAAAACAGAGACCTGCCAGCTCAAGAGTGTGTGTGTGTGTGTGTGTGTGTGTGTGTGTGTGTGTACGTCATGTGAGCGCAGCATTATTAGGCCTTTCTGGGGAGTTATCCATTAATTCGGGGTTAAAGTCCATTTGCATCTAGACAAAAGGGACATGGGCCATCCATCTCTACGCTGAGGGGAAAGGGGTAACAGAGGGAGTGAGAGGGGGAAGGGGGACGTGTGCGCATGTGTGTGTGTGCACGTTTGTCTGTGTGTGCGTGTGTGTGTGTGTGCGTGTGTGAGAGGGAGGTGAACCGTCCTCTTGCAGATAAATCTGTTGCCCTCAGGGGTGCGTTTACATAGGTGAGGACTGACTGTTCTGCAAGCCGAGAGTGATTTATCTGAAAATACCACCAGTAACCACCGTGCACGCACACACACACACACACACACAGCACTGCTCTGAATCAATTCCTTCACTATGGATGAAGCAGCCTATTTCACTTCCAGTGTGTGTGTGTGTGTGTGTGTGTGCAGATCTACTCAGACCTGCATAAGTGTACTTACACACTAACGTACCCAAAAACAACAAGGCGACAATAATACACATACTAACACCTACACACTGCTTAGCAAATATAATATATATTTATACTTACATACTTATATTTACACCTAATACTTAAAAAAGAAGAAGATAAAAAAAATACCTAAATCTATATTTGAAAGAGGATAAAAGTTTTTTTTGCAGAGGATTTTTCTTTTTTTACTGCAGCTGCCTTCTCATCCTGCTTGCAGATCCTCCCTCACACAACCACAGAAAGGATTTCCTAGCAACGATTATAATGCGCGCGCGCGTACGAGACACACACACACACACACACACACACACCAGCTCAACTCGCTGGGGCTCCCTCCAGCTATCAGCGTGGGCTTCCCCCTCCTTCTCTCTCCTCCTCCTCCTCCTCCTCCTCTTCTCCCTCACTGCAGCTCCGCCGAGGAGGAAAGGAGAGAGAGAGAGAGAGAGAGAGAGAGAGAGAGAGAGAGAGAGAGAGAGAGAGAGAGAGAGAGAGAGAGAGAGAGAGAGAGAGATCCCCTCTTCGCAACTCTCCCCTGGAAGCCCCAGCTGCTGGCTAGACTGCGCGGTTACACGAGCTGCCCGTCTGCCTTCCTGCGCACCGGAATGGCGGTGTGTGGATGCGGAGATGGTGCCCCTCCTGCGCCAGAAGCCGGCCACGGAATGAAGGAACGGACGGGAGACGGGAAAAGCAGAGGAAGAGGGCGCGTGTGTGTGCACGCGGTGGCTCGTTTTCACGTGAAGAAATCGGGAAACGGCTCCGTGTTTTCGAAGAGAGACAGCGAGAGGGGAAGGGGGGATGGGGGAGCTCGGAGAGCCACGGATGCCGGAGAAGTGCGCTTTTATTCGGTGCGTAATGACACGACGCGTCTCTCCGATGGTCGTGCCGACGTGCTGTTAGCGAGAGGGGGAGGGGGGGGGGGTGGGTGTTCAACGTGTGAGGTAATACCGGGGACGGTTTCATATCCAGATACTACAACCGACACAGGAGCGGAGGCTACAGCCTCATTGCGCGCAGCTCGACGCATATGGCACGCCCCTCTCTGCCCCTCGCCCCCTCCTCCTCCCAACTGACAGGGAGGCGTTTGCTGCAGGGCGCCATTTTCAAAAGCCTTCTTTGCATAAGAGATTTATTTTGCTGCAAGAGGGCTGCAGCCGTCCTGCCATCTCATGTTACACATCTAGGAGAACATGGACCGAAGAGGAAGAAAACGGACAAACTGGACCAAACTTCAACTTGTCATCTATTTTTCGTGTTATGATTATTTTTTTGTTGTTCCAAAAGGTGAGAACTTTTCTGATTATGTTTGCGTAGTTTACTAACGAGTCCGTGTAGCTGTAGGTTAGGGCCGTGACTCGGTTATTACGGGATCGTTTGTTCTGATTATTTCTATAGCATGTACATTTCATGAATAGAAAATGAGATCCATTGATTGTTTAGACAACATGCAATTATAATAAGTTACAATTATTTACAGGTCTGCAATTATGCAAAGTTATGAAATACAATCAGCCTTAAATATAAAAGTAGTCACATTAAAATAATTATTATTTTTATTTAAATGTATATATAATATATAACAATATAGGGTAATAATACATAATTAATGTTAAAGATATTGAGTGTTGCATTAATGATAACCCCCTCTTTAAAAAACAAATTAGATTTAAATGTAAGATAAGATTAATTTATTTGGAAGGTTAAAACTTATCTGGATGTTTTCCTTTTATAAAATCTCTTAAAATCACGCGGTGGTGTAAAAATCCAAACCAATACAATGTAAAAATCTATTATTGGCGGGGTGGGCGAGCCGCATTCGCCATGTTGGGATCCTTTGTGTGTGTGTGTGTGTGTGTGTGTGTGTGTGTGTGTGTGTGTGTCTCCAGAGGTCCTGTTACCCTGACCTTTTATTTTTTTGAGCCAAAATGCATATAATATAACGTAAAATAGTATTATTTATGTAATATATATTTACAAAAAAGTAAAACTCTATTTGACAAATTTAAATGCTTTAAATTGCTAAATGGATTCACACAAAAAACCCTATAAAATGTGACACCAGTGTGTTGTTTGGGGTTTTTTCATAGTATTTTATTTTTTTATAAATTTAGAGTGATTCCTTTTCCGAGCTGAAAGATTTAATTTTAGGGACTACTCTTGTTTCCTGTCGCCTGGTTCGACGTCGGATCTTCTTTTAAACTCTACAGGCTTCATAAAAATGTAAAATTACAGGCTAGCTGCAGGAGCAGGCCTGCTTTACATAATTACATACGGAGGACTAGTCTGCTCACTTTGAAGAACACGCTTTTAGTTCTACTCATCATCACAGCACCTACAACAGCAGCTCATTAAAACGCGGACATATTATCCGTATTATCTTATTCGCACTTTGTGGAATTCGGTTTGAACATTTTTGACAAAAGGCAACGTTGTGTTTTTCTTGTGTCCGTTGAGCCGTTCCGCCGCCAGACACCGTCGATTAGGCCTACTTTGTGTTTTGTGGGACAATCTCTCATTATGGAGCGGGGGCTCCGAACACGTGTTTGTTTTTTGGGGGTGTTTGGCTTCGTTTCAGAGACTGTACGTCGTGTGTGTTTCGGGCTGCTGCTGCAGTCAGTGAGGAGTTAACGTGTTGGTGAAGTTAATTCAAAGTGACTGCAGCAGGACGGGCAGCTTTTTTTTTTTTTTTTTTTTTTTGGCAGCACGATGAGGCGATAATAGCAATAATATCAATAACAAGACGCAGACTCACAGGCGGAGAAGAAGAAGCGATGACTAGTTCTGTATTGTTTGATGGGATAAAGTTTCTAAACTACACCAGTAATAATAACAACAATAATTTCTAAATAACATGTATAATGAATATTGACCACACGTTATTCTCAACGTTTCAATTATTGGAAAAATAAATGTGTCGTTAAAGCATATTCATTGATATAAGTGTAATGAATAATACAATTACAGATGAATAAAAATAAGAATTCTGCTTTGAAAAAAATAGAAGTGATCCAGCGACATTCCCAACAAGCAAATAAGTAAATAGGAACACAAACAATAAACTAAACATGCATAAATAAATGGCAATACATATATTAGAATTATTATACAAATACTAGATTTTAATATATTCTAATTGATTGTTTAATTTGTTCCACTTACTCACGTTTAGCGTTTATGTTGTTGTTTTTTTGTTTTTATTTAATATTAACAGATATATTCACACAGTCAGATTTGACAGCTGTATATTTGTGTGCTGTGTTATTTTTTTGTTATTGCGTATTTCTGTAGCAAACATTTCCAATAAATATGTTTACAAAACGGTTTGGACCATTTCGCAGTTTATTCTCTCATAACGTATCTTGTCTTTGGCTGTCTTGGGGGTTTTTCATCATCTTGTTCGTGTCTTTGGGTCGTAACGATTATTTATTCATTTGAGCAAAACAATCGAACACTTTACATTTTCAGTTGCAGCGGATTTGCCTGTGAAACGACCCTTGTGCGTGCACGCGCGGCCACGCCGTGCGCGTGTAATTGTTACAGGTCTACCTGAATTATTTAAAACATTTGCAAGACAAACGAGCTTCGGGCGCACGCGCGCACGCACGCGCAAGTTCACGTGTGCGATCCATGCAAAGCGTGAAAGAAGGCTGCTGCTGACCACATCCATAGAATGTCGACTTGACGTGCAAATAGATTTGATTTGAACAACGACCTCGGACTTTCCTGTCAGCGCTCCGGAGAGGCTCGTGACGGCAGCGGAGCATGCTGGGATGTGTCCGTGCTGAGCTGCGTGGCGCTCGGACGTGATTCCACTTCAGGCCGCAAACAGTCGCCTGAAAGCGGGGTGGGGGTGGGAGTCCGGAACAGGGCCTCCTGCAGCACCGATGGTCGCCATCCGCGTCTCTTAAACGCATCGCGGACAATTGAAGTGTGAAGTGGAAGTCGTTCAGAGTGACGCAAACTAAAGTTACATAACTCACGTGAAGGTAAACCTGGTTTCATCACCTCATTATTGCATGCATCTCCACACATACAAGCAGGCAAATGGAGACATAATGGACTTGTTTGTCCTGCTTAGAATGGAGGTTACAGTTGTTTTTATTTACCCGTCTCTATCATTTAAAATGGACCAGTAAATGCATTTGCACACAATAACCATTTTGGAGAGGACGACGTGAATCTGCAGCAGCCTGTTGTTGCTCTTCTTTACATGAAAGATGCCAATTGTCGCTACCAGTTGATTGTTTGGTAAGACAGAGGCGGAGCTGAGAGGAGGAGGGGTGGAGGGGGGGTCCCCTTCGCCTCCCCCTTTCACTGGGATGGCCGGAGAGGGAATCCCCCCCCCTCCACCCCCCACCCTATAGCGAGAAGGCACCCAGCTACGAAACACAATACAAACTCAATTAAATGCAGTCTCCGCTGCGATTTACCCGCAATGAATGATAAATTGGTCGTCATTCTCACACTGTAGGATCTCCGAAATTGCAATAATAGGCAGAATCGTTATGTAAAATATGCACAGGCCCACATTTACCAAATTTAGTCCGGGGGGAGGGCAAGTGGCTGTCTGCGCCTTTGTTAGGAAATTCCTGCTCAAATAACCAGGTTTGTCTCTAAATGCGTGTTTAAGGTCAAACTGCTACACGGGCTAAATTGCCACATTGTTAGCCGTTGGTGAGGACGGCCGCTGCAAAATAAAAATGGATCTATGACTTTCACATATTGCCAGAATGCTGAATAATTTTGTGGCTGTCTAGCGTGAAATTAGTACATGGCAAAAAGATGGTTTAGAAGTAAACCATGTAAACAATAATTACAAATAGAGACAGAGGAATGGTGGGGGGGGGGGGGGGGGGGTACCTGCAGCTTCTGGAGCACGGAGAACAAAGCCATGCAAACTCATTTCTCAAAACCTACAGAACATATTCACGATGGGTCGCTTTAAACCGCAGAGTTAATGCAAAGAAGTGGATGTTAAACCATTTTGTTGATCGCTCATTCAAATGGTTACGTCAGGATTTAAAGATAAGAAATATAGCAATTCAAGCCAGGTTGTTCATGTTACTTAGTGGGGTGTGAAGCTAAACTCGGTTCATATATATATATATATATATATATACACACACACACTTGACATGAGTGACATTTGATTGTTAGCATTTTTTTTTCTTTTTTTGCAGTTTTGTTATTGTATAGCAACAACACAGTAATGGGTTAAATTTATCCCATATTTGTCTAAAAGACGTTTATAACGTTTTTGTACGTTAACAGAAATATGAATACAATTCTATTATCTTTACATCTAATGTAATTTACAGTCATTGCTCATTTTTGCATGTTCATGGATTTGGTTTGATAGTCATGTAAAGCTAAAATTTAAATTTCTCCACTCATTTGCAGCTTAAATGACACTCTGCTCAGAACGACACCTCTATATTTAAAAAAAGAGATGAAAACAAAATGTAATTGATCATGTTAAAAAACATAGGTTATATGAGACTCGACACCATAGCTGGAAAACTTGAATCTCCATTCATTTGAAATGATTCTCCACCAGAGTCACCTGGCGAGTGTGTAAGTAAGTTGAGGGTCCAAACCGCTGAAACTCTTTTTATGACTCACATTCACAGCAAATATCACAGTAAGTGGCATCACACTCGTGCCAGGTGAGTGAGCTCGTACGGCCCAGAAGGAGAAAGTGAAAACCACAACCGTGATTTATTTCTGCTTTATATTAAAACAGAATTTTCCTATAAATGCTTGAAAACTTTTGCACCAAAATCTGGTGAATTCAACCTCCCATCAGGCTCTCTGAGACATTCAACGCATAGAACAATCCTCTCCAAAACAACAAGCCCACTATTCATCGGTGAACGTATGTGCACATTCCTTTTCTCCCCTCTTCTCTCTCTACACTGAAATTTACTCATACAAGCCTTTCCCAATTACCCCAGCGTGCTCTAACACACTAATTTAATAGAACAGAGAAATCGATGCAGTATTATGCTCCTTGGGCTTCTTAAAAAAAAAAAAAAATTGACAGACACCAGCATGTTGATGGCAACGTGTTGGAACGAGGTGTGGAATATTATCTGTGAAGTGAGGAGCGACACATGCGCTCAGCAGGAGTGTGTAGAAAAGCTGCAGCCCCCGATGTCGGTTTGCTTTTATCATAAAAACGGAGGACTTCGTGAACAGATTCATAAACAAATCAAATACTACAATTTCAAACAGACGCGCCTAAATAACGCACAAGTCAGATTGCCAGTCAAAACGGCTTATATTTAGGTTTTTAATGGGGCTGTGTGAACGTATACGGCCAACAACGAGGGCTGTGTATCATGGAAAAATATTGATTTTGCAGTGGCTTGACAAAGACAGACACACTCACCCCCCTCATACACTCCCCCCCTCCCTTATTCCATTAATCTCTCGGAGCAGTGTAAGATACTGGAGGGTTAGTGTAACATTGTGCAGCTCTAATATATTCCAGCCCTCACTTTGCCTGTGGCATCCATATGTTTAATTCCACTACAAATGTTTTGACAGCAAATGAAACTCGTTTCTTTCTCCGTTTTTTTTTCCAACATTGTGTAAAAAAACTGTTCTTTTTTTTTACCTGGATCTAGAGAGCTTCTTTCTCTTTCTCCCTCTCGTGTGTGTGTGTGTGTGTGTGTGTGTGTGTGCGTGTGTGTGTGTGTGTTTCAAAAAAGAAGCACAGATATGCTTTATTTAATTGGTTGTGGACCACCTGGAGTTTCAACATTTCCCCTGGCTGATTTCAGACTCCCTCAGGTCACCTATACATGTGATGTCTATAGCTGCAGAAGAGACAGATGAAATGCCATTTGCAATGCTAAACTGCTATAATTTTGCATGGATTATGTTCTATTTGTCTATATTTTTTTTTTAAATAAAAAAAAATGATGCTTAATAATGTTTAATAAAAATAACTGAAAGGGAGATGAATGTGTTGCTGTCATTTGAGGAACACATAATCCTCTAAGACTCCACCTCAACACACAAGCATCATTTACTTAAAGGCATCTACTCACACAAAGTACACAATAAACACGTGCACATGTCCTGCAGGTGTGTGTACGACAATGGACGCCATCGACAAGACGCTACACCATATCTGTCTCACACACACACACACACACACACACACACAGGCAGAGCAGATGTGTCGACCAGGAAGGAAGGAGGCTTATGAGGTCAACAGGAGAGAAAGAGGAGGAGAGAGGATAGTGGACTCAAGAGTGTTAGAGAAAGCAAGATGTGTGTGTGTGTGTGTGTGAGTGTGTGTGTGTGCAGCAGGCCTCGCTGGCAGGGGGTTTCTAACGTGTGCTTCCGGTGCAGGATAGCCCATTCATCATTCTCACATGGTGGGTTTACTTTGCCAGTGATAGAGAAAGGGGTATGGAGGAGCACTACGGGGAGAATTAATGTGTGTGTGTGTGTGTGTGGAGGAGGGGCACATCAATTGAGAATGGGGCCGATGGCCAAGCCAGATGTGAAGGTGCGCTGCGTTGCCCGTATGTGTGTGTGTGTGTTTATGTGGCGGGGTGTGTCACGGGGTCAGATTTACTCCCCCTTTTCCTCCCTCTGTAGCTGACATACACGTCACATGCCACCTCTCCCTCCCTCCTTTTCTCCCCCATCCTCACTTACCAAAAATCTGGCATAGAAAAAAAAAAAACGTGTCTTGTTTGAGATGACATCACGCTACAATTGTGTTCGTGCGGGTTCAGAGTAAGGTCAGGTGACATAACAGATGATCCTGTCATGGTCTCAAACAAACAGCCGCTGCCATGACAACAACTAAATATGCAACAGGCCGTCCGGATGAAGAGAAGAGGAGGTGGAGGTCAAAGGCTGGGAGGAGGAGGACACATCCCTCCGTCAGGGTAAACTGCAACCAGCGCAGTGACTTCACACCTCCTCTCCGCAGGTTTTTGTCTGCTAAATTCTGAATCAGCTCAACTGGAAAGCCGAGTGATTTTCGAGGGCCCTCCGCTGACCTCTGACCAGCAGGATCAGCTGGTTTTGTGTAATGGGGAGCGACAGGAAGAGTCTCAAAGGATGATCCACAGCCTCCCCTACTGGCCACATACCAAACCACACTTTAATGAAAAGGGGGACTTGAGGTCTGATCCTGAATCATCTGAATCTGATTAACTGAACCAATTAAAGGATCCGTATGATTAAAAGTCAGTAGAGGAGGTGAGATTTGATGGAGAGTGTTTTTTCCCCCCTCTTTCAGTAAGGGGAAATGGTGAAGGGTGAGAGAGGGGACACTGAGGCGAGGTCGCCGCGGTAACTGGGAATTGGGAACACCTGTGGGATTCTGGGATTCGTCATATCATAGACATGCATGGATAATACAGTGCAAACGTGTGTGTGTGTGTGTGTGTGTGTGTATGCGTTTCTTCTTGCAACGTGCACACACTTAAAAGCGCGCGCTATTCTGTGACCTTGTTTGGGGTCACATAAGGGGACTCGAAATGAGTTTCAAATGTTCACATTATTTATTATTGGGTATCATCTCACTGTACAAATCCCTTACAGATGTTAGCCTCTGGTATGTGTGTGTGTGTGTTGCTTGTTGTGTGGTGTGTGCGTGGTTAGGAAGTGCTACGCGGAGACTCACATAAGACTTGTAAAAAGGAGGTTGGGTGGATGTTGGTGATTGGGGAGGTGTAGAGGTCACTGGGCTCTAAGTGATGGCGCATCTTTGCGTGTGTGACAGTAGGCGGCGAGGCTCTGAGTGACTGGAGAAGAAATGAGGGATGATCTTTATGTGGCAGCTTATTTGTTTTTAAATGCAGGAGGCTCAGAGGCCCCTAACTAAAGGCATCAAACGCGGGGCAAGAGGGGCGTTTGTCACCGTACTGTCAGCAGACACACGAGCCGCTCCGTCTTGTGATCGGCCCCTTGTGAGTTTCATTTGAGAGAACACGGCTTCTCGTTTTGCAAAAGAGCAAAACAGGCGCGAGAGCAGGAAGATCACTTGAGCGCAGGTTGCCGTTTCACAAGGAGAAAGAGTGGCGAGTCTGTGAGAAGTGAGAACTAGTACACAGATTACAGTAAAAGGTACATTTCTTGCTGTGAAATTCTCCTGATCAATCGATTGTGTCCAGGATTTCCTAAATTGTATGAGCTTTCTCTAGAAGCGGTTTAAACATTAAAAACTGAAGGAAGTAAATAGTAATAAAGTACGGATGCATTTGTATTTTTGGATCAAAATGAGGAGGTTTTAGTGACCCTGCTGAAATTTAAACTCGAATTAACAAACGGCTGTATATATTTAAATTTGACAAATAAATTAATATTCCAGTATTTCCCCACATTTCCCAGGAAATACAACTGAACAGTTAACCAAATAAATGAACAACGCAAGCATGAGAAGATTTTACAGACTCTTTTTGATGTGGGTGAATTTACTCTAATTTGTAAAATCCTGGCTACAACCATAGCAGGCAGTGAAAATCATGTGTCTCAAAATGTTTCCTGATATGTGGAATTAAAGGGTTGAAAAAAGTTTTTATTTCTTCTTTTGCCAATAAAACCACCAAGGCATTATCACAAAATAAAAACAAGGCTCTTAGTTAATTCATTCAGTTGACATTTTGGATGCAAAGTACACAATTTTCAGCTGCACGAAGCTAAAATCTGAACGCAAAAATGTGCTAATATCAGTGATTATTATTATTAGTAAGTAGTGATATCAGCATTGGAAGCCTATTATTAGTTTTATTAGAATTGTAAAAAAATAAATGTATTTTTTCAAATTAACTTTAATAACTTCTTTCTTTTAAAAAAAAATTAACAATTAGTCCGACATCAGAAGGTAAATTAGAAAAACTTTCAGAGCACGTTCTAGAAAGAAAGTCAGATTTACAAACAACAGAATGGAGTCCATAAAGATCTTCCGGCCTGATTTTCCTGATGAGCTGCAGTTTTGTGTCCAACGTCTGGTAGCAATGAAACTCTATAAAGGTCAGCGGTGAACTCAGAGGAGAGGAGGAGCGACGTTTGGTCGCCAGGCTCGCCTCAGGATAGAGGGTCAGCCTCGTCACAGCCGGAGTAGGACTGCTGACCTGTCTGATGTCAGAGCAGGGCTCTTTGTGTGTGGATTTAGTGTGTGTGTGTGTCTGTGTGTGTGTGTGCGGGGACGTGGCCTGCCCTGGAGGGGGACTGAAGGCAGGTCATATATAAATGTGCCCACATGTTGAGAAGGGGATAAATATCTCTCCGACTCTGCATTGGGATTTTTCTTTTTGTGGGTGTTTGGGTATCAGCAAATAAATAAAGAACGCACACATATAGACGAGGAGGAGGAGGAGGAGGAGGAGGAGGAGGAGGAGGGGGGGACTTTGTAAAACACCTCGGGTTTCTGTTTTTGGCCCACACACTAGAGAGTCCTTGGCAGAAGCAAAAATGGTCGAAAGTAAATAAAAGTGGCCATTATGTGCGGGCTCCAGTAAATGCTCTCTTGTCTCTCTGCGCTTCAAAAAGAGGGGCGGAAGATGCGATCACGAGGAAAGCCCGTGTCTTTTCTTCTCCAGCCACTATAGAGGGGGTCTGGCTCTCCTCATCGGCCTCCCCCTTCCTCCTCTTCTTCTTCTTCTTCTTCTTTACCCTCCCCCCCTCCTCTCTCCCCTTTTCAGCTTTCTCTTTTCTGCTTCCTGTTTCTCCCCAGTTCACTTTCTGTCATTCCTCTCCTCTTCGTCCTTCTCCTCTTCGCTGTCTCGCTTTGCCCGCCCAGTGTTTCTCAAACACGCAGGAAGGGAGAGATCAATGGTGTCCTCGGAGAGGGAATTACACAGCTGAATTTCGATGAGAACAGAAGAAAAGGAGGAGGAAGGGAGAACAAGTAGAGGCGGGGAAGGCATGTGAAAAGGGAGAGAGGGAAGAAGGATAGTATATCCTTCAGAAAAAAAAGGAAAGAAATGGGAGGAATGTGGAAAACTACGTGGAGGACTGGATGAGTGTGAGCCTGGCAAGACTTGTAAAATCTAAAATTAAAATCCTTAAGAATGAATCTTCAAAGTGTCATTTACGTGTGTGTGTGTGTGTGTGTGTGTGTGTGTGTTGCTGGACTGTGATAACATTCATAACTGTGAGCATCGGCCCATAATTTGTGCTGACAAGTGAATGCCTGTGCCTGTCTTGGGATTGAAGAGATATTTCCTGTTTATTAGGGGAAATCTGCTGTGTTTGCATCCACACGAACACACACACACACACACACACACACACACACAGTGGTGAGAGATTAGAATAACAGCAGCAGTACGTGGAGATTTGTATCACATGAAGTAAACTTTTTTTGTTATCCTGGCGTGACGTTAAGGTGAGATGTTAACGTGTTTTCAAAGCTGGGAGCTTAAATGTGACATATGACATATTTCCTTAATCGTTTAGGCCTCAAGGTATATATATATATATATATATATATATATACCGTATATCATGCAGATAATTGGGATTCATTTACTCAGGTTTGGAGATTTCTGCCTCCGACATGATAAATTGGAAGTGAATGGGATTTTGTTTGTGGTGAAAATATGAAATGCATATTTATCTTTAAAAAATGTTCAACCGCAATTTGTCTTTCAAGAAAAATGTCCTGGATATTTTGGTAATCCACAGACTCCAAAAGAAGGAAAAAAAGTACTTTATAAGGACGTTTTCCACTGTGATGTAAATTTCTATGCTGTGTAATTTTATTTTAATTGCGCTCCATATGTGAAATTCTATTTACATCCATTATACTGGGATATCAGCAGGAATTGCACAGATGGATATCTTAAAAGATGGTGGGGAAAATAAAATTAAAATAACTGCATGGCTGAATACTACTGCCTAAATAGTTTGAACCTCAAACCTAAAAAAAAACATTCCTGCTTTCTTGGCACAGATTGATTAGATAAATCAAACAAACTTGGGTTCTGTTTTGCTGTTAAGATCACCTTTGAACATCTGAGAAGCCTTCGCGTTCACTTCCTCTGTTGATTCTAGCATTCTGCGCCTCCATGTGGCAAGATTCACAAAAGACTCAAAAAGGGGACTGTGAGAAAATCTTAGTTTCACTTCCAGGAAACTCCTTTGCAGGATTTGGAAACGGTCAACAGAGTTGAAAGCATATGTGGCAAACTGTCCGCCCCAGACCTCCAGACTCTTCCACCTCACTACTTTAATGTCAAACTGCTGTCTGCTTCTTGTCATGTCTCCTCCATGTAATCCTTTAGCGGTTGGGAAAATTCCTCTCGCTTTAAGTAAAAACTTTTTAGTCTATATCATACAAGGCGTACTGGGTTTGTTGAGGACATTCTGGCTGCTGTCTATTCTGCCTCCGTCTGCAATAAATCATCACAGCAATGAAAGAAAAAAAAGCAGAAATAATCCCAATATTCATTGGGTAAGGACCTGGCTGTTCATGTGGTAAGTGCCACTCCTAAAATCCTAATGATGCTGCTGGCACCGGAGAGCAATATAAAGCAGTGTTTCAAATGAAAGGCCTGTTTTCTGGCGGCAGCCGCAGACGGCCACTGAGGAAGGAGCAGTGGAGAAGCCTGAGGAGAACCTGGGATAACACCGTACCTCCTGGCTCTCAACCCGGGGCTCCAATGCCGTCAATTACTGGGAGATATACGGGCCGGCCCGTTTCCACCACTTCACTGAGTCCCCTTCAGTTGTAGCCCGCTCGGACTGTAAATTATCACTCCCCCGTCCAAGGGTTTGCAGCAGTTTGGAGCAACCAGTGAGACCCTCCTCTGTCTCGGTCCGAATCCGAAGGAATTCCCTCCCTCTGTGTGCCAAACCCCAAAACTTTGCAAACCGGAGCTGTGGAGCATGCAGCTGCACGCCCATGTGGACACGCTCACTCGCAAACATTGATTTAAACACACAGAAATGCACACAAATGTTCGTATATGGGTATATAAAAATCCCCTGGAGCTATAGATCATTGGGAGCAGGTAGAGAGTTTAGCATGCACACACATACACACATACACAGGCCGTAGATCATGGAGGTGGGCAGGGACGTCAGCACTCCCATACACAGTGAGCCTTATTGCAGAGTTTAATAGAGGAAAGCCAGCATGAATCCCCACAGTCATTCTGTTCCAGTCAAACACACCATTCACTACACTCTGGCCGCGTGTGTGTGTGTGTCGATACACACACATGCAAGTCTCTACGTACTGTACATCATGTGCTTCAGTGTGTGTGGGTAGAGATGTATACAATATGCATGTATGTGAGGGCAAATCAGAAATACTGTGTGATAATATGGAGAAAGAATGAAATAGAGAGAGAGAAAGTGTGTGTGTGTGTGTGTGTGTGTGTGTGTGGGGGGGGGGGGGGGGGGGTAGGATGGGCCATATTGACCCATCAGAGCTGCTCTGTCAACTTTTCTCTTTACGAGTCTGGCCTTTTAAAAACACACTGGATTTATGGTCAGTTTGGACATTATATCAGACACAGTGTGTGTGTGTTTCTGTGTGTGTGTTTGTGTGTGTGTGTGTGTGTGTGTCAAATGACTAATGTAGATCATTTGTCATGTTTGCTGTGAAAAGAGGAATTAAATACGGATGCATCGATCTGGATCGATGTATTGATTCAAAGATCAACGCTCCAATATCAGATGCATTTTTTAAGATTTAAGCCTTTATTTTGAAATTCCGATGGCACACTTCTGTCACCATCTCCATCCAAACACACCTCCTTCCTACAGAACCCAGTAATACATTGTCAAATGATAGATTAGCTGCTTTTTTGGGAGTTTATATAAATGTGACCGATATCGTATCGTGGAAGACTTTGTGAAATCAGAAAATATGGCATCATTGTCAAGAATCGAGATAATATTGTGATGAAAGTGACTAGAGTGTTATCAGCGCTGTGTTATTCCAAAACTATGCATAATATCAAACACAAAAAAGTGAATTTAAAAAGAACCCAAAATGCCTTGAGAGTGCGCAGTTACAAGCATTAATTAAGTAAAAGCACTAAAAAATGTGTTTATTTTGGGGTGTAAACTATCCGAGTATTTGGCGTTTACGCGTGTTGACCACAAATCAGTTGATCCGAGTAAGAAGAGAATTCTTCCTGCATCTAAACATCGTGATTCATGCCACCGTTAACACACAGAACTGAGCGGTGCAGATGGCGACTCGGCATCTCTCTTTCTCTGCGATGCAAAGGGAGATTAACAAAGTAAATTCCACTTCTTCCCTCCAAAAGAAGCGTCCACAACGTTTTGCTTACACCTCAGATAAGCAGCCGGGACCGGGTTTTCTTGAGACTACACGTCCTTTCTCTGTGATTCTAGGTGCTATGTAATTGTAGATGGATTCTAATGTGTGGTCCATTTGCTTCATTAATGGGGCAGACGCAAGCCGCTGAGCCAAGAAAACGCCTATTGTTCCCTTTACCTTGCCGTTTTTAATGTGCGGCATTAGTCCAGTTGTTAGTGCTAGACCCTAGTGCTTTGCTGATGGTCAAATGACAAAGTGTTAATAGAATATAGTGGGATGGGCAGGACAAAGGTGGGCAATGTTCAGCTGGATGCAGCCAATTTCTGTGTGAGAGGCCTGCCTAAAAACCCTATTCATAGGCCGTCTAATGCTGGTGCGTAATTAAATGTGATTACTGGAGCAGAGGGCTTCTCTCTCCCTCTCTGAGGGCCACACACAGGACTGGAGGCAGCGTGCATGCGCTCATTAAGGAGGCGCTAACAGATGTACACAAGCAACGACCACAGGCATACCCAAAAATCTATGCCATCTCTCTCTCTCTCTCTCTCTCCCCCCGATACGCAAACATAAACACAAGTACAAAATCATGCATCTCCAAAATGTCAACTTTTCAGGCGCTAAAGGAAAGCAGGATTGGATTTGAAAGGGAATGAGCCCAAGGGTGGTTGCATTTTTTTTTCTTTTTTAAGAGAGGAGTATGTAATCCTTCAACTGAAGTTTAAACATGAATTGCACTTGCAAGGTTTTTACTTGACAGTTTCTAGCCTATCCCCCCCCACACACACAAAAAAAGAGCCTCCAAAATGCACAAAAACAAACACATACCAAGGAACACAGCATAAATAAAAATCAGGCTAAACTGTGACCTTCAGTCAGTGATAATCATAAAGCACACAAGCAGAAACATAAACAAAAATCAATTATGGTTTCCATCAACACACACACGCTTGCACACACACACACACACACACACACACACACACACACACACACACACACACACACACACACACACACACACGTCTGGCCCGCTCTCCGGTCCAGTTTCCTGGGCAGACACGGTCCCCTGGTGCTCATGGGAAATAGCGAGCATGCCAGGCCCCACAAAGGCGTCCTTTCAGCCGCCCGCATGCTTGACCTGTGCAGGGTCAGCGCTCTGCTTTGTGCCCCGCGACCCCTGAGTGACCGGGGGTCACGGTGAGGGCCCGAGGTCAAATCCAGATGCCTGCGTCTAATTTCGCCCCAACTGGGTTATCCGACCAAATCTGCCCTAAAATTTGCCCCCGCCTACCCCGCCCCGAAACCCACTACTACCTCTACACATGACTGAGCTCTATAGAAATACATAGGTACTCTGCAGCCTAATTGGACTACTGTGGAGTAGAGCTCACACTAGAGCTCTCTCTCTCTGTTTCTCTCTCTCTCACACACACACACAGACAGGCACACACACACACACACATGCTGGCCTGACCCCCTGTAACTGCACTAATACCCCATCCCATGGCCTTTGGTCTATCTTGAGGGATTAGGTGCAGAAAGACACACATGCAAGCACAGATACATCCACACACACACACACACACTCTCTCTCTCTCTCTCTCTCTCTCTCTCTCTCTCCCACACACACACACACACACTTATGAGTGCAGCAGGCCTGGCTGAGGGTCTACCTTGAAGGATTAGGTGCAGAGAGACAGGACCCTCCAGCCAATCAACCGGTCTGTCACATTGATTTTGAGGGGTCACTGGTGCACAATGGCCAGGGTTTTCCTGTCTTAACCTCCCTGATCACACACATATGCACGCACACACACATAATGACAATAAACTTTATATCATTTACGTACGCTGGCAACGTGTGTCTGGGTGGGTTAAATGCTGGACAACTGTGTAAAAAATAAATCCTATAAGAACAAAAATGATACGCAAGATTAAAAACAGATTACATATTCAAGCCAGAGTTGTTTTCCAAGCGTTAAAAATAATATTAAAAGTATGCAGAAATACTTCAGAGAGGACATTGGGCAACCTTACACACAAACACACATGTGCACCCGTCTATATGAATCAAAATCCCCCCCTGTCCGCCTCTCAAAGCTTCATCACATCTCTGCTTCTGAAAATCCTCCGTCCCTGGGGGAAAGCACACCCGGTTGAGGGAAAGCCCCCCCTCCCTCCACCCAACCCCTGTCTCATTCTTCTCTTTCCTGGTCAAACAACACAATAGCCATCTATCAGAGGGGGCACTGGCCAGGCGCTTTGACTGATTGAAATAAACCCAACTACAACATTTCAGGTGCTCGGGCTGAGTGTTTTCTCTGATGTCATCCACAATTTGCCTGTTCTGTTTTAGTCTTTTTTTATCCCTCCCCTCACACCTTGCATCCCTCTGTTCCCTGTTTCCCTTTCCTGAAGGGAATCTCTGTGGCATCTGGAAAAACAGGATTTATGATTGTTGGTATTGTTATGATTACAGAGCTCATCAGCGGTGGAAGAACCGAAGAATCCTTTAGTTAAGCAAAAAAAAAAAAAAAAGCAACACAACATGTGTGTTTTCAATTAGTCAGTTACTAAGTTTAAGTCCTTCCTTCAAAATCCTACCTAAAAATAACTATAGGACTATTAAAAGCAAAATGTGCCTAGAGGATCAAAAGATAAAGTACTCATGGTGCAGAAAAATGACCCATTATTATATGACATTAAACATTAGGTTGCCGCTGATGCATCAAGGTGTCAGTTACATTTTGCAGTAGCTGGTTGTGGTTTGGTCTGAAGGGTTCTGAGGTGATTATTTAGGCAGAAAAAAACATAAATGCTTCATATATTTGTATCGATTTAGTTTTTTCCCCCTCCAATCTTTGAAATATTCGATATTTGATCACTCTGGGCTTTGAGTAATTATATAGAAAAGGAAACCAAATGAAAAGTTGAGAAAATAAATCAAGCATGGGTTAATTATAAGGCTTATATTGTACTGCAGCAGATATAATGTATAATTATAGATGTAATATATAATTTATTTTTGGCTTGGCCCCGCAGTTTTCAAATCCTTCGTCAGGCTTTTTTTATTTGATAGGTGTGTTTTAATTTACCTTATTCGTTGCCTGAACCTGGGTGTTTCTGCATTGTGTCGTTTTGTAACCTAACGTTGTTTTAGAGCTAAAGTGTGATTACTTTGCTCAGCATCCCCAGCTTTATCATCCTTTCACAGACATAAACACTGTTTTTGAACTTAAAAAAAAAAGAAGCTTTTATTAGGTTTTAATATAGTTTTTTCAGATGAGAAAGTAACCATTCACTTTACCAATATGTGATTGGACATTTCGGAGCTGTGAGGAGTTGCTGGCTGCATGAGAGCAGCTCATCAAACAAAAAGCATGAGACAGTGTTTATGTAATTACTCTCACTACCAGAAGGGTCTGCACTGCGCACATCGCTAATTTGGCAATAGCTAATTTTGTCTACCCTTCTGGCAGTGAGAGTAATTACAAAAACACCGTTGAGACATGCTTTTGTATGTGGATTCGGACACTTTTATGCTTTGGTTCTTTAGTAGGTCTACACCAAGATACACTACAAACTAAGAAATAATTTACTCGTGTGATTTCAGGCCATTTTCATGCCGTCCTTCCAGTCACTGATGGATGTGGTTCTGTATAACCATCCAATCGTGGCAGTGAATTTTCCAAAATAGCAACACTGTTTACAGGACTGGCAGAGAACTGGAAAATGGGCAGGGCAGCATAAGGTGAATAGTTCCATATAAATTTGCCCCGACCTCCACCTCCACCTCAAGCCAAACCCAAGTGGTGTTTAACATATATGGCCCTCCAAATTAAAGTGGACATCCTCTATATTTCTCCTTTTAATTAAACAGGATATAAACATAAATGAACGTACTGCAATGGATAAATGATACGTATAGTTATGTATAAGTATGGTTGTAGAAATGTAAAAAGCAGGCCTAATACATAAATAACCGGGCCTCACACTGGTAAGCTACCGTACCCGCCATCAGGTCTCTGCCATCCGCTTCGATGTCGGGCTGGGCCTCCTCAGGCGTTCAAATCCCACGGTCAACTGACCTGACGTCATCGTCATCAGAGCCAGCAAACAAACCACAATATTTTTTCTCATTTGCAAATAAAGAAACTCTGCGTTCACTGGTTCGTACCTCAACCGTGATTGACAGCGGAAACACAAACAGAATGAAGCTACAGTTGGT
This sequence comes from Chelidonichthys spinosus, assembly GCA_029853015.1. Lineage (NCBI taxonomy): Eukaryota > Metazoa > Chordata > Actinopteri > Perciformes > Triglidae > Chelidonichthys > Chelidonichthys spinosus. The sequence goes on from CM056842.1 coordinate 7,301,044, forward strand.
GGGTTTTAGTCGAGCTGGAGGAAAATAAAGAGGAAAGGAAAACCCAAGTATGTTCTACAATGTGACCACGAGTGGGCGCCCAAGTGTTTCAACTGTGACGGAACAAGCAGGCTGTGTCGTCTTCCCTCAACTTCCTCGACTACAATCTCTACTTCCTGGATACGCGTTCAGAAAAAGTAACAGCTATTTTAGACCTGTCTATCTCAAACAGTTTCCGTTAACGTGTTTCTTACAAACACACGAATACAGATTTTTTCCCCCCTAACGACAAACGGCCGTTTAATGGCAGAAATGACGTAAAACAGGACAGCGACGCGGTAGGCGCAGAAAAAGGTGAGTTAACGTTAAGCTAACTAACTCATAAAAACTATTAAAGCTAATGTTATATTGCTAGCTAAAGGATGTAGTCTTTATGTCGTTGAGTATTTCATTGCAATTCGGTTTTTATTGCCGTTTGTGTCGGTGTGTATTTTAAAAAACGACGTTTAAAAGTGTAAACGGTGAAAGTCTGTTGTCTCTGTGTTTTCTCCCAGAGCGCCACGTCATTGATCCACGGAGGAGTCGGACAAACAAACCCGGGATTTAGCGCGGACGGTTAATACTTCACTGTTTGTTTGACGTTTTCTGAACAAAGAAGGGTCGGTCAGCGAGCGTTTTAAAATGACGGCGTCTAACTGGGGTCTCATCATGAACGTGGTGAACAGCATCGTCGGAGTCAGTGTACTCACCATGCCCTTCTGCTTCAAACAGGTGGGTCACCTGAGGCTGCACGTCAAAATCCTCCCCGGAAACACGACCCTTTCTTTTAACTGAACACAGCATGTACACGTAGCAGTATAAACACCAAAAACACAAGTATTGGCGACAAAATATACTATATTATTCTAGTTTGGCCATTGCTGTTGCTGCATAATCATCAAATTTAATGTTTAATAAAGTATCATGTATGTTTGCTGTGTGAAATCTTGATATGTAAATGTTTAACTATAGCTGTGATGTAAATAGTAGTTTTAGTAGTATGAGGGAGATGCACAATACAATTACAGGTAGTGTATAACTGTACTTATGTACAGCCATGGAGTAAATGTACTTGGTTGTCACTTTATATCATTCCATATGTTTTGCTTAAATTCACATTAGTCAGATTGTGTATTTGTGAATAAATGCTTTCAGCAACATTAACATTGGCTTTTATTTAATTCCATTAGTATTGCATGTCAACCAGCACAAAGGAAGCTATAGACAACCTTTAAAATGTGATATATTATGTACATATTCACTAGAACAACTCACAAGCACACATTAACAAGCTTCAAATAGACGTAGTTCATTGAAATAATGCTATTTGCAGACAGCAGTAGTGGTGTTGAATTTTACAGCAAGATGTTTCCTATATTGAATCGAACCTGGCTGATGTATCACAGCCGGACTACTTTATAAGGGCTGATCTACCTAAACATAACATTTTAATTTATTGGGCCCTTGAATTAAAATATAACAACAATGCACCTCCCAGGCAAAGTAAAATGTCACTTATTTAAAAATAGTCCCATTTAACATGATGACTCTTTAGTGGCCATGTAATGTTTTCATGCAGGTCTTACGGGTCTTTTATCACACACTCTCTGGAAGCTATTGGCACTGTTCTTGTCATGGATTAAACTGATTTGTAAAAGGCTCATTGGTTATGCATTCTTTTGTTAAATCTTGGTGTGTATATTAAACTGTCTTTCTATAGACCTTCATGGTTTGAGTCTACTTATATCAAACTGAAGATAGGTTAGGATAGGATGCCTATTTGAATCCTAGCCAGGTTATGAAGATTTAAACAAGGTCACTCCAACAAAAACAGATGCTTGGATAATTTCATAGACAACATGATTTTATATTCCAGTAAGAGGACCACATTTCAGGACAACTTTATGTATGTGTGTTGTGTTTTTAAGTGTCCCTTTGTCCTCTCTTGCAGTGTGGGATCGTGCTGGGAACCCTCCTGTTGTTCTTCTGTTCATGGATGACCCACAAGTCTTGCATGTTCCTGGTCAACACGGCAAACACCACCAAAAGAAGGACCTATGCAGGATTAGGTGAGTTTTAAGTGACACTCTCATCTTAACGATGCATTTTCTGTTTTTGTATTTATTACTACTACATAGCATGACCCACTAACACCGACCCCCGACCCCCTCCCCCCCCAAAAAACCTTACCTATAGCACTCTGATCTTAGCTCTGTTGCTCTTGAAGTACTACTTTACTCAGATGAGGACCTAACACTTGTTCTATTTTTAGCTCTTACTTTATCGGCAATGATACGTCGCGGTTTCTTTTTTTCCTTCTTTCGACAGATGTACTTATTGTAAGTCGCTTTGGACAAAAGCGTCTGCTAAATGACCTAAATGTAAATGTAAATTACTGACAGTTAACAGAAGCATTGACTGAATGACTGAACAGACTGATAAAACTGTGTCTGAAGAAACAGAAGTTAAACTTCATTTAATGTACAGAAAAGCACATCGCAATGATTCTCCATTGTGTTTGGCCGCATGTTGTTCACACTGACATCAACTCTCTCCTCTGCAGCCTTCCATGCTTATGGGAAGCCAGGAAAAACAGTGGTGGAGATGAGGCAAGTCATGATAATATTTCATCACACATTATGCTGGCTTTGAAGTGTATATTTTCACCTTAATCTTGTTCTAATAATTATCATAGATGTATTTGAGAAGACTCTATAATAATTTGCCCCGTCCTCTCTCTCTGCCCCTGCAGTATGATCGGTTTGATGTTGGGGACCTGTATTGCCTTCTACGTTGTGATCGCTGATCTGGGCTCAAATTTCTTTGCTCAAATGTTAGGTTTACAGGTTTGAGATAATTATTTTCTATATTCATCTCTCAATCTTTGCAACATATGTTACATATCTAGTCCTTTCTTCTGCATTCTGAGACCTCACTTTATTCTTGAGCAAATAAAAATGGCAAGTCATTGTAGTAAATGTTGATTTAGTTAAATCAACACGCTACAAATAAGTAGACTCAAGTCTGTGAGTAAGTTCTGAAAAAAAAAGTAGTAATTTTCCGTTGTCTTCTAAAGGTGACGGGCAGTTGTCGCGTGCTGCTGCTGATCGCAGTGTCTCTGTTCATCGTCCTCCCTCTGAGTCTGCAGAGGAACATGATGTCCTCCATCCAGTCCTTCTCTGCTATGGCTCTCATGTTCTACACTTTCTTCATGTTCACGGTGAGCTCGCTGACACACAGCCACACTTCACATAATGCATCTGAACAGACTGCAATGGAAACACTTTGGCTTTTCTTTTGGAAGGACAGTGATTACTGGGATTTAGTTGATTTGTTGTTATGTTAGGTGTATCTCCAAGTACTAGAGTTGATTCTGAAGCCAATGTGCTCTTTGTTGTAGTGTTCGTCCTGTAAAATGTAGTGCATAAGTACCATAAATGCATTTCTGTACCTGCAACACAGTTAATTGGTTTCAGAATATTGTTCGGATGCATTTTATTTTGTTGTATTCTTTGTTAATTCCTCCTTATTTGCTCCATTGTACAGAACAATGTCTTCCTTACCGACACAACATTGTCTTGGTCCTGTTTTTTAAAGAGCAAATTCTCACTTAATCACATCAGGTAGAAAACAATTGCTGCACTCCACGATAAGCTGAAACAAAGGCTTTCCCCTGAGAAGGAGACAGCACTTGGAAATACCCACTAGAGACATGTTAAGCACTGTAAGTGCAAAGTAAATAGAGGCCACGGAGTTAACTCCACGAAATCACAAACCGTTGCATCTTCAGGGAATTATCTTTCTATATTTGCTCATTTGTTATATAATGGTTATTTTCTGCAACCCTTTGAAGTTACATTCAGTCTTACTTTGAATCATTTCAATAATGCTTCACTTATGGCTGCACTCAAACTAGTAATGTCCAAGCAGGTGGCTGTTTAATATACACCTTGTTTGGGCTCCTTTTACATTTACATTTAAATTTAGGGCATTAAGCAGATGCTTTTGTCCAAAGCAACTTACAATCAATTCATATCTTGAATTGATTTTAATTGATCAAATAAACTCTGTGGTTGATGGGTGCATCACAATTTCCTAGATGTCTTGATGACATCTTCGAATAGCTGTTTTTGTCCAAAATCCAAAGATATTCAAATTACAGTGTTCCCAGTTAAACCATTTCAGCACAAGGTCAAACTCAGTGGGGAAGTGTAAATGTAAGTAATGTACTGGTGCAACTCCTTCCAATAGGACTTTCAGTGCTCTGCTGTTTGTATTTATGTTAAGCAGTACTAAGCACACAGCTCTGATGGATTTTTTCCTCGTAGGTTGGAGTGTCATCAGAGGTGCAACATACTTAAACATTCTGATTCCAGTGATGTCCAGCTGGTGTTTTCTCCCTCATGTGATTCAGTGCGTTTACTCTTTAAATGCACACACAGACTGTGTGTGTGTGGTTCTTTTTAACTGACCCACATTGCTGCTTCCACAGATTTCTCACTGATAGTGACGCATATTTCCGTAGCATGGCGAAAAACCTCGAACAGTGGTGTGGTGTGTGTCTGGCTTAAGATCCAGGCCCGGCCCTGTCCAGACCCCTAACCCTCTAACAGTGATGTATCTCCTTCCCTTCCTCCTTTCATCCTACCCTTCGTTTTTTCTTTTCTGCTCATTGCACCCCTTTTATTCTTTCTCCTTCTCTTTTCCCTCGTGTCCTTCTGCTCTCCCTCACTCTCCTCGGCTACCTCCTCTGCACCCTTTGTTTGCTCCCCCTCTGTCCCACTGCTCTTTCTGCTGCTGTTGCTGTAGATAGTGTTGTCATCTCTGCGCTACGGCATAATCTCAGGCTCCTGGGTGGAGCGGGTTCACCTGTGGCGCATCAAGGGCGTCATTCAGTGCCTGCCCATTATCGCCACAACCTTCTGCTGTCACCCGTAAGTAAACCACGGAAACCATTCCCGACATAACACCACCGTCAGGGCAGTTGGGGGGGGTTGGAGAGTGAAGGAAGCCAGATGTCTCCCCTGCATCTTTGCGCTCCTTAACCCCCCCCCTTCCCACCTTCCTGAACCTTTTGCCCACTCCTCCTAGTCATTCCCATTTCTCACCTTTTAATTCGGGTTTGGTCTGAGCCATTTGAGCTCTGTGAGTGTGTCTGTGTTTGTGTGTTTTTGGTGGCAGTAGTAGTCAGGCAGAGAAGGTAACATACTGAAGTGAAAGTTTCATCTTTGCTGCCCTCCCACCACCGCCCCACCCCCAGGATGAGCAGCCTGGGTGTGGGAGGGTGGGGGGTAATGGAGTGTTCTGCTGCCTGATTTTATCAGGTAATTCAAGGAGCAAGACGTAAGAAACACATGCTGATCGAAAACCTGTGAGGCTGTTTTTGTCTAGACTACCCGTTCATGAGCCTTTTATTTGATCAAATGTGTGTTTTCACTTTAATTCATTACATATCCCCTTCATTACTCAATTTTCTCAGCTGTGACAGGTTTTGTGTTCAGTATGAGGTTTCTTGTCATGTCTTTTCGTTGTTTCACTTTCTTCATTTTCTCTGGTTTTCTCTCCTCATTGATTACTTTCATTATCTGTCTGTGAGCCGTCAGCATGGGTGCAGCCCCCCTCCTCTTCTTCGTTCTCTCCCTACACTTGTCTTCATTTGGTTCGGGCCGTAACTCCCCCCCCCTCCCCCTCCTTCCCCTCAGATGGTGCTGTCCTCGTTCAAACATGGGCTGCTCAGTGGCTGGTGGCTAGGGCAGGTCTATGTGGTGCGCTGGGAGGGTGTGTTTCGCTGTCTCCCCATCTGTGGGATGGCCTTCGCCTGTCAGTCGTAAGTACTCCTCCCGCCCCTCTACCCGAACAGGACCCTGTATAGAAACTAATGTCAAACAAGGCTGGGAACAAGCTTCAGAATAGGGAATATTTGACAGTATTCTTCACAACCATGTAGTGGGTAGATTCTCAAAAAGAGGGCTTTTCCACTATCTAGCTCCTGCAGAGGCACTGAATTGAATCGTTCATTGCTGCATGTAGAAATTGAGCAAACATTATAATTAGTGCATGTGCACTTGCTTCGCTGCTTTAACCCAGAATAGAGGTTTTGGGGTGAGTTTGTCAGGTAAAAAGACACACACGTGTGTCGATGAGGTGGTTGATGGATAGCTAGTTGTAAAGGGAGGCTACGCATTACTGGTTATGTGCTTTTCAAAGTCAGCCCTCTATTTCTGCTCCACGCTGCCCCCTGTAGAATTAACCTGAGACTAACGACTTCAGTTCTTTCTCATGTGACAAGAATAAAGCTCACCTTGGCAGAAACAGTGTAATTCATTAGTCAAATCAATTTTATATGTCCCAAGAATTATATAACTATAGTCCAAAATTATTACATTTAGACAAACAAAGAAAACGTTTGTCAAAAAATAATACATATTCATTTTAATGTACAAATTGTAATAGAGTTTTCACGCCAGTCTTTTAATTCTATTAATTTTCCCACAGCTTAAAGCTTAATCAGAGCTTCTCTGAGTCACCGTATTCACTCATTTCTCCATCTTCACTCATCTGCATGCTCTGTCACTGCGTCTTCTGTTCTGTCCTCTGTGCTTACGTGCTTGCTCTAGTTTTTATGGTACGGTGAGCGGGTAACGTGAAAGTCTAATGGGATGTGGATGTACAAAGTCTTATCTTTGGTTTGAATGCAGTGCTGGGGAAGGATGCAGGGAGTGTCATGGTGAGGTCATTAGGGACCAGATGTTTGGGTGGTGCTGCTGTATGGGTTTGTTTGTGTCCGAGAGAGTGACGTCAGTGGCAGTAGAGGGAGACTGTAGGATTGAGACTGAAATGAGACCTTAATTAATGTTATCGCACAAAGCTAACATAACATTATGGTATGGTTCATTAGCAAGTGAGGTGTGCGCATGTTAGAAGAAGAAGAAAAAGTGTGCACTTGTGTGTTTTGTGCGCCGGTTCCCACTAGCAGTGCTGAGTGATATTTGGCAGGGTGGTTTCTTGGCCTGTGGTCAGGCCGAGCGAGGCAAGAGCTCCGTTAGGCGGCAGGCAGCTAAAGCCAAACCACTAATCAACACATTGGACCGCCGCCATCTTGCAGACACACACTGATGTATTCACAGGCTGATTAAACCGCTCTCAGCACATTGGATTTTTATTACATTCATGAAATGTGTTTACTTTCGGTTAAAACATTACTTAACATCACCATTATAGCGGGATGGGAGCTGGCCCTGTTGTTTTTTGGCTGCGCTTTTGAATAGCGAGGAGCAGTTAGCTCATAATAGAGGGACATAAGAAAAACATGCGCAGCGAAAATGTCCCTCTGTGATGCTACTGTCAGCATGCTATTATATATTATCGACAGCGCACACTCGAGCCCTCCCAACACACATACGTACTTAACCACATTTCCTTTGAAGATCTCCTCCAAAATATTTCCTTGTTTTAAGGGCGACGCCAAAGGAAAAACACATTAGCCTCTGAGTCAGGACTATTGAGTGAGCATTAGATGCTTTGCTCCCCACTTGCAATATGCTGTTTTCTTTAACGTTGGTTATGAGATTTATTGCTTTGCGGATTCAACAAGCGTCAAGAAAAAGCACCACGGGACAGTGCTTGCTCATAAAAACTAGAGTGTGTGAAAGAGAGACAGGCAAAGAGAGAAAGAGAGGTTATGGTTTCTTACTCTCATTTCTTCTCTGTTTCTTCCTTTCACACACATATATTTATATATATATATATATATATATATATATATATATATATATATATGAGGGGGTGCACAAAGAGTCTGCCAGGAAAGTTTATAATGCTCTAAAACCTGCCAGGCACTCACTGTTTTATATATATGTATTTATATATAAAGCCTGTAAATTCACCGGGTAATGTGGCGATGGGCCCCTCCACACCGCCACGTTCTCCTACAGCACAGAGCAGAACATGACGGTCTCAGGTGTAACTTAAGCTAGCCTTAACTACTGTCACCCATTCTGTGTCACACACATACATGCACACACTCGTATGTAGACAAACACTTCCTACATACTTCACCCCCCACTGCCATGACATTGCTTCCATCGACTGCCATTAAAAGATTAGGAAACACAAATTATTAGTTCATGAATGTTTGCATTTTTTTCATAATGTGAAAAAATATCCACACGCTAAAATAATTGTTGCATTCATGTGCATGTCGGATGTTCTTACTTGCATACATGCGTCGGATTTAGAAGAGTCTAAGTTACGTCAGGCTGCATGGCTTTGGGGGCCCATTTTTGCAAGTAATAATAAATCACAGGACATATCAATTAAGGATTCAAGTGATTCCTACTATTGATACTTGCTTAATTAATTTCTGGATGAATGGGAAAAGGGAGTTGAAAAACTAAACAAACTATTTAGAGAAAAATAATGAATTCACTTTACATGAGTATACATTATATATGTTAATTGCACATAGGTTGCGGTCTTAAGTGCCAATGGGAGCAAATAATAATTTTAGATCAAGTTTTGCAGAAGTTGGTCGTGAACAAATTCATTAAGAAACCATGGAGATAATCTAAACATGTACAGAAAAAAACAGAAATTCAACCCCAGCTTGGTAAACAATTAACATCTTAATTGATATTAGCAATGACTGTTTAATGGTGTTAAAACATAAATGGGCTAAACAAGCGAAAATGAATCACATGTCTGAGTTTGATGCTGAGAGGGACACGAGGAGAGACTTGCATCATTTAATTGAGTGGCACAAATGGGCCTCCAAATGGCTATTCATTAAAGAAACCTACAGAGCAGTTCCACGATCACATTTTGAGCAAGCACCTAGACCGGCATATGCTGCATGTTGTCAGCTGTTTGAGCACTAAAAAGACTTAGGGGTGCAGCTTCCCATAGCTAAGTTGTTTATCTGATCATCTGGACTGCACATGAATGCACAAGCGCAGCATCAGTGTGGTCTTGTGTCACGCAGCATGTGGAGTGTGTTGTTGGACTGCTTGTCTCTCACAGGCAGGTGCTGCCGACGTACGACAGCCTGGACGAGCCGTCCGTCAAACGCATGAGCACCATCTTCACCTCGGCCCTCAACGTAGTCACCATCTTCTACATCACTGTGAGTGGAGTTCGCTTCCATGAGTCAGAGCCGCCGCCGTTTACACTGGCTATATTTGTCATTTCTGTATTGATTTTATGGTATCATTAAGAAGGGTCTACTTGTCCTGATCAGTCATCTTCACATTAGCATTTTTAATGTCTTTTCACTCTTTCCTCCCAAACCTGTATTGGTTCCCTCCACCTCTCTCTGAACCAGGTGGGATTCTTTGGCTACGTCAGTTTCACAGAGAACATCGCAGGCAACGTGCTGATGAACTTCCCATCCAACCTGGTGACGGAGATGATCCGCGTGGGTTTCATGATGTCTGTGGCTGTCGGATTCCCCATGATGATCCTGCCCTGCCGCCAGGCCATCAACACCATGCTTTTTGAGCAGCAGGTGAGCTTGACTGCTACAAGTAACACTAGTAAAACTACTAATAATACTAATGCTTTAATGCTCTGGAAACTCAAGTTAGTATGTGATTTGAAATCAATTTACCTCACAGTTTAGCTATTTTCATTGCATCACAGATGGAACATCGTGTGAGTGTTCTTTCTGATCATTTATGGAGGCCTATTTTTATTTATTTCACTTCTCTACTATGATAGCAAGCTAGAGAGCTTTTTTGATACACTCACATGACGATATTCACCACGATCAACATATTGCGTGTTTTTTATTACAATGCATGATAGAATGGTCCCGTCGCTAGACACTAGTTGCCCTTCCAGTAGGTGTTGGCACAGTAATACACAGTGTAACCTGCTTCCTAAGGATTGTGTGAACAAGCACTCCCATTGTCTGTGTGACGCAGTTTGACAATAAATGAAACAGAAACCTGTCGCTCCGTATAAATGGAGGCCCCTGGAAACACCTGCTGAGGAACTCAACTGTGATGTCGATTACATTTTTATCATATCCAGACATCACAGGCACATGAATGCAGCTGACTTGTATTAATCCTTTGACAAGAACAATACCTGTTGTGGTTCAGAAAAATACATACCTACAATACATCCAAAAATGAAAGTTTATGCTATATACTGTTGCCCATAAAGAGTATAATATAATATAAAGAGTAAGAGAATATTTTGTTTTCAGACACAATCCTATGTTTAAATGCATCAGTTATCAACACTTACCAGGTGCAATGATTACATTATGTGTCTAAATTATCCAGGTGAAATGAATTCATGCATAACATTTGCGCTATAAAAGACAAGACATTTGCAAATGATTCCGACTTCATGGGCGACCCTGTATTTCAAACTGCACCAGAAACCATCTATTGGCTCCGCCAGGGGAAGAGGAAGTACTGCTTGTGGTTTTGGTGACAACCAGACCAGCACTACTAGCTGTTGGCGATATGATTAGAAATAAGGCAATATTCTGGAGGAGAATTGGTTTGGCCACAGCACTAGACTGAATGTAGCAGAAACGCTAAGGAACACCCAGGATACAAAAATCAAATCGTTCCCTAAAACAAAAAGCCAATTTAATTGTAAATTTGAGATTTTATGTATTTGTTTTGTCTTTCTCGCTCTTTGTTTCCGTCTTACAGCAGAAGGATGGGACGTTTGCTGCTGGGGGATACATGCCTCCTCTGCGCTTCAAGATGATCACCCTCTGCATTGTGTTCGGCACCATGCTGGGAGGCATTCTCATCCCCAACGGTACATCCTGTGTGTGTGTGTGTGTGTGTGTGTGTGTGTGTGCGTGTGTGCACAGCTCGCTGACTGGAGGTCTTTAAGGTGCATGTGTTCCTTTATGTAGGCGGAGTAGCTGGGGAGCTTTACGACATGTGTGAATGTGACTTTACGAGTCAGTGACTGTCACACTCTAACACAGTCCTTAAATCAGGGCCCTAACTTTTATCTCCTTTTAGACGGGCAGACGGAAAGATAGGGCTATTATTCTCCCAGACTCACTCTCTCTCTCTCTCTCTCTCTCTCTCTCTCACACACACACACACACACACACACACACCAATATATGTACACACCAATATTGGCTCTCTGTCAGGGTCTTTGGGTCTTTCCGTCTCACTCACAAACGGCTCCAAAATGGTGGAGATGTAAAGGTTAGAATGAGTTTATGTTTTATTCATCCTTTTATGTGGTGGCTGTTTGTTAAACTTTTGATTGGGTGGACACACACACACACACACACACACAGCGGGTTTGGCTCCCTCTTTGTGTATCTAATCAGACTAATAGACTGAGGAGAAGGGAGGTAAGGGCCCTGGGGAGAATGGACACTAAATCTGAGGGAGACAATATGGTGTCCGTCCTCTGGATGAGCGATGGGTTTCCAGGCCTGACGCCCAGCCGGCCGTGGTCCACAGAGGGGTGGGGCCAGGGCTCGCTGCTGCCAAGAGCAGGGTGCCGTGGATGGGAGCCTGGGGCTGGGCGGGTACTGGTTATGAATAGCAGAGGCAGGTATGAATTGAGCTATAACTAGGGATAAAGAGCGGGAAATTGGGGAATTGCTTTGAGCTTTTTAGCAGAAGAGAATTGGAACCAAAAACCCTCAACTCTGGCAGTTTTGGTGCACGTTTGGCCCAGTGAGCCCACCTATTGTGTGTTATGTTAACGTTGCCCCACATCCCTGATAGATGAGCTCAAGTATCCCTTCATTGACACCACAAAAAGTGATTATTTAATAGTTAAATATAATAGTTTTAGTTTCATACCTTTGTTAAATCTATGGACAAGTTTGCATTCGTACTACTACCACTCTTTCAACCATTTATGATTACCGTTTGTTTAATTATTTAAACTGTTTATCTATGACATTACCTAATTATTTCAACATTGTATCCATTACTTTCAGCTAACTATTTTAGCCGTAAATGTTTGGTCATTATTTCAACATGCATTATTTATGACTACCACAAACGCTCTAACTGCCCCCTGGTTGGGAGTTACTATACAGGATGACAACGTGATCCCTGTGTTTTTCTTCCCCTTTTATCTCTTTAGTGGAAACCATTCTGGGTCTGACTGGAGCCACTATGGGCAGCCTCATCTGCTTCATATGCCCTGCTCTCATCTATAGAAAGATCCAGAAGAATGGCATCATTTCCCAGGTTACGTAATGCAGAATTTGCACTTTCCTAATCAATTCCTCAGTTAAATTGTGTTATTCACTGACTTGTTCTCTCCATCCTGTAGTTGGTGCTCTGGGTGGGTCTGGGTATTCTACTGATCAGCACCTTTACCACCCTCTCAATTTCGGCCAGAAGCCCCACCACCAAAGTCCAAGTTCCTCCTCCTCCAACACCTGTCAAAAACGAGCTGCTGCTACCAGACCTCCCTGAACCGCACGGTAAAGATCATGACGTGGGCTAATGGCTGGCAATCACTTATCTACTTGATGGACTATAGCAGAGAGTGGTTTACTAATGAGCCATGGAAACATTTACCTCAACGGGCCGGAGCCGGGGTTGTCTACAGTGTCTGTGATCAGACAGCAGTGCTGCATGTAATTATTTCATGCAAAAGGCACCGGCGGCACAAAAGACATGTTTATTTCTTGTTTTATTTCCAAAGTCGTGGACCACAGCGCCCTAAAACGGCAATGTAAAGACAATATGAGCCAGTGCCAAAGGGCCAGCGAGACTAAAACAATAGCACCAAGCCACAGCAAAAGAAAGGGTTTCTTTCATCTCTGTGAGAAGAGAAGATGGAGACAGACAGTGACTGATGGACAGACAGGCAGTGTGAGGAGATAACCTCTTGATAATATCTGAGAGCAGCACTGAGTGCTTGACATTGATGGAGCGAGAGTGATGCCCTTCAAACTCCAGTAATTTCTCTCCACCCCTGTACCTCTGTTCATTTCTCCTGCCACCCCCTCCCCCCAAAATACATTGTCTCCCCCCCATATCTCCTGTGGCAGCGCTGCTATAAAATGCCTGCAACCTCCGGCTGTATAAAGGAAGGAGGGTGATATGGGTTTGGGAAGGATATTGGGGTGCAGATGAAACAAATGGAGATAAGACTTTCTAATTAATGTTCTTAGTTTTTTGGGGTGAGACAGGAGGGGCATTTAGTTCTACTTCCTCTCCTTAGCTCATGACATCATTTTCTAACCCGTTAACTGACGGCAGCAATGAGATTGTTTCTTTTTTTCTGAACTAGTTATATTTGACTGCATTCTTTCCTAACATTTTGACCCGATGTGAAACCCATTTGGTCCGACCCTTACACCTGTTTCCTGTTTGTCGCTTCAATTTGAATTCACCTCCCCCTCTCTTCTCTTTTCTCGCTCAATTATTATACCCCACTATTAGTGGGCCGTTGTCTGTATTTGCTGCCACCTAGTGGTTCTACATGTCAGGTATAGTGTGCTAGAATTCAATTACATCTGGGAGCGTCAGTACGCACAGTTCATGCGAGATGTACCGGAGGTGTTCATTTATTTTAATGTCGGCGGTTAATATGTGTAATAAACACGACTGGTCAAGAAAATAAAGAGTGTTGGGGCCATAGTAATGCACTAAAATACAGTCATTATACTTTTCTCAGACAAGAGAAAACCGTGGAATAATGAGGTGTCAAATTTACGTTTTCTTAATTTAGTCATGGTAATGTGTCTCAAATGTATATACTTGCAAATAAAAAAAAAATCACAAGCAGCACTGGTACTAAACGAGGAAAACATTCTACTGTAAAAACTATTTATGGATAAAATCTACTAAATCTATTAATATTTACTAATGTTGCCTCACCAGGAAACAATGTTTTGCTAGATGATCTTGGAATTATATGAGACATTTTATAGAGGTGATAACCAGTAGCAGTGGTCTGTGTTGTAATAGATTGTGTTTTGTGTATCTCCATGTAGACAAGAAGCCAGTGATGATAGAAAAACCCGACCTTCCAGCTGTGGAGGTTGTACAACCAGTGGAGAGGGACCCGCCTGAGCCCCCCCAGATTAAAGGACCAGTTGAACTACCTGAGAGGAAGAAGGAGGAAGAGGCACAGTTGAATCGCCCTGATGCTGGTATGGAAACAACCAAAGCTGGAATCTTCACAGGCTTTTGAACTGTGTAGAAATGCTGATGTTTTTGTCTGTTTTCCCAGGTGTCGCGGTGCCAGAGGGCGAAGCTCATCGCCACGAACCACCCATCCCTCATGACGCGGTCCAGGTGGACACTAGAAAGAACAACGCAGAGCTGGAGGAGGACAAGAAACAACCCGAAGAAGCCAAAAGAGATGAAGAGCAAGGTTTAGGGCATGCTGTGAAGGTAGAGGGCAATGAAGTCAACAAGCTTGAAGTGAAGCCAAAGCCTGTGGAGGCTGTCGTGGGGAAAGAGGAAGTGAATTTGGGTGGAGGTGAAGTCGAGTCCAACGAGGTGGTGGAGAAGCTGCATGCGGAGGCCGACAAAAAGCAGGATGTTCTCCCTCTAAAGGAAGTTGACAAGCCCGTTGTAGTGAAAGATCCCCTTCCAGGGAATGCGGTCAATGTTGTCCATCAAGTGGACAAAGTTCCAGATGCTGGAGTGAAAGGTGAGTATTTGTCTCAGTTGTTGTAGAACTGCAGTTAGAGGCAGCTGGTGGGAGAATAGTTGTAGGAAAATGCAACACTGACCCGGTGATATCTGTTGGTCCGTCAGCTCCACTTCCTGAACGAGAGCATCACCCTGCTGCAGAAGAGGCTGCAGCTGCAGACAGCAAAGACGCAGCAGACGAGAAGATGGATGGTGAGTGGAGACGAAAATGTCCAGGGGGATGAGTTAATAGTCTAATTTAAAACAAGTTGCACTTTTTTATATTATACAGTGGAATTGGTCGTATTCTCAAATATAGCTGAATCAAATTTATTTTGTCCTGCTAACTGGTTGGTACACATTTTCACCAACATTCAACAACCATACAGCAATAATTTCACATAGAAAATGTGGGGATACCAGACTCTGCACCAACAGTAGCCTCTATACCAGAATGCAATGAAGCCAAGTATTAAAATTATTCTTGTAAATTAAAAGTAAATTCAACATACTGAGAGAGGTTGCAGGAAATACAAGTAAAAAAGGTAATCACAAAGTAATTTACATGCACACATTGAAAATGATTAAAGTGTGTTTTTCCTTTTCTATTTAAAAAACCCTTAAATGATTTTCTGTGATCTGTTGCATGATGTTTATGTCCCCACCTCTCTTATTTCCTATTTCACTTTACTCGTGTTATCCTGGGTAATTTCTGTGATCTGTTCTTCCTTATTGTGCCCATTTTTGACAGTACAAATGGTTTAAAACGACAGAAATATTCATTTTCTTTCTCCTACTTCTTGACCTTCCTTGATACACCATGCAGTCTTTTTTGGCTTTTGTTGACTCTCTCGTTCTGTTTACCTTTGCCCTCTCTCTCCCTCCTTCTCCATCTTTACCCCTTTTTTCTTTCTTTCTCTGCTGGACTCCTATCACAGTGATAAAAAAGCTGGTTGCAGGTATGAATTCCCTCTCGCCTCTTATCTCGGTCTGTCGCTCCAATTTTCTGTCATTTGCTCAGTTGGCCATGTTAATAGATATTTAGAGTACATCTTTATATTTATCGTATAACTAAATAATATGCCAGTGTAGAATCCGCCTCACCTTGCCCCCTAACATAGTTTGTGTGTGTCTATGACTGCCCATTCCAGCTTATGTTTCGGGCTACAGTCGTGTACGTGTTTGAATGGATCAATGAGGACAGTACTAAGCCATAGTGGAATATTTCTCTTCCCCTCTCACCTAGACTGGCCCTACATCAGTCTGACTAAGCTTCTTAACTAATGCAATGTTCTGAGAGCAGGTTGTGACTTATTTTAATGAAACGTTTCTGTTCTGTAGAAGGCCAGCTCGACCATGCCGTGCTACTGCAGGTGATTAAGGAGCAGCAAGAGCAACAAAAGAGACTTCTTGACCAGCAGTCAAAACTGCTGGCTGTCATAGAAGAGCAACACAAGGAAATCCATCAGAAACAACCTGCTGGTGGGTGGACGCATAATGCTTTGCAGATATGATGTAGGTGGTAGTGCTGGATTTAAGAAATAAATGTGACAAAAGTATTCTTAATTTAAAGGGCCTGCTGAGGGTGAGCCAGAGAAAGGCATCAAGGAGGGGGTGGATGGTGGAGCAGCAAAGCCCAAAGAGTCCGGCCTGGACTCAGAATTGAAACAGCCCAGGGAGGCAGCAGGAGCTGGAATAGCCAAGCCTCACGACGTGGACCAGAATCAAGCACAGGCCGGGGATACGGGTGCTGGGGTCGGGGCTCCAAAAGTAGCTGTTCAAGCAGCTTACAAGGAGGATGGCCGTGCTGGACTTGGAGGAGAATCCCATAAGCAAAGTGAGCTGGGGGCGAGGGGAGTGCCATTGGGAAAGAAAAAATCTGATGGCCACCAGCCTGTACTTCCAAATGATCAGGTAGCTCAACTTAAAGATGAAGAAAGAAGCATAGATCAGGAAAAGGAGAAAATTGAAAAAGTACGTTTAGAGAAAGAGGCTCAGCTTGAGCAGGAGGCAAAGGAGAAGCTGGCCAGAGAGCAGGAATTAGAAAAGGAAAGGATAGAGAAAGAAGTGCAGGCAAGAGTGGAAGCACAACGACTGGAAAGGGAGAGAAGAGAGAAGCTGGCCAGAGAAGTCGCACAGGAGAAGGCTGCAGAAGTGAGACTTGAGCAGGAAAAGCAGAAAGCAGACAATGAAATACCTGAGAGAGCGAAGAAAGAGAAAAAGGTGGAGGAGGCTCGGGAGAGGCCGGCCCAGCTGGAGCGAGCTGTAGAAGACAGAAAGGCTGCACAGGGGGCTGAGAGAGAAGATAGTGAAGCTTTGAAGAAAGGAGGACGAGACCTCAAAGAGAACGTTGCTGCTGAGGCGGACTCCAGGGAAGGTGTGGAAGACAGGCCCGTCAAAGCCGAGGCTCACCCCCAGGGCTCCCATGAGAAGATCAGGGACCAGGGAGAGATGGATCTAAGGCGGAGGCGCAGGGCATTGGGACCCAGAGAAGCCGGAGGGCCCCCGGAGGAGACCGGGTTGTCCAGGGGGGTGCCCGGACTGGAGCCCCTGCTGGAGCTGGGGGGCTCTGACCTGCACATGGCCCTGGAGGAGCAGCTACTAGCTGGGGCAATGGTGCACTCGCGGCAGATTAAACAGGCCTCAGAGGATGAGGGGGCGGAATAACACACATCAGACACGTACAAATTCACAGTCGGTGCTTGGACAGCAAGTTCATCACATACTGTACACCTGCAGGAAACTTGTAATACTTTGGACCACAATATGGCTGCCTTACATTCTTTCTTGCCTTCAGAAATGTTACGGACAAAGAGGAAAGGGTTCTCTTTCTCGATACTGTAGCCCAAAGTCTTTATTAAAGAGCAAAGTGTAAATATTAACTTATTTTTGTCTTTTGCGAGGAACCTTTTGAAAAGTTTGTTAAAATGTATATAAATCTATGCAAATGCCATTCTATGTAGTGTTTAGACAGGGTGGGTGTGTTAACGTTTGGATGTGAATCACGTTCGTTCTGATTCACATTCATCCGTCTGTGCTTTATGTCTCCTATGCTGATGAAAGTGTGGGGAGTTTGCGTTTCTGTTACTTTGAGATGTGTACATATATTGTAGTTTCTCTTATGTAAAACTGCGATCATTGTTTAAGGTTTTTGTTGAACCTACATGTACCCCATATTGGAATTTAATGTGGGTTCAAGCACCTTGGTGAGTGTTTCAACGTACTTTCAAATGAAAGTAACATCAGGCTGGAGCTACCAGGTGTATATAATGTAGGCTCTCTGTTTGATGAACTGTGGACAATGAAGCAGCTGGATCCAGGACTCTAGTTATCAATCATTCCATCATCAAGATAGATATATCCTTGTTGATTTATCAGTGCCTTCCAAAACATATACTGCTGTTTTATCTAAACAAAATGTGTTTTATTTACTCAATTTGTCTTCTTTTTGCTTCTAATCTTACTATAAAGACAGTACAGTTGTGAAATAAAATAAATACATAAATATACATGTTAAGGACAGTGGGAGGAAATATGTTGGCAGTGTTTCTTTGTAATCCAACATCAGAAAATTCCTCCACCTGGCACCAAAAGACCCTTGTTCTTTACAAGAGGCTATTTTTCTATTTTTTTCTATGTGCATTGTATTTCTGTAAATTTTGCTGATAAGAATAAATTTTAAAAAATCATCTTTACATTCATGGCTGTTGTTCTACGTTCCAATAATGGTGACAGATATTAGCAAGATTTTATTCACCTTTGTATATTACATTAAGTCTTGCATATTAAAGATGTAGCAGTACTACAAGATGTTTGCTCAATTGCGACATGTAGTCTCCATTTCAACATGAAAAAAATATGATCTTTCAACACATCCAGTTCATTTATACTGTCTGGTAGAGGAAGTGTTATTTCATCAACATAAAACGAGGCGCTGCCAGCACCACAAGTCCATCATCACGACTTCTCTTTTCAGTTCCAACGTAGGTGGGGCCATTTCCATTCATTTGGCTTTTTTCTTTGCCTGCAAGAATAAAAAATAATGTCCAATCATGACCATCTTTCATCACAACATAAGACCAGCAGGAGGATTACTGACTTCATCACTTACTGCATTCGTAAAGCAGGTCTTCAGAGCTTCAAATTCCTTGGCACACATATCCTTCCTCAGCTCCTGTCTGCCTGTTGTGGTCGCTGCCACACACTTCCCATACGCTGCTGACTGAATCACACAAGTTGACACAAAACAAAGGAGTCTTAAGTAAGTTGTCATCTATTTCACTTAGAATATTGGATGAATTACTTTATATATATCCTAAACCCTACCCTACATATTTAACATACATCGAATCAGATAAAAGAACATTATAGTGAAGTGCTACATAACTACAGCTATAACAGCAGCATGATGATGATGTGCAAATGTAGTAAAAGAAAAATAAATGGCACGTGCTCTAAAGAGGAAAGGGTCGTTAACTTGCCATGGGGGCTAACTGTGTATTGTAGTAGCATAGGCAGCTAGCTGCAATGCATTTAAATGCCAACTATGCCTCAGTTCACGACCACGGAATTGCACAATTTCCCCTTACTACACTGTGACTACGGTGCTTACCTCTCCTGCACACTGTGCAAAAAGTTCGGGGAAAACTCTCAATTTCTCTCGACTGCGACTCCAGACATTTGACCCAGACATGGCGGCTGTCCACACGTCAACAGAAGTGTTTTCAGTCTTTAAGAAACTAGAAAACTAAACCGATAATGCTTCGCGGTTTCCTGCGTCTATTAGAAACCGTATAAAGCATTTAAATTAATAAAAACACACACATCAGCCAGCAGATGAAGCATTCCTGTAAACCACGGGCAGCGCCATATTGTTGACCCTGTCATCAAGGAAACGTCCAGCAGGATATTCGGCAATGTGATTCGCTCGTGTCCCTGTCAGTCAAAGTGTCAGCTTTCGCTTTCCCGAAGTTGATTCGCTGTTTTTGACTGTGGGCGGAAGTACAACGCCAACAGATTTTGTGATTGCTACTTGCTGTTCCGTGATTGGCTAGCTGTCACCCTGAACCCCGCCTCCCCTCGTACCCCTCAGAGGAAGATGAGTAACCCGCAGCCAGGACCGCTAAATCATGGCAACATTTATGGAGCGACTGGCTTTTCTTCAGAAAGTAAGGGCTTTTTTCGGTCAACACTAGTTTTGAAACGCAGTAACGGCCGAAGTAAGCTCGGCGGGTTTGACGTACGTTAAAGTGTCTGTTTGAATCTGTTAAGTTGGGCCATCACTAGCTATGCTAGTCGCATGCTAGCTAACAGCAAGAAGAAACACATTTTGGTGACGTTTGTTGCCTCTCGTTGCATTTTTATGTTGACCCGCCGGCTTGTTTCGCTTAAGTCTTTCAAGTCTGTTTGGCTAAAGCTAGCCTGGTACTTAGACCCGGCTGTCATGGCAAGTTTGTGTCCATGTCAGTGTGTGCTTTACCGTTGATCAAACTCAAAGTGCAAATGGTATTTTTCTGCGATGCTCAGGGCTGCAATACAGTCCCTTAGTTACAGTTTTGAACTTGCATCATATTTATTCCCATCATTTCCCCTCCTATTGTAGGTCCCGACTCTGATGAAGGCTACAGCAGATGATGAAACACCCTGCCCTGGCTACCTTTTCCAAGACATTGGAAGTATCCTTCGTCAGCTTCTGTTGTGGTTCAGCCAGCAGCTGCAAAGATGATTTACATACTGTTTACGTGGCTCACGTGACACATGCATATCAATAGATTCAGATGGTGGCTACTAAATGGTTCAAAATTACATCTATGATCTAATAGAAGTCTGGTTCTTCGAGATGTAATATCATTAAAAGAAAATGTATCATGTCTCAATGATATGCCTAAATCAGACATATTACACCCTTAACCGTCATCACGCTGTAGAAATCTCCCATGAGTCTTCAGGTTGCGGCCAGTGTTTGCTGGAGTACCTCCTAGAGAGGCTGCAGGTGGAGTCCTGCCATGTCAAACTTAAGGTGAGAACAGTGTTATCATTCAAGTATCTGTTTGTCACATGAATCTGTGAAGTTGAGTGGAGCAGTGTCATGTTGCCATGATGTATACAGTTTATAATGGTGGCCGTTTTCCTCCCCGTCTGTGAGTAACTCAAGATTCTGTTCATGCTGCCGATGTTTTAGGTGCTCAAGATCTTTATCCATCTTTGTGGTCACGGCTCAAACTATTTCCTCACAGAACTTAGAAGGAACTCCACCTTCATTCAGCAGGCATCAGGTTAGACCTTGGTCGCTTTTGCTTTTTTTTTTTTTTGCTCCATTCGGCTCTTCTGGCTCTGGGGCTGCTTCGTCATCTTAATATTCACTCATCGTCTGGTGTTTTGCTTTTGAAGTTTACAGTGGTCCGCCTGATCCTATCCACGGCACAGCGTTGTACCAGAAAGTGAGAAATACAGCACAGGTGAGCCTTTGGCTGTAGTTAATGGTCATGTCTGTTATACATCTGTGACAGCTAGGCAAACACACCTATTACTTTTTCTATTCACAGGAAGTAGCGAGGTTGCTTTTCACAGATACAATATCCAGCAAAGATGGCGCATCCCCACTCAACCAAGCACCACCATCAATGGGTGAGTAATAACAAACGCTTTATATGCTTCTTACTACTACTTAACTACTCGACTTGAAACTCATTATTTTCTTTCTTTTTTTATTGATAGGTCTTTGTCGTTGCTAAATACTTTAAAAAATACAATACATTGAGAACAGGATTATAATAATCATAATAATAATAATAATAATCATAATCTCACTTGAAACAAACCTAAAATCCAAATAAGGTCACTTTGATTACTGCGTGTGCGTTGTTGTAGGTGCTCAGCCCCGACACCAAGAGCTGAGGCGGGCTGCACCGTAATAATAAATTACACCAAAACGTTAAAAAGTATGCATTAAAGAATAACGTAGGAGCATATCAATACTCTTTTAATAATATAGGGTGGTTCATGTTTAATATTTCGTTTCGCTACCCTAATACTACTAGACTGCAGCTCAGATTCAGGTTGGGCATAGCTATACTGGAAATAATGTGTGATCCAGATACAGTTCAGAAGAAGAACAGGGCTAATCAGGTACAAGTGAAAAGACCTGTGCAGATGTTTCCCCCGGGTGTGGAGTGCTGCCTTTAAAGACTCAAACCTCTAGATCTAAATGAGCACCTAAATGTTCTTATTGCTCTTTCCTGTTAAAAGAGACAGGAGTTTTGATGTTATAGGATTGTCTGCATCCATTCTTGTATGTAATAATACTGTCCATTAACTGAATATTAGAGAGTTCTCTAAAAAGCTTGAATGATTTAAGCGAGTTGCTACGGTTCTTTGGATTTTGTGAAAGCCCCGAGTACAAGAGGTCTCCTGTGTCTTTCTGTCTAGGTATGGGCTCAGCAACTTCCCACAGATCAGGAATGCAGGGCTTCGGATACAGTCCAGGGAAGCAGGGGACAGGTGAGTCCTATAGACCACCACACAGACACAAATCCAGTCGAGCTTATCTTCTGTGTAACTTTCTGTACCTTTTTATGTCTGTTTCTGTGCCTCCCAGGCAATGACTCACTACTGGATAAGATCCAGAAAGCTGCAGAGGTAGTGGCCAGTGCTGTCCTCCCCCCAACTGAACACCAGGGCATCCGTCTCCATGACAACCATTACCGGGCCGTGGTGGCGCCGTCTGCACCCATAGAGGTAGCCGTGCCTGCGTGTGCTTATAACCAGCCTGCTCGTAAACCGAAAGGTGAGACGTTGTCATTTGTCAGAAAGGTGGGCTGTGTCATGACTTCATTGAGTTTGATTGTTCAATGTTCACACTCGCATCGGGAACTACTGCATGTCTTCACCACAGCATTGACCCAGCGGTGTCCAGGGCAGGTGGGAGGCGGCTGGGAAGAGACCGACAGCGGCAACAGCTCCTCTCACAACTCTTCTCAGGATATTGCAGCTAACAGCAGGGCCTCTGTGGGCAGCAAGTCACCTGGTACCGGGAGCCAATCTGGGGCCAGTAGAGAGAGCAGTGGGGACCTATCGGACCGGTGAGTGGCGAAGTCGACCCGTTAAACCAGCGATTAACTGTCTAATTCAGAGGTAGAGTAGTGTTAGTGTACGATAATAAAGATATTCTCACTTTGTCCACATCATTTTCCTTTCTGCCTCGCACACTGTCTGGCCTCCAGGGTGGAAGCCTTGCAGTTGGGGGACTGTGGCCAGGAGATGGCGCTAATCAGCAGACTGACCGAAGGATCCAGAGTTTTCCTGTCCAGAGAGGAGAGCCAGCACTTCATTAAAGAGTCAGCGCATTTAACCCTAAACTAAACTCTTCTGATTCTCCCTTTTATGAACTATATTATTTGTTATATTTTATTATTTATTTGTTAATGTTCCTGATTCTGTCTTGTTTGTTGTCAGGTGCTCCATTCTCAACTGTGAGGTCGTGGTGGAGTTGCTCTCAAGCAAGCTTCAAGATCCCTCAAACACCGTTAAGATGGTAACAATGGTTCAGATTCACGTCACTCAAGATCTTGATTACGGCGATCCCAATTTACGTTCTTTTCATCCAACCCTGCAGCGGGCCCTGTGTGCTGAATCATGCCTCATGACCTCTGACCTCCTCTCTCTGGAACAAATGTTTGGAGCTACACAACGAAAGCTCCGCCAGCTGAGCGAGGGTGCTCCGGGGCCTGTAGCAAACAAAGCCACCAAGGTGAGAGAGACATAAAGAGCAAGTGACACGTGATGATGACTGACAGGACGGCACTAGATGACACTCTTTTGTTTGTTCTTATCTCCTCTGACCAGATCCTGCGACAGTTTGAGGCTCTGATGGGTGGATCTGTACACTCTCCGAGGCAGGACACAGCCAACAGCAGCCATCAGGCAACAACTAATCAGCATACCACATCTACCTACTCGGATGCTTTAGTACCAACCGACTCTGCAACCGACAATCACAACCTCAACCATTATCAGCCTGATGCTTCACCCAAAGGTGTCACCCAAACACCAAATCACCCATCTTCACCCTCTGGTCTGGCCTTGGCCCAGAGAGACTCCTCGGGGGAGCTGATGAATGACGGCGATGTGGAGAAGCTTTCTCCCATACTGCATGAGTTGGTGCAGAACCAGGCGGAGCCAGTCAGGACTACTGAGGCTGAGGTCAATTTGGTCGCTGAAGAATCCGAGTTGAACACCGATGAGAGCTCTTCCCCTGCAGCCGAGTCCCAGAGTGAGCAGCCCTGTCTGAGCAGACTGTCCCTGTTCAGCGGCATGGAGCTGGTGACAAAGGGGAGGCTCCTGTGTAAAAGCGAGACGTCCCAGATGGACACGATGGGCGAGAGCATAAGGGAGAATCTAGCTGTGCATAATAGCATCATCAAAACCAGCGATGACGCTCCTTTCATTTGCAATTCAGTTCCCTCTGATAGCAGCCAACCAGTATCTGCCTTCTCATTTCTCAACTTTTGACCGCAACGTTTTACAGCTGGAACTGTCATAGTTACACCAATGATGTCATTAACGGAATTAATTTTATAAACCAACATCAGACATAAAATTATAACTATATAGACAGCAGATTCACATTATGTTTGGATTTTCTGTTCTTATCTGTATGGTGCCTCCTTTGAAATTGTATTTAAGCAGCAAATTAGGCTACGAGACAGAGACTAAACTGTAGTCTGTAAGAGTTAGTACAATCCAGTTGGCATAAGAAACCCCTCAACTGTCACACGTGAGGACTGGTCTGGAAGCTGTGTTGCTGTTTGTTGGTCGAAGACTTATCTCTCAAAGGAATGCTCGCCTTGAATTTCAAGTTATCATTGACAGTTGCTTTATCTCAGGATTCCTTTTAGCCAACTGAAACAACTCTTGCGCCTCTGCAGCACGTCCTAAACCTCTGAGGGAGAATCCCTCCATTTGTAATTTGCACTACAATTTATGGACTCACAAATCTACAAATGAGTTGTCTTCCATAGTTTTTGGTACTGAACTATTATGTCAGTGTAAATGTTAAAGAGTGTTAGTTTACAAATGATTTATCATGTCTACCCTGTATTGATTCAAACATACCTGTGAGTGGTTGTAGAGTGCATGATTAGAGTAGCTTGGAGAACCAATGGAGGAATTAATTGAGGTATTTTAACTAATGTGTGGAACTGTTTGATAAAACATCCTCCATCAACATAATGCATTATATCAATAATTGAATGGACTACCTTCACGATCTCACCATTTCTGTTTTAGTTGCATACTGTGGTGTTGGGGAACGGTGGAATGCGGTGCACACTATATGCCAAAATGGTAATCCAACCTACCGATATGTACAATGAATGCTACTGATGTATTTTGTTTCAGTGAACACGAGCTATGCTGTTGCACATGCCGAGTAACAATAAAACCTGCTGTATTTTTGTTACAGCACTTAACGACTACATCAATGTTGGACCGTTTTTAAACATCAGTGGCATTTTGCAGACATCACTTTCAGCAACGCTTTATTTCAATGTCAAATGGTTTGGAAAAATTACATAAAATATGAATCACTTTTTCATCTCTTATTTTATTTGCAACACAGTGTACTGGTCATATTAAACCATACATAAACAAGTATGGCTGACAGGCGTTATGACGCATACACACGCAATGTGTAAAATGCTAAAGTAAACACATGGTTACAAGCTGATTCAGAGAGCTTTTTCTGAGGCGGTTTTTGTTAGACGCACTGTGCTGAGCGTTACACTGCCTGAGCTGCAGGCTCCGGTGCCTGCTCTCACAGCTCTATAATTAGCCAGGGTCTAATCTGAGGTTGGATTTTGGTGGTGAGGCTCATGAAGAATCTCTGTTCCATTACCTTGAACCCACTGACCTACCACACCAAAAAATTACAGATTCATCGCTGCAAATATGCTATGACTTTGTCACTTTGGTTAGAGAAAACAAAGGCCTAAAACGTTATTTTACTGGATTGTTTTAATAATGCTCTTTGGAAGTGAATCCATTGGCCTCCATGAACTTCCTTTGTGAAGATGATCACAACAACATCCCCCACTTCACAGATACAAACATGCGTCTGACTTCCCAAGTCAAGAGTAAACAGAATGAGGAGTTATTGAGTAAAGTGCTTAGCTTTATTTCGTTTTGCAAGCACTTTGGATCATCACACGTTTCTTGTGATTAGCACCAATGAAAATGTCCACACATCAACGCACGCATGTAAAGAGAATGATACCTCTTTATAAAGTGCACAGGGTGCGTGCACACACACACACACGCGCACGCATAAACACACACTTACACATCAACACTGCACAGAAAACCACAGTGGCTGGGCCATGGAAAGGCGGATGTGCTTATGGTCTTGACAAATGGTACATTGTGAGGTGGGGATGAGCCTTTGTGCCCCAAATCTGTAAACCTCCCCACACAGCATCTCCTTCCCCTGACCCGAGTGTGTGCCTTGAGGCTTTCAAGGAGAAGCCACCGTGCCAGTAGTGTCAGCACTGATGGGCGAGGGACAAAAGGTCAGGAGAGGAATCAGAGGTCACGGTCATGTTGAGCCTGGGCGACCTCTGGTCTGCAGACTATTGAAGTGCGCCTCCCTCAGGACGCTGTTTATGTAGTCGTAAGAGACACTGCTGCCGTCGCCATGGAAACCATGCTGCAAGGAGCTGCCAGAGTCTTCAGGCTTTGGGCTGAGGGAGTTCTGGGTGATGCAGTTGTTCTGGCTGTGTATACATGGTCTGGTGGTGGCTACTATTGCTCTCTCTGGACTACTGATCCCATTGCTGCTGTCGCTGCTGGAAGACTGCAAAGGCAGAACAGAGATGGTCTTTGAATTGTAGCTTCATGGTTGGATGCAAATGCCGTAAATAAAACATCCTGTGCTTTTCCTGACAGTGGTGCACTGCATATGCGATGCAGAGTCACATTTATTCATACACTTGATTTCAGACTGCTTGCACTATCTACAGATTTCAATTGGCTTTATCAATGACCTTGGCAGATTTATCCTCTCCCCAAAGAAGTCTATCATCACACATCTGATCAAATGGTATATTATGATAACGATGAAAGTAAAGATCAATTCAATCTCACCTCCGAATCCAAATCTGACACGAGCAGACTGGGACCTCCTCCTGACCTCTTGGCCTGAGAACTGAGCTGCTGGTCCTCCTCGCTCTCGCAGCTACGGTGTCGTTTCCTATGCAGGACAGAAATGTCAGGAACAACGAGTGGCGTGTGAGCGAAGAAGAGAGCAGCGTGAACATTAAAAGTGATGGAGAGGGTGTGAAAGAACAGATGCCAGCAGGGGGAGAGATTGGGCAGAAGAAATTAATCAGAGTATTAGAAAGAGAGAACGTGAAGCAGAACCAAAAATAGCATTTACATGATCAGACATGTGGCACTCCCATTATGTGAGAACATGTGATTAACATACATGCACTAGGAGTCTATATATAGAGATTAAACACATGGATACTGCATTATCACGCTGAATTCATAGTCATTTAGTTACAATGTTGCATTGCAATAGTCATACAGTCAATACATGTAATATTATATGTCAAGCCTGTATTAATGACAAAGATGGGTAAAAAATGTTGTTCCCATTACCTGCTGTCAGTCAGCATTTCTGCAGTGTTGACGGGTGTTTTTTTTTTTTTTTTTAGCAAAGAGCAAGGTTGACACTCCTTGTGAGCCGGACTGAGATTATCTTATTTTTAAGCTTTGGCAATGTTACAGCTCCACGGCCATTTCATAGAAACTCGCTACGGCAAGCTCCCTCTCATCTCATCATGAAGTCCAGGGTGTGTGAGTGAGCAATCTCCGGACGCCTAAAACACAGGTCCGGGTAGGAAAGCGCAAACCTCCGCTGTGGGTTGGTTCAGACCTGTCACCGTTCCAAGTCCGGTCCGCCCTGCCTACGCCTCGGTGGTGGAACAAACTGCTGCTGGGCGTCGGAAAGCTAGCCAGCTAACCGCGGTGTGTTCTCGTTTACGCAGCGAAATCTCGAGAAACTCCAGGCATGACAGCGAAGAGAGCAAGCTAGCCCGCTAGCTGCTAACTACTTTAGCTAACTACCGCTGCACTAACGTTACGCTTGCTGAAAGTTCTTCCGCTTTCGTATTCCGCCCGGCTGCCGTGAGCCGTGGTTAACTGTCGCCTGTACTCGACACCACCGCGACGCGGAAAACTAAACAAGAGGAGTTTAAAATACTTATACAATTTTTAACGTTGCCCGAAGCAGGATAGCCCATACTACGAGGTCGTTAGCCGGGCCATGGCAGTGAGCTTGTCTTCTTTGCTAGTCGTCAACTATTTCCCTCGAAGAGCTCCGCCCCTCTGTTTACCTGACGTCATCAGAACAAACGCAAAGCGGAAACGGCTTCAGCACGTCGTCAATATGGTCAACTAGCTACAAAAGAGTGATTTAGATAGTGTCAAAGACAGAAAAACGGATTGGTATATATGATAATAACAATATTTAACCATGTGTGTGAGCTTATATATTTTTCACATTAACGTCGCCTTGGAGAATTTGTATATATATTTTGTCTGCAACTACTTCTGCTATTTTACAAACTCTCCTTGTGCAGTATTTTAGACGTGGTTATGTATTTTCCTTACAACAGCCAATTTCGTGTACACATATTGTCTAATATTTTCATTAAATTATATTTAGCTGCTAGCTGGCTGCTGCAAAGATCACATGACTGGGCATTTACACCATTTTTCGCATAAGCGTCTATAGAAAACAATCTAAAGACAAAGGCAAAGTCGTGTTACATATTTGACCTTGACCTCATCTGTAATCATGTCAATGCTGTATGTGTGTGTCGTGTAGATGAAGGTGATCCAGCACTCAGTGGAGACACTGCAGAGAGCTTTGGTCTCCGATCGTCAGGACTCTCAGCACATAACCTCTGAGCACTAAAAATAACATCTTGGCACTGGATGACCAAAAATACATTAAACTACATAGTGGGCTAAACAGATGCATGAGGCAACCACAATATGTTATGCAGGGTGTTTTGTGCACCATGTTGCATATATTTGAATTCTACACTTGTAGGTTCCTTTGGGGACGCGGGTGCCCAGACAGACCAGTATGTGGAGTGGTTTAGAGAATACTGCCAGGCCTTCTTCTTTGCGCTTTTATGTCAAGTTGCTGCCAGCAGTCACTGTGCCTGAAACAGGATGCTCTTTCAGGTTAAACAGTAACTCTCACAACCTTCAGATCCTCACTGGTAAGTCAGTTTTACATAAAGCTGGCCTTCATTGTGCCATATACATCTCTTGTGGGTTTTTGGTTACACTCCATGCAGAAATGCTAGTGTGTGATGTTGCTTTGTGATTATTGTTTTCCCTGTGAAATGTAGGCGACCTGCTGTGATTCCTGTTGAATAAGAAACCAAAAGATGCTTTTTGTATTGATTGACCTAAAACTAAGACTACCCCTAAGACTCCCCCAGAGGCTTCTCTCAGTATGGGTGAGAGTTTTTACCACAAAGCCATTACTTGGAAAATGTTCCCTCTCTGTAATTATTATTGATAGAGGATACCACACATAATAATCCTCCTATGCATCTCAACATATTTTACATTTGCAGCTAAAATACGCTGATATGTTGAGGACAATATCAGGAATATTTCATCATAGTGAATCACACTTATTCATTATCATTAATCTGACTATGTGATGTGGTTCAGCAGCCACTAGATGGAGCCAAAGTGAAAAAAACACAACAACCGAAGAGAGAAATTGTTACCTACATCCTCAATCTTGCTCCCAGGAATGAAGTGTCTTCAGCTTTGCCAGGTATGATGACAACTTCTGCTGGGAGGCTGAAGAAGAGGCTTCAGCCAAAACAGGCGTACTACTCTTTGTTTGACAGATATTACCCTCCACCTATCACCTGCACCCTGCAGCTTCTATCGTGCAAGACTTCCACTCGCTCAATTTTGGTACTATGAACCTTTTAGTTATCTTGCTAATGATCCTCAATCCTTTACTTGTATCAATACGGCCGATTAAAACATTCAATACTGCTGGGTTTTGTTTGTTTGTCAGAAAACACTAATTGAAGTTATTTCTCTACAGACTAATGTCCCATGAGATTGGCCATTATTATTATAGCATTAGCCACTACAGACTCTATCAGGTGTATATGGAGTTGTATCGATTTAAAAATGTCAAATGGCTCTTTATGTTCCAGACAGAATCAAACACAGAGGTCAGTTTAATGCGTTTTATGAATCTAAATTAAAGATGCAGTTTGTACTTAGATTTTGTTTCATGAAAATATATCAAAATCATCATAATTTGTGGCGTTTTATGTGACAAAAACAAAGAGCAGGTGAATAAATTACTTTTAATGTTGGAAGTTCATAAAAAAAGCCTTTAAACCAAACAGAAAGGTTCAAGTCACTCTTACATTATTGCAAACACATTTTCAGTAACAAAATATTTTGAGTCTGACGTCGTCAAACTTCACGCTACGGTGCATACATTGTCAGCTTGGTGACAGTTTGATTAAAATCATGTATAGAAAACATTCCAACACATCTCCTGAGCTTCATGAATTCTCTGTAACACGGTACAGAATCTGTGTGATTTATTGTTTTTGCGGCTACATTTGCATTGAACGGCAGGAGGTAAATTAGTTCATCAAGTATCAGTGTTCGCTATGGTAACACATGTAAGACACGGTTGGTAGATTGTGATGTAAACAGTCTGAAGAATCCTCTCAGAGCCCAGATCTACAACAGCAGACCATGAACACCTTTGGTCTTTCTCTTCATGGTATTCATGTCATTTCAGAACCAGTATGACCTGACTCTTAAGTTCCCCTTACCCTATCTCATCAGCTCTAGCATAACAGATAACATCCTGGATATCTCTTGTGCTTTCCGCCTGGTCGTCTATTCAGAACGATCCTGACGACTGTCAGTGTTTTTGTCTAGTTTATAAACGGCACTGTGTGTTCAGAGTCCCTTTCATGTATGCCTTCGGGATGTTTTGAATTCCTCTTCTTCGTGCAGAGCAATCCTTTCTTAGCAGGTTTTACCAAACCCAAGAACAGGGCGCTGAGACCCATGCCAGCTGCACAGGAGTAGAAGGCTGAACCGTAGTTCTGAGTCAAATCCACCAGCACACCTGTGGATAGAGGAGAGTTAGAGGGGACATCCGACAGATTATTGTCATGGTGACCACAGCTCAGCCCATGGAAACAGTTGTATAATGTCTTCTGTGGCTCTGTAGGGGGCTGAGAAAATCACCCTGATTGTCATCTGGACTGATGTCATCTGGACCTACTTTGGGCATGGAGACTACAATTTCAACACAAGACAAGGGAAGGGTCAGAATAAGAATGAACCCATCGGGTTGCATTATGGGAAATGTAGGACCCAGAGTACTGCACCACCGTTTGTTAATTTCTCTTTCATAAGTCCCTAAAGTCTATAGAGGTGAATTGCTAAAAATTGAGATGCACTTTACAGTTTTTTTGCAATTGATTACACCTGTTTGTGTACCATTATGTCAAAACTACCCACAAAACTTAAAACAAACGTCCAACTTCTATGTCAAAATAAAACTCTGCCACCAAAACCTAAAAAACCTTTTTCGAAATGACATATTTGCAACAAATTGATCTAGTTTCAAAAGAAGAGCTTGATTTGACTGTGCATACAGCCAATAGAACATTATATGTAAACCAGGATGATTTACATATAATTAACATTAAGTAGATACAAGCTTGAGTCAAGTGAAACCATAGCTAGTATTTAGAATAAACGTATCACTGAAAGATAACTCTTACCTCCAAGCGGGGGTCCAGCCAGCCCAGCAAAGCTCTGTATGAACACATAGACACCAGCAGCTGAAGACATCTTCTCTATGCCCACCACTTCATCCTCAGCCAGCATGGGGATGTGGGTGCATGCTAGGGTTCCCATAAAGAACCCATACAACGCGCAGCAAACAGCCAGGCCATAGAACTCCGTCACCAAAGTAAATCCAACCAGATTGGCCGTCATTGTAACTACACATGCCAGAAGCACAAGCAGCTTGTTCTTCTTGAACTTCTCTCGTGTTAGGATCCACCCGATTGAGAATCGGCCTAAGATCTCAGCCACAGCCATGATGGAGAGCATGTAGGCGGCTCGGTCTCGCTCCACACCGCGACTCACACTCAGCTCGATGATGTAGAGTTGAGGGGCGAAGAAGCCGAGGGTGGCGAACAGCCCGAACAGAGAATAGAGAATGAAGCCGCGCTCTCTGAGGATGCAGAAATCTAGAAGCTTTGAATTCTTTTCGGATGGCTTCCTGGATGGATCACTTGATTTCATTTCCCCATCTTGTTTCTCTGCATCTTTACCCTTTTTCACCTCTATCTCAGATTGTCTAACCTCCGCCACACTGCCTTCCACAGGCCTCCCTGCTTCTTTGTGCAGTGACGTCTTCTCGTCTTGGCTGCTGTCGTCTTTGTCCTGTAGAGACTGGACACCAGAGTCTCCAGTGCTCCCGGAGTCTCTGGTTAGGTCATTGTGGGAGTTATTTTGTGCCTGTGAGGTATCTTTTATCACAGAGTCTTCTGGGTTCGTGCACTCTCCAACCTCTGGTGTACTGTGAGCTTCCAGGTCCTTTGGGGACACCTCAGTCTCTGTCTCATGGCTCGCCCTGGGTTTGATAACGATCGGCCGAAGCAGAACACCACCGAGGATGATGGTGCTTTGCAAAGCTCCCATCACTGTCATGGTATGTCGCCATCCAATATGGGCCTTCAATGCAGACAAGGCTGAGGGGCAAACGGGGGTTTTAAGTGAGAATTAATCAATGATCTGCACACACAATAAGGTAATCAATATGGGGTGATGTGACTTGTCAATGCAGAGGACACAACCTCAGGGCCGTCAGTCATATAGCTGTGCTTCTCTCCATTACAGAATAAGGCAAGCAAAGTATTTCTGTTATTTTCAACAAGTCCAATTAAAAGACTAAAAACGATGTGTTGGTCCTGTATGTGGCATTAAGCCCAAGTCAATTGTTTCAGATCATTTCCTAGAACAGCTGGGAACTCCGGTGTTTATTTAATATTATAAAACAGAAATACAGTATACAGTGTATTGATTAGTACTGAAGAGGATTAGGGCCACACGTGAATTTTTTTTTAGTTCTGACTTTAAAATCAGAATTCTGAGATTAAAGTCAGAATTCTGAGATTATTGTCATAATTCTGACTTTATTGTCAGAATTCAGAATTCAGAATTTTAATCTCAGAATTCTGACTTTATTCTCAGAATTCTGACTTTAAAAGTTCTTAAAACAGTTCTTAAAAGTTCTGATTTTAAAAGTCAGAATTTTGACTTTATTCTCAGAATTCTGACATTATTCTCAGAATTCTGACTTTAAAAGTTCTTAAAACAGTTCTTAAAAGTTCTGATTTTAAAAGTCAGAATTCCGAGAATAAAGTCAGAATTCTGACTTTTAAAATCAGAATTTTTTTCTCAGAATTCTGACTTTATTCTCAGAATTCTGATTTTAAAGTCAGAACTCAAAATCAAAATTCACATGTGGCCCTAATCCTCTTCCGTAGATTAGGGACTATTTTCAGTATGTGGAATTATTATATTGGTTGAATCACAATACTTGTTAGTTGGATCAATTTATTGCTGGTTGTGTTTTTTTTCTTGGTCATTTTTGACAATATCCTTTTAGAATAGTCTGAATCTTCTCGTACAAACGCTTCTCCGACTGTATGCATACACTATGAGTGGAAGCTCTTGCACTCACCTGGAGCGAGGGCAAACATGGACAGGGGCTCTCCAGTGGAAGCCAAAGCTGTGACCAGAGACCTTCGCCGGGTAAAATACTGGGAAAGGATGGTCACGGTTGGCAGGAAGGTCAGACAGTAGCCCAGACCTGCACAGTGGAGGTGGAAGCAGAGTGCAAGCTTTCAAACAGTACTTTGTGTAGACAAGCTGCTAAAAAAGCAAATGCAATTAAACAATAGCATTATGTGATGTTCAATTAGGGAGACAAGGAAAGGAGAAAGCAATTCAATACCGGCAATTAAACCATATGTGATGTACATTTGATTGATAGAGCTGGTAAAGCTGCTTGCGATTGTACCGGAGGCAATAAACAATCCTCCAATCACGACAACCAGCTGGAACCCAAAGCGGTTAGTCAGCACGGAGGAGAGAGGAGCTGAGGAGACACGGAGGGAAAAAAAATGTTTCTCATAACAGCATGATCATAGTCTGCGCTTGCTTTTGCAAGGTTGCACCCACACGAGCTCATCAGCTGCACTCACCATTGAAGGACATGACAAACACGCAGATGGAGACCACCCAGGAGACCCGACTGTTGCTCTCTCCAAACTCCTCCGTAAGGTCCTGGAGGAAGATGCCAAAGATCTTGATGGTACCGTAGGTGAAAACCTCCACCAAGAAGAAGGCCGCAGCTACCACCCATCCCCAGCCTCCATCGGGGGCTTCTTGGTACACATTGGGCCCCAAGAGGCGCGTCACCTTCGCTCCACACAGAGCCATGCCCTGTGAAAAGAAATGATGGTTTAGTGTCTGGCAAAGTCAAGCGAAGCAAAGTCAAAAACAAATTGAAGTAGACGTGAATCTATTACTGTAAGTCATGTCGTGTGTTGATGCAGAGGTTTAAGTTTAAGTTTATAGGGACAGTGCACATTAATCAACGTCATGTTGTGCCAATGCCAAAAGGCTAATTTTCAACTGTTGTCCCTTAAAAACAACAACAATAAAACATACAATAAAATACATCAAATGGTGCACACCTACTTTTACAATTTGTCTCTTTTTGCCTCCTGTCTGAACAGTAAGTACATCCCTTTTGTGACTTCCCTTTTACTTCTTTGGCACAATTGATGTTTACTATTATAATATGTATGAAACAATATGAAGCCAACATAGTTTGCAGTCTTTCCTATGTGCAATATTGTCTGGGCCAATTAAACAGAATTGACAAACCAACATGTTTGATTCTGCTTCAGGTTTTCATGTAAAAGAATCAATAACTACACTTAATATGCTTATTATTTTAATTTCGGATATCCAAAAACAAACGACATTCAAGATATCCACAATTTAATTTTGAATATCCATCCATCCATTTTCTACCGCTTATCCTGTATTTAGGGTCACGGGGGGGGGGGGGGGGGGGGGGGGGGCTGGAGCCGATCCCAGCTGTCAGTGGGCGAAGGCAGGGTACACCCTGGACAGGTCGCCAGTCTATCACAGGGTTAACATATAGAGACAAACAACCATTCACGCTATTTTGAATATCAAAAAATTGCAGTTTCAAATATATTTTCAAATATATACCTTGCATTGAGGAAAATTAAAGATATCTCAAACTGGAATTATTAAGTCAGAATTAAACTGTTAATATCCAACACTGGAATGACAACTGGTCATAATTCAGTTGTAGATATATCTGTATTTAGAAAGTCCATACACATTAATAGAATGGCAAAAGTAGTTTGAATCGTACCAGTCAAAATTATGTTTCAGATATCATAATGGAAATGTTAGACGTGTCTAACAACGTGTTAAATTGTTAGTTCCGGATAGTCAAATACATGTTAAAACGTCTTGCCACGAGTACAACTGAAGTTGGAGATGCCTTAAAAGACTACAAGTAACACAATTATTTTTATGTCTAATTACCATTACATGTTTTTATACCATAATAATTACCATTATTCCTGTTTCCCTTCTTTTTCTTTTTGTGTATCTTATATTTGTGTGCAACGAATTGTAAAATAATCAATTTGACGTTTTACTACCAATATCGTTATTATGTGTTTGAACAAAGAGGGACGGGACTAACCGCCGCGGCCACGCGGTCCGCGCTCACGCGACTGACGCCTGACGTAACGCTCTCGGTCCCGCTGCGGAATTGTGACGTTAGTAGCTGCACACACACACTTTGTAAGTACTTTTGAAGTCATTTTTCTAACCTTGTATCTTGGAGTAACTCACGTTAAATAGTCCGCCTCACCTGTGTGTCGCTCGTTTTCGGGCGGAAGTTCGGTCACGTCTCTCCCCGCTGTTTCCCCCCTCGTGTCGCGCGCATCCTCAGGGAGCGTTCCTATACATTCTCACGTGCGTTTGTAAGCAAACACGAACACGTGAGGAGGTGCTCATTTAAACACCCACCCCCTGTTCTTGAATTGGGTGGGGGTCAAATATGGTGTGTTGAGAGACCCTATCTGCCGTTTATATTGTAATGTGACCATACGTGTATGACTCTTTCTGCAGACCCAGTTTTTGTTATTCTCTGCTGGTTTGACTTAATTTACACACTTGATCAGGGTGAAACTTATACCTATATGGTCCAAAGTTGTGAAGATACAACAGATGACAGCTGTCAAACACTCCCTCACTGACTGTCATGCATATTTAACTTGGTTTACATTGTATCCTACAATGGTTGTACACACAGTTTAAATGCTACGGTGAAGTGAAACCTATGTAACCTTTTACAGATTGTGATCCAAAATGGCGGTGGGTTTCAGCCTGTTTCTTTTGCCTGGGATGATGATGTGTGGACTGCTGCTCCACATGGTGTCCCAACATGGAGCCAGGGTTGATGAGCCGAGTAAGAAGCCCAATTTCATCATTATTCTGGCAGATGATATTGGCTGGGGCGACCTGGGCGCCAATCGGCCTGAAGAGAAAGCAAACAACACGCCTGTACTCAACCTGATGGCTGAGCAAGGACTAAGGTATAACGTATGATCCCTTTCTGTTAGCAAGAAGCTTAACTGTAATTTCTCCTCAAATATCCTTAATATATTCATACTTTCCCCAGATTGACAGACTTCCATTCCCCTGCATCAACCTGCTCCCCATCCCGCGCTGCCATCCTGACAGGACGCTACGGTCTGAGAAACGGGGTGATCCATAACTTTGCTGTGAGCTCTGTGGCCGGTCTGCCTCTGTCTGAAGTCACCTTGCCCCAGCTCCTACAGAAGGCAGGATATTACACCGCCATGATCGGAAAATGGCACCTCGGCCACAATGGGGCATACGCTCCAACTAACAGAGGCAAGTGGGAGTCATTCATACCCCCAAAAAAACCCCTGGAGACGGATCGAGCAGATCTTCCCTCATTGTTCAGCCAATGAATAGAGATCGGTTTAGGTTACAAACCTTCCTTTGGTTACAGGAATGGAGAAATCAACATTTGAATCAAAAACGGTTAGCTGATGTTTTGTTTCCACCGCTTTGCTGCCCTTTGGTAAACTTACAGTGAAACAGGTGAGATTAAATACAGTTATGTGAAACCTCAGTAACTCTCTGAGGAAATTCATAGAAGAATGGAGGAGAGAAAAGAAAAAGATATGAGCTAACATGCATTGTTCCTGTTGCACTATAGTATGTTTTCACCTGCAGCTCACTCAGCTACAGCTCCTTTTACACTTCCTTTCTTGTGTAGCCTTGCCTCTTCCACATCACCTTAACCACCCCAAACTATACATTTACATAATCATTATTATTATACACATTGAGCAGGATATATTTTCAAAGTCCCGACATCACCCAGGGGCAAGGCGTTACAGCGACAGCGGTGAGAAAAAACTGCCTTAATGTCGCCATGCTGCTGTAGCAAAAAGCAGTCGTTGTTGAGCAGTCACACAGCGGGCAGGTGGAGCTACAATATGGTGTTTCCAACATCGGGCCAGTCAGCTGCCTTAAGAGTCAAACAAGACCACAGCGTCTGTGCAGTCGGGATCAGGTTTTACCGTGATGCAGGGAGACCTGCTAGACGAGAAAGCACAGAGACTCCAGGGGATAGGGAGGGAGGGAGAGGTTCACACAGGGGTGTTTTAAGGTGAATCCATTTTGAACAAGACCAAATTAAAGGAGCAAACTACTCCTTCCGAGGTCAAAAAGGAGCTTTCAAGCTCAATTTCTTACTTATATTAATAAGCATCCTATGTCATTAGTTGAGAAATATTTATTCTAACATCGTTCAACTGTGTGTTTGTGTACGAGTGTATGTGCCTTTAATGACAGGTTATCACAGCTGTATTTATGGATCTTTGCAACATGTGTGTTGTCTCCTTGACAGGTTTTGACTACTACCTAGGTATTCCCTACAGTAATGACATGGGCTGTACTGACAGACCGGGATATGATGTGCCACAGTGCCTCCCCTGTGACTCGTCTGGACCTCAAGTGATCAGGTTTGGCTCGGGGTTACTATCTATTAGACAACCACAGACGTTTCATAATGGAAGACTCAGAGCATGACATTGTTATCAGAGGAGTTTGCATACTTGATAGAAATACAAGTTATAATTGAAAGTACTGCAAATGGATGCCCTTGAAAATAGTTAAGAAGACAAATTCACTTTTATACTTCAGTCTATCTATTTATCTCCGTTCTAATAGTATATTTTTAATAACTAAAGGCTATTGTGTTGCTGATTTCTGGACTTTACAAGGTCATGTATTTGTCATGTTTTTTATTCTCCATTGTTCACATGGTCTAGATTAAAGAGGAGCGTGCATGACGGATGTTATTCCAGAGTGGGCCTTCCTCTGGTTGAAAACAGCAGTATTGTGCAGCAGCCGCTTGATCTGTGGACTCTAACGGAGCAATACAAATCTGCTGCAACCAGGATTATACTCAAAGCAAGGTACGATACAGCTGCAAACATGTACAATACAAAAAGACATTTATATTAGGCAACTGACCTGTGTGTGTTAGGAACCTCCAGTTTACACGGTGACGTAATCATGACATTGTTTTTAATGGGGTTTAATGTAATATAACACAATCCATTACATAAGTAGTGCGTTTGTGTGTGGTTTGAGGTAAAGGAGGAGGGCAGTGAACCCTGCTGTTTGCAGCTGTCTACATGTCTTCACGCTATGGAACAAGGTCATGTGAACTAGGAGTACGTCAGTCATGTGATGTCAAAACCCAACAGTGAACAGCTGGGGTCGCCAGACTTCCAGTTCCTTTAATTAACACTGCATTGGAGTTTAACAGTGTTGAATAAACCTCAGTTTAATACAAATAAATTAAAAAATACGAGCCACTGAACAAGATATGGTTATGGCGTTATGTTGTAGAAATCACTGACGTGGCATCACGTCATTAATTGTCTCTGCAGGGAGCGAGGACAGCCCTATCTCCTCTACATAGCGTTGGCTCACATGCACGTTCCCCTGGCACCTCCGCTCCACCCGGACGCCGCTGCCACAGACGACGGCGAGGTGTACGCCGCCAGCCTGCGGGACATGGACGGCCTGGTGGGGGCGGTGAAGAGCGCCTCCGATGACACAGATAAAGACAACACTCTCATCTGGTTCACTGGTCAGTCTGCTGGATGGCGTCCATCCACACCGATGTAGTCGTTACTCCGGGGAAAGTCTTTAACACAAGTGTTATGTGTGCGTCGTGTCCAGGTGACAACGGCCCTTGGGAAAAGAGGTGCCAGTATGCAGGAAATGTAGGACCTTTTCTGGGGAACGTGGCAGACCAGCAGAGGTAGAAAAATGAGGATACTGAGAATCTCCTTCCTGGCATGCTTTATTGTTGGTATGAATATGACCTAAAATCATGTTGTGCCTGTTAGGTGGAGGCTCAGCCAAGCAGACCACCTGGGAGGGAGGTCACAGGGTGCCAACCGTGGCTTATTGGCCTGGGAGGATCCCTGCAAACACCACTAACTCTGCCCTGCTCAGGTATCCCCATTCAACCAGCAGATTCTGTGTTTACATCATATACCCTCGGCACTAACTAACTAGATATGATAGATGCAACCCTGTTTACAGGGATATACCATTAGTATAGCAGATAAGCCATAAGATCCAGTAAAAGATCTTCATGGTGCCCAGAGGATGACTCCTAACGGCTTTGGTGACTTTGTGATGTTTCATGTAGTAGGTCAGAGATTTCAAATTTAAGATGGAATGCATTATGCAGAACACAGTCTCCTCTCCTCTTGTGCTCTTCCAGTGGTATGGACGTCTTCCCGACCCTCCTGTCCCTGGCAGGTGTAACGCCCCCCACAGACAGACGTTACGATGGCAGAGACGCCACAAATATCCTCCTGCACGGCGAACAGACTGGTCATGAGGTAGGAAGCACTTTCTGTTGTCGATCTTTTGTTTGCATAAGTGATGTACCTGTATTCTCAGGGGGTCGTGCATTCGAGTCTCGTTGATGAAGACATGGGTTCTCTTCTCTCTTGTAGTTTCTTTTCCACCCAAACAGCGGTGCTGGGGGGAAGTTTGGTGACCTGCAGACAGCTCGAACAGAGAAACACAAAGCGTTCTACATCACAGGTGTGGGTCATACGTGTGTCGACAACCAGCGACACGACATTCCCGTCATTATTCATTAATGCACATGTCAATCATGGTCGTCCCGCCTGGCTGGATTCTCAGAGAGTAACACAGAAGACGTTTTTAGCAGCTTCATTATTCGTAGTGCGTCATTCTGCATTTAAGTGAAAATTTTTTTTGTATAAACCACACCTAACCTCAGGCATCGTATGTAATAGACAAGGATAACAACTCACAAAAGGAAATGTATGTAATACTGGGATGTTGTAGTTATTTATTTATTTTGGTGTGGGCAAGAATACACGTATCCTGGTTTCTTTGCAGGTGCTGCTGATGCATGCGGAGGCGCAACAGGAAGGCAGCAGCTCCATGACCCGCCGTTGATATTTGACCTGGAGCGGGACGAGGCCGAGGAAACGCCCCTGGAGGTCGGGACGCCTGGATACCAGGCAGTAGAGGAGAGGATCACCCGCGCGAGGGAGACGTTGTTATGGGACATCGCCACAGACGAGTCTGTGTCCACCGCAGACTACAGCACAGACGCATCAGCGGCGCCCTGCTGTGACCCCGGACAGGCTGCGTGCCGCTGCAACACGCTGGGCTGAGAGGTGCAACACATACAACATGTAAAACACATGCAAATGTCTCCTTTAGTGGTGCTTAGCTGTTTGTGGGCGTGGGCTTTGTCAAGACTGAGCAGGAGAAATGCAAACAAGCAGAGGCGGCGGGACTTTGACCTGTTGGTGTTGTGAGGTCAATAATTTGGGAAAAACAAGATCTATTCGTCAGTAAAGCCACCACTGCTATTAATGAATCAATTTGTTGTTCATGATTGTGTTGATGTCCAATGCTTTATTATTATTTTTGTTGGATTTGATGAGATTTAATACAGATGAAATCATTAGAAAACATAAACATAAAAAAATTAAATAAAAACGACACCACAGAGGTTGAATCACTTCTCAGCTTTAATGAGTCTCTGGTGTAAATGTCCAGTAATGAACGGCTCAATCCAGCGTAAGGGTGTCCTAACAGCGCCACCTTTTGGCAAATCAAATGGTATTACCATGTTATTTATTACAACAGTACTATATAAATGTTATATACATTATACACACAGTAAAAATCCTCAATATATATTGACGCATGATAAGTCTATGTGTAATACTTATTTTTTCTTCCAAAAGTATATCTCATACATCAAAGTAAAAACGTCTCACATGTCAGGTTTTTCAGCATCATGTCGTAAATAATAATAATAATAATAAAAAAGAAGTCTTCAGGGTATCACTGAAATTCAAGGACCTTTATGTTCGTCACGTACAGCGTCACCATCGCTGTCGACTGCTCCTCCCAGGGACAGAGGCGACTCCTCCGCATCATGTGATCAGGTTTCATTTGTGACTCCGCAGGTGTTGAGTCTCGTCTACCGCTGCCATAATTAGTGTGACGGCTGGATCTGCGAGTCATGTAATACTGCACGTCTCACCATTTATAAGGTGGAACACACTCGCGATGTCTTCTCCTTTTTGACTGAACTACGGCTCCTCTTCACTGAGGTTCGACACATTTAATGCCCGTTGATAGGATTCCTGATTTATAAGAGTGATATATTTTCAGATGCTTATAAGTGGCAGACAACAAGACATGACCTTAAGAGAGTTGACACGTGTATTATTATATTTATATTATTGTCTGTACTAAAATGACGTCTCTTAAGAGCATTTTTGTGAATCTGGCCCCGTTTCCTCGTCTGTTGTCTCCTCTACTAGCTTGGTATAATCGGTCTGCTCATTAATACTCTTGATCTGATTGCTACCATGATAATATTGTGCAACAATAACATCACTGTGTTGTCATTATTCATTTCATTATTTAAAAAAAAGAAGTTTAACACCGTGTTAATGGTGTAATACGGGAGTTAATTTAATCTGTTTAACGTGTTGTGAATGAGTTTTAGTGACCTTCCACCCTTTTTCATGTTTTTTTTTTTTTTTAAATCTCTAAAAAAAAAACTGGAGAGGAACGTGGAATACACAAACACCAGGAAGTAACATTCTGGCAAGATTTGACCCTCGGCCAGCAGGGGTACATGTGGAAGGGTGGGGGGTGTCACCTCAACACTCCCCGTTTGAAACAGTCCGATTGTTATGCAGGGGTTGGATGTGTCATAAGGGAGGGATTTGGTCAGTTACTCTGGTTTGCCGAATGGAGGGAACTCGTTCTCGTCGTCCAGACAGACGGGGCCCTCGGCGAACTCGTGCTCTGGGATGACCTCCCCCTTCTGGGCTCCTCCCTCCTCAGAGTAACCTGGGGAGAGAAAGGAGGATGAAAATTGAAATATTTCTGATATTTACATATGAAGTGTTCAACCTTCCATCAAAACAGTGTGTTTAAAACGGGTCCAATCATGAAAATCACAGTAGGTTTTAAGGTGTAACTGTTTGATAAGTGATCCTGTACCCAGCAGAGTGGTGGAGGAGGGCGGGGTTGAAGGGAGCGCCACGGTGGCAGCGTATGATTGGCTGGCTGGTTGGGGGGCGACGTCCTCTGGATTCTCCTCTTCCTTCTGTTCCACCTGCTCCTCACTGGAGTCAAACAGCCTGCATGAACAGAGCCAACGGAACAGAACATCACAACACCAAACCAAAAAAAGAAAAAGAAACAGCCTGACCGAGACATACACACCTGTGTTTTTGGACCAGGACACACTCGCCTCCATCCTGTGGATCCACATTATAAATGTAGAGACACCCGTCTGAGGACGCCACCAGAAGACGAGGGAGTTTCTGAATCCTGACAAACAAAAACACACGTGAAGACGCTTAAATAAAATTTTTTTTTTAAATCCCCTCTCTCGTCTCACTCTGCCTTACGTAGCCAGCGCGCAGATGTTCTTCAGGCCAAACAGGTTGAGTCGCACGGTGGCGAAGGCTCTGTCCTGATGCATCATGTCGGACACCTGGGTGGGCAGGTAGGTGCTGGCCGCCGTGAACATTTTGCCCACATACGCAGACCACGTAGGAGACTCCTCATCGTGACTGGATCACAGTTAAACAGCAGAGACGAGGGCATCATTACCGGAGACATTCATTACGTTCTGGAAAAACTCGACATGACACGCTGAACGAAATTTCATAGGAAACCTACTGACTTGCTTTACGTCAGAAATACACCAGAGGGTGCTGGTTATTCCATCCGTTTCTGAACCGTGTGAGGTTCAGAAAAGGACAACGCATAGGATGCAGGCTTCTAATATAGAGAAATCACTTGTTGTTGTAATATAGGAACATTTTACCAGGCATTTCACTCAATAATGTGGTTTATTCTCATTTGAGTGAACCAGCAAACCTACGTCAGCACATAGTGTCAAAGCTGGCTAGTCAAGTCAGTGATTAGTTGATCGACAGAGAATGAATCAGTGAATTATGAAAAAAGGAGGAACAAACTGTGTGTGTGTGTGTGTGTGTTTACCTGGGGCTGTGCTGCTCCAGCTTAAAGATATGGACCGTCTCGGTGTTGCTGGAGGCGCACAGGAACTGGGCGTCCGCGCTGAAGGACAATGAACTGATGCTGAC
This sequence comes from Chelidonichthys spinosus, assembly GCA_029853015.1. Taxonomy (NCBI): domain Eukaryota; kingdom Metazoa; phylum Chordata; class Actinopteri; order Perciformes; family Triglidae; genus Chelidonichthys; species Chelidonichthys spinosus. The sequence continues at coordinate 7,344,626 of CM056842.1, forward strand.
GTATCTGACGAACGCAGACAGAAAAAAAAAGGACAAAACAACATGTAGGTTTTCTGTTTTTACTTCAGCCCAAATGTGTCAGACTTTTATCCATGTTTTTAGATTTTAACCTCATCACTGCACCGCGTGTGAGTGAGTGTCTTAACCACAGTCACTGACGCTGGCATCCACAACCCACTATCATTGGCTGGAGTTGTCTTAATGACCTAGACAGTAACTGTTGAGTAATATGAGGGTCATTCAAACCGCTGAGCTTCCTCTTATCTCTCTGTAACGTCTGCCACCTGACCACCATGAATCATGAATTCTTTCAGGCTACACCAAAAGTATGAGCACACCAACCTCTTCATCCCGCGGCGGAATTCAAACAGCCTCTGTCCTTCGGGGACGCTGAAGACCCTGATGACGGTGCCCTGTCCAGGAGAAAGCGGTCAGACTGAAGCCGTTGGGCGATAAAACCAGAAAGGAGGGTTTTAAAAAGGGGGAATCCTCACCTTCTCTGAAGCGCTGGCCAGTTTGGTGCCAGAGGCGTTGAAGGTGAGGGCCGCCAGGGGACTGTCGTGGGCTTGGATCAGAGTCAGAGTGCTCTAAAGGGGCAAATATGTTTCTTAATGATGACAGCCGCTTGTTCCCATTGTTTTTTTTAAAAGAGACACGACAACAGGATTGTGTTCTCCCCCTGTGTTGCCATGTTGGAGTGTAATGTCGCCTCACCAGGTTGTTGGCGTCGTAGACGGTGATCTCTCCGATGGTGGCGCTGCCGGGATACGCCAGGTAGGAGTTACTGTGGTTGACGGAGAGAGCACAAAGACCTACAAGGGAGTACAGAGGATGTCTTTATTCTACAACACGCCTATTGGACTAATATTTGCCAGTTGCTTTACAATAGAGCTACATGTTGTATTATCTGTCTGAATCCATTACTTGTCCAGCCCTGAAAACAAATCAAACACTCTATTCATGAGACATCAAAATGTTTTGCAAATGCTTGGTTCAAGTACTATTTTGATAAATTATTGATACAATAAGACTGCATTGGTACATATATATAAAGCATACCTGTGGGGTTGATGGGTGTGTTCAGCAGGGTTTTGAGTAGTTTCATGTCTTTGATATTGTGGATGTAGACCGACTCCTCCAGGCAGACCACCAGCCGCTGAGGTAACAGTGACAGACAAGAGAGATAACCAAATATATGGATGGATAAAATAAATAAAACACATTTGGAGGTATATAAAGATCCGCTTCCTGTCCTTACCTGTCTGTTGAGCCTGACGGAGAGGATGTTGTTGGAGTAGCTGTAGTTACAAATCTCCGTGCCCTTCTTGAAGTGGTAGACGTTCATCCGCCGCGGCATGGACAGACTGACCACCACCACCAGGCTGCTGGAGAACAGTCGCTCCACGATGTACACATCTGGACACTCTACTGGGAGACGGACGAGAGGAAGACCAAAGAATAATTCTGCTCAAAAAAGCAGCATAAGCTCCTATCACCGGTGCGGTGAAGGCAAATACAATGACTTTGATCCTGCACTATAATTAAACATGGCGATGTCTTTACAGCAATCACGCTCGGCTACCAACCCAAGTTAGTTACACATTCATTTCAACTGTCACTCCCTGGACAAAGAGAGCTCAAACTTCTCTCCAAATGTCTATTTCCTTGTTGCTATTAATGTTTGCAGTAATGTCTGCGTGACTCGTAATGACTGGATTTCATGAGAGCTGCCATGTGACATTAAAGACTTTCTGTCATTTTAAATCATTGGGACTACTGCAGGGAGTAAAGTACAGGATCCATCTTACCTCCCTCATGGATGCAGTCCAGTTTGTCCACAGAAGTGACCGAGAAGAGCCGGTAGCCGGTCTTGGTGCCCACTGACAGAGAACTACAAGGAAAACACAAAGGCAGACCACACAATACCTCAATAACATGTGTTTAGAGTCGTGAATTACACTGATTAAAAAAATGTTTTATCCAGAAACTTTTCCACACACAAACAGGGATACTTCACTGGCTCTATGAGAGAGAAATTAGTGCCATGATCATATGATGGACACCTGATGATGGAGCCCGATACAGATTTATCTGTATCTTTAGACAGCGCAGCCATAACACAGCTTCCTCCTGTTCATTTCCCCACAAAAGGAAGCTTGCCTTACCTTGCCATGGGCTGAGGTTGAGAAGAACATGTTGACAACGAGATAAGAAGGTTGACTGTTTGGCCACCTGATTAGATTTACAACCAGAGCCACAGGAGATGTTTATGTAAGGGGACACACCTGCGTTCTGCTGGATTTATCTGCTATAGTTAATAATCCCTAAACAGTGGACACCTACAACACAGGTGGGATTAGTCTAAATGATCAGGGAGTCAAACAGTTATAACACAGGAGAGTTGCTAGTGGTAAAGTGCTAAAGTGAGACATTAGGCCTCATTTCAATCGATTGGATTAAAGTGTATCTTATTACACTGCAGCCAGAAGTGTTATGACTACGTGTCTAGTTTAATGTACAGCAGGCCTTGGAGATTAACATAGTGGCCTACTTCACTTAGGGGCTAAATCCAGAAGTTTTTAGCCTTCAAAGGCTGTGGTTTCATTTTGGACTCGCGCGCGCGCGCGCACACAAAACACTATGTGACAGTTGGAGCTTTCACTAGCAGTGAGAAACCAATGTAATGTAATGCGAGTGTAAATAATGATCCAACAGTCAGGTGCAGCAGGGAGATTGAGTTCATGCCGGGGCCCGGCCCGCAGGTCGCTTACGTGGTGTCCTGGTTGAACGAGGCACAAATGAAGGCTCGGTGCGCGTCGGCGCCCTCCGGTGCGTCCTGGGACTCCGGGGATTCCATCGGAGCGGCCCAATGTCCTCTCCTCCTGGAGGCCGAGGTCGCTGGCCTTGGCGCTCGGGTCGATCCCCGCCGGAACCCGCTTCCCCTCCTCTGCCCCCGACTCCAAGCGCCACGCTCACACTCTTCGGGGAGAGAGGAATGTCCGGGCAGACTGACTCAGATGGCGAGCATCACACGCCGGGTCAACTATCCCAAACGTGAACAGGGTGGAATAAACGGACGATCGGCCGGCCGTTTCACCCGGCCCTGTTGTTATTATGTTATTAACTTCCAAAATTCACTCGGCAAAAACAAAACAGCTGATGGGTGGATGCGTCACTTTGTGGTGCATTCTGATTGGTCGGAGCCGACGTGTCGAACACTCCTTTGCGGCGTTTCCATTGGTCGAAACGGTAAAAACTTCACGTCGATTGGACGCCGACGCTGTCAATACAAACAAGAGCCGCCTACTTCGGGAAGAGACTGTTGATTGGTCTATTACACTTTCAGTCTTGTCACGAGGAATTGTTTTGATGATTTTATTGGATGAAAAATATCAAGCTTTTTTTCTTTTTTTCCTGCTAGTCCATGGGAGAGACGTGCAACTGCTCAACAAAGATAGTTTGTCTTATTTGACAAGATCAGTGTTTTACGTACATTTATTTATTAATGTACGTATACGTTAATGTTCATGTAGCTTGAATTATTGGACCCAAATGCAGGTTTTTAATAGTTATCCCTGAAATATAATATATGTATTAGGCTACAGACAGGAAATAGGCTAAGTACATCTACTGTACATTTTTTTTTTACAAAATATAAATCAGTGTGGATGCATTCCGACCACAACATTAAATACTGTCATAACATTATATATAATATCACATAATTCTGACAATCACATTCTGACAATCCTCATTTCTAAACTATTTCCTTGACGTCACGGTTTCCGTGCGGGCTCCTTTAAGGTTGCCAGGGGTGACGGGCTCACATGTCAGAACGAGGAGAATTGACGTCAGTGACGGCTGTTGATTGGTTCTCAGCCGTATCCGGTGGGGCAGCGGTCCAGGGCTCGGGAAAAAATCGAAGCGAGGAGGATCTGGTAACGGTACGCTTTTGAGAAAAATCATCCATCCCGAGTCGCTGTCGAAGGGCTCGGCAGGAATTCACAGTTTCTTGTGAGTATTTTTCGTTTATTTTCAGTTGACGAATCATATGACCTCTGGATAGGTGAAATTTGTTTCCTCCGTCTCTCGTTTGTTTATGATAGAACTCAAGATGGCGTCATTGGAGGAGAGCTTTGCCTTTGCACGGAGCTAGCCAGCTAGGCATCAAACTAGACACACTCTTTAACGCAACGTAGGCCAAACGGAGTCACGCAAACGTGTACAACGTTTGTAACTGACATGTTCGACGTTTGCTGCTTGTTGAGTTTCCGTGTAGGCAGCTCTTCAGCGCCAGTCTGCTTGCTGTGAGCTACTTGGCTGCAGCCGTCAGCCTCCTCATGAAGCTTTCCTGACCTAGACGGTATTACAGACAGGGCATTTGCTTAACACTGCCTCTAAAGGAGATAACATTGACGCAATTTGTAAACCATTTAGATGCGTTATTATCACCCATCCTCCCGTATACCCCGTTGTCACTGGTTCAGCAAGGTCATTTGTGCATCACCGTGTTGTCAATAATTGAATTGACAGCTCGCCTCTCATTAGGGCAGCAGAGGTGATGCTGTAGCTCAGTAGCTGAAATAGGAAATTAACATTTTAATTATATACTTCCAATACCTTAAATATTTCTAAGATATATAATATGAGACTCACTGAATATACTATGACTGATATGAGGCAGTAAAGTCTGTTGTTGAGGCTTTTAATTTAACCCACCTGGTCCAAAAAAACGTATATTTATAGTTTATCACATAGTTATTCCTCTGGTAGATTAAAGCAAGGCCCGCCAAGTTTCCAGCATAAGTGTAGTTACTGGCAGAATGCTTGTGCCAGCCTCATCTTTGATAACATGACCAGTAATCTCCTCTGGGCCCTGGTGAGATTAGAAATTATCTGAATCCTATTATGCTCATGCACATGCATGATACTGTTGCAGGGACAGGATGGATGGGTCTGTTTGTTCCTCTAAAACTGCACACGTTAGTTAGACGAGGCCTTCCTGTCCTTAGACTACACGGCGAGATCAAACTCAGAGCCACCCGAACCAGCTTATATCACAGAGGCTGATCACATGATCTGGGATCCGTCCGGCTATTTCTCTCAGTGGCAGTATTGTGTTTGGATATTTTGAAACCCCAAAGCGAGTGCACTTGCTTTTATGGTTTGTTCTGTTTCACAGTGAATTGATTCACTGGCTTTCATTCTCATCCTCCGTCTAAAATTAGGACTTGTGTATGATACTGCCTCTCTGATAGAGGGCTTCTTTCAGGCGGGCGAGAAAGTTAAATTGTTGTCAGTAAATAAACCCAGGACAGACAGTGTGCCTGTCCTAGTTTGTTGTCTGTGGTCAGATGTGTGTGTGATCACATCATATGACCAGTTTCCACTCCCGACACTAAGAAGATCCCCGGCTCCTCAGTGACAACACCCCATCTCTCACTCTGGTTCGATTTTTCTCACATTCTTAAGTTTTCTGTCCGTTTCTCATCACGTCACTCAGTCGCCACCACTCCGCGTTTGCTCTCTGGTGATCCGGTGACTCCACATCGCGCAGCCACGATCCAAACTCACATTCCCTCTTCCTGTTACTGTCCGCTCTCTCCAGTCCAAAGGTTAGAGGTCACAGAGCAGGGTTGCGGTTGTCGTCATGGCATCTGGAAGTACGAGCAGCGAGGAGGAGCGGAGCCTGAGGGAGTGTGAGCAGTACGTGCAGAAACACAACATTCAACAGCTGCTGAAGGACTGCATTGTCCAGCTGTGCACCTCCAGGCCGGACAGGCCCATGGCGTTCCTCAGGGAGTACTTCGAGAGGCTGGAGAAGGTTCGTTATGTGCTTTTTGGTTTTCTTAGTGTTCAGTGCATGAAAAGCAGATCATTACACAGTGAAAGATGAGCATTATATACTTATACTAGACAAGCCAAATAACCTTTGCCGTCAAATTATTTATTAGTCTTGATCAGACTATATTTCCTTTTTATTTCACAGGTTAAAAAACAACCTGACACAGTGGATGTCATAGATAAAGGGATTCTCATTTAGCCTGAAACACTTGATTATTCTGTGATGTCATCAATAGGTTTGATAATGTAATGTTTTTAATGTTATTAAGCTGATTTTTTTTTTATCGTGTCAAAGGACAGCTGTTTGCCTAATAAATGCATAGCAATAACAAATATATGTTTATGACATTAAGAGACAGCTAATTAGCCTTTTAACGTGTCCATTTTAATGCTTCTGCACCTTTACGTGCTTAACATTTTTATTATTTTCTCTTTTTAAGTGTCTGTGTTTTGTTCATGCTGAAACTGTACATAGTGAACAAAACTGCATGATATGATTTTTGTGTACAGTGTACACATGATTTGGACAATATTGTTTATATACACTTTGATCAGGCTTGTGGAAGCCCGTGTTCAAAACCGGATGCTACGGATGTTTACTTAAAGTATCAGTAAGCAAATTGTTAGGCAAAGTTAGTGATACTTGACCGAAACATTTCATTAAATTAAATCCACACAAACTGCACTAATATAAATTCCACATTAACACAACAATGAATTCTTTGTAAAATAGTTGAAACTACTGCTGTTTTGCTCAAACAATGCACTAATAACTAGCTACTAGCTAACTAGCTTTTAATTCAAAGGATTTATTTAGATTTTTTTTTTTAAAGCGTCTTGTTTTTGCTCATCATCCTTTGCTGTATTGTCAGATTTCTTTTTCAGATGCTTATTTGACCATAACCTTTAAAATGTCCTGGAGAATATTATTAGCTATACAAAAACATAGAAAGGAGAAACTTGGCTGGAAATACTTTTCTATAATATATTAGTAGCCTTTGGAATGATTGCCAGGAGGTCTAACAGCTACAAAAACATGGATGGCTATGAGATGAACTTCAGATATTATTTTTAGTTGTGCTTTAATTTATTTATTTGTCACACTTGGTTGTTGTGTTTTATATGAAACTGTATATGTAACTTTTTTGTTTCACTTTATTGCACAAAAAGTGCTTTCATAAACAACTCGTGAGTTAATGTAGATGAAGTGCAGCAGCTATAAATCTTCCCCTGCCTCCCCTCCAGGAGGAGGCCAAGCAGATCCAGAACCAGCAGAAGGCCAGCAGTTCCCGTTCAGACTCCCGTGATGAGGAGGTGTCTCCACCCATGAACCCTGTGGTAAAGGGTCGCCGGCGGAGAGGAGCCTTCAGCGCAGAGGTCTACACAGAGGAGGACGCAGCCTCATATGTCAGAAAGGTAGGCATGCATGCGTGCTAGCAGCTACGAGAGTGTTGCAACACATCAACAGCTGATGCTATCAGCGTTATGAAACGTTGACGACTTCGGCCTGTTTTTTCAGGTCATTCCAAAAGACTACAAGACGATGGCAGCCTTGGCCAAAGCGATTGAAAAGAACGTGCTCTTCTCACACCTGGACGATAATGAGAGGAGGTACCTGTCCTAAACTTGTGTTTATAAATAAAGTTTTTGGTAATTGTGTTCCGCTCATGAACTCACGAACCTGCTCCTTTCCAGTGACATATTTGATGCCATGTTTCCAGTCACCTATATCGCCGGGGAGACGGTTATTCTGCAGGGTAGGATGACGTCTTTTCACTGATTCACTTTTTCCCGAATCATAGAATGTGTTTGTGCGCCGCTAACGGTCGTGTTGTGTTGTATCACCTAGGTGACGAAGGAGACAATTTCTATGTAATCGACCAAGGGGAGATGGATGTGAGTATTGGATCCTCGCATAATTTATTAAAAAATGTTTGTTTTGGGGTTTTGTTTTGGTCAGCGTATCATTTTAATAACTCTGTGTCTACCCCGCTAATCTGACAGGTGTATGTGAACAATGAATGGGTGACCAGCATCGGGGAGGGTGGCAGCTTTGGAGAGCTGGCCCTGATATACGGCACCCCAAGGGCAGCCACAGTTAGAGCCAAGACCAACGTCAAGCTGTGGGGCATTGACAGAGACAGCTACAGGAGAATACTTATGGTGCGTATTATTAATATGCATGGGTTGGGAAATGTTTGTCATCATTTAATGTAACGCTCTCATTGTCACACTTCTAACGAAACTGTAGTTTCATTTTTACGCACCGACACTCACGCAAATATTTGTCTCTTCAGGGAAGCACTTTGAGAAAGAGGAAGATGTACGAGGAATTCCTCAGGAAAGTGTCCATTTTAGGTGGGTTCTTTTTTCAAATCCATCCCCAAACTTAAAAATAGAAGAGAAGCATGTCACTTGTGTTTGTTGCAGAGATGAAAATAACCTGTAAGGGCATGTATAAAATATCTCACCTGAAAAGAACGCCTATAACGGGTTCAACTGTTCAAATGTTTTTTTCTTCGAGGTTGTCTGTCATATCAGCTGACTTCTTCCTTCTTGTGTTCTCCCGTTCAGAGTCTCTTGATAAATGGGAGCGCCTGACAGTCGCTGATGCCTTGGAGCCCGTTCAGTTTGAGGATGGACAGAAGATTGTTGTTCAGGGAGAGCCTGGAGATGAATTCTTCATCATCTTAGAGGTATCTACTTGGTCTCTTACTTTCTCGAACATACACACCTGCCTTCAAACGTGTACGTGTGTCGCGGTGCCTGAATTTGACCTTTGAACTTGTTTGATCAGTTGTTTAATTGGCTGTTGGCCTAGTTTCATCATGTTTCGGAGGTGTTCGAGCCACTTACTGTCTTTTAGTGAACCACACATACACGCCCTCTTGTGGTAACTCTCACCTCACCATGAACACTTATGAGCTGATAGGATTATAGGATCATTTAATTGATTACTTGGAAATGTATTTCCAATACATTTGATCATCAAAATAAGAAAATGTGACAAATAATGGTTCTGACTTTTTAAACCATTATTTTTTTTACCTTTCTGTTGGGGAGATAAATAAGACCTTTTGAAGACAACACCTGATGGGCACATATTTTAATGATGTTTTTTTATGACATTTTGCAGACAGAAACATTTACAGATTAATCAGAATATAATCAGCGTATGAATCGATCATGAAAACCTCAATTTGATTGAAGTATTAAAAATTCCTAAAACAAATTATTAAATGCGTTCTCATTTTAATGGTTTCAGCTGATGAAATTGTGACAGAGACTACATACAAGAGAAAAAGTAAATTATGTTGTCTGTATTTCTGCTTATGTGTTTTATTGATTGAAACTTTAGTCTCATGTTTAGTAACATGTAACTAATACATAATTCCTGATGATTTAATGATCGGATGCAAGATGTATCATGAATTCCTGCTGCTCAACATTAAGAAATGAAATTGTTTACGTGATTAGTTAATTGGATGAATAATTGACTTTGTGTGTGTGTTTCTCAGGGTTCTGCAGCTGTGTTGCAGCGTCGCTCAGAGAACGAGGAGTTTGTGGAAGTGGGGAGGTTAGGACCCTCCGACTACTTTGGTAAGAAATAAAGCATCATCACGACCGTTTTTTATTTCCTTTAATCAACTGACATGATTTTGTTGTGCTGTAAATGCAGAAATAACATTAAATCATTAGAGTGGCACCAAATACATGCAAAACAATGTCATTCTGTCTCTATGTCATGAAAGGATTTCTGTTTGTTTAGACTTTAAACTGTGTGTTTTTCTGTGTTGCTCAGGTGAGATTGCCCTGCTGATGAACCGCCCCCGCGCCGCCACCGTGGTCGCCCGCGGCCCCCTGAAGTGCGTCAAACTGGACCGACCTCGCTTCGAGCGCGTCCTGGGTCCCTGTTCAGACATTCTCAAACGTAACATCCAACAGTACAACAGCTTCGTCTCGCTGTCTGTCTGAAGGGGGCGTCCTCCCTCTCACCACCACCCCTCCCTCCACCCTTTCCCCTCTATTCTCGTTTTAGACCCAGGGTCCACCAATGCAATTTGCTTTTCTTTTTTTGTCACTTTCTCCTTCTTTCTGTTCGGCTTTTCTCCCTTTTTGTGTTCCACACGGAGATCATTTTGTTGTTACCACCCATCACGCTGAGGTGACTTTCAGCCATTCACCAGCGCTTGTACCAGCTGCTGTACGCTACCTTGTAGGCACAGTTCCATCTCATGTTACCTATGTTATGTATGTATTTGCTGGTTACGCTTTTCTTTTTTTAGACTTGAACGCAAAGCAGGATTGTTAGATCTGAAAGACATTAGGGTCTCAGACCGATGAGACCGGACAATCAAACTTTACATGGCGCTTTTTGGTGAATTTGTTACAGATTTGTGGCGTAGATTGAAGCAAAGAGAGGACTTCTTCTTGCCCCGATAAATATTTTCCTTTTTGACATCAGTTAGCCTGGTTAGATGCACAGCGTAGAGCAGAAACTAGAAACCGTACAAGGCAGAAAGAATAGGATTGCATCACGTTTTTTTAGGTTTTAACTATCTGATGGTTGTGCTCCATTGGTTGTTTTTGGTTACCTTCGATTGGCACGGTGAGACGATGATGAGTCTGTTTGCTTAGTTCCAGAGAGCTTGTACAAATTTAGGTTTTTATTTGATTTTATTGTGCAGCTACCAGGCTAGTGCCAAATGTCGATTATCGTCACAACGCAAAGATGCATAGCCGTGGAAATGCAGTGCGTGTTTTCGTGTTCCGTTCCCTGACTATTTTGGAGCTCCAAACAGGAAGTAGTTATTATCCTTATTGTCCTTTTGATTGGTAGAACGACCATACAAGAACTGCCTTGACTACTCTGAGGAAAAAGATTAATTAAAAAAAATATATAAGAGTATTAAGTGTATTTCAGTATTCCATATGATTTTTTGGGGTATATACACCAAATGACTTGGTCTCTCTTCTGCTATGGTTTGTAATCAAAATGTTATCATAGTATAGTTAAAAACGATCATAGTTATATTATTGACTAAATGATAAAGTTATGGTTTGGAGTGATGGTGATCTTAAAAAAATCTGTTTAACTGTCTTTTGTAAACACTTATTTTTCCATAAAATCTATTTTAGGTGTCCAGTGCCACAAAGTAAATAAATGCTTCTTCTTGTCAACTGACAAAAACAGTATGTAAACGTATTGTGTGAAACGTCATGGGTTGAAACTGAAAAAAAAAAAAAAAAAAAAAAAATAGATCAAATGGGTAATTCCAGGTTTATTGAAGTGAAGTCTTGAAAATAACAAAAACGAGCTGGTTTATGGATTTCAGGACACCTGAAGTATTTATGTATTAAAGCATCACAGGCGAGCTGACGGGCAGAGTGAGCAGATATTTATTTAAAAACTAGTGTCATTGCTTTATTGCCTGTTGAAAAGGTGGCTGTCTTTTCATCAGAGTAGCTTGTGATCTGTTCTCTATGCTTACTTGGCATGATGTTTTAGGCATCCAGTGGTCCGGTATGAATGGAAGCGTGTATTTAAAAAACAACAAAAAAACAAAAACATAAAAAAAAACCTGCAGCTGCGTGCAGAAGCAGGAACTTTGTCAAATATTTGGTTTGTTACTCCCTTAGCTTAACTGCTTCATGACTATTTAGATGGCATAAAATGTTTTAAGCTATTTTTTAAAAGATCTTTACCAAACCTACAATGTTGACTTCTGGATTATAGGCTTAACTCTTCATTCCTGCCTCACGTGTCTGTTACCAGAGATGACATAGAACCAGTCATGTGTTTCTGTTTGTTTTTTTTTCTCTCGTTCAGAGCACTTAAACATGCTCAGAATTGAGATTTCTGTTTGTACGTCCAAAAAGATTTGATTTTGGTGCCGATTGCAGGGTAGTCAGGTTAGTGAGAGGAGTTTTTGTCAATGGACATGAGTAATATGTTTTCTTTACAGTTATATTGATCATCTTCATCTGATCCTCATCCTGATCCACAGGAAATGACCCCGTTAGGGGGCGTGGGTTTTGACTCACCTTATGGGATTATTGTTTTTCTTGTAAATAGCGGCATCATCGGTTTTAGTCCAAAAATGTTTTTAGCCACACTGCAATCGTCCCGGTTTGCCTTAGCTTACCTAACCTGGGTTTACGGTAGTAGTCAGTCACTCCTGCTAACCCGACCCTCAGTGAGTTTGTTAGACCTGCAGCGCAGAAAGCTGCAGGCCATCAGAGGACCATTCTTTTTCTATTCTACCCTGTATTCAGTTTGACCTCCTGTATGTGCAAAGATGTTTATCCTTTTGGTATAGATTGTTCCAGATGGCAGTTTAAGCAATAAAAAAGTAAAAAAGAATTCATTTTTGTCTCAGGCTTCGTCATTTATGTTGCAACTTTCGACCATGTTACTGTACAGTTCAGGATGCCTCGTGGACTCCCAGTGAGTCACTCCTGGTTCTGTTACTGTCTTTTGATTAACCTGGTTTTAATGGTATGGAATGGATTTTGCAAATAGACAGATGTCAATACCACATCTGTCCACCGGGGGGAGACATGTCGCTGTTCTAAATGCAGAAAAGCCTTATGATGATTGGTATTCACTTTGCACCAGAGCATGTAAAAAATAATCATATATATTTGAATCTTACACACATTTTTTATTAAATGAGAACCGTTTCTCCATTCATGATTTGTAAACATGCTTTGTGGAATTAATCATATTTTATCACTCGGTTGTTCCTTTAAGAGGATTTTAGCTGTAGGTCATTTTTCCATGAAGTGATGTTCTCAAACAATGAGTGAACGTTTTAAAGTTAATTATTAAGAATTGCACTTGGCTCTGGGGAAACTACCGACATTTGCTGCTTTTTTGTTGCTATTTGTTATTTGGAGTCGGAAAACTTGGGTCTGTTCCTTCATTTCCTCATTCTTCATCCTCGGCAGAGGTTTAACATGCTTACTGCTGTTACCGTGGTGTTTGGTGGAGATAAACTAAATGCTGAAGGTATTTCACCTGTGGCACGGAGCATATTTTCTGATCTCACTGCTTATCAGCCTCTGACTGTCTGACTTTATATGCTCTCTTAAAAATAGTTGTGGTTCTACGTCTTGCGTTGCATCACGCAGAGACCTGGAACATATCAGACGTGTTGACGAAAAGTACAAAGAAAACAACAAAAGGCCGAAGCTCATAGCACATTCACACACTTCTAATAATAAAATGTTGGCTTATGATATAACACATATTTCTCAGTTGCTTTAGGTTAGCCACCTAACTCTGCCTCGGCCTGTTTTAGTCGACCGTGATGTGGTAAAGCTGTTTAAACACTCAGACAGAAGGATTACATGTCTGGAAAATGGGGTGGAGGAAACTCAGTGGCAGCTTTAATGGGTTGCACCACACACACACACACACACACACACACACACACACACACACACACACACACACACACTTATCACTTGCAACTAACTTTATTCATAATTATAACACACAAACTCACAAATCTTCCTTTCCATGATCACAACATGATAAACAACTGATCCAGTGCATTACAGCTCTCTCTTGAATATGAAGTCCATTGCTGATTTTGATGTGTATGACGAGAGAAAGCTCCGGTATTCAACCCTCCACACTGTGAGTGTGTAAAATTGGTCTTTAATTCTTCCTTAAAAGGTCTTAATCCAAACGTGTCAACTCAAACCGACTCCGATGGTGTAGGTGGATACTAAAAGTGAGAACTCATCATAAAATGCACCCACGGGGGAATTTATGACCATGAGAGAAACAAAGAGGAAATAAAAAATGTGACTCCCTCTGTGATAGGAATCTGAATCCTGCTGTGATTTATGCGCTGAAGCTCCACGATTGGGATTCCTTCCATCTCTGAAGATTTCACAGCGTCTTCCATTTATGGCTTGGTTCCTGAAAACCACCTGAGCCTCGTTTGCTCACATGTGCTTCATCCTAAAGGCCTCTATGGCACATAGAGCCGCTGCGAAGAGGACCCTCTCCTCCTGTGTTACCTGACCTTTCCCGTCTCTGTGGCGGTTTGAGGTCTCGCCGTCGATTTGACGAAGTCCTTGATGATCACGTCGTCCTCGCCAAGCCTTCGGACACAGCGCTGGACCGCTCTCAGGACCTTCTCTAGCCTGCGGTCCAGGGCCAGGAGGTGGGGCTCCGTCAGGATGGGCTGTAAAGGGTCTCCCTCCAGGGACTCCCTCATCACGTCGCTGAGTCTGAACTCTGGTTGGGCCAGGAGCTGCAGCCTCAACAGTGTGGAGCGCTTTATCCTGAGGAGGGAGAGGAGACGGTTCCCAAAACACTGCCAAGCCTCCCTAATTTACTCTTAATACGAACACTTGATGGATAAACTGCTCTCATGTAGGAATTTGCTGTTTCCACTGCAGGATGACATACTCACATGCAGCACTGAGATAGCGGAGCCAGGATGGACATCTCATCCTGAGAGCTCTTCCCAAACCTGAGCACAGGATGCGATAAGGAAATTAAAACCACGACGGATAATTTCACACTAAACACTAAATGCTGTCCAACACTTTTTTTTGTCTCACCCTCTGGCGTTGTCCAAGTGGAGAAGGAATCCTTCGTCCCCGAATTTAGTAAAGATCTCATAGTGGTGCCTGTCCATGTTGCCTTTGACAAAAGGACAGAGACTTTATAGAAAGATTTTTCCTGATGGCTCGAGTTGTTGTGTGAATAGTAGACAATAAAGTGGTATAAAATACTTGTGAGGAAGTCGAAGATGGACATGTCTATGATGTTGAGGAGCCTGTTCCCTGAGTTATAGGGATACAGCTGCTTTACGGTGTCACAGTAGAAGGGGTTCACTTCCCACCTTTAAAGAGTCAGACACAGAGACCAGATGTGACCAGATGTTTGAAACAGTTTTACAAAAGAAATCCTTCAGTTCATTTGGATTTTGAGACATTAATGATGTAATGATGAAACCCGCTCGGCAGAGTTGCAGAACAAAACAGGAAGAGGCTGCTGTTGGTCTGGTGCAAACTAACGTGAATGTTACACAAATAGAGGCTGAAAGAAAGAAGAAAGAAAGGCTGAAATTACCTTGTTCAGCCGTAATTAGAAAAGCCTTTAACCAAAGAGATAAACATCCAATAGGATGATTCAGCATCAACAGGATTTATGGGGAATCTGGTCTTTTATCTTTTATTTTGAAAATACTGGAATTTACGATCTGAGGCCACCAACGGTCTCAACCACATGGATTCTAGTCAGTAAAAGACAGTACATTTGCACCACATTGTGACTTTAACTAAACCATTTGGTAAACATGTTTTCCACCAGATCCTTTCAACATGTATTTATATCATGGGAGAAGCAAATTCAAGTATTTTTCTCTAAGATTAGATCTTATTCGTCTTGGGTGAGGTTGAGGACTTACTCTTCCCGTCCAGTGAAGGTGTAGGAGCGTATCCAGGGGTTGGGGATGGAGATGCGGGGAGCGATGCTGAGGCCGGGCAGGTAAGCCGACATGGAGCCCTCCAGCAGGTCGGGCCCCCCACACACCGCGTATTCAGTCTTACAGACGTACAGACACTTGGCGAAGAAACACGTGTTGTTGGCTGTGTGGGGAGCAGCAGAGTGGAATAGCAAAAAGTTTTCACAAACAATTACGTCCTGTTTGATCAGCTCTGCCTTTCCCTCCAACTGAGAAACATCAAACCAGAAACAACAACAAAACAGCTGGAAACGTCTGAAGGTTAGGTAAGTCTGTCTAGCAGCACCCCTAAAGCTTACAAATGAACACATTGCATTTTATTTGTTTATTCAATGCAAAAAAAGGAGAAATGTCAAAAAAGTTGCATTTTTAACCCCCTGGAAGACCACAACAGTCTTTATGCTAAGCTGCTTCATACTTCGAGTACAGACATGAGAGTGTCAATCTGCTTGTCTGCCTCTTGACCAGAAATCCTAAACTATTCCTTTAAATGAGACCTTCTTCTTATTTACCCGGTGAGGTGAAGAAGACCGCCCGCAGGTCTTCGTTGTGTGTCACTTGGAGGACTTCTCCCGAGATGTTGACCAGCCTGCCAGCCACCGGCGGGACCCTCCGAAAGTCCAGGATCCTAAAAAACAATAAACCAATGAGATTAAAGGTTGAGTAGGTGATTCTATTCAGAAACACTTTCTGTTATATTACTTGAAATCCTTTACATACCAAAAGCCATCAATACATTAAGTGCTCTGACATATATATATATATATATATATATATATATATATATATATATATATATATTATATATATATATTAAATGTCATCTGTGGCTGTAGCAGGACTGTAAAAACCCCGTTCAATCAGAAAAGTCGGGCCTGAGAAAATAATTGGACGGCTGTCTGTCAATGCTTACTTCCTGATTGCACTCTGTCGATCTCAAGCACTGGTTTGGGGTTCTGGGGGAGCTTTGAACACGTCTGAATGAAGGGGGCGGGACTTTTTAGATTCAGCGATGCGTTCAAAATCAAAATCTTAAATTTTTCCAAAATGACCTACTCTGCCTTTAAGAACTAATACGAATGATAAAAACTAAAAACTAATATGACTAATAGAAACTGTATGAGTTAACACGCTTCAGGCTTGCATAAATTGAATTACATAAATGTAACGTGAACCCTGTCGAGATCATGGCATCCTTATCTCCGTCTGCTCGCCTCATTTCACAGGAGCCCGCGGTTCATTTTCCCTGATTCTTATCAATGAATGTACGCTACTGACAGTCATTCAGCTGTCTGAAAGCTCAGACACACCACCAAGAGCTTATACCTCCCCGAGGGCCTCGGAAACGGTAATCAAGCAACAATCGGCGTGTATAGCTGAATGGCTGTTTCTAAGAGCGGCGGCGGCGGCGTTTCCCCAACTGCTGATTGCTGGAGACGATGATAAGGGTTGTCAGCCGGCGCAGACACAACAGAGAAAAGACAACACGCTGCCATGAATTAAAAATAGGAGAGAGCGGAGAAACCATCCGTTGAGTGTTTGATGACAGACACCTGCATTTTAAAGGCTAACACTTAAAATATGAGCAGCTGAATAATAATTACAGTGATTGCTTGTTGAGTGATGACTTATCATTGTGTCTTAATGATACCGTCTCGCTCAGGCAACTGTGTTTTAGAGTGAATCACCTCAGCCGATGTGTAATTTACACCGAGATGTGCGAAGGGTGTGCACACGTTCTGGTGTTTGCACACAGACTTTGGTTCATGCTGATCAGCTCGTTTGGAAATCCTGGGCTGCAAACACAATCTCACGCCTGAGGTGTTTATTTGTTGGCGCCAAGCGTTCGCCGATTCTCCTCTAAGACACGATAGCGCTAGTGTCAGCATGCTAGCACGAGGACAATGCTAACATGCCGAGGCAAAGCAGGTATAAGGTTTGTCAGGTTCACCGTCACAGTTTATTGCTAATCATCACTTTACACAGGATGATGGGAACGTTAGTTTTGCAGGGAAGTCAGCACGATTCATCCTCTGAGGAAAACGAATGACAAAATGTTGTGGTAATCCATCTAATAATATTTCAGTCCGGATGATGACTCAGCTTTTTGTGCGTTTCACACTGCTGTTCACAATTATTCAACAGCGCTAATAACTCATTTTTACATCACGTATGTGCCTTTTAAATAAAGGCATCAAAGAAACGTGACAGATGTGCAACGAATACAAAAATGATCCCCCAAGCTTCACTCGGAGGCCGCTTGAAACACGACCGAGTGTAACGGAGAGGGTCGTTAAAAAAAAGCAAAAGACCGTTATGTGATAATGAGCTTGAAGAGGGGAGAGGAGGGCCGCACCTGTCCAGGTGGAAGGCGGCGATCTCTGCATTGTGTCTCTGGAAGTCGACGAAGTAAAAGAAGTCTTCTGGAGTCTCCTGGTCCCTCTGCTGCCTGACACACACACACACACACACAATCATCAGACCCACAGTGTTGACCGTGGACCCCGATCCAATGTGGATCCGGTCCTCACCTCATTGGCTTGAACATGGCTTTGGCGAAGTTCTGCGTCTTCAGAGCCAGCTTCAGGTGATGTCCGCTGGGCTTCACGACTAGAGTGGCGAGACGGGAAGAGAAGGAGACATTACATTTACTTGAATGTAGAAAACTGGAATGTTTGAAGCTGCAACCATTTCTACGTGTAGATCTTGTCAGTTCCCTCAGAAATAATTGGTACACTGCTCTCTCTGTCTCTATCCAGCAGTATATTACACTCACTGCTATTATCACTGCAGCAGGCCAGACTCACCACACATGCCTTCCCCCTGCTGGGCTAGTCAAACCCCAGGGTATTAATAGTTAACGATCATATAAGATTCACAATCACTACTTTTTTGTTGTTGTCTGGAAATGAATCAAACAGAACTCGAGTCGGTGCTAACGGCCTCCGCTGTCGCTCTTTGCTTGCTGAAATAACGAGCGAGTCTTTTGAGGTTAAATTTATACAGACGGCATGGATTGTTTTGTTGCATTTCGTCTTGGCAGCGAGGGATGTTTGTGTGGTCAGCCGCCTCACTGTGCTGGTGAAGTACAGACGGGAACAAAAAAAACAGCATATAGAGGAATATGTGTTTGTCTGAAAGCGCTGACGTTTTTTTTTCCAAATTTGCTTTCATGTTCATACTTGACACGTGCGTTTGTATCCTAACAGCTAGCATCATTACTCTCAGTTTCTGCTACAACAACAATCTATTAAAAGTCCTTTTGTCCGTAACTTTTTCATTTATGTGCGGCTTTGACTTGCATGCTGCCAAGAGGTAGGAGATGTTAGCGTAGGTGGTGTGTAGGTAGGAGCCTGGAAACGTCGGCTTCCCTCGGAGCATGCAGACATCAAACATTTACTGTAATTAAGAGCTCTGCCTTTGAACACGAACACATGTCTGCCTTCTTTCTTTTTTTCTTTTTTTTTGCCCCAGAGCAAGTGTCTTACACAGACAGACGAATCTGGATTCTGATGCCAAAAGAAAACAGAATCCTATCACAAAGGCAGCAGTGTGTTGGTGTCTGACGGCACGGAGAGAAACCAAAAGGGGGAAGTCAGAGATAGAAACACAAAAAGCTGGAGCAGACCCAGACGCCTCATTGGCCGTACCTTGTGTACAATCACACGCTCCTTTTAGGGCCTTCTCATCTTGAGTGTAATCTGTAAGACACGAAGGGTTTGTTGGCTTTAGCACCAGAGTGTTCCATGTAGCATTGAAACATCAACATCTACTCCGTGCATCACCTGCACCGACGACCGCCATGCCCTGCATGTCCTTGAGAAGGCGCGGGATGGCAGGGTCATGGCGGGAGTACAGGGCGTAGCGGCTTATTCCCAGGTGGAACTTCAGCCAGCTGGCCTCAGGGTCGAAGCTCACTTCGTGTTCAGTCACAGTGATGTTGGACAAAGCAGCCGCCTCGCTGTAGAGTTTCATATGTCTGAGGAGGAAGAAGGCACAGAGAGGTTGAACACAATCAACACACTGACGAATAGATGGGGATATCGTACATTTTCTTGCTGCAGAGGGTTTGAAAACGTTACATAAACAACATGGAGGAAGCTGACTTAAAGAGAGCTGGGCTCTTGGCGCGCTGCTGCTAAACCTGGATTGCCAAGCTTTATAAAAAAAAAAGAAAGAAAAAAAACACCGCTTGGGAATTGGGAAGGCAGTATTTTATTTTGGAAAGACCGCAGATTTGGAACGGTACTTGGAGCCAGAAGTCCGTGGCAAAGTGCATTCAACAGGTTTTCTTACCAGCAGCTCTTAAAAGACTGCGTCCAATGAAAGAGGATCCATGAACTACATGGGGGAGGATTTATTAGATGTATTATACACGCTGTTTTTGTTTTATTTGCCCAATTCCCCCCTGTAGACCAATTCGGTCTTCGCGTAAAGACATTTTAAAAGCTGTCTTATGGGCTGTCTATTGTTTTGAACAGTAGTTGCAACAACAGCCTCCTCTGCTCTCTGCTATACTTAAATCCTCAGCAACAATAATGAGACCAAAAACACAAAAACAACTCTATGGTGAGAGAATGGACAGAGCTGACCACACTGAGTGGGACAGTCATCTCCCAACCAAAACAATATAATAGAGTGAAGAGCTATAAATATGACAGATCGAGGTAATCAGGACAGTTGGAGAAGCCCGAGACAGTAGAAACGTCACTATGATGATTTTCTTTAGATATTTAAATATAAAACAGACAAAAAAATGTCAATTTTGTTTATTTATTTGATCTTTTTTAATAATTTAATAACATTTTTATTTAACAACCCAGACAGTGTCGAGTCACACACAAAGAGGAAGTGGACAATGTTTCCAACACACATGTTGAGCAGGAAATTCATTTTGAAGCCGCTGCTCGCCGTGCTTCTGAGCCGTCAATAAGCTCTCCTGGGTTTGTTTGCTGCGGTGTTGAGATGCTGTTGCAAGATTTTGCAAGTCTTAAACAAGCCTTTGGGCTTTCATTGTTTTGGTGCACATTTAGAAAAGGCAGAGAGTGAGAGAGAGAGAGGCGATCCAATGCTCATATTTCTTCTTATTTTCCATCATGAAAGCCCAAAATCTGTATCTCTCTGGAGGAGTGCGCTGTGTCGGGGTAGACAGGCAGCCACACGAGCCAAGACGGCTGCAGCTCTCACAGATTAAAATGGGCTTGAGCAGTTTTTAAACCCTTGTTTACATTAAAGAGAGCGTGCCAGATGCAGGCTCTCAGGATGACATGGTTTTTTTTTAATGACGCACAGAATTGTCTCCACATCCTGATGTCTGTCTGTGGGTGCATATCTGTTATCGGGGAACAAATGCACAAGTGTGTTCACGGATGTGTGTGTTGTGTGTGTGCGTCTGCGGCGGCTCTGGCCGTGATGTCGGTGACCCTGCCCCGTGACCACAGTCAAGCCTCAACGCGTCCTTTCACAGTGAGATCTGCCAGCCAAAAATGATCCTCTTTCACAATGAAGTTGAACAACAGAGTCCACGTTTAGATCATCATCAGCCATTGCACAATAATTTGCACTGTGGGCAAAAACAAGCAACGAGTAAATGTTTTAAACGTCAAGAAACTGACCTTTCCCAGCGGGACACCTTCCTCCTGTAGTACTCCATCAGCTGCTCCGCCTGCAGCAGCCTCTCCTCCGGCCCCAGTGCTGGAGTCTGGATGTTGTACAGAGGGTGAGCGAACAGCCTCCCCAGCTTTGAGCCCCCGTCGCCAGGTTCAGACGTGGCACCGTGCAGGGCCGCTGCAGAAGTCCAGTTGGAGAGCTGCGGGGTGGCGAGACCCCCGTGCCTTGGAAGGGTGAGGTTGCTGGGACGGCATGGACAAAAGTGTCCCGATCCTTGGCCCACGCTCCGCAGCTTTGGCAGGAGGATGAAGTATAGGTCAGCGGAGAAGATGGCCGTGAGGGTCGCGGCCAAGAAGAGACGGTCCCTCCTCATCATCGTTACAGAGGAGAAGATGTAGAGAGAGAGGGAGCTAAAGGGAGTCCTGACTATGTGCTGCTCCAGAGAGTGTCAGGCATCACTTGGAGGCTGTGTTTCACACACAGTCAGCCAAGCAGAAGTTGGTCCTCGTCTGTCTCGTTCTCTTTTCTATCTGTGTGTTTCAGTTTGTTGCTTCCAGCCTCACTTCTCCTCCTCCTCCTCCTCCTCCTCCTCCTCTCCTCCTCCTCCTCCTCCCTTGGCAGCGACTGAAGAAAGAGCTGAGCCGAGAGTGAGCATGTGTTTGCAAGAGTCACTGACAGTTTGGCTGATTCCAGGGACCTGCTGCTCTGGGGACGAGAGCGAGAGAGTGAGTGTGTGTGTCTGATAGAGAGAGAGAGAGAGAGAGAGAGAGAGAGAGAGAGAGAGAGAGGAGAGAGGGAGTGTGTGCGTGTGTGTATGTGCAAATATGTACACCAAACAAGTGACGGGTTAGTAGACTGAGAGTGAGTGCAATGAGGGTGTAGAAAACACACACACACACACACACACACACACCACACACGGAAGCAGAAGTCCTTGGGAGCAGGAAGAGGTGGAGACAGTGCACTTCTTCTTGCCACAACAGATCTGAATGAAACCACATCCAGCTGTGTGTGTGTGTGTGTGTGTGTTGTGTGTGTCTGTGCATGTACAGCTGCAGGTCCAAGTCCAGTTTTCATTCATGCATGTGTGTGTTGTGAGCCTTCCTCCCGTTTTCTGCGTGTGCAGATTTGCAGGTGTAAAACAGTGTCCGTGCCGAGTGTGTGACTCGCCTCGACACCCGAGAGCCCAGGAGGCGTGGAGATGACAGAAGGGACCTCGCCTCCTCCTCATTAAGTGGAGTCTACTTTCACTCCATCAAATCTTCTTTCCTCATCCCATCCCCCACGCTTCATGTCATCCCCGATTCACAGGATTTATCCTCTTTGCTCCTCTGCTTTTCTACCTCCTTCCTTCTCTTCACCTTTTCCTCTCCTCTCCTTCTCGTGCCCTTTTCGCCAGAGACGTCCAGTTTGCTTTGCTCCGGGCAAAAAATTCCAAGCTGCACTTTCCTTCCTGCTGTGGTTCCCACACATGAATCCCTCTCTTTTTCTCCCCGCCACGCTGATCTACGGAGAGACGCAAGCTCCGAAAAAAATGGCAGTGCTGGGGGAAAAAAATCGCATCTTCTTGCACAACTTCAAATGAGAGAACATGCAGAGAAAAATAACACCTCCCCTCTTTCACAGGCCGCCTTTTCTTTGCTCTCTCCCTCTCTGATTCCTGTGAAAATATACAGTGTATAAATTACCGCCGCTGCTTGTTGCCCATTACGGCTCCTAAAGCCCTAAGCAGCTTTATACTGAAGCAATGAAGATCTCACAGGGCATTTCCCAGCCTGCATCTGTGCTGTTGTTACTGTGGTATTTTGGAAAATCTGTCGTCTGTTTGTGTGTGTGTGTGTGTGTGTGTGTGTGTGTGTGTGTGTGTGTGTGTGTCTGGCAAATTTACGCCTGACTGTCTGGGAGTTGTCCTCCAGGGTGTTTTACCCGCTCTGAAGAGAGAACAGGCTGAGAGAAGTCTTTGCTGATGTTGGAAATTAGTGAAAGGAATCTTTAACCATTCAGACACATTGTGAAGGAGCTTCTGTTTTGCCTCCACACACACACACACACACACACACACACACACACACACACACAGTCGAAGTGGGTGACTGCCTTCTTTTTCACACCCACAAAAACAAAAAGAGACACTTTTTGTTGTTGCTTTGACCCGAATGCATTATGTAAAAAAAATATCTGCTTTAAGAACCAGCAGGAGCCACATTTTTCACAGCTCAATGAGATTTCCTTTTTGAATTTCTTTCAGTTCTTCATGGTCTCTTGAAGCTGTATTTTTCACCCGACTTTCACTGCGAAACACCCCCCTCCCCCTCCCTACAAATAACCGACAACAAGTGGAGAAATATATAAATATGTTCTGTTCTTTTATTCCATTGCACAAACAAAAAAAATACTTTACAGCGTTATCACTTTCTGTCAAACTATCTGCTGTCTCAGCAGACGGACGATTTTTCTGAAAACGCAACACATTTTAGTTATGCAGCGTTGCCTTGTGCCTGAGGGGCAACAGTGTAATCTAGATGACTTGCCCTGTTTGTCTCAGCTGTGTCTGTTTGTATTCAACAAACTGGAGAAAGATCTCTGTGCTCGCTTCCTCCCCCACTAAAACATCCAGACCGGTGCCTAAAATAACCCTTTTCGTTGGGGATGAGCAGGCAAGCACATGCATAGAAGTTGCAAAATTGAATATGGAAGGAAAACAAGTGAAAATAGGACATTGAGTCTTGCGTCACCAATTTGTGCAACCCGCATGAACTTCTGTACAGGGTTGGGTTGAGATAAAGGCTTGTGATGGCTCAGATGTCTGTCTGTCTCAAATATCAGGACATTTCACACTGCTGATAAAAGAAATACAACAATAGGTCTACACAATACACCGGGAACATGAATAGCACAACTTTTAAAGCGGTGGTCCACCATTTTTTCAGTTTAAGATTAGAAACAGCTAATTTGGCCGTGTTAGAAGAAGAAGTTGTTATGTTTTGTAGTTTGTGTAGTCCAGGGTTTTTCACTGAAAATGATAAATATTTCAGATTCAGGTTCAGAAAACTATTCGCTTAAAAGCGACATAGAGGCATTTCTGACATTCTTCAACCAACACAAAGCAGTCAGACGATCGATGGAAGTCTTTATCACTTTCTGTCTGACCTTGCAGCGGGCAGTCCATATAAATCTGCAACTACAGGAATGCACAAAAGGCATAAAGCAGCACAACACTCAATACATAGAGAGATCATCAGAAGGAAGATGAGGAAGGACATGAGTGCAAACACTAAAAAAATGCATTTTCCCCATTAAATGTATCTAAAATAGAATGGCACTATTCCTCTATTTCTTCTTGTATCCGTCTTTAATTATCCCTCCCATCAATTTCATTTTTCTGGAGAACTCCAGCTCTACAGCCACAACCGGGACGAAGGGAAGTGGAACTGTGCCCTGACATTCCTGCAGGATTGATTGAGTTTTTTATAGTAGCGTGTGCTGACCAGTATTTTTATGCTGCCCGCTGGATGTCCACAAACGTAGACAATAAACATTCCCACTAAAGAAATAATACATTGAGAATAAAAACGTCAATCAGTCATTACAGCAGCGGAGAAAATGAAAGAGACCATGTAACCATGTTTGCTGAACCACTTCGAGAGGTCAAAATGATAAAATGCAGTTGCACAAGAAGTAACAAGTCATCGTCATAAAGACACCACACTGACTTGCTTGAGCTAGCTATAGTTTGCTAACATTAGCCACAAAAAGCTAAGAAATTTGCATTTGTTTCTGCATAACAGATTAAAGGAATAGCTAAGAATTTCCCATCAGTTTAATGTCCAAAGTTTACAAAATCTACTAAACTGGGCCTCTTTGCAGAGCAACTTCACAGTGATGACAATTGAGTCTAGTCTGGCACATAAACCCAGTAAAACCACATATTGTAAGACTCAAACAAGCAAGATATACTGGCTAGCTGTTTCACCCTGTTTTCAGTCTTTGTGCTAAGCTAGGCTAATTGGCTGCAGCCTCTCGCTTCATATATATCATACATAAGAGTGGCATCGGTCCTCTGATCCAAACTATTATTAACATTGATTTAAGAAGAGCAATGAAATAGTTATATGAATATTTGTTATTGCAGTCACGGGCACCAACAGAGCGTAAAGACCAGGTATTTATAAAGCGAGCAGCAGTAGGAGGAGAGAAAGGAAAGAATCCAGTAATCAGTCACCTGCAGGACCAGAGTCTGACGGGGGGTGAGAGCAGCCAATCAACAGTGATCACTGTCACCAAACAGATGTCTCCTCTTGTGACACGAAGCTGCCGTCTGGCTGAAGTCGTCACACAGATACTGATGCAGAGGGATGATGGTTGGATGGGTGTGTGTGCATGCATGGAGGGAAGGAAAGAAGTCGACTGAGACGAGAACGACAAGTGTTTCCACTCGTGGGCTGCGGATTGTGTGATATGCAGGTTACCATGGGTTGTTGAGGTCGCTCGTGGTCGTTCTCTGCTGGGCTGGTGGGCGAAGCTAAAGTGGATGACAGGAGACAACATTAGTTAATGTGTGTGTGTGTGTGTGTGTCTGCCTGGGTGTGGTTGCTGAGAAAGCACAGCTAATCGCTTATTTTGGCAAGTTCTGAGTAATAGGCAGACAGTGAAAGGAAAGTGTAGGAAATATCTTGCAGACTTACACACACACAGACACACACACATGCACAAATCTTGAGCATTTCTTTTCTCAATCTGGCTTGTGTCTCTGGAGCAGAACATTGCCCGAATGTTCCCGAGCCGAGCTCCAGACTTCAGTGGAGGAGAATGTGAAGAATGCTCCGAGCCTTCTCCTCACAATGTGGCAAAATTGGACATGATTTAATCAGAGTATCAGGTTTAATTAGCTTGGAAGGCCATTCTGACCTTTTCTTTTCGGCAGCAGCAGCTACATACTACCCGTACACATGTGGAGAGGGATTCTGACAAAAGTGGTAATTACTGGAAGGGACATTCCCAGTGCAGAGCCAAATGTGACTGGAGATGGCCTGGGTCAGGGAGAGTCCATCTGTGCGTGTGTGGTGTGTGTGTGTGTGTGTGTGTGTGGCACTTCGAAACACCTGTTTGCACTAAAGTGATTACCTTCAGAACAGCATTCCTCCTGTGAAGTTTGACCCCTGTTGGTGGGGCCAAGTACTAGACTTTTGACCTCGCCGAGCTCCGTTTCGTGTCTTTCAATCCTCGCCTCCGTGTCTCCTGTCAGTTTCTTTTGTGATTTCCTACGGATTTCAGAACCCAAAAATAAATCGCTCTTGACCGAAGGGACCTGGCTGCAAACACAAAGCTGTTTACTTAAGATTAGACAGGTTTCCCAATTTTGTTCATGTCACTGAACTAGACGGGATCATGGTCTGTGCTGCATGTTGTTAGATTTGATTTAAACCAGAACTGTTGCTGTTGTTCTCCAGTTCTTGAGTACTTGTGTGCACCTTCAGCGTGTGTGTGTGTGTTTGTGTGTGTGTGTGTGTGTGTGTGTGTGTGTGTGTTTGTGTGTGCGTGTGTGTGTGCATTTTAGGACTTTCTTGCGTAAATCAAAAGTAAAACTGATTAGAATTCCAACATATGAAATTTTACAATTATTCACTGTTTAAAGGACATTTCAATGGTTCAAGACTTTTGTGGCAAAAAAAAGACATTTTAAAAGTGAATGTGTTGCAACCTCTCTGTTAAAGACGCACACATGGAATTGAAAATTTGGGATGTTTACACTTGCTAATGCATTGTTTAAACATGTGATACTGCTTGGCTAGAAACTGGACAATGCAAAGCCAAAACCAGACAAGTGTACAGCCATGCTAATGCTAATGCCAGGATGCTAACTTGCTCACAATGACTGAATACTAAAGTGTTGATGTTAAGTAGTTTTGCATATTGGGATGCTTACGTTTGCTAATTAACACTAAACAAAAGTATAGCTGAGGATGATGGGAATGTCATTAGTTTTGCAAGTATTTGATGGACAAACAAGTGAATTGACTTTTAGACCACAATTGTCTTGTCTCTCACTCTCACATGTATCTAAGCTTGTGTTGACTGTTTTTTCTTAAATGAAATGAATTGATGGTTCATGTTGCCCAACATGCGACAGAAATACAGTCAAGCACACAGCAAAGGCCTGGGCCAAGCCAGAGTTTATGACCTTTAACCAAACTGAAGTTTCTATTAAAGACTCGGACATCTGTGGAAACAACGAGAGAAGTTTCTTTTAGAGGAAGTTCATGGTGTGTTCCCTCTATATTACATTTGGCACAAAAACCATTCGATGTTGCCATCATTACTTGTTTGGACACTTCCTCTACACTCTATTATGTGTTGGCAACATTTTTTATGATAAAAATCCCCAAAAAGCTGCCATGTTTACACACGTCATCCTCAAAATTTGGATTTTCTGATCCAAAATGCTTCATGCAGTCATTTTTAGCATTTATGGCCTCAGCTATGGAAGAGTTAGCACAGGGAGCGACACAGAGGCGATCCGTTAACCCCCAGTGGGTTCAACAAAGTTAGCAACTGTTACTTTTTGATCAAAATTAGGAATAATTTGTCTCATGTATTGAAATATAATTTGGTCATGGATGCACTGCCATTTCTGAGCTCCACCATTCTCCCTTTTATTGGACATATTATTTGAGATATGGATGAGCTCATGAGCCTCACCTCCTGTAAGTAGCCGGTTCTCTGATATTCCACATGACTCCCTGCCAGAAAGAACCCACGTGATCCCCTTCCTTTGTCCAGAGTCCAGAAGAGCCGTCAGCTGAGGCTGTGAGGACGAACAATCGCTCGGCCACCTCAAGGACTTCCACGCTTACCAATGCTCTCTCATGAGCCTTCCAACACCGAAGCAGAGGAGGCCGCTCACAGACTGGCTGTGGGGAAGGAGAACACCTCAGGTACATATACAGGGGGAATATACAATACAGTACACACTTGATCTTTTATTTATTTTAACCACACACACACACACACATGCTCACCTCCTGTTGGATAGCCAGTGCATAGTGACAGATGTCCCATATCTGAAGCCAGCCAGTTGTGTCTCCAGTGACCAGGATGGTGTTTTTGGGCTGATCTGAGCTCAGGCTCAGCACACGCTCACCTAGCTGCTCTGGAGCATAGAACTGGCCTTGAATGAGGAATGAGGAAGAAAAATCCAGATTCATTGAAATGGTTACAATATTCTCCAGGTTTGGGAAAGTGAATGACGGTTGTTAGATTTTGGGCCAGTTTCCAGCATACCAATGCTTAATTTACCTCTGAGACAAACTGCTACCCTTACATGTTATGTCACACATCACAGTATTACTCTCAAATTCCTCTATGCTAGAAAAACGCATGGACAGATACACACACAAAAGCACACCGGCTCGCTCACACACACACACACCCATGCATGCTCGTGCACATATGCAGCGGTCACAGTGCATGGATCCCAAACCACTAAACACAGATGGGATCTGGAAAGAGACATAGTTGTGGACGGCCTGGAATGGTACAGGCGGGAGTCCAAGCCCACAGTTCAGCCTGAATGTCTCTGACTGCACTGGCTGTTTGCAAATCCATCTTTAAAACTGACAGCTGCTTGTCAATTGCTTATTTGGTTTTGGTGCTTCTCAAACTCCCTCGTACTGTGAGAGTTTAATTCCAGATTCAAGTCTTTGTACTTCTGCATCTAGTTCTTCTAAGTTATACTCTTTGCAGAGTGCTTGAAGTGGAAAAAAACAGTCTTCCCCTTATTCAAATGTTGGGTGCATCAGCTGGTATCAGTGATACCAGGAGATAGTGGTCCCTCCCCCAAGAAAAATAGAAGGTTTTTGCACGGTCTAAAAGATTCTCCCCCATCACACAGGGTTTTTCTTATAATCTCCATAACCCAGGTTGTGGAGATGTACAATTGTGTCCATAGAAGAGAGGGGAAGGCTGTGTGTGACTCATATAGTGATGTAAAAGTGCTCCATGGACAAAAAAAGTGCATCCTTAGCTCTCTTCTCTCACCAAAAGTGTGCGTTTGTCCAGTGATGCTCCAAAAGCAGAGACTTCCAGCCTGCGACGAGACCAGGACACCTCTGTTTCTCAACTTTCTGTCCCTGGCCCGATGCTGCAGGAACATGAGGCCGTCCACGGGGGGCATCACTCTTCATGCACACAAGGAAGCAAAACAACAATGGATACCACACAGAACCCCACTAAACACCACCTTGTTTGGTCTGGTTTAATCACTAACAAGGAGTTGTATTTCATAAGCATTATATGTGTTTAATGTGGTACACCATATACCGAAGTGTAGTGGTGTAGGAGTATAATGTAGCATAAAATGGAGATACTCTATGTACCCTCAAACATGTAAGTGCATCCTGCTATCTTTACATTGTGCTTTTCTCACCCTCCCTGTGTCGGCCCCTGAAGGTGAAGCACTGGTCCTTGTGTCTCCAGCCTCCAGATAATAACCTCGCCGTCATGGCTCGCCGTGGCAACGACCCCCAGAGCGTGGCACTGAGACACAGCTACGATGTCTGATTTGTGGACACCGCTGGACTTCCAGGACATGTCTGCCCTCACATAAAAGTCCTACACAGATGAACATATATGAAAAGAAAAGGTTTTTTTTTTCTTGGTAATGATACAAAAAAGGAAATATTTATGGGTAATATTCAGTTTGAAAATGAGAATTTGTAGCAGTTTTGTGCTAAAAACGACCATGTTTGTCTTCAGGCTTGTTTGCCTGAGCGTGTCCCACTCCAACAGTTTACAAAAACTCTGCAATAACAAAAGCAGCTCTATTTCCTTCTCTGTTTACAGATTTTTGTTTACACCCCTGGGCTTACAGCTATGAGGTCAGCAGTGATTCAGGGGATTGAGCTGGTCGGCCTTTAAACACAAGTTGTCAGATTGAACTCCGCCTCCTCCTGTTCTCCTCCGTGTCGAAGTCTCGCTGAGCGAGACGCTGAAGTTCCTCCCCGGGCGCTTTCTAGCAGCCCACTGCTCGTTCTTAGGAAGGGGTTAAACGCAGAGGTCAAATTTCAGAGTTCAGTTCAAATCTGGAAGCTCAGCATGGTGGATGTCAGACACGTCTCGCCTGGTACAGATGTCTTTGATCCCACTAGGTGCTTGTGGAAATGTAATTTACGTCATTCACTGATATCATTTACTCGTAAAGAAAGGGACATTTTTCTCTAAGCCTCCCAATGTTTTCTCAAAAACTTGGCTCTACTTACTAGGAGGGGGGCTTTACAATGAGAAACATTATGAATGGGAAAAAAAAGAAGATGGAGAATTTGCTAGAGAAGCATGAATACTGAATGTTACTACTGTGGTGACGGGTTGAATCTAACCACAGAGCAGATGGTAGCTTAAGGTTGAGAGGTAAAATAAGAAATGCATGTCCACGACTTTGGGCTCACGTTGCAGTTCATGCTGGTGTTTATCCTGGCAACTATTACTCTTTATTTCTTGAGACCAGTGTGTAGGTGGACGTGTTGAATAAACATTTCATAAAAAGACGTAATATATCACATATTTCTCTATTCATGGGAATTAATCAAATACAGTTTGTGCTACAATTGCAGGAAATATGTTTCTGAGCTGAACAAGTCTCTACCAGATTAGTCACTATGGTGGCAGCTGTTTGTGTGGGAGTCATCATCCACCACTCAACATCTGGGGACAAATTTGTGGATAACTGAAAAAGTGCGAAGGCTGAGACAAAGCTTTTTAGACGGAGTGTGAGTGTAGAAGTGGGGAAGAGAGAGAGAGGGAGGGGTGTGGTACGCAACAAAATCAACAGAATCGAACCCAGGAAGTCGGGTTTAAATGCCTCACTGTGTTGCAGTGATACACAGGTGGATTACTGTTAATCATAGTTGCCATGGTTACTCTATGTGAAACTGCTGTTTATCATCAACTTGAAACACCATTCATTTTACCTTGGCAGCTGCAATGTTGTACTGAGCGATCCGCTGGCTCCACCCAACAGACAACAGCTGGTTGCCGTGGAGACATGTCAACCCGGTGACCTCGGAGTGGGTGACGGGCTCCAGTTTGTGCAAGTTGAGGCCATTTAGTAAGTTCCACACCTGTAGGGGGAGTCGTTTTCTCATTAACTCTCATTCCAACACTCTCATACATGGGAAATAAATATGTACAGCATTATTTCAGCAGTATTTTCATCCAAACTGATAGTGAGAAGTGGTATTTAACCTTTATTGTGCCATTGCGAGCCCCAGTGATCAGCCTCCTGTGGGAGGAGTCTAGTGCCATGCAGGTGAGCTCATCTTCTCCGTGAGCGTTCTGGATCTGAAGCCTCCTCCTCCCCGTCTCCACGTCCCACAGGGACACAGATGAGTCGACATGTCCGGTCACCAGCTGTCTCAGAGCGGGGTTGTACAGAGCGCAGGAGAGGGCCGGACCACTCTGAGCGTTCGCTCCACGTTCTCTTCCTGCGTCAGTCAACCAGCCGCCCCCTCCTCTCCTCGTTTCAGCCAGGTTAAACCGTGCCAGGTAATCTTTGCATCCCACCACTAGATGTGCTCCTGTCTGCTCAGGAAGAGGCGGGCTCAGCAACAGGAAGGGGAAGTTGCCATGTGCTGGGATTCGCCCTGGCTGCTGGCAGGGGAACTGCAGGCAGATGGTTTTCAGACAGTGATGGCTGGAAATGTCCCAAATCCTCAGCTCCTGACAACAAGGAACAACATTTCAATAAACAAGCTCTGTCAAATATGACTCATACGATAAACAATACAAAGTTCAGGCCAGTGCTCCATTTTCAAGCTTCATCTTTAATGACTCACAGCATCTCTGGAGTAGCTGAAGATCTGCCCGACAGGTTGGTAGATTGCAACATCCAACACAGCGGTGCAGTGACCCAGCAGCGTCGCTACGGGACGCGTGGTCACAAATCGAGTCCACAGTCTGACGGCTCGGTCACACCCTCCCGTGACCATCAACTGCAGAGATGCACTGTAGTCAAAACATTTAGCTCCCTGCAGGGAGACAAAAAAAGTCCAAGATGGTATAAAGACTATGCTGCTTTGAAATAATGATACAAATCAAGTCGGCTGATGTCATTATTTTGAACTGGGGAGTTTTTAAAGGTGGCTTTATTGTTAAAATATCCAGACAGTTAATTGGAGTATAAAATTAGTGTGCTTGTTCCAAAAAAAAAAAAGCCATTGTGAATAACAGGAAGTATCACCACCCAGTTTAATAAGGCTTTGTGTAACATGCATTACTCCTCCTCTCCACAGGCAGCAGCGTTGTCTGCCTCTGCATGCTGGGCAGGAGGCAACTTTAGAAATAACTTGACCCACATCTCATATTGTTTTGGGGGATAATTCACCAAATGAGTTAAGCACTGTGTGCATTTAGCAGGCTTTGACATCCATTGATTCATAAACAAGTTTGAAGGGAAAGTTTATTTTCTTTAAGGTCTGGGTCACCCAGACCAGAGTGCTGTAACCTCCATCTGGCCTCGAGCCACATCAAAAGTGGATAAGGACATAAATCATTACACACATTGTGCTGTCAATCAGTTACCTGCTTAAATTTCCAAATGTAAGGCTCCTGCTTCAGTGTCACACTTGTAAACACAACAGAGGCGGTGTCGCTTTCCGATGACGTCATGATGACATTGGCGCTGGGCTCAAACATCACTCTGTTGATTGGCTCCTGGTGGATGTTGGGGATGTGACGGTAGGAGACCACGTTGCTGTGTTCACTGAGGTCCTTTTGTTAAGATAGAAAACAATGAAATGTTTGTAAAAGTTGGAGTGTAATGAAAGAGCGACCTTCATTGCTGGCTGCTACACTGGTTACTACTGGTGCCAAGCTTACTGGGAAATAGATCCTCTGTGGGCCATTCTCTTTCTTTGCCGGGGTCTTGAAAAGACCTTTAGATGGATTCAGGAAGCGCATGAGGTGGACTCCACCTTTTTCATCTCCCAGTAGCAGCAGAGAGGGTTGCTCTGGACACTTGGAGGGAAAACCCACATAGATTCAAGCAGTGATTTCATTGCTTTCAGGGTTGATTTGTCTCAAAGGAATGGTGGTCCTACCTGGACATCATGCCAGTAACAAAGAGCAGTCGGGACGCTGCGAAACCCTGGGAGCAACGATGACAGAGAGAGAGTTAACACATATTAAGATTTCACCTCAGTCTGGTACAATTTGGCACATGATAAGCAAATAAGTATACCAAACAGGTGTACGTCCTCAAATATATTGCTTGTGGAGACATTGACAAAACGCAAGTCCCGGCAGTCGGTTGCTATGGCAACCATGTGGACGTTGCCCATAGAAACGGCATCAGTGGTCCAACCTCTGAATCTCCTCGTGTGGGCCACTTCCTCTGTTGGGTCTCCAGCGAGCTGGATTGTGGAAGATTAAAAATAGAAAATGAATGTGAGTGTGTGTGTGTGTGTGTGTTGTGTAGATGAAAAAAGTATGACCATGATGTCACTCACCCCAAGACTTTTGAGGATGTGTAGGCTGCTGTTCCAGACGGTGATCTGACCTCCCTTACTGACACTGATGTAGCGGAGAGGAGGAGGGTGAGAGACAGCAACCACACGCACTGTCGGCTCCCGCTGCACAGGAATGAGTACAAATCATATAAAAATGATTACTTCTAGATATATAGAAAGTGGAAAATGAACCCCAATTTGGAGCAATAAGATGCTTCAGCCTTCATTGTAGCATTAGCACCTTTATTCATTTGTCCAAAAACAACTAAACAAAAACTGTTAATTGTGTAAAAGTTGATTTAATATCAATATTATGAATTTGTTCAATACATATATAGGTCAAATATGTATCGTCACAGAGGAGCAGAAGAAGAGCTAACCCATACACAGCTAGCTAACATGTTTGCTAATATTTTGACATTTTTCTATTGAAGTCCTGTGTCTGCTCACCTGGCTAATGTAGCCAGTGTTCACTTTCGTTGTTGGATTTGTTTTGGTCCATTTTGAGGACAACATTTGACACTTTCAATGCATAATTATAGCATAGCATTATTGCTATCTTCGTCTGGGCGGCAGTTAGCATTCTGGCTGGCACGTTGGTTAAAGACCAACTGACAGCCATTAAACTATTACCGGTTCGTCACTTTGTCCCACAAATTAAACGTAAGTGTCATTTAATTAAATTGGGGCTGTTTAGGGCTACGTTTAGGGTACGACTACTTTGTTTTATTTCATTTATGTGTAGCTAATGGCTAATAGAAATCGTTTCGGAATTTTGCTATTAGCTAGCTTGCGTCTGCAGCCCCACAGAGGCGAGGTTACTCAAAACTCTGCTTCTCTTTCAGTGTTTAAACATCGGAACATCCTACGAAGATGCATAACTTCTTCTCATCTTGTGTTTTGACCTTGTTGTGAGAGCAGTGTGTGATCCGGGGCTGGGAGTCCGGCAGAGCTGCTCTGGGGATGGAGGCCCGCTCCCTCTCGGTGTACTCCAGAAGCAGGTAGGAACAAAGCTGCTGCCACTCCACCTGCCCGGCACAGCTGACATCCACCTGGATATGGAACAGTTAGACTCTCAGCTGCCCTGCATCATCTCTGTCATCCCAAAATGTCTTTTTTTAGGTACATTGAGTTCATGCTGAGTGTCATGTGATATACTGTGAAATGTCCTGTTATGTGTGTGTGCTTTTTTAGGCAGAGGTGTCCAGGTCAAGTCCTGGAGGGCCGGAGTCCTGCATGTATCCTGCAAGCTTCACCTGCTTCAAAAGTTCATCCAAAAATGTCCAAAAAAGTTTTTTCCTTTAAAACAGGTCAACAATATGAAAAATGTATCGATATTGTTCAATAATTCAGCAAAATCTCCTCGAAAACACGTTCCAAACTTTAAAAAATGATCTATCTTCTATCTTCTTAAAATTAGAATCAATCAAATCATGAAAAATTAAATAAAAAAGGAATC
Organism: Chelidonichthys spinosus; assembly: GCA_029853015.1. Lineage (NCBI taxonomy): Eukaryota > Metazoa > Chordata > Actinopteri > Perciformes > Triglidae > Chelidonichthys > Chelidonichthys spinosus. The sequence goes on from CM056842.1 coordinate 7,379,530, forward strand.
TGCAAAAAATAAATATTAAATATGTCAAAAAATTCATCAACAATCCAGGAAAAACGAAAAAAAAACATGTTACAAAAACTGTATCAAACATTTCAACAACAAAAACATTCTATGAACAATGATTAAATATGTACCGACTGGAAAGGAACAAAAACCTGAGGGACTCCGGCCCTCCAGGACTCAGTTTGGACATCTCTCATGTAAAGCATATTTATTTTTCTCCTCACCTCACCAAAGAACCTCTCAGCCCACGTGTCCTCGACGTCAGGACCGATCACAGACCTCAGAACCTCACGGAACTCTTCAAACTTCATTCCACGCTCTTCATTTCCTCTGTTCCTTCCACTCCTTCCTCTTGGCCTGCTTTCTTGTATCTGTGCACCGGCTTGTGGACAGCTAAATGCTTTTCTCAGGAGCTGCAGGTGCTCCGGGGTCAGTTTCTCTGCAGGACTGACTCCACAGTCTGAGTTACTGCAGCAATAATTATTCAAAGGAAAATGTCAATTAATTGATCAACTTACTGACTTATATAATTTATTTATGATATAAATAATTAGTTGAAGTAAAGACAGTGTGGCTCGGCAGGACTGGAGCCAACTTAAGCCAAAGATTGATCAATCAAGAACAATCAGTTGTCTTAGCATCACTTATTTTAGATTTTGTTCCTGAGTTTGACTGTTTCTGGCAGAATGAATGCAGCACTCCCAAGTGGCAGCACTGGGACAACACACTACTGAAAGGTAAAAATCACATCATGAAGTCTAATATGGCGATTATTCATCAGAGTAATAGGAATATGGGTAGATTAAACTGTGCACTTGGAAATGTTGCAAATGGGGAATACCCCCCTGTGTTAGGTTTGAGGGGGACGTGTTTCAAACATCAAAGTGGTCTTCACCACCAGCAGCTCCTGTGTGGGCCTGTTGCTCAGGGAGACTACAAGCTGGAACAATACGTCACATGCCTCAGCATTGTGAGCTCTTTTCCAGCTCATGCATGAGTGGTCCTTTACATCTCACACATTTCTCGCCAATGCTAGAGGAACCGTAAAATAATTAAGTAACAAAAGTGCATCAGTTTCCTGAAAAAGGGGGTGAAAGAGTCTGTGAAGCTCTGTGGGAATGATGCACCAGATGCAAACAACTTCATAGAGGACTTGATATAACTTTTTGTAATGTTATGGAAGGACGGATGTGTGGGTGGATGGTGACGGTTGTAAACCAGCATATCTTTTTCACAATTACATTTTTTTTTTATTTACAGCAAGAGATTTGCGTGATAAAATGCAACAAGATATGAACTGATATCACATTAGGATCATAGATAGCAATTAATATCACATGCAAAAAACAAACAAATATAAATTATATTTATCAAGATCAGATTAAGAGGAACAAACCAAAGAAAACTCACCAAAACCTGCTGTGTGGTATTTCTTTGTCATATAGCACCCATGGATTTTTCTTCTTTCTTAAAGTATCCATATTGATAACCTGTGCCTCACTTTAAATGACTCCAAACAGCAGACTGCTCCGTCTTCTCCCCTTGAATTTTAAATCCAGATTAAATCTACATCTATCAGTGTTTCAAGTCCTTTAGATCCTCATTCTGGTGGAAGATGCAGCACCCACAAGTGCTGAAGCCAATCTGAGATCCTCACCAAGCAGGGCCTTTGTTTCCATCCCTCCCTCAGTCTGATTTGCTCAAACAAAGCTTCTTGTCTCCAGACAGGGAAGGAATGTCCAGGTCCACGGATCAATGAGTCATCCGTCACAAGTGTTTGAGCGCTCCAAGAGGGGAAAGTCAACACATCATGGGTGAGAACACCGTGGTGAGTTTCCGAAATAGCTGCAAGTCCGCTGGGGGTAACAGCACCACAAACCCTCAGTGGATTAATCATTCAAAGAGGCGAAGTTAGTCAGCACCCAGCAGAGTTCATATTGGTAACTTTTCCACAAGGACGGTTCAGCTCTTCAAATACAATGACGGGGCAGAAATCTTCGTGATTACAATTTAAATCTCAGGTTAAAAAAAAGTAAAAATCAATGATACTTTGTTATTGTTAGCCTCACAGACTTGTAGAAACAATGTAGTTTAATTATTGCCAGGCAACCCACAGTGCTCCTGCTTACCACTTCAATGATTTCCCACGGTGGTTAATGCAGGTAACCAAGTCCCACTGAGTCTGGTCTGCTTGGCAATTCCCTGCATCTGGGCCAATATTAGACCCACAAACACCAGTAGCCTGTACTGTTAGCTGGCTCACACATCTACATAATTCATCTGATATATGATGCAATGACCAGTAATAGATGAGAGAATGTAGCTCACAGTAGTGCACCTTTTGTACAGCATATTTTGGCCTGTTATAGCAAGAAAACATGAGACGGCTTTCCTGATTCACTATATGGATGTTTTACAGCAGGGTGGGTCGTATCAGTGATGTCTTTGAAGGTGGCCACACCACAGGTATCTCAGCCTTGTAACTAACGGTAACTGCTATACTACTACTCCAATAGGTAGGCAATAAAGGTGTACGTGAAATGTATTTTATACAAATTCCCTGGGATACATTTATCGGCATCACTCTATAGATATGCCAGTGTTTAGCTTCTGTTTGCATGATAATTAGGAGACTGGAATATAATTGTCTCCAAAATGATGAACGCAGAATGATCATAAGTTTTGAAATGTATGGAAGTCAGGAGCAAACAAAGAGCTAACACAAACTAAGCAAGGCAGGGTAATATGAATGCATATAACAGGACAAATTGCATAATATCCTATGGATAGGACTATTTTCTTTCTTTCTTTTTTTAATTCTTGCATGAATATTTTACTTATATTAAGGTACTTGTGAGGCAGGCAGAGCCCCTTGACTGGCCCCTGTGCGGACCGGCAAATACACCTGTTATTACCTCATACGGCCACTAGATGGAGCCACCGCCACACGTTTGATCAGCGCTCAGACGGCAAAGTAACCCGAAGAGCGGCAGCATCTGACGACAGCAAACCTGAACAAAACTATCGTTTGGGCTACTGCTGTATTTTCTGAGACATGTTTCTAAGAAACACGTTACTCTTCTTCATGTCGTTTGCATTCAGCCACATATCAGCAGGACTCTGACGGTGGAAGCAGCAGCACACCAACGTCCACTCAGAATAATTACACCCCCGTGATCCGCCCTTATTCCCCTCTCGCTCTCCACAACGGGATTGGGAAGTATACTTCCTCAGCCCTGCGCTGTCTGCTTCAGTGATGATGAGGCGGTGAGGATGCCAAAGCACGACAACATTTGATTCCTTAACTTCTCTAAGTTAGGGTTTGTTTTAAACCGATCTGTTGCCATGTTGCGGGTTGTAGTAGAATCGGCTAAAGGGCTGCCGAAAAAGAAGCTTGGAAGCCCAGATCCAATTACCTCTGTGATTTTTAAAGGTGAGTCTCATTTCAAAACTCTTAAAAGTTTTAGTTGTTTTCTGTCATCTGGGGGGAAAACATCACTTGTAGCCTGACATTTGGTCAGAATTAAGTATGTGAAGTGTGTCTTGGGCAATGTATTTTGAGTTTGTAGTCACCAGTTTGTCATTTACTCTACTATGACGTCACTTCATGAAGTTAATAATTTTGTGATTTTATTTGGTAGCCCACGCAATAAAAAGTTGTGATTCTTTAGTTTTCTTTTTGTTTTCTCGTACTGGCATAAACTGGAAGCCCAATAGTCCATTTACAATAAATGACAACAACATAAGGATTCAAGCGTCAATGCAGTCCTTCAAAATGCAGAATATTAAAAGAACATATCAGTTGCATCACTTTCACAGCATTTTGAGATGCAAAGACAGCTGGGGAGGGCCCCGTTGGACCTGTAGCAAACACAGCTGAACTGGAGAGAAAGACATGTTAGAAATTGCAGGGAAATTGGCTTTCAGCTATACTGAATCAAAATGGCATCAGGTATTGCCTCCATGATGAGGAAACAATCCTGGCAATCAGCCTTAGTTGCTCTCAGCTGTTTTCTTTGTACCCATGTCATCATCATCACCCACAGGTGTGGCAGCGTCTCCCTTTATTTCCTCCTTGCCTGTAAAGACCCCTGACACAGCCGTCACTCTCCCCATAAAGCATGCAAAGCTAAGCCAAATACTGCAATGATTTGTCAGAAAAACATGTGGGTGAAAACATTTTGAGGTGTTTTCTTCTCTCTGCGTGTCCCGATCTTGACAAATTGTGTGCCATAGAGTTTGATGATTAATTTTCAAATGACAAAATATTCACGAAAACTCTGGTGTGACTTTCAGATGAGAAGAAGAAGACAAAAGTGATCGACAGTGAGCTGAACCCTGTGTGGAACGAGGTGAAGCTGCAACACACACACACACACACACACACACACACACTAAGACACATGCTAAGAAACGCAGGACTAATTGATACATTACAAAACACTTTAAACACATCACATGATAAACATATACTGTGACAACCATCATATGACTGTCCTAGTATGTATTGACCATGTTAACTGATTAGGTGACTGATGGAGAGTTCAATGGGACTCTTTCTGGCTGAGTTGCGAAGTCAACTTTATCAATATTTACTCGAGGTCACGTCAATGAAAGGTCCTGCTCTCGGATACAGTGTTGCTTATTAAGACAGCAGCAGCAGGAGTACCATATCTCACGGACTGTGTGCCCCTCATCTTGTCTTGCAGGTGCTTGAGTTTGATCTGAAGGGCACTGGGCTGGACTCTAGCTCCTACCTAGACGTGATTGTGAAAGACTATGAAACTATTGGGACAAATAAGTAAGTACCCCCCCCCCCAACCCAACCCAAGACTGATACCCTGTTAGCTTTGGCTTTTGTGTAACAGGCGGATCCCAGTGGTGAAATACAAGATGTGTGCCTCAGTCAGCAGTTTAGCCAACAGTAGCTTTTTCTGTTGCATCGACGTCGGTCTCAATCTGAAGTACCTCGGCTGCAAAATAAGTGTGCCAAAGCTCCACCACCCTCTTGTTTAGTGTGCACACCATCATCCACACTGAAACAATAACGCTCCCGGAGAGTAAGTTACTCTTGTAACTCTTTGTTTGAGTTATGCAGACGGCTGTCTATACCCCCTCACGCCCTGCTTGCCATGCTGAGACTTGCTGGGCTGTGTGGGATGACTGATCCTGATTGGGCAACGTTGAACCGATGAATAGTTGTTTGTCTTCTTTCCCCCTCGTTCCCTTGCATTTGGGTGGCACCGTCACTGAGGACAGGGGAGATGTTAAAGGGAAATACCATAGTTGGCATTTCCTTGCCAAGTATAATTGTAGTGTTGTAATTTCAGTACGTACAGCTTGTACCAGCTGATGTAATAGTCTGTGAGGAGAGGTTCTTCGAAGTTGCTTCAAACTGGCTCCATGTTGCTTCCACATGAAGCCAGGATCACATATGGGACCGATCTAGAGAAACCACAGGGAATGTTTCCTTGACATCACTAATTACTGTGATCAAAGTCTCGTCTTTCGCCAAAAAAACAAAGCAGATTAAAATGAATCTGCCTCTATAATTCATGTCTAACAGACACTATGATATACAGTATTTCTATCTCGTACATGTTCCCTCAGTGCATGGGACAGTCATAACTGAGGGGCGGAGCTTTCCAAATGTGCTTCTCCAGCACACGGGTTGGTGTTAAATCGAGTCAAGTTTTCCACTGGGCTGGCCTGTCTGACACACTCCCTCAAGATCTACACAGTGGGAGCAAATTACTTCTCTCCTTCTCAAATAGTTTCCCAGCTGCTGTTATGGGTAATCCCTGTCGTCATGGCAACATCGGGAGGGGGAACCCCAAAACAGCAATCAAATAGTGTCTTCCTAAATAATTAGATTTTTTAGAAATAAACCAGAAGTTTGGCAGCACTGTTTTGATCATTAGATTTGCGAGTTTCATCACAATCATGTACATGATTTCCATCTGCTCTAACTTAAATATTCTTTTTGGCATATAAATCAAGAAGTAAAGCCATTTTACTGTCCTTACATGCTCCCTTAAAGTATTTCAGACAGGTTAAAACAAGACAAGTCTACAGCCGTGCCAGCAGCTCTGTGATGATGAGCAAAATGCAAACGTCGGCATATTAATTTCACCAATGAAAATGAAGTCATTTTGACATGACAAAGGTCCGAGCAGCATAGAAATGTTGTCGGTCAATTAATTCTGGCGTTGAACGCAGGCGTTGCCTCTTTCTCTGTGAAGCTGCACCTCCATAATGTGCATATAATGAATCCCTCTAACAATGAAAGTGCTGACCTGCTGATGCGTCCGAGGTAATGCGAACTGTGTTGCCATGTTGTTTAATTACTGCTTAACATGAGTTCAGCTGAAGTTGATGGTAATGTTACTCATTTCACAGGAATGCAGTCAACTGAACAATTGAAACTGGTGGCGCCACAGAATAAGTCAGAGCATCACTAAAGTTGAGGAAAAAAATGTATCCTCTGGGGACCATTACTATTTGTAGAGTGTTACACAGCAATCCATCCACTAGTTGTAGGGATGCTCTGATCGATCGGCCGCCGAAGGCCACTTTGGCCTTGATGCCCTGTGAAAAAATGTTCAACTTACAGCCAAGGTGGCCTTTGTGCCGCTGTCATGAGCGTAAACAATGCTAGTGATGCGTGGTAAACTTTTATGGAATTACAGCCACCCTCGGTAGGCCCGTGTCTGTGGATCAGAGCAATTGTTCTGCTGGGATTGTTCCAAAATACAACCTGCGTAACTTTGCGAGCCGCGCAGGTGAAGTATCAACATCACATGTAAGAAGAACGCCAACCGTTCGTCAGCTTAATTACAGCCACGGAGTGGAGCTGAGCGAGCAAGTGGCCACGAGCGGGCAGCGGATTTTGCAGAGAGCGGCATTTTTATTATAAAAGTACCGGTCCGGTTCCACACCGCTCTCGCTCACACCACGAGTCTGAAACTCTTGACTTGATTGTAAATACAGGACATTGAGAATTATTATTATGCTCCCATCCATTCTGTGACTGGTGATCGGTATTGGCAGATTTGATTCCTGTGATCAGTGATCGGCCCCCAAAAACGCTGATCGGGAGCATCCCTAACTAGTTGTTGAGATTTATCGCTCTGAACCACAAGTCAGCCTCGCAGTAGAGCTCGATGACAGTTCAGCGGGTCAACGGCGTCATTGGGATTCATCCTCTGGGAACCACGAATGTCAGTAAAAGGTCTCATGGCTATCCCTCCCGTAGTTGAGATGTTTCAGTTGAGACTCTAGTGGGGGAATAATCGACACACCCAACTTTGCCTTTCCTTAAACCACCCAGCCAACGGCTAAATATTAAAACAGTCAAAAGTACAGAGGCAGTTAATTTTTAACGTGATCTAGTTTCACTGAATAAACCGTCATCTCTTCCTTTGCATACTTTCTTATCCTGCTCTTTCTCACATTAAAGTTAAGATTCGTTAACTAGAGGGCTACGCCGTAACGCTCTACAATGGGGCTTTAAGTCATCGCATGGTTAGTTTTTTGATAACGCTGACATCACAAGGAAATGGCCACTTAAACATTATCATTACCATTAAATATTAACCCGTTCTGCACAGATACACTTGGAATGGTAAAATGTGTGGATGGGAAAAACCAGGGTCAAAGTATTTTTATGATGATACCTGAGAGTCCTGTTAAAAGACCCACGTCTTTCCAAATATTTCACCTACTTTCACCAACGTTGTTTATGTTAACTGTTGATGAATGTGTGATCTCATTGGGGAACTGCTGATATTCACACCCTAGTTACAGATCTGTGATGGAGGTAAAGTTATGACGAAGTGTTAGCTTTTTGAGCTGAAACCCTGCCAAGTAGTCCTGCTCTTGTCCTCCTTAGATTGGTGGTTATTTTAGGCGATCAGTTATTTGGTCTGGTGTTGATAAGCACAGCTTCCTGTTCCACTATAACTGTACAGTAGAAGGCTGACAAAACTCCACCTACAGTATATCCAAATCATAACTCCATACACATAATTTCCGTCTGTGGGTGATTGTTTGATTGTGGGAACTTAATCAGAAGAGGTAGGCTGTTCCCCTGTGACTCAGCGTCACGGTTGTTTTGGTCGTTTAACTGTGTTTGCATGGAAAACAATGGGAGGGGGGGGGGATTGTCAGCCAAAGCATGACCTCTATATTCGGTTCATTCTGTAATTCCCATAACTTTTGAAAGATGTCCAGCGTAGTGTTTGCTGCCACACAGAGGTAATCCCTTCATACACATAAACAGTGTTGGTCACCCGGTGATGTTGAAGTCTACATACCAGGTTTGTGGAGTCACTGACTCCCCAGATAATCCCCGTGTCAGCCTCCTTCCTGCTGCTGTGCTGCCAAAACAATAACTCTCCATCCTTTCTCCTCCCCAACTATTTGTGACCTACAGTGTAACCTAATATGCAGCTGTGTCATTTCATATAGTTTATTTAATTATTTATTTCTTACTTTACAGATTTTATAATCTGCTAATCAATGTATATGTATGCTTGTAGTATTTCCTTTGTCCTTGAAGTAAGGGAACAGAGTTTGAGTCTTGGATACATTCCTCCCGTCAGCATTGCTGCCAAAATAATATATCTTCTACCCAAAGAACGATCCAGTGTGCATGATGTACTGCATTCCACTGTTACATTATTATTATTCCAGCCGAGCACACGCCGTTTATTATAAAGCCAATAAAGGTCATAATGTGTTTGATTCTGCCGAGTGATAATTTACTAGGATTAAGTTTGTAGTGCCTTTCTTTTGTTATTTAGCCTGACCTCACTGATACAAATGGGCTGGACAAAACAATAGGAACATTTCTCTGTGGGTTTCTAGTGGTTAATTGGCAACATTTTGAGATTTGTTAAATAAATAAATAAATAAAATAAATCCTCTTAGATCTAACACTATGTCATTGTTGTCATATCTACTCATAGGTGACCGAGCATAAGCAAGCTACACATTAAGCTGTCGTTTTTTGGCTTCAAGCCGAGGCAAACATGACTATGAACCACAAGCAGCAATGAAACGCTGCTGAGCAATTTTTCAACTGGCGCTACATGGAAAGCCGACTCGACTTGTATAACAAGTCCAGGCTTATTTGTAATGGGAGTGTCATGATATAGAGGTATTGACTATAACGGTGATCAAATGAAATATCCTGTAGATATTCTGTTCATGTTACATACAGTATATGATAATTTTGTGCAGATAATCTAGGGCCTCTTAGATTCGTTATGGTTAGATTCTTGCTCCACCTCTATTTGACACCCCCCCCCCCCCCAAAAAAAAAATACAATAAACAAAGGTGGATTTGACTGATTGCATGAGAATTTTTTTTTTTTTTCAAAAATTTCTATTTATATCGAAATATTGTCATTAAATCTGATATTGTGGAACAGACTTTGCCTCATTTAGTTTAATTACATTTTAATGAATATATATGAATATATAAAATAAAAAATTGCTGAACAAAAAAATTTCATGGAAAAACTTACATGTTGTAATTAACAATCTATAAGGAATCTTTTTGACTCTGGTATAATGTTTTTCCAATGAGGAAGTTCCTTTGATTTTCAGCCAACCGGTTGTTATTTTACTAATGGAGAATAATAACAGGTGGCCTAGTTTGAGCGTCTCCTGAATCCTGGTTCTGTTCCTATCTCGTACTCCAGTTACATTCAAATAGAAGAGTTAGTCAAGTTCAGGTCTCTAGTCACGTATGATCTCAACACACGGTGAATCACTGACTGGTAGTTGCGGTGTTGACTATGTGCTGGCTCACGGGGTGCGTTTGTTTGTCAGAGCAGGCAGGGTTTGTTAGCTCTGGGTGGTGACCTGCTATATGTCTCTTTTGTGAGTGTGGCGTCACCGAGCGCACATATGGGATTTAATTTCTGTGTCGTCTGTAACCTGATTACTGATATGTCGGCTGACTAGAACAGCAGCCTGACTTTTTATTACATTTATTGTTAAATTAAGAAATCTGTGTCACAAAGCAGATTTTTCCAAGTCACATGTTTTTACAGTGGAAACAAATCTATTTGTATATTTAATGTTCCCCTGCAGATTCCTTGGATCAGCCAAAATCCCTCTGAGAGACCTTGCCTCAGGTCAAATGAGGTCACTGCCATCCAAAAATATTCCTTTGGTCAATGAAAGTGGACAGAATATTGGAGTAAGTTTCGTTCATTGTGAGTTAGAATATAAGCCACAGGTAGGCTACCTCTCTTTTAAAGAAATGAATGAAATAATAGAGCCAATCATTTCCTCCCAGGCTACCATCAACCTTGTGGTTGGTTATGATCCTCCAGCCAATGCTGCGCCAAACCTCAACGACCCTCAAGCAGGCGACGCCACAGTGGATGCTGGTATGTTTGATACAGTGCAATGAATTCAAGCTTTGTAGCATTTCATTTGATTAGATACACGCCAGATCATCTTGTTTTTCTGCTCCCTAGGAGGTGGAGGTGAGGAAGGGGATGAGTCCCAACCAGATGGGGGCCATAGTGGCTCCACAGGGGTCCCCTCATCCCCGAGCCAGCCCGCTAACCTCCGCCAGCGGCTGGCCAGGTCACAGAATCGACACAAACTAGTCAATAAACCTCAGGACTTCCAGGTCAGTTTGTGTGTTTTTTTTTTTTTGCTAGAGCGATCAATAAGTCTTCAGCAGTTATTCCCAGCAGTACGGTTTATTTAACTCTTGCTCACAATCGGATGCTCTCATTCTGTAATGAGTTATTTTCATTCATCCACACTGATGCTGTCGTCCATCAGCTTCGTGTCCGCATCATCGAGGCCCGCCAGTTGCCTGGCAACAACATTAAACCAGTGGTGAAGGTTAATGTGTGCGGACAGACCCACAGGACGAGGATCAAGGGGGGAAACAACCCCTTCTTTGATGAGGTACGCTGAGCTCCCTAAAAATTTGGGCCTATTAATTCTATTGGTCTCGCACTTTTTGCAACGTTAATGTTGTGCTGGGAGCTCTACTTTAAATGTTTTCCTTAGCTCTATCTCCATTGAAACGTGCTATTATGTTTTTTCACAGATATTCTTCTACAATGTCCACATGCTTCCATCCGATCTGTTTGATAAGCTCATCAGCTTCCGGGTCAGTACACTTGTCGATTTTGGGGGTTCGTTGCTCTGTCAAGATGTACAAATAACATGTAAACTGTGAATTCTTTGCAGGTGTATAATTCCTATTCCCTGAGGGCCGACAGTCTCATGGGAGAATTCAAGGTACCTGGTCTAACGTAAATGTGATTAATGCCTTTTTATTAAGAGTCTGGCTGATGGTGTTTTGATTTCTCACACAGCTGGACGTCGGTTATGTGTATGATGAACCAGGTAAGCTCGTCACAAACCACAGATTTGTTTGTTTCTGCTGTTATGTCAGAATGTGAGAGGGCTAGTCTAATCTTATTTTTAGTTGGTTTGTATATATTTGATCCATCGACTCTATGGAGCCTTTTAGTGTCTTTCAGTTTCATTGTTTTGGTTTTCCAACCTGAAGTTGGGGGCTAAAGAGTGAATATTGAATATGATATAAAATATGCCTCCAAATCAATGATAATGATGATCTGTCCGTATCTACTGGATGTGTAAAGAACAATATCAACTTAAGTCAGTGTTGCTGTCTGCAGGGTTATGAAAAATAGTTTCAAAAATTGACTTTCAAAACTTGTTTTTTCTTATTTAATTAGAATTTTAACTTGTGATAATTAATGTGACAGGGAATATTAAGTATAAGCTCAACAACAGGGTGGTTTTAATTCCCCTGTACATTCTGCCTGATGGTGCTGTCAGTATTAACAAGTGACCTTGATGTGGTGTTTCCTGTTGCCAGCCCACTGTGTCATGAGGAAGTGGCTCCTGCTGAACGATCCCGATGACTCCAGCTCGGGGGCCAAAGGCTACCTCAAAGTCAGCCTCTTCGTAGTGGGGGCTGGAGACGAGCCTCCGGTACGCCTGAACGACTCCGGCTCTCTGATGACTTTCACTGGCTGCTTCCTCTTTCCTCATGTAAATACGGTGGCCGTGGCTCTGGCTCTCTGGGATGACACTTTTCCCTTCTTTGTACCTCGCATACTGCAGGTGGAGAAGCGGGAGTCAAATGACGATCACGATGACATAGAGAGTAATCTGCTGCTGCCAGCCGGTGTGACTCTGCGATGGGCCACCCTGTCCCTGAAGGTGTTCAGAGCCGAGGATGTTCCCCAGAGTAAGACGAGCTGTAGTCGTTCTTTTATATTTGTAACAAATGAAACGGTCATTTAAACCACACACACACACACACACACGCACTATTTATTATTTCCCATTTTTCTGACTGCCAAAACTGATGAGGGTAGGTTACCAAGCAATTACATACATGATGATTCATTCATTCATTCTTCTGTTTTCTAATTTTAGTGGATGATGCGTTTGTCCAAACCATGAAAGACATTTTTGGAGGAGATGGAAGCAAGAAGAATCTGGTGGATCCGTTCTTAGAGGCTCGCTTTGCTGGCAAAAAGGTTTGACTGTTTGGCGTCTATAACGTTGTTGTGTAACCGACGACGAGCTGACGGCTTGTTTTTCTCTCCAGCTGTGCACTCAGATCATTGAGAAGAATGCAAACCCGGAGTGGAACCAAGTGTTGAACCTCCAAGTAAAGGTAAGAGGATGGAAAGTGTTCTGGCCCAGCAGCACTAAAAGGAATGGACAATTTCAGTCTTTTGAACCCGCTCTTTGTGTTTTCTGTAGTTCCCCTCCATGTGTGAGCGTGTCAAACTGACTGTCTTTGATTGGTGAGTCCAACAAGATTACATTTAAAGAGGTTGTAGCCTGTGTCATGTTGTGTTCAATAAGAGGCAGTGTTCTTTTCTTCTTAGGTATTTAGGCTGTTTCCATGCCCCATCACCAGCCCCTTGAGAATAATATAGCAGCCTATGAGTCAGGCTGTGCAGGCCCCTCCCTTCCCCTCAGTAACATGCCCTGGGATCCTGTTGGCACCGTCCCTCAGTCCATTTTCATTATTGTGTGTTGGTTCTGAGGGAACTAACAGTCTAACTACTCGGGTCCAGGAAGGCCGAAGGGGAAATAAATCCAAGAGGAAGGGTTAGAAAAACTGTGTGTGCCTCAGAAGGTGTTGAAAACACGCTCGGATCTCTGACCCAGTTTGCATTGTTGAAAGCCTGCAGACGTGAACATGTGAGAGTCATTGTTTTTAGATAGCATGTACTTCCCTCATAGAGCTGGTGAGAAAGCAGAGCCTAACAATGATCCTACACTGAGATATGCATGTTGTTACAAGTGCAGTGTGTGTGTGTGTGTGTATGCCAGTCTAAAGGGGTCGTGTTTGATTGCAGGGATCGTTTGACAGGAAATGATGCTATTGGCACCACGTACCTGAACTTGGGGAAGATAGCCTCCTCTGGTGGAGAAATAGAAGGTATTCTGAAAACATGAAACATTCTTTAAATCAATTATTTTTTGCTTGATAAAGTGCTTCATAGGTCTGGACCTTTTTTTTGTAAAATTCAGTGTGGAAAACAAATAGATTTTACATTTGAAAACCATTGTGCCTGTTTGTATTAACTTCTAAATGGTACTTAAATTGTCCTTTTTCTCCCGGAATAGAGGAACATGCAGGAAATGAGGAAATGCCGTCATATGAAGGTTCAACTGTGCTCCTTTATTTTGCTCCGTGTCGCATGAGATGTAATGCATAAAGCATGTTGTACGTGCTAATTTGCTAACAATTCTCATTATGTATGTGCGCATTGCTAATACAGCTGTCCTGTGCTCTATTTTTTTCATGTTAGCGTTAGGATTTTGCGTGTTTTGTTGTCGTAATGCCTGCCACTTTCTCACCCACCATTCACCGTTTCCACCGCAGTCTGTCCATCACCGCTACCTCACACAAATACTAACATTCAGAGCTTTACTCGGCTTTACTTAAGTCTAATCAGAAAGAGGTTAAGTCTATGTCATTGTCTCCACAGCTAACACAGGGCAGTCTGAGGTGGGTTTCCTGCCCGTCTTTGGGCCCTGCTACGTCAACCTGTATGGCAGCCCCAGAGAGTTCACCGGCCTGCCAGACCCCTATGAGGATCTCAATCATGGCAAGGTAGTGAAGACTTGACTTTGGAGAATCGTATCTACAGCTGTGGTGTTTCTCCTGCCCTACACTTCTTTTCATTGCCTTTGCAGGGAGAAGGGGCGGCGTACAGGGGCAGGGTCCTGGTCGAGCTGTCCACGAAGCTGGAGGGGAAAGCAGACAAAAAAGTAGAGTCTATCGGCAGCGATGACATCCTGGTGGTGCAGGTATGTGACTATGTATCCACAGAGTGATGCCTGACTAGCGTGGTTCAGTTTGACAGCAGTGCGGTTTCACTTGTCCCTCCCTCCATGGTAAATTCCCGTTGAATGATGTTTTTTCTGCTTCTCTTTCCCTTTCCTGTTTTCTGTTCCCTACATTAGAAGTACCAGAGGAGGAGGAAGTACAGTCTGTGTGCAGTCTTCCACAGCGCCTCCATGATACAGGAACCAGGAGAGCCAATCCAGTTTGAGGTCAGCATCGGTAACTACGGCAACAAACTGGACACCACCTGCAAACCACTGGCCTCCACCACGCAGTACAGCTGTGCTGTGTTTGATGGTGAGTTAGGACGCTATAATGTGATGTGATCTGTTCACGCAATAAAACGCACTGAAAAACACGTTTTTAATTTTCCAGGTAACCACTACTATTACCTGCCCTTGGTGGACACAAAGCCAGTGGTTGTGGTTCTCTCATTCTGGGAGGACATCAGCCACCGCCAGGACTCTGTCAACATCATCCTCTACATCACTCACCGCATGGTAATACTGCAATATCCTCTGTAATCCACTATAACGTAGAGTTTAAGATTTTATTGAACGGTTTGCAGCCATTAAATTCTACTGTGTTGTGTCAGGGATGAGGGTTATGCTCTTAAACCTCACACTATTTTGTTATTGCAGCAATCAAACCTGGAGTTATTTAAAACTGCCATCTCGGCTAAAGTCTCCGAAAACCAACTTGTGGAGGTGTGGCTGAAGTTACTCAATCAACTGATTGAAGACATAGAAAGGTAAACAAATATAGCAAGATCATTTCCGTTGTCTCCACACCTTTAGATTGTGATACAAAGTCAATAAAAAGCAACAAGAATGGATATCATTTAAGATTGTAATGGTTCATTATTTAAGTTGTTCTCAGTTTGTGTGTTAAGTCCTGTTTTTGTCTCCCTCCACTAGCTTCCCAACACCAGAGCTGGAAGGCCGCTCCAACCTGACTGCTCTGGACATCCAGATCAAGAAGCTGCGAGACAGCGCTTTGGCCAGCATCAAGGACGGAGCCAGACGCATGAGAGAGGAGGCCGCTGAGATCCGTGACACTCTGCTGCAGTTGGAGGCCTGGGCCGACAAACTTAAACTGCTGGCTGAGGAGGTACGTACCACAGCAAGCCTGGAATAAAAGGGGACCTCAAATAATGTTTTGTTTGTTTCGTCCATCCATCATTCTGCATTTTGACGATGTGTGTTTGTGCAGCCCCAGAACAGCATGCCTGATGTGATCATCTGGATGTTACGGGGTGAGAAGAGAGTAGCCTATAGTCGCATCCCTGCTCACCAAGTCCTGTACTCCACATACAGCGAGCAGGCCTGCGGTCAGCACTGTGGCAAGACGCAGACTGTCTTTTTACAGGTACGCATGTGCAGTCAAAATACAAACGGAAACTTTGATTATTTCTATTAGATTTTGTCTGACTTCTTATCAGCTATGTTTATATTTTCACTCTGGGTAGCCAGGCAGGTACTTTGCTGTTGGACTCAAAGGTGCTGTACTGGAAGTAATTTCCCTGAAGTCGTAATGATCATGTGATGTTTTGGTTTTGTTCACCTCAGTACCCCATGGACAAGAATAAGGGCCTGAAGGTGCCGGTTCAGATTAGAGTCAACATGTGGCTGGGTCTGTCTGCACATGAGAAGAAGTTCAACTCCTTCTCTGAAGGAACCTTCAGCGTGTTTGCTGAGCTGGTACATCACTCAATATAATAGTGGACATGTTTTAAATGTTTCCTTATTCACAAAGCCAGAAAATATAGAGACAGCAGTCAGGTCAGCATCTCTAACTAAACATGTCCTCCTCTGCATCACAGTACGAGAACCAGGCCCAGGTGTTTGGAAAGTGGGGGACCACAGGACTAGTGGGGCGCCACAAATTCTCAGATGTAACGGGCAAACTGAAGCTGAAGCAAGAGTACTTCATACCGCCAAGAGGATGGGAATGGGATACGGACTGGTTCATTGACCCCGAAAAAGCGTGAGTACAATAGTAGACGACCACTTTCCACAAATTCAGAAGATTTGACGGAGACGATCGCTTTGTGATTTGTTGTTTTCAGGATTCAGGCTAGTGCCGTTTATGTGGGCAAAAGTTCCAATGCTGGTTATAGTGGTTGAATGTGCATTCTTTCCTCTGAACACACGCTATTCTGTGGACTCGAGCAGAGGAAGTGGGCTACGTCTACTGTTTACATTCCTCTCATGCCTGAGACCATGATTTTAAGACAAAGTACCAGGCTGTGCCAGTGAGCTGGAAGTTATTTACGCTTCCTTTTTTAAAACTCTACCTCCAAAACACACTCTGCACTTCAATCCCAAATCCAAATGTATAATTATTTGACTTTTGGTGCCAACTTTATCGGCACATTTGAGCACATCTCAAGCAACCTAACTGTGTGAAGATAGGTGACAAAATAAAGGCTGAATGAATTGGAGAAACATGGTCATGAGAGGACAATATCCTCATATTGTGTTTACCTTAAATGTTGTCGCATTATCTGCATATCATAAGCAAACCATTACAATGTATGAAAAGGATAATTTGCATACTCAACAAAAGGAGCACACACTTTTGACTCACTGTGAAAACTGTGTGTGTGCCAGACTCTTTCCTCTGGCTCATGGAGTAACCTTTTGAAAATCATACACATAATACAGTATATGTATGTTTTGCTTCATATTTCAGTCTCTTAACGGAGGCAGATGCAGGACACACTGAATTCATGGACGAGGTGTTCCAAAATGAGACTCGCTTCCCCGGCGGAGAGTGGAAACCTGCCTCCGAGCCATACACAGATGTGGTGAGAGCTGCATGCAAATAATGTGCTGACTGGCTTTAAATATCACACAAGCACAGTTTATATATTTTTCCTGTTCTGTGACACGCAACACAAAACATGCATGGCTACTAGTCCCACTCGTGTTCTTAGTTATTAATTGACTATTGTTGCAGTTCCATTATTATTTCCTCCATAAGCCGATGATGAATGATTCTAACTTGTTCAGCTAACTGAGGTTTTGTGTCGCACAGAATGGAGAGAAGAGCCGTAACCCTGCAGAGTTTGATATGCCGCCGGGTTGGATGTTGGTGGAGAAGTGGTCTGTGGACGTCAACAGAGCAGTGGATGATCAAGGTGCATGTTTCACTTTCCTCCTTGCAAGGTTATTATGCTAATAATAATTAGTTCATTAAACTCATCTGGTGAAAACCACTTTGTGTGTCTGTGTTCTGCATCCCACAGGCTGGGAGTATGGAGTCACCATTCCCCCAGATGACAAGCCCCGGTCCTGGGTCTCTGCAGAGAAGGTGTATCACATCCATCGCAGAAGAAGGCTGGTTCGACCTCGCAAGAGAGCTGCACTCCCTGCAGGAGCCGCTGTGGAGGTCAGCGTAGGGCCATGCTGCTGTATATACCGTGGCATTGTTTACATTTTGATGGCATATACTTTTTATTAATATAGGACGCAAAATTTTGATTATCTTGTGAAGATTAATAGAGGCTTGTGTCTCATTATTTATACGCAGATTTTCATTTTTAAACAGTCTGAACTACTTCTTTTGTCATGGCTCACAGAGGCAGGACCAAGGTGACCCTGAGGGCTGGGAATTCTCTTCTCTCATTGGCTGGAAGTTCCACAGGAAGGAGCGTTCATCGGACACTTTCCGTCGACGACGCTGGCGGCGGAAGATGGCACCCGAGGACCGGCTCGGAGCATCTGCCATCTTCCAACTGGAGGGGGCGCTGGTGAGAGCAGACAAGAAAATATTCAGTTTTTAATTGCTTGTTTGGGTCAGGATCTAGTTTAATTTGGCTCAGCTAGTTAGAATGTAACATGCAAGGATCCATCCACATGAGTCGGAGATAACAGCATGAACCGGATCTGAGCTACCTGAGTCATCAAATACTTCCAAATATTTACTTGTGTATGAAGCACATCTCCAGTGCCACGGGGGCAGGTTTTATTTGCCAGGTGAAAGCGCTTCGGTTTTCCTCTGCAGGGTGTCGATACTGATGAGAAAGAGAGAGAATCCAAGGCCGACGTCACCAAGATGTTCGGTGCCAACACGCCCACTGTGTCCTGCTCCTTCGAGAGTGAGTGATGCATATAGCGACACACATTAATGATGCACATATAAGCAGAAATACATAAATCTAAGAATATTTGGTGTTTTTTCTCCACAGGGTCACATGTATACCATCTCCGTGTCTACGTCTATCAGGCACAGAACCTGGCATCTATGGACAAAGATAGTTTTTCTGGTAAGATTCTACGTGGTGGTGAAAAATATTATTCAATAATTTGTTTCTAATATCAATATTAAGACTGTAGCCTCATTACAAACATAGCTGTCATGTGATGGTTGTGAACAGACCATAAAACCGCAATTGTTTTTTTTTCCTTTGAAGATCCGTATGCACACGTCTCCTTCCTGCATGTCAGTAAGACAACGGAGAGGCTGCGGGCGACACTGAACCCAACTTGGGACCAAACTCTGATCTTCAGTGATGTGGAGATTTATGGAGACCCCCAGAACATCACTCAGCGCCCCCCTGATGTTGTTGTGGAGTTCTACGACAACGACCAAGTGGTACGTAGAGAAAGCATTTGTACAACTAAATATGAGCGGTTTCGGTACTTAATGAGGTACGCTATAATAATACATCAAACTGTGGATTATTGCAGATAAACGGGGAAAACATAGTGACACATATTACAGTTAAACTTTGGGAAACATGGGGGAAAATAAATTATTTGAGTGAAAATATCTCAAACAGAAAATGTCCATCTGGTCTTGAGATTTAATTTTGACTTGTATGGACTGCCTTTGGGAAAATGCATGATGTCATTCTTTTTATATGGTTTTCTTCTTCCTTATAATAATGTACACCTTTCCTCTGCACTGGAATTGTATTTTTTTACTCTCAGCTAAAGGCATGAATCTATATAATTGTATATA
Organism: Chelidonichthys spinosus; assembly: GCA_029853015.1. Lineage (NCBI taxonomy): Eukaryota > Metazoa > Chordata > Actinopteri > Perciformes > Triglidae > Chelidonichthys > Chelidonichthys spinosus. The sequence continues at coordinate 7,398,884 of CM056842.1, forward strand.
TATATTATATTATTATAATATAATGTTATCTTCCACCCAGGGGAAGGATGAGCTGCTGGGCCGCAGTGTTTTCGCACCACTAGTGAAGTTAAATCCGGGCATGGATCAGACACCCAAACTGTTGTGGTACCCCATCATCTATAAAGGTCAGAAGGCAGGGAAGGCTCTGCTGGCTGCAGAACTCATTCTCAAAGACAAGGTTTGTCATAAAAGCAACAGAGAAATGCCTACTTTACAGTGGGCCTGTCGTGGTTAGACATTGTGTGAATTAATGTAAAGTTACTGGTGAAAACATCAGCATAATCTATCCTGTCCTCTCTCTTTCTCTGTAGTCGGGCGAGTCGGATCTTCCCCTGGTTCCCTCACAGAGAGCAGAGAACCTCTACATGGTCCCTCAGGGCATCCGGCCTGTGGTGCAGCTCACTGCTGTGGAGGTAACACAGGAACTCAACACAGGTCCCTCTGAACTGATTTACATGTCGTCTCTACCGTCCCACCGTTTGTGTGTCTCTGTGTTCAGATTCTTGCATGGGGCCTGAGGAACATGAAGCCGTACCAGCTGGCCTCGGTGTCTTCACCCAGCCTGGTGGTGGAGTGTGGGGGGCAGAGGGTGGAGACGGCCGTCATCAAGAACATGAAGAGGAGCCCCAACTTCCCCAGCTCTGTCCTTTTCATCAAAGTGGTAATGGCAGGCTTACACAAGAAACAAGAAAAATTTTCCAAGCTATTGAAGAGGGGGACATGTTTGCCAAATTCAATAGGAACACACAACTAAGTACATCTAGAAACTAAAAACAAAAAAAACATTCTTGTCTTCTCTCTCCATCCAGCTCCTTCCAAAGGAGGAGATGTACACGCCTCCTATTGTGCTGAAGGTGATCGACCACCGTCCCTTCGGCAGGAAGCCTGTGGTGGGTCAGTGCACCATCACCAGTCTGGAGCAGTTCAGATGTGACCCGTACGTCATCACTGCAGAGGGAGCCATGTCTTCTAAAAGTAAGGATGCAAAAAAGAATATTCTTATACAGTTAAGACGGAGAGAGATAAAATCCTGGTTCTGCTTTCCACAGTGGCTCTGATGGCTTCTCCTTCCAAACATCTGTCTATTAACATGGAGGAGACGAGACCACTGCTAGAAACGCAGGTAATCTCTCTTTACTGTACTTTACTAACACCGTTATTCCTCCATGTTAATTCTTCTTTCCTCTTGTCACTAAGAAGTGCATAATTTGACTCTCTAGTCAAATTTGACAAACGTGATTACTCTGGCTTACAGTTCATGTACAGCATGTCAGCTGCTGTCAACAAAATGGCTTCCCCTCCCTCCCACTTTGTATGTATGGTCACTTATTATAGCTTTCTAATTCACAAGGCTGGGCACCAATGACACTGGACGGCTGCGATCACTTAATCCACAGCGCTGCGGCGAGCTCGACAACGGCCTCGTAAAAACACCACAATGTCATTAATCTACGTGGGAATTGTCACGATTGTACTTCATGTCACAAATTGAATGAGCACGTTTAATCATTGTTTTACAGCAAGGGTGTAACATGAAGTAGATTTTACTGTTGAACCATCACATATCAAACTTGGCAACAGTTAGACATTTTGGGAAATGTGCTGATTTAAATTTCCAGCCAAGAGTTAAATGAAAATATTGATTCATGTCCATCTGTATGCTTCATATGAAGCTTAGTATAAAGAAAGGAAACTGTTTTTGCAAAGCTTGCTAATTAAAAAAGTTTAATCCAATTTGTTTTTACACTTGGTTTATGTGAATCAAACAAACGAGATGTAACATGTTTAGTAGTGCGCTTTAGAGAAGCTGGGGGGCGGATTTTGTTACGTTGGACAGAGACAAGCTGGCTCTTGTTTCCAGTCTTTATGCTAAGCTAAGCTAACCAGCTGCTAGCGCAAGCTTCATATGTAGCATACGGACATGTGGCTGATATCAATCCTCACATCTAACGCTTGTTAAGAAAGCACATAAGTATTATTATTATTATTGTATACAACTCAAATCCAGGTCTCACTCATGGCAGGCATGTACATGTCTAAGGCAAGGGACCAGTGACATCACTTGACCCCCTTGAGGCCTTAATTGCACATTCTGCATCTTGTTACACCCTTGCCTTCCGATTTGCTGTCAAATCATCAATCTTTCCTTCACTCTTTCACTTTCTTGTCAGTATTATGTAGCCTCTTATATGTGATGTATGTATGTTTTTTTTATATATATATATTTATGTTGTATGTGTATGTACTTGTAATGTCTCTTCTCTTTTGTATCACATTATATCTTCTTTCTCCAAAGCATACAGAGAAGGTGAGCATTAACGAGAGAACATGACCCAGGTTTCAGATTCTTATCCCGAATGCAGAGCGCCATATGTGTCACGGCTAACACTGTGCAATTAAATCTTCAGGAAAAAGAGACCGTCGATTGGTGGAGTAAATTCTACGCTTCAACCGGAGACCAGCAGAAATGCGGCCCTTACCTGAAAAAAGGATACGACACCCTCAAAGTAAGTCGGCTTTAATTTTCCCCCCACACGTTTTAAAGTGTTTGAATTAGAGCCCGACCGATAAAGGGTTTTTTAAATTTGTTATTTCAGAAACGCTAACAAAACATTAACAGATTTCCCAAACATTAGTTATTTGTAGTTATTTGAGTCTTCACAAAAATATGATAATGCAGTTTAAAAATAAATTTATTGTCACTACGGAACAGAGGAACATCAAAATATATTAAAATTCTTACAAATAAAATGTATAAAAATACAAACTTAAGATATAAAACTTAAAGTTAAACACAAAAACACATTAACAACAACAACCAAACACAAAGTTACCAGAATTAAGACTCGGTAAGCTTCATAAATATAACTTCGAACAAGACTGGAGACAAATTCTATTAAGTTCTATGAGGGTGTTTCGTATTCATTTATCGGCCATTATAAATGCCGATAAATGCCGATAGTGTGGAAAATGCCTAATATCAGCCGATAATATCGGCCCGCCGATATATCGGTTGGGCTCTAGTTTGAATTGCACGTTGTATGTCTTTTTCCGTGATCATCACCAAGTGTTCTAGTTGGCTTGACTGCATTTGCTTGTCCTCAGGTGTATGAATGCGATCTGGAGGACGTCCCAGAGTTCAAAGGGCTGACTGATTTCTGCAGCACCTTCAGACTGCTGCGGGGCAAGAATGAAACCGGGGATGATGACCCCTCTGTGGTTGGAGAGCTGAAGGTAGTTTGACACCATTCAGGAAACTTCAGCGCTGATCAGAATCTATCAAAAGTAAAGGTGTAACATTTCCTTAACAAAACAGAAACATTCAAATCTGGTTTCTGTTGTGTCTACTTTTGTCCCTGCAGGGTTCATTCAAGGTGTACCCTCTGCCGGACGACCCGGGCGTTGCTGCCCCTCCACGTCAGTTCAGGGAGCTGCCGGAGAGCGGACCTCAGGAGTGTCTGGTCAGGATTTATGTGATCCGGGCCATAGACCTGCAGCCCAAAGACAATAATGGCAGAGTGAGAATGAATTATTATTTCCAGGAATAAAAGCAGCATATTTTAGTGGCCATGTCAGCACCTTCTGCTTGAACGTGTTCTCTCTCTCCTTCTCAGTGCGATCCGTACATAAAGATGTCACTGGGGAAGAACACGATTGATGACCGGGACCATTACTTGCCCAACACCACCAACCCTGTGCTTGGAAGGTAAACGCTATGGATGGACACATTAAAGAATATATTGTTGACCATATCCAGCGCACCTTCTCAAGCACTCCTTTGTGTTTGGTTTAGGATGTTTGAGATGACGTGTTTCCTGCCCCAGGACAAGGACCTGAAAATCTCCGTCTATGACCACGATCTGCTGAGCCGCGACGAGAAGGTCGGCGAGACTGTGATCGACCTGGAGAACCGCTTCTTGTCCAGATATAACTCCTACTGTGGCCTGCCACAAACCTACTGCATGTAAGGAAATGCCATGGGATATGTAGGGAAATACTCCTAAAAACCTGCAGTCATGATCCTTACTTTCATTCCCGCTTTGTCTCAGTACTGGTGTCAACAAATGGCGGGACCAGCTGAAGCCATCTGAGATCCTGGAGAACCTGGCTCGTCTAAAAGGCCTCTCTAAACCCAGGACGGAAGACAATGGCACCTCGCTTGTCTTTAATGGCAAAGAATACACGCTGGCTGAGTTCGGTAAAGACGATTATTTTATTTACATATCTGTATTGTTTCTGCTCAGGCTAAGCTAGACTGGCTTAATATGCAGCTTCATCTGAACACCAGAGCAACCATCACTGTTTATGCTTGTTCCATTAAGAATTGAATGCAAATCTTTTTTTTTTCTTTCAAGCTAATGTGATATAAGCAAGCTTTAAAGTAGATATTTAAGACATGGAGACTTGGAGTCTACAGCCATGTAATGCTTTGAGCTAAATGCTAACATCTGCATGTTAACATGCTTACAGTCACAATGCTAAGATGCATGTTGACCATGTTAAGCTGAAGCTGATGAATAAGTCATTAGTTTTGCAGGAATTCTGTCACAAACTAGTAAGGTACTGGACAAATTCCAATTTTGACCTGATGATGGGGTTGAAAAAAGTCTGAAATTATTTATTCTGAGGGGTACGCGACTGTCTTTTCCAAAATGTATTGGAACTATAACATCATTGTATAGATATTTCCATAAAAACATCTTGGTCTGGGATAACAAAGGTCATTAGGACTCATTCTCTGAGGGCCATGAATGTCCCAAATATCTCAATGTGACATTTTTTTTGGTCTGGACCAACGGACATTGTCATCCATCTTCACAGCATGGTCATGGTGGGCAACATTATTGCCCTTTATATGATTGTTATAGATATATTTCCTGATTCTAATGTCATACAAGCCTCACTGAGCTGTAACATGTCACGTCCAGAGAACAACAAGGAAATTCATGACCACATGGGTCCTGCCCGGGAACGCCTCTGCCTGCATGTGCTCAGAAAACAGGGGCTTGTCCCCGAACACGTGGAGACCAGGACCCTTTACAGCACCTTCCAGCCCAACATCTCTCAGGTTGGACGTCGCAGCTCACACACTTTTGTATCCGTCCACCCCGACACACAACTATATTATATAATGATTATATTGTTTTAATTTAGGGAAGGCTCCAGATGTGGGTGGATGTTTTCCCCAAAAGCATCGGCGTCCCTGGACCTCCCTTCGACATCACGCCACGCAAGCCTAAGAAGTGAGTGCTGTGCCGCTTTTCAGTTCCTCATCGCTGGTCACATTCCATGTTGCGGGAGGTGACGCTTGCTGTGTTTGAACGTTCAGGAATTTCCTGCGTGTTGTCGTCTGGAACACCACGGACGTGACTTTAGACGAGACCAGCATCACAGGAGACCACATGAGTGACATCTATGTCAAAGGGTATCGTTGAGAAATCAGTCGCATCAACTCCAGTTTCTGGATCTCATATGTAACGTTTGACTTTGTTGATTGTGTTGGTAAAATTGAATTGTCACTGAAATAGCTACACTAATGCTGTGTACATGCTTTTTGCTTTGGTTATAATGCTGTTTTTCTAAAATCCTCCTATGAGCTGATTGACATTGATGGGATTTAATTCTTTAAAATCAAACCCGTTGGGACAGTAAATGCTCACACATGTTGTTCCTTCTGCCAGCTGGATGCCAGGCATGGAGGAGGACAAGCAGAAGACCGACGTCCACTACAGGTCTCTGGATGGAGATGGCAACTTTAACTGGAGGTTTGTCTTTGACTTTGAGTACCTGCCAGCTGAACAACTCTGCCTCGTGTCCAAGAAGGTGAGGCTGGATTATGACATTTGAATACCGTACAGATTATTGCGATGCCTGCTGTTGAAATGGCAAATCCAAAACATGTTTTCACAAGGTCTTTATTCAACAGGAGCGCTTCTGGAGTCTTGACAAAACGGAGTTCAGGATTCCCCCCAAACTGATTGTCCAGATTTGGGATAACGACAAATTCTCATTAGATGATTACCTTGGTGAGCCACTTAATTTAAAGTTAAACAAAGACGCTTGACTCGTTCCAAGTGTTCGACTTCCCTGCAGAACTGCAGCCTGATTTTGTTGGTGACATAATACTCTGTGGTCCCAGGCACCCTGGAGCTGGATCTGCGTAACCTGGTTGCTCCTGCGAAGACCCCAGAGAAGTGCTCTCTGGAGATGATGGATGATCTGGAGATGGGAGCGCCACAGAAGAAGGAGAATGCCAAGTCTCTGTTTGCTCAGCAGTCAGTCAGAGGCTGGTGGCCCTGCTCTATTGAACAGGATGGAAAGAGGGTCCTGGGCGTAAGTATGACACGGATGGATGCAATTGACTTGTTCAAACTTGTACTATTGAGCAAAGTTTCAGGTAAATTCCTGCTCTTGCACCTCAGATTTGTTCTTAGTGGTCAGATGGGTTTCCACTTATTTTGATCTAAAATCAGAACATTAAAGGAAAACTGATATTTTCTTTTCTGAGATGGGGTTTCAGCAAATGTTGTATTTCATATTCATTACTCCTAAATAAACAGTTCAAATGTTGCCTGCAGACGTCTGAAGAGATTTTTCTCCATTTGAATTTTCTGAGATCCTCACTGTGATCACGTTGGTATGTTTGCTCATTATGTCTGCTCGTCTTGTGCTTCCAGGGAAAAGTAGAGATGACACTGGAGATTGTCGCTGAAACACAAGCAGATGAGAAACCTGCAGGCAAAGGCAGGGACGAACCCAACATGAACCCGAAACTGGACCCTCCCAAGTAAGAAACCACCCTGTGAAACGTGTTTTACATTCTGCAGATTTAATCTCCCTTTAATTACTAATAAACAAATCCACTCCGTCTTTCCCATTACCATCAGCCGTCCAGAAACATCCTTCTTTTGGTTCACCAACCCATGCAAGACCATGAAGTTCATCGTGTGGAGGAGGTTCAGGTGCCTCTTCATCGGACTCATCTGCCTCACCATACTGCTGCTCTTCCTCGCCATCCTGTTGTACTCTCTACCGGTAAGGTCGGCTTGGGGATCTGAGAACGTTCCAGATTTTGGGGGGCAGGTGATGACGTAAAATTGGGAAGCTTTGTGCTTTAAGAAATGTAGGTTGTTTTCTTTTGCCTTTTCCAGAACTACATCTCAATGAAGATTGTGAAACCACTACAGTAACCTGACAATAGAGGAGCGATGGGACCGGACAGTTCAAAATGCCTCCAGGTTGATCCCACTAACTGGCACAGCTACTGTCGAACCATCTCATTATCTGTTTTCCTTTCTTTTTTTTTTACTGCCTTAAGTATTTTATAAAGGTTTAAATGGGACAGGGCGCTTGCACGATTGCACTATATTATCATATTTTACCATGAACACTTTATCTACACCGCTAAACTGTGACAGACTTGTGAGCAATACAGAGATTTGTTTCTAAGCCACTGCTTTTATCACACTGAGGGATGAGAGACTAGAACCCTCCGTACATTGAAATGCAGTCAAATACAACCGTCCTGTAATCAACTCATGTTTGTTTGTTGGTGATGGTGCACAGGAGATTCAGCTCTTTGGGGAAATCTGAGACTGCATTTAGTGATTGTGATGTATTGGATGGCACATTGTTGTACGGTGTTTCTACCATTTTTGGCATAACTGCGTGTAAATTAGGCAATTAACAATAAATAATAAATATATAATTACTATTAAAGTTTCACCAAAGTAGTTTATTCCAGGACTGTTGCATTACAATGTACAAGGGGTTCTATTTTTCTGGTCACTCAAAAGTAATCCTGCCAAAAAACAATTATATACGTGTATATTACATTTAAGGTCTTTTAAATTAAATGTATGAAAACATGATTCAACTGGTGTTTGTGTCCGTTATCAGGAAAGAGAATGCATGTTTAACATGTCTGGAGCAGCAGGGAACGATTAAGGACTCTTAAAGGGCTTGAATGGAAATCTGCTCACAGAGAAAATAAGCTTTAACAGAAGCTTTAATGTAAATATGTACATATTTAACATTCAGATATGCACAGCACATGCACAGCAGTCCCAGTTCTATACATTTTCACAGAAATTATCCCTCTCTTGGTATCTGGCCAGTCCTTTAACCCATTTGGTGTTTACCACAAAATCTGAATAGCTCAGACAACCAGGTAAGCTATCCTCACTGGGTTCTCAACATTGTTTCTCTTCCATGACAAGATATGCATTTGTAATACACAAACCATTGCAGAATTATTTATGAGAGGTGGAGCAAGTCATCCGCTGACAGGAAGAGCAGTGGTACGATTCCCTGGGTAGCTCCTCCTGGGTAAGATGCTGAACCCCAGATTGTGAATGCGTTAGATTAGGTCCTAATGGGCCATCAGTGTATATTTGTAGAAGATGTAGTGTGAAGCACCTTGAGTGGTTCCAAGGACTACAAAAGGTGCTATATATGCAGGTCCATTCATTCTTCCTCTGAGGTGTGTTGTTTGCAGTGCTGCTGTAGGAAATCTTCCACCTCTCCTCTTCGTGCCAGGCTGTTGGCTTTTCCTTGGAAACGTCCGTTTTTCCCTGCCCCCTTCCCTTGGAGCATCTCTAACACCCTGGAGAGCACGAAGAATTTAGTCCGGGCACCAACCTACATCAACATTTTGGGAACGAAATAAATGTGGCTTCACTTACCGCGGCCCCATCTCAGCCACTTGTCCACTTGGTCCAGCCAGGACAAACAAACCAGGTCCCTTCTCCTCTCCAACAGTCAGGAAAACCAAAGTTTCCTAAAAGCAGACAAAACTAGGCTTAAAAAAAATGACTAATACCAAGAAGCAAGCAGACGGGTTGCAAGCTTACCTCTGTGTTTATTTCATTGGCGATGATATTCATGAACTCATTGTCGCCCTCTTTTCTGTAAAAAGAAAAAAGACCATTTTCTTTCTGAAATACTCATCGATGCTTGTACTTTATACTGTAATGCAGTACATATAAACAGCCCCCCCGAGTCTCTTACTTGTGCAAGCTGAAGAAGTTGCCTCTCTGGGGGTCGTTCTTAAAGTTCTGTGAGATGAGGACAGCCATGTCTCGTAGCAGGCCTAGGTTAGTCTGCCCAAGACATTTGAATAATGGTTAGGGACTCCATGTGCAAAACGCATAGACGGAGACATAACTGATGACATTTTCTTACTTTCTGTAGTAGCTTTGCAGACTTCTGCAACTTATCGACTGCCTCGACGTGCTCATCGGGTCCAGTTCTGTTGAACAATAAGGACTTTTTTCACTTCAAACTTCAAGGATGAGTTTAACTCACATTGGTGATGTTTTGATGAGTCAGACTTACTTCAGGAGAGACACCAGTGATCGCTCTGTGCTGTAGCTTTTCTCTGCATACTTCAATACCCTGTTTCCAACCAGGAATATCAGGTTGGTTTTGTTTTTCTTTCCTTTCTCAGTTCCTAGTAGCTTTATAGCCTAAAATAAAGATAAAGAGAAATGTCACATTACAAGAAAATGTGTTACGTTATATATAAGGCGGATCAGGCAACATCTAAGGGCGTATGTGACCCCATGCATGTGTGAAGTTGAACCTGTAAGTGACTGAGGTTGGACACGTGGGTTCCACAGCATGTGTTGGCATCGACGCCCTCGATGTCAACAATCCGAATGGGCCCCGCGTGGTCATCTGGCAGCCCTCGACTCCTCACCTGGTTCACACATTCATCGTTTACGTTGAACCAGTATGTAAGACGTGACTGTGTTTTACCACCAGTAATATCTGCATAAACACCTTTTCTACAGCGGGATCGTCCACAGAGAGGAGCTGAACAGTGACGGGGACGTGGACTCTGATCTTTTCGTTTACAGCTTCCTCCAGGGCGAGGAGCTGGTCAGGCTTCACAGAGGGAGCGTCCAGTTCAATGGTGCTTCTCTGGCGTCCTAGTTCCCTAGAAACAAGAACATTGGAGAAGAGAGGTAAACCCGCAAGTTCTTCTGGTTAAAGAAGAGCGGGTCTGTGCAGTGCAGTGGTGACGTACCAGGATGTGGTCTTGTATCCAAACATGTTGTCTGCCAAAGCTGTAATCAAATGTTGACCTAAGAGCAGGAAGAAAATGATACTAGCTTAGAACAAGTGTGTAATGACAACAAATGACGGTCCCTGTCTTTTTTCATTGTGTTACTCACCAGAGTGCTGCTGCATGTGATCAAACCTCCTCTCCCATTCCAGCTTCACTTGCACCTCCTGACCCACCTCCAGAGGTGAGCCCACAAAGTGGAGGGCTTCAGGTCCCTGCCTCGTCACCCTCAGGACCGGGACGTCTCCAATCAGCCCACGGTCATCTGGCTGAGGGAGGGACAACATGAAACTAACAATATCACGTAGTATGGCTTTTTGGGAGACTTTGTTTAACTGCTGGCACAAACATGTATGTGCAGTGATCATTAAAGTAGCATGATTTTTCAGCTTACTTGGCCACCTCCTTCAGGAAACAAGATGGTGTCTTGAAGCTTGACATTGAAGCCTTTAAGAGTTTCTTTCTTTCCATTGACTTCATGTTTGAGCTCAGCTGGGCAGCAGGACACTACACAAGTAACAAACTAACAGGAAAACCGTGGGGGAAAGAGATCAAGTTACTGTGTTCATGTTTGAATTAAATCTAACGTTACAATGAGTTTAGGTTGACAACATGGATATGCTTGGTTTACTATGAATACACATTGTTGGATTATATACATCAACAGATAGCAGACGTGCAGAGCCCTAACATAAGGTTCACAGTGGTCCGTTAGTGGAACTCGCTCGTTCTCCCACTGACGTCGGTTAGCAACCATGCTAATCGCTTTAGCAGAGATTTAACGTTACATTTGGTGTTTCCGCTTCCTACTAAACAATTCGGCGCTGATAAATGGTCTCCTACCTCTTTCATATAGCAGTCTCGCTGACATTGAAAAGCCATTCTGGAGTGTTTAGCGGGTAAAAGCTCGAGCTAATGTAATGCAAGACAACACTCGGATGACAGCTGTCGGCCAAGTACGGCTAGCAACGCGGTCCAAACTTCATTAACTCACACAGATGGCTTCTAAACGCCTTTTGTTTTGCAATTTGATGGCATGACATAAAAACAAACGATAAAAACATCTGTTGTTTGTTCCTGTTTGCAGAAGGTATTTTACACTGTCTCTCGTCTGTGTTGCTGGTGTATTTACTGATTTATTTACTTAAAATAATGAATGAAGCTGGCAGGCACCCTAATTGCTGCTCTACCGCCATCTTCTGGAGAGACTGAATCAAACAACCATGTTATGCCATGTAGTCTATAAACATCAAATATATTACCCCAGGCACCAAATCATAATGACTTTCAAAGCATTGTTGATCATCAGATCTTTATTAAAATTGACAATGATAGGTCAGCATGCAGTGGACTATAACATGTCAATAAATAATCGGATAGAAAATATCACATGTACAAGAATAATGTTTTGGAAAATAACATCAAATCATCGGCAAATATTACAAACATCGGCAAGTCTTCGACACGGGAGAGGGTGTACTGAGTCTCAGTCAGACTGTAAGGGAAGAAGGTAGAACGTGGTCAATGTCAACATTTAAATGATGGGGAATTATACATAGTTTATTTTAAAAAGTAACCTCTAGAACTAGCTGCACTTACATCACTAAGATCCCCCATATCTGGTATTTTCCCTTTATTACTGGAAGCCATTTCTCGGATCATCTGAGAGAGAGAGAGAGAGAGAGAGAGAGAGAGAGAGAGAGAGAGAGAGAGAGAGAGAGAGAGAGAGAGGGAGAGAGGGAGAGAATGTAAATATTTTATAAGTACATGCACAGATTTCGAAGCTCTTTTTTGTTGGTCTTATAACCAGAGACACCCCATATACTCACATCTGTATATCTATCGTACTCTTCCTTTCCCTCATCTTCTTCATGCTCCCAGTCCCGCCAGTTATCAAAATCTACAGAAATCCAGCTGGGCTGCAAAGAGAAGGAGAGACAACACGGTGGGGAAGGGAAGCAGTGCCCTGCTTCAGAATTGTTGCTGGAGGTCAATTAAATCGCCTACGGACAACCTTATGAAGTGTCATTTACACTTGCGCATATTGAGAGCCAATTCATGTCTTAGCACGTTTTCTTCTGAGGCAGCCACACTGTGTCAAAAGTTTTTCAACAGAGGAGTTGGGACCTAACTAATATCATTTAATTTGAAAATGCTATGGAGAGAAATGAACTAAATTGAAAATATCGCCATTTCTATAGAATCCAAGCTCTTAAAAATCAAATACAAATGTTTCTGAGATCATGAGAATGTTTACATCTAAATGTGGGTGACCAAGACTTACCTTAGCTGGATCCTTCTGGAGATGAGGCCACGCATAATCAGGCTTCACCTTCCTTAGCAAGACATTGATGGTGCGGTCATAGACACGTTCTCTGGAGTCCTTTTAAAGTGTTGGAAGGATAACGACACACTTATATTAAACATCCCACTGACTGAATGTATCAGTATACAACATATAGAATCACTTTGGTGCCTAAAAATCAGATGCTTACATTGAATTGAACTTTTTCGTAGAAGTGCAGCTCGTTGTAGAACACGTCATCTGTGTCGTTTTTGCAGCTGTTGTAAAGACAGGACAGGGTTGTCAAGGGAACAATTTAGAACAAAATATACACCATTTGTGTCCACATATCTCTTCACTCACACATGTGTTACACAAGACAGAGACAGGGAGTAAGACAAAGACATTTCAGGGAAACAAAAGGGTGCCTATATTTAAACTCACCATAAAATCATCTTATCTGACTGGATATCAACCTGGACATCTTTTGGTTTTTGAACCATGAAGTTGATGGTGACATATTTCTTTCTGTCAAACCATAACGCACGTGCTGGCTGGCTGTTAAGACACAGAGAAATTGTTATGTCTGTGAATCAAATGTGTGATCATTAGGATTAATATAAAGGCATGTGTTGCCATTGTTAGTACTAAAAGAGAGACTAGCAACACTTACCTCTCCTCTGGTCTGACAATTTTGGGCTTGTTCATTCTGATTATTGGGCAGTACTACAACAGAAACGTTTGTATTCCTCTGGCTGCCAGAAAGTAAAAAGTGTGTGGCTTTTTGCGTTGGGCTGTGTGGTCTAATGCTGTGACCAGGCCCTGGAGGCTATATATAGTAACAGCCTAGCCCCTTCCCCTGCCCGTTATAGCCTGTCAGTGGAACTCTCTGGAAAACAGCTGCATTTTCTGGGTTCTCACTTCAGCCACCCCCTGCCCTGGCTGCTGAGATGGTGAGGTGGGGGCAGGGAGACACAAAACAGATAAGGGTCAGTAGTAAAAACTGATGTAAATTCTACTCAGACTATTTACGGTCTTCTTGTTAGATGCTGAGTTATTCTTTTTTTAGTTATTTGTCTTTGTAAATACATTAAGTGATGAGAAAATCAACTCACAATTGTGGAAAAGGGTCATTTAAATTATATATATATATATATATATATATATATATATATATATATATATATATATTCAAGGGATAGGAATTCATGTTTCAGTTTCAAGTAGTAGACACATGCCCATTTTGTGGTATAAACTGTTAAATTCTCGTTAATGTGTAGCAAAACGTAAATTAACTACATGCATTAGAGAGTAGCGCAGAATCGCCCCCTGCTGGTGTGGAGGCTCACTCCAAAACCGGAAATGCAATTCTCTGCTCTGTCTGTGCGGGGAATGTGGCGCGAGAGAACCGGGCAACGCTGTGTACATAAACTTCTGCCTGGATTTTATAAAAAAAAATCAATAAATAGTTTTCTTTTGTATTGTATCTTAAGTTTGGAGGAATTGAGCCATTTTTGACTACACACCCGCAGGAAGTACCGCTCATCAAGGTGAAAATGCCTCGCAGGCGACAGGTAAGAACAAAAGTAGGTCGCACAAGAGGGTAACGTTAACATTAGCTAAGTTAGCTCCACTCTCCGGATGGGGAGAACGCTCCACCATGTTCCATTCAATAATTTGTCAATTTAACAATGCTAAAACATGGCATTTGTTATGGATACTCTGGGGGTAGCATGTATCATTTAACAATAAATTAATAAACGAACGCATCAGTTGCCATATTTTGTTTCTGGTTTGTTTCAGTTGACGTTAAGTAAGATAACTAATTACACCTCAGTGGGCGGTGACGAGCAGCTAAACCAAATCCAAAACTACAATTTGAGTATAATTGAAGTAAAATGTTGCTTTGTAAGTTGTATACATGCCGAACTTCCCACAAGACAACCACACATCGGTTTGTGTCCATGATACGTAAATAGTCACAGTAGTGAAAGCACCACTAAGCGCTCTATCTTAAGATGCGAGATTTGTTAATGTCGTTTGGTCTGTTAGCCGTGAGAAAACGGGGAGCTAAGCTAACATGACACGCTAAGCTAACAATAATATTAGGTTGCTGAAGTGCTAACTAGGCTGGATACTTTTTTTGTGTAGTTACTACTATGGCTCGCAACTGTTACGTTATTTGTGTAGCTAGTTGATCTTTGAAAAGTACTAAATGCTAACTGTGAATAAAAACGGTTAGCCGTAACCGTTCACAGCTGTTTAACCTAATACAAACTAAGCTACAGCGGGCTATCAACTGTCTGTGGCCTTTCTCTCAAATAATGACCACCCGTAACCAGCTCTTTTTACACAAGCATTCCGGTATCCCCGGTTTAGGTTTTTATCAAGTTATTAGCAAGCTATCCTCAATGATTGTGATTTGTAGTTGTGTCTAATTTACACCACTGACACTTGCCATGGAACATCAGCTTCTACATTTGTGTTCCTGTTTTATATAGTATTGTGCATTCATGTTTTTCCCCCTGATAGAGACATATGGTCGGGAGTGGTTCAGACGGAACCGAAGACTCTGACTCCTCTGCTGAAAGAGAACAGACCAATAGTTCAGAAAGTGATGGGAACATGCCCAAGAGACAGCGCCTCACCAGAGCCTCCACTCGCCTCAGCCAAAGCTCTCAGGGTTGGCCGACATCCTATGAATAAAATATAACCTTTTTACAGTCGACTGCGTCTACGGCTATTTATTCACCGTGGTGGTTTGCCTCCTTTTGCTTTAGATACTCCGGACTTGAAGCGAGCTGCGGACCACGATGAATCTCCGCCGTTGACGCCCACAGGAAATGCCCCCTCTTCTGAATCTGAGCTGGACATCTCCAGCCCCAACGCCTCCCATGATGAGAGCCAGGCCAAAGATCAAGCCAACAGGGACTCCGACAAGGACCTCTCCCATCGACCCAAACGCCGCCGCTGTCACGAGACCTACAACTTCAACATGAAATGCCCTACGCCTGGATGCAATTCACTTGGTAAAATCTCTGCCCTTTTGAAAATTTGAACAGTGGAATCCCTTATGATGTATTTTTGTAGTCATCCTGTACTATCATACTGACAGTAATATGTTAATATAAATTGATTCCTTTTTCTTAATTTACGCAGGTCACCTCACAGGAAAACATGAACGTCATTTTGCTGTATCGGGTTGTCCTCTTTACCACAATCTCTCTGCTGATGAATGCAAGGTGAGATGATGATGATATAAGTTCCTTCAGCTGTTTGTCTCCTGTCATTAGCTATGATGAGGATAGCCAACACTGATTATCTTCTGTATGATCACGTTGTTGTTGTTGTTAGATTTGTTATGCTTGGCTAATTAACACATTGTTCTTCATCTTCCATGATTTATTTTTTCCCTTCATGATGTAATCCTTTTTATTATTTAAGTATACATTGAGTTACATCGGTATTTTAAATGAAGAGGTATTTAATATCATGGTCTGAAACAATGGAGATTAGTATTATACAATAAGTGAATACGGCCTAGCATCACATGAACAAAAACGTTGACAGTTTAACTTAATTACAGGTAAAAGCCATCAGCCGTGAAAAACAAGAGGAGGAAGTGAAGGGGCAAGAAGAAAACAACTCACGGCATGCAACCCGTCACCAGGTACGTCTTTTTGGCATCACATTTATTATGTTTACTTTCTAACAGGAAGCATATGAATGTTACACAGGCCGCACAATATATCGATTAAGTGTGCAGGTGGGCCGCTGCATGGTCCAATTTGGTGAAGATGTGTCAAAATCCAAATCTAGTTGTTGTGCTGCTTTAATATCCCAGTGAAAGTAAATGTTTCAATCTTGATTTCAGACACCGACGTTGAAACAGAGCAGATACAAGGAGCAGGTGACTGAGTTGAGGAAGGGGCGAAACTCTGGCCTTCAGAAGGAGCAGAAAGAAAAGCACATGGTACGCTGAAACTCCAACTGGATGTTGTTTACTTGCTGCCGTGCACTTCGACTCTCACTCCACGTGTCAGTATTGTTGTTATGTTTGTATTTTGGACGGTGCATCATCTTATACTTATTCCTCTTTCTGTCGGGCCTGCAGGAGCATCGGCAGACACACAGCAACACCAGAGAGCCTCTGCTGGAGAACATCACCAGTGAATATGATCTGGAGCTCTTCAGAAAAGCCCAGGCCCGTGCATCTGAGGATCTGGTAATCCCCGTTTCATATCTCCCATGGGTGTCAAAAAGATTTCATATGATCTAAATATCTCGGGGTGATGCTGAGACCAGCACTGACACCACGTATCCCTTTCTGCAGGAGAAGCTGCGTATCCAGGGTCAGATCACAGAGGGCAGTAACATGATCAAAACCATCCTGTTCGGCCGTTATGAGCTCGACACCTGGTACCACTCGCCCTATCCCGAGGAGTATGCACGCCTGGGCCGCCTCTATGTCTGCGAATTCTGCCTCAAGTACATGAAGAGCCAGACCATCCTCAGGCGGCACATGGTGAGAGTTGACGTGTTTTCGATATGCCATTTTATGTGATGCCTAAAACGGTTATTTCAAATCATATATTTGATTTTTTTATGTCCATGAGTTTTCTAGAGTATGGGTTTGTCATATATGTATTTTACATATGTGTTTATATTCCCTGAGTTCTTAGGAAGTAACACTGATGTGTGTTTTTGTTACATGTCTTTTCAGGCCAAGTGTGTGTGGAAGCATCCTCCGGGAGACGAGGTGTACAGAAAGGGGGGTATATCTGTGTTTGAAGTTGACGGCAAAAAGAATAAGGTAGGGAGACTTTGGCCTTTCTCGTTTTGCCGATGTTTGAAAATGATTTACACACATGTGTAAATCAAGCATCACAGACAGTGACTTCTCCCTAATAAGTGCCATTTTATCCCATTAGATCTACTGCCAGAACCTCTGTTTACTCGCCAAGCTCTTCTTGGACCACAAAACACTGTACTACGACGTTGAGCCTTTTCTCTTCTATGTCATGACTGAGGCTGACAACACCGGCTGCCATTTAGTGGGATACTTTTCCAAGGTAAACTGAATTATTGATTATATTATAGTTATATATAGTATATATACTGTTGTGTATACTGAGGTGACTGGAGTGTTTTTCTTTTGTAATGACATCCAGGAGAAGAATTCCTTCCTCAACTACAATGTATCCTGTATCCTGACAATGCCACAGTACATGAGGCAGGGCTTTGGCAAAATGCTCATTGACTTCAGTACGTATTCACTGATTACTCTCATTTTGTATTGAAATGAGGACTGAATGTCCAAACTGTAGCAATGCTCAGTGAAAAATGTGTCATTTCCATGTTCAAAAAGAAAAAAATTGTTACACTGAAAACAAAGATTGGGGCATATGAAGAAAAACACGTTTCATCAGTTCCTGCTTCGTAAAAAAAAATGCAGAATATTTCGTATATAAATTTAAATTACCATTTGTGATATTTATTCAGGTATTTTGCATTGGATTTTATGTGATGGTTCAGTTGTTTGTGGCTTCATGTCCACCCTCTGGATCTCTACTTATAATAGTGAACACCAGATCAAATACATTGTTTCAGATTTATGAGCCACTGCAAAATTCTTCATCTCAGATTTCTTGTTGATTAAATTATCTGTCAATTGGATGTATATTTTTGCCGTTTTGGGATGAAATCAACATAATTTATGTTTCCCAGTGTGTTTGCAGAGCGTATTGAAATATGGGGTTTTAATGTAAAGAGGGTTCTTTTTAACTCTTGCTGACTTTCCTCTGTGCTTTAAGGCTACCTGCTTTCCAAAGTGGAGGAGAAGGTGGGCTCACCCGAGAGACCTCTGTCTGACCTGGGCCTCATCAGTTACCGTAGCTACTGGAAGGAGGTGTTACTCCGATACATGTGCAATTTCCAGGGCAAGGAGATCTCCATCAAAGGTGAGCGAGAACACATTGAATTATAGCAGGTTGCCCACTTGCCTATCAAGATAAAATACCAAATGTGTGGCTTGGTTGAGAAAAGGTTTATTAACACATTTAAAAGATCCTCTTGAACAAATAAATCTCATGCACATTGAAAACATATTTGCTGTTGATGCACAGAGATCAGTCAGGAAACTGCCGTCAACCCGGTGGACATTGTGAGCACCCTGCAGTCTCTCCAGATGCTGAAGTACTGGAAGGGAAAGCACTTGGTGTTGAAGCGACAGGTGAGGTGGCCTGCGTAGTTCTCTTTGTTTAAGTTAATCCCCTTTTATTTTAACACATTTTTCTTCTTAAGGCATTATGTTGACAGTTATACTCATATTGAAAAACTAGGATGGACAGACGGTTAACTTTCTCTTATAATAATGATAATGCTGTGATATCCCTCCCCCCCTCCATGCACTCCAGTCCTAATGCGTTTTCCTGTTGAACGGTCTGATAGTAAATGATAGTACCGCAGCATCACCATGTTTTACAGTCCATTTTGCTCCTTTCTTCTTCCTGCTAGGACCTGATTGATGAGTGGAAAGCGAAGGAGATCAAGCGAGGCCATAGCAACAAAACCATCGACCCGAGCTCACTAAAATGGACCCCTCCCAAAGGGACATAAGCACTAAGCTCCTCAGGCTACTGATAAAATCACCTCCAGCCTCACCAGCCACAAGTAGCCTAGACCTGCGAACTGTCAATAAAGACCAGTGTTCATTCTCTTTTTTTCATTTTACGTTGCTTTATTTGTCACTGAACTTTTTTCTTCTTTTTTTTTACTTTTATATTATAGTTTCATTTAGATTTTAAGCACCATACGTTCCAAGTCCAATGATTCTTGACTTAAACATTGTCAAACAATTAACAGTAGAGAATCTCTTTGTCCTATTTGTTTTAAAAGAAACTGCCTCCATCTAATAAGCTTTGAATGTTACATGATATATGGTCCAGTGTGGTGGATAACATGAATGTTTGCTTTGTCCATGCAAAAACAAAAAAAAAAAGAAAAGGAAAAAACATATCTGCATTTAGCAGCATTTAACTTGCTGTTATTTTTTATTTAATTCAAGACTGTGCATTTTTAAGATGGTAGTTTTTGTTTGGGCATATTACAATAATTGTTAGCATGAATTGAACCCGTGAGCAGAGTGTATTTTGAGGAGTATGATGTACGGTAACGTCTTCTTTGGTTGGTGTAAAATTGTATAGATCATTATAATGTATACTTCTTTTTCTTTCTTTTTTTCCTTTTTTTTTAAAGCTCCATCAATACAGGATTTGGACCCATTCCTCTGATGAACCTGCCAAATAATGGAATAATAAATTATAGATATTTTTAATTTGCTGAGAATATAAAAAAATGACAACCATACCACTGTAAGGATGCACATAGAAATAAAACAACCTCAGGTTTTTATACTGATACAATCGTACCTTGCTTGTGTGGTTCCTCTGAAACATCGACTGCAGTGGTTGTTGATGGAATTATTCCGGTTAAAGCTTCTGTAAAGAACAGAAAACATTTTAACTCAACATTTCAATGGGACTGTCTTTGCCTTGTACTTTTAATCCTCGCTGTTAAATGTGTATTAGCAATTTGGTATTTTAATATCAATAAAGCTGCTTCGATATTTTAAATACGAGTTAGATTTCGTTTGTCGGTATTTGTTGCTCACCACCACTGGAAATGCTTCGTCCCATCAGGCCCACAAACACCTCTCCTTTGTTTCCTGTAAACGTGAGAAAGACACTCACTAGGAATTTCATGGGTGAAATGTGATAATGGTGAATTATTGATATTGAACATTATTTTTTAAAACAGCCAGTGATACTTACGTCTGTTTACTTTGAAAGGTTTCCTTACACCTGTGAGGGATAAGAAGAAACTAAAGTTAGCCATCTATTTATGGCCATGCACCAGTCTTTTTCTCTTCATTGCCACACATGTACAATATAATGAGCCATAGAACATAATTAATTTTAAAATGTTCGTAGAGATGAGGTTAGAGGCCACCTGAGCGTTTCCCCATTAGTCCGTAGAAACGAAGTGCTTTAGATCTTTTCATCAGACCTGCCGTCAGTGACTCAACCTGCCAGAAAAAATACACTTTCTTATTGTAGTTAAATCAAGAAAACAAGCAATAAAAAACTTTCTCATCAATTTGATCTCTCATGCAGAAATGTATGTATATTTTTGTAAAAAAAAAGAAAGGTGCATAGGTGCATTGAATGAGGGATGCTCACCTGCCAGTCTTTAGGTAACCCTCTCTCCTCTTCCTCACTCCAGGACAGTGCCTGATAGGTTTGCACCAAAGCACAAAAAATCACAAGAACAAGCTGAATCTTCCAGTTATCCATTTCTTGGGAAACGCTTTGTTTCTTCAGTCAAAGTATTTTCTTTTTGTCTTTTTAGCTAAACATACATTTAAAATGATATTGGGCCGATGTGATTCGGTGCTGTTCTGTCTGCCCCGGGTGTATCCAGGGTGCTTTATACCTCTAGACCCCTCCCCTCCATCACACAATTGTGTATTATTGCCTCCCCTGCATTTGGAAACTTCCAGATTTGCTATATTACTAAACTCTGTCCCCAGGTATTTACACATTAAATATCTGTCAAAACAAATATTTTATTCATAACAATCCATACAATAAATAATAATATCATTGAACATGCTGTATGTCTTCAGTTGTTCTGCAGTTGGAATTAAGGATGTCATGAAATGATTATGCGGTCAGTTCACATGTTCAGTGATATTAAAGCTCAAATGTTTACATTTGAAATAGTCACCTTTCATTTGCATTTTTATTAGACACATGGATTGCTCTCGGTCTAAAATGATCCTTGTGATATGCACACGCCTCTTTGATGTCGCTGTGGAAGGGGGGCAGGGCAGGACATGCAGGCGCGTCTTTGCAAATATCAGCGCTTTGAAGGGAGCGCTTTATTAGTTGGCCAATTGACTTGGTAGCCAGTTGTAGACTGTAGGGCAACACAGATGTAACCTCTGACCTGTTGGCTTATAAAGACTCACGGCTAAAAGATCAACATTTCAAGTGCAATGTAAGGTCTGAAAGCTGAAATATACTGAAATATGTCAATATTTGTAACCTTTTGATCAGCATAAATGCTCACTTATTTCCCGTCCCCAGAGACGATTATGCTGCTATGAAACCTTCCCATGATCTTTACTTACTTAGCCATTTAAGTGCTCTATTCTAATGACACGTGAGCTCTTTTTCCGACAGTCCGCCTCTCGAACATTTCTGGAGAGGCAATTACTTGACAATCTGTGCGCCGTGAAGGACAAGCCACTTGAAAAGAAGCTGACACACACATCAAATGCTTTGATCCACGCACAGGTGCTTCTGAAAAGCAAGAAAAGCCCGGGACAATTAGGCCTGAAAGGCAATTACACCTGAACAGCCCCCCTTGTGTGCGCATATTGTAGCCCACAGCTAATGTGGAGTGTTGAAACAAAATAAATCAGACGCACACGGCATTTGCATATGAAATGGTTCGGTCACAAAGAGCCCCCGTAACGACAGAACTCTGTATTTTCATGAGATGCAGCAGGGTGGCGGTTCGACAGGCCATTTCAGGGTTTGCACCGCTCACCTCTGATACGTTTCACCCTCGAATGTGTGACTCCCCGTGTGCCTTACATCTCATATGACATTTAAAGTGATGCATGACAAGTTTAATCATGGGCCCTCTGCAGAGAGAGAGGTTCTGACTTCTGATAAGACTCGTATACCTCGCTGCCACACGAGTCTTAATTTAGATAATGACAGGTTGACTTG
The DNA here is from genome assembly GCA_029853015.1 of Chelidonichthys spinosus. Classification (NCBI taxonomy): domain Eukaryota; kingdom Metazoa; phylum Chordata; class Actinopteri; order Perciformes; family Triglidae; genus Chelidonichthys; species Chelidonichthys spinosus. Next base: position 7,421,058 of record CM056842.1, read on the forward strand.
ATCTAAGCAGGGATTTGGGGAAAGTGGGGGGTGGACTCAGAAGTACCTTGTGGTCCAAATTAAAAACTGGACTGGGCTGACCATGACGCCTCTTCAGGGAGGGCCAGAGTTCTGAGAGGACTGGGATCCTTCAGTGAGAGGCCAGCGGACTCAACCAACTGGCAAGGAGGTCAAGTCTGTGGTCGGGCTGGAGCTGAGCAGTCTTGGAGTCACCAGATCGAAACCATCCACCCTCCGTTTCATCAATCCATCTAGTTTTACAATATAAATATGTGTTTTAAAAGTCTGTTATTGTACTCGGGTGGGCCTACTTTTTATCACAATGATTGCACATTTCAAGTCCTAGCCGACAGAGTTCAACAGGACTAGGTGAAGGTATGTGGCTGGGTGTGTGGTCAATGTGCTTCATTGTAGATCACATGACACGCTTAAACTCCATTTGGGTTAAATGTTACAAGACTAACATTTAGAACTCATATCTGAAGATTAAAAGTTAAAAGAATACGTATTATTGATGTGTAACAATATACAAAGTAGGATGTTTATTTTGTAAAACATTTTAAATAATATATATAAAAAAAGTTGAAACACATTGACATGTTGATGCGTATTTATTTTATCCCTACGTTTTGAAAAATGTAAAAATTATAATAATGAAGAAAAACATCATTAAATATAGCACCACATCCGGAAGTGTGGTAAGAATTATCATACGGTTCAAAAAGGTCGCGTGCACCGTCCCGCGAGACTAGCTGCCCCAGAATGGAGCGCGCCCATGCCGCGTCACTAACAGGTGCATGCTCGTGGACCTCCAAGTGGCGACTACTTGCTCTAGTGTGGGGACTGGTTGAACTGGGACAGAGATGCTGAGTCGACTGGTTTACATTGTGCGTCATCGACGAGCTGAGGAGCTCGCGGTGCCCTCGAGACCCACAGATGACGTCGAGACAGGTGAGTGCGACGCGGTAGGCCTTCACTCAGCAGGCTTTGTGGAGTTGATCCATGTGTCTGTCCCGGTGACGGTTTACTCTGCTGCTGCAGAAGGCCTATTCAGTAATGTAGCATAATAATAATAATACTAATGCTCTTTTCATTTAACACGTCATACTGATTGGTTGTCTCAGCTGTGTCTTTTCTGGTTAATTCCAGTGCAGCTGTACAGAGGTAGATTATTGTATCCTACATTGCAAATTGGATGCATTGGGCTCATATGTTGTATATTTGAAGATGAATTTAAGGCATGCAGTAACTTTACAGTAACAGTACTTTCCCATGATTACATAATTTTCCGCCTTTGCTGAAATGCAGCCTGTTTGAGATGCCTTTTTTTAATTGTTTCACATTTGCTTATTGGTGTCATCACAAAGTCACCATACGGGTTCTGTGAGCTGCTCCTGCTCTCATCATTTAGTTATTTTGCTGGCACTTCAAAGTATTAGTACATGACAGATGCAGCACACCGTGTCTGTGCATGATTTCATTAAGGTCTGACATGTTCTATTCATGTCAGTCCTGTGAAGAGCTGCTTTCACGTGGCGTTGAGTAAATGCCACCACTCGCAAGAGTCAGAGCTTTCCTTCTAGAGCTGTTACATGAATTAGTCTTAGAATGAACTCAACCATTCTATTTGAATCCTCAGCTGTGAGAAGACGCAGGTCTCCTACAGATAAACGACACAAGGTGGCAGTCTAGGACGGCTCATTGTTGGAGCTGGTAATCTCCCGTTGACAGGTGAGGTGTTATCAGATGAGCCCCATGCAGATGCTGCACTGTGGTGAGTTTAAACTCAGAGGCTTGATATCATCACCTCCTGGCAGAACGGCTTAAAGGCTGAATGTTAGAGCTGCTAGCGCCACACAATCTAGACCCACTGAATCCATTCATGAAGAGTAAGCAGGCTTTACTGGAGCTGCTCAGTCAAGTAACTAAAAGCCACATTAGAATACATTTATGTAAGAAATGACATCTATTCCTTCCCACTAATTGATACAATATAGATTAAACTATACATTACCATAAGAAGTATTAATGAATTAATTTTCATTAGTGTATTTATTCTCTCCCCAATAATGTATCTGTTGTAGGCTTCTTAAATGTTTCTGACGAGATGCATCTCATCCAGCAGGTGGCGATGTTGTCTAACAGATGAACTCAAAGCACCAAATCCTGCACATACAAATTACACCCAAATGACCAAAATGTTGTATAACAGTGACTTTAAAGCCCTCATGATGCATCTGTTGTGTGTAAACTTGACTCGACGCATCCCCAAAGAAATGAAATAATTGACCACTACTGCCTCGGTCAGGGGTAATGTGATACATTTTATGATTTGTCTTGAATTTTTATGATTAATTTGTGTTCTGTTTATTGTTTTTTTAAACTTGAAACATTCAAGTGTCAGCATACAGTGATTTTTACCACCACAAAGCTGTTCTGGATATTTGTTGCTGCACGCAGTGAACTGGTGATGTTCTTGTTAAATGAATGAACGTGCTCTGTAAAAGGCTAGCTTTGCACTTATTATGTAGATAACCATAAACATCAATATTGGTGAAGAAGTTTCAAAATCACTCAGAAATGATGCCACTCTGCTAATTATCCTTTGATGAACCTACCGGTTTCGCAACAGTCAAAAGGTAAAAGATTGAAACTTCCTTATGAGAATCACAACCACAAGTCTTGTTTGTCCGTCTCACCTTCAGTGACATAAATAGTTTTCATGTTCAAGTATCAAACCCCAGAATAGATCAGAGGCTGTACGACAAAGACTCGGTCCACAATGGAAGGCGGCTCAATCTAGTATACATGCAACTATAAATTATCATTGGACTGTTTCAGCGTTAGCTGAACTCTCTTGTTCCCCGAGTTGTTTTTCCCGTTTGGTGCCCTGTGGCACTTTAGTGTGGTTTCGCTCGAGAGAGACACACATTTTGGCTTTTTTTCCAAGGCTTCTCTGAGAGTGAAATATTACTGTCTCCGTTCGCATGCTCAGTCTGGGGGCTTCAAGCTGGTGCTGTGGTCATTCTGTCTCTTTTGTGCCTAACAGTGCGAGACAGTGCTGGTTGTCGTGAGGACGGGCCGCACCGGTCGTGAAGCAAAAGGAGCACGGGGGGGGGGGGTGGCATGCTGAGCAAAGAGCTGACATCGTCACCATTAGATGATAAAGGCCCAGGTTTAGGCTTTTTTGAAGATGATGCAGCCCCAAATGCAGAGATGTATCCAAAGAAGGCCTGTGTTAAAAGCGGCTACTTCTTTGAAGTCTTTTTGTTTTTGTTGCGTTTTGTCAGCCAGCAGCGGTATGTCAGCCAGCATCTCTTCACGACTTCCGTGAAGAGATGCTGGCTGACATACCATTGTAGTTACTTCTTCATCATCAGCCTCAATCAATTCTTTGGAACAGTGTCATGACCTTGATGAGCCTTTCATATTTGCATATTAGTACAATCAAAAGTAACATTACAGGTAGTATTAGTTTGTTGCGCACGCTATCCTCATTTAGTTGCTGGGCGGTTATGCAATTACTTAAGGAATTCTTTTGTCGGCAGGCTTACTTCATTGTACATTTGATGACCTTCAGATATGTAGGCTATGTGACATGTTTTCAAATAAATTACAGGCTTCCCCTCATGCTCTAGAAGTGACTTCACATCACTGGGCTTAAAGGAATAGAGAGTTGGCTAGCTTTGTTCCCGCGTATGAGAGTGGTATCGGTCTTCTCATCTTAATCTATAATTTTTCCCTTTTAAATGATAGCCTTTCGTCATCAATATGCTGCATCGTCCGTCTCTTAGCGCGACTGTTTGTTGTTTCTTCTCAGCCTCACTACATTGCTTACCTGTTGCTTCCTAGGTCAGAACCCACGGGTGCCCAGAGGAACACATTTTGGCCCCCGGTCTAGCGATGTTCTTGTTTGCTGGAATCCTGTGGCTTCTTGGACACTCTTCGCCCTATGGCGAGGCTCCCGTCAGATGTGCTTATTTTGTCGCCGAGCCAATCGCCAATTCATTCCCCAAAAGCCTCAGAGGTTCGAAAAGCCAAGTGCATAATTGCTCCTTAAATCAATCTGCAAATTTCCGTGGTGTCCGAGCTGCAAACAGTTGGCCTGGAATCGCTTATTCGCGAGGGACGCGGCTGGCCACGGCCATGTATTTACAGTCGGAGAAAATACTACAGTATCCTGGAGAAAATTACGTTTGAATCAGAGGAAGATATGTTCAATTATGGGCTTGCGGTACATTTCACATCAGGCTCAGTCCAATGCATCCCATTTGTTCAACCTTTCTGGTTATCATTGTGTTTTTGTGGTTCTGATGGTGGGACGGGCCACACAGCGAGAACTGTGTCCCAGGCTCCGCATCTGAAACTGTTCACCCCCCGTAGGTTTGCAAATGTTTTCCCCTTCTATCTCTTTCCATAAACTGTGTGTGTGTGTGTGTGTGTGTGTGTGTGTGCGTGTGTGTGTGCGTGTGCGTGTTGAGAGGAGCGGTTATTAAAGGTGGAGATGAGTCCTGTCTATTTTTTTTTAAAGCGACACTGCTGCAACCACACTGTCTGCCTCTAATGTCTCTCTGCCACACACACACACACACACACCACACACACACACACACACACACGCACACACACCTTGATGCCAGGGGCTTTACAAGGCCTGTTTAAAGTACACCGGCCTGCTCGCTACGTCTCCTTGTGTCTCATTTTTTAGTTTTCTGTCTATATCTCCTCCCTCCTCTCTCTCTCTCTTCTCTCTCTCTCTCTCTCTCTCTGTCTCTCTCTCTCGCTCTGTCTCTCTCTCTCTCTCTCGCTCTGTCTCTTCACTCCTCCTCCTCTCCCTGCTGTATTTGCAGGCAGCTTTAGTGCCAGACACCCTGAGGCAGCGGTAGCGCCAGCGAGTCTTCCCACCTCTGTTTTTGTGGTGGGAGATGACATGTCGAAGCTTTGAAGGGCAGAGGAAGGGAGGGAGAGTGGGAGGGAACGAGGAGGGAGGGAGGGAGCACATCACTCGGCGCGGAGGAAAAGCAAGGGACCCAGAGAGAATGTCATGTGGCCTGCAGTCCGCCCAGATATTCTCTTTCTGTCTTTCTTTCTCGGGCTGTCTATGTGGGCAGGCAGGAATGGCGACAGGAAGCAAACCCACCACTCCCCCCCCCCACCCCCCCCACCTCCTTCCTCCCTTCATCCTCTTACCCTCCTTCAGCTCTTCACTCACTCAGTCACTCCTCATGTCTCCACCACCCCCTTTTTTCCTCTTCCCCATCCCACCTTCCACCCTTCCGCTCATGCTTCTTCTTCTCTCCCAGCTCTGGGCCCAGATTGTGTGAATTGTGAATTTCCTGACTTACCCCCCCCCCCCCCCCCCCCCCCCCCCCCGGCCCTCGGTTGTCTACCTCCCTCACCCACAGGCGTGCCCATTCATCATAACTCACTCGGCGTTGAAGTGTGCTGAGGTGTGTTGAGGTGTAAACTGTGACTGAGTAGCAGACGAAACATGTTTGAGTACATATCCCCAGGCGTTACTCACCCTCTCGTGTGAGAGAGGAAAGCATTCGTACTTTTAAAAAACAAAACAAATGTAGTTCCATCTGTGCTACTTATATGCCATTATAACAACAAGTAGACATCTCTCACCAAAAAAAAAAAAGAAAAGAAAAACAGCTTAATGAAAATACCTGGAAATGTTGGCTGGACTTTCAGGTTTCCACTGGTTTGTGTACTAATTAGTGCATCAGAGTAGAGGGACGAGCGTAGCGGCAGACAGGATGGGGCCCACACAGAGATGATCAAACACCCCCTCAGATATGCTCTGTTGAATGTATGGGGCATGGTCAGGCATGGAAGAGAAGCCTCCTCTGGGGATTAAGAAGAAATCTGGCTTTGATATGGGCCTCTGATGGTACTTCAACCATACCTGCTTGTTCTTCCTTCTCACCTGGGTACTTCCAGAGATATCACTCGCATGAAGTCACATTGCAACACGCCCTCGAAAACACACACAGGGACTTTTTAGGTGATTTCTTTTTTCTTTTTTTTTCAAAGTGGAGAGACAGATGATATATTGTTTCGGCAGCCAAAAGGAAACCAAGCCAGTTTTGTTAAGTTGGTTGCATGGGTGGTTGGCTTATTCGTCTGCTTTCACAAGACTGACCCGAGATCAGTCGTGAACCAAAGAGCGAGTTGCCCCTTTCTGTCTGTAGGTGAGCTCACTGGAATCGGCGTCCGCCGTACGTGTTGTCTGTGCGCAAAAGCGCGCGCGTTTGTGTTTGTGTCACCGCATGACATACTATTTGTGTCTGCGTGTGTTTTGTATGGATTGTATCACTGCAGTCCAGTTTGATATTTCAAGTCATTACCAGCGTCAGAAAGGGAAGAGATTACAGGGTGCTGCAGCAATAACACTCACTATTAGCAAGACAAGGTGTTATTATGCCTCTGGTGTCAGCTGAGATGTCAGAGCAGCTCGTCTGTGTCATGCTGACAATCGCTGGATCAGCAGGCTTACACGTTAACGAGTGAGTAATGCAAACACGTTAGCGCGGGAGGCAGCCATGTCGATCGTTTCTGAATTGGAGCTTGTGTTTCTGCTTTTTTTGTACGTTTTTGATTTAAACAATATATATATATTCAGCACGAAACATCCGGCTGTGTAATCGCATTGCAACATATAATCCCAGTGTTTGGATAGAGTCACAAACTATTGTTACAGTGCACTTTTTTTCCCTTTCACTTTCAGATTTGAATTTTTTTCTTTTCTTTTTTTTTTTTTTTTACACTAAGTGTGTTAAAAGCATTAAGGAAAACGCTCACAGCCGCAAATGTAGATGGGGCACATAAATTTCGCCTGCCTCCTTTTTTTTTTTTTTTTTCTTTCTTTCCACCTCCGTCTTTCTTGTTGCGTCTAAATTTTCCATGCCTGGCCTCCCTACTGCTGAGAGTGCTGTTCCTCGAAGCCGCAGTGTATTTTGAAGCAAGGTCGGGAGTGAGCCAGAGGCTCCAAAATCAGGCACAAGACTCCCAGTGTTCCACTGTTCGGCTGGCTCTTGGCACCGGCTCCTGACCAGAGAGGTCTAGCTAGCCACAGCCACTGTGTGTGTGTATGTGTGTGCTTGTGTGCGAACACATATAGCCCTCCCCCTTTCTAACTTCTAAGCCTATATAGAAATAGCTTTGGTTGAATCATATATGGGCTCTCCCACATAGAAACACTACCTAGGTGTGAGTCAGAGGGGCTCGAGCACAGTTTCTGTTGGAAGGATTTTCAGTTTTTGTTAGAAACCCCAATCCTTACCCCACACACACACACAAACACACACACACACGGTCTCCCCAGTAGTAAAGATTACATGAAACTGAAGTGGAGGAGGGCCCACATGTACTGTAGTTTGACAAATCTGAACACACAGGCAATTCAGGGGAGCTCCTCTAAATTGGTTCCATACCTTGGCTGACACTGGTGAGGTCATCCCCCGTAGAAAAAGAGCCGGTGATTCTGACGACGCTCAAATTTCATACTTCGCCCCGCTGCTGTCATTACAGACCATCATCCAAAATGTCAAGTCTTTACACGAGGATAGTCTGCCCTCAAGCGTAACCTGTTCCCAAAATTATAGATCTGCAGCGTTTTGTTTTAAAGAAGTGAAAAAAGGGGGTGTTTTTTTGGGGGGGGGGGTGGACCACACATCAAAACCTCTCACACTCGATTAACACATATGGATCTGACATTAATCCCGACGGTTCCTTTAAGTATGTCAATGGAAAGCCATCCATCTGTCTTCGTCTTCAGACGGAATATCCACCCGGGGTCTGGAAGTCTAGGACACAACACGCAAAACCACAGCGAATATAAATAAATGGCTGTATTTCACTCCCTGCTTTTGTCTGGTCAGGACACTCCGTGTGGAGCCTGCCAAGTTGAGCATCTACATTTGGGTTTGGCTGTTCCCCTCTCCCGACAGCTCAGCCCGGGCCAAACCACAGGAAAAGGAAGCGAAAGGTCCTCTCTGAAGGGCCTATAAAATATTGTCTCGGGGTAAAAATGGCCGATGTGAACGGCAACATTCAGTCTCTCCACTACAAACAAAAGGCCTTTGAAGGAGAAACATGGTGTAGATGCCGTCGGGTTTTTGCTACCTTTGCTTCCCGAACCCTCTTGTTTTATTGTTTCTCGTAGTTCTTTTGAGTTTCTAGTAAGTGCTGTGTGTTTTCTGGCAGAGATGTGGTGCATGATATGGTGTAATAACCTCTGAGAGCGGCACTTTAACTGTTTGTTGGCACCGCTGCAGCATAGTTATGGCTTCAAATTACCTGGAAACACCATCTAAGATAAAGGTTAAGTGCTATCGCTGCATTTACAGCATATTTCTAAAGTTCTGCACGTCTAGGAAATGTAAACTGCAAAGTTTGTAAATGTGTTTGTATGTCTCTTAACCAAAGACTCTGGTTAGCTCCTATTTTAACTACAGTCTAATTGGATATCTGTCAAGTGGGGTTGGAACTTCCCGGGTTTGAATCCACAGAGCAGTTGGGAAAATCTTGAGGAAAAAGAGATGCGTTCGCTGCTGCTGCTGTGCTTTTGAACATTCAAGACCCTAACTCATCCAGTGGAGCTTCCCAGTTGCTTAGGAACCATTTTCCTGGAGAAGATTAATGTTCAGCAGAGTTTTAGTGGAAGAAGAAAACGGGCTACCTTCAAAAATGAGGCCATTTTCTCTCTGGAATGTTGCTTCGTTAGAACTGAACATCAGCATCACACTTAGCGCCGTGGTAAACCATCAGCACTGTCGAAATGAAAAGGGCTCCAAACGATTTTAGCTTGATCGGTGGTCTTTATAAAGACCGGTCAGTTGAAATGACGAACTCTACTCTGATTGCTTTCTCGCCTGCTCTTTAATCCGCTCTGAAGGCGACACAGCTGGACACATGCAGTGGCCAGCTCACTGTCTGCAGCGATAGTCTGTCTAGTTCATTTCCCCCTGAGTCTAGTATCACTGCTGTTTGTGTTATGTTTTTTCTTTCAACGTTGTACTTATTCCACATATTTGTCAGTTGTGTCCAAACAGGCAGACAAACATGGAGAGCGATCATGGCATCCTCAGTCAAAATCTAAATATTTTGCAACTGTTGGAAGCAACTTAAGTTTTTGTGTCTGTGATATCCGAACCCTGAAATCAGTTCCACGACTGCAAATGGCTGAATAACTTCACCAAATGTACCTGCAGTGGAAACGCACAGACGTGAAATTGAACTGATTTGTGGCGGTGGCGGTACGGACCTCTTCCATTTCAATGTTTTTCCGTCTCTCGTTGGCGGGGTTCTACCCCCCCGACAAACACGCATATATAACATAAACCGATGTCAGGAATACTTCAAGTCAAAACGGCAAAGCAAACTAGTGGCCTCCTACACTCACAAACACACAAACACGTACCACACTCGCCCTCCCATCTCCCCACCCACTGTCTCGCTCCTCCACAGTGTCTGTGACAGAATATAGTTGTCCGATCTGCATTTATCTCCTTGTAAAACATGAGACCACATTAGGAGCGAGTTCGCCGACACACTCGCGAACACGCATGTATTTGCGTGAATGCATGGCTGAACGAACTGGTGCACGATGGTAGACGCACGCACAAGGGGTGTGGGTGTGTGTGTGTGTGTGTGTGTTCGGTGTGCCAACGTGATGTGCGTCGAGGGCCATCTGGTCACCCCTGCCATGCCATGGTCCCTGTGAAGTGCTGTCAGCCTGGCCATTGTGGTCTCCCGTGGCGACTGGAGGCTTGCTGCACAGCACTTCCAGCCCAGGCAGCCGACCTCAGAAAAGGAAATTTGGGTCGCTCAAATGGTGGGGTTGCTCCCGAGCTATTTACAGAGCCCTCTACCGGTCCAGCGCCACCCACGATATTCCATATGAGAACCCGTGTGTGTGGTGTGGTGTGTGAGTGATGGGGGTTTTAGGGGGTGGGGGTGGCGGGGTAAGTTTCTGTATGCGTGTGTATGTGAACGCAAGTGCTTTTATGAGGAAATGTTGGCTTTATATTTATGTCTGCAGGCATTGTGCGGTGTGTGTGTGCTGGCATAGGGATGCATGTGTATTTAGTGCTTTATTAAAACCCATTATATCCAATGATTAGAAACTATCCGCTTTGATTATGAGAATAATAATTGGCAGCAGAAATAAATGATACACCTTTACCTGCGTTGACCCACTTGTCAAATGCCATAGATGAAATACCTCTTATTCACATGAATGCATAATAATTATAATAACATAAAACTGCCAACACATGGTCCAAAATCACTGCCAGATTTATGTATATTGTGTCTAAAAATCCGTTTCTGTTCTTGCCTGCATAAACATCTGGGGCATCATGGTTGCTGATCATGGCAATGCGATGAGGAGAGGAGTGCAGCCTCAGATTAATGAGAAACCTGCCTGTAGGAAACTTTTGGTTCAAGTGAGATCATGGGCATTTCTCTTTTGATGCCCATCAATTGGGTTTAGTGGTTTGCTGGTTGAGCCCTGCAGACGTGTGGAATAATGCCGAAACGGGGCTGCGGAATCCGTTCGCCAAGACGCCATGGATCTGTTGTGTAGTCGCAGCATTTTCCTGATGAACCACACCACGCCTGATGAGTGAATGTGAACAAATGTGACTCAATTGGTTGAGAATTGGGGGGTGAAATCGGTTGACCAGATGAACATGTTTATAGGCCCATCACGGGTACGTTTCATGCACAGGAGCTGAAATGAGCACCTCGCCTACATGCCTCTTGTATGTGTGAGAGGTAAGCAAGTAAACAATCTCTGGAGCGGCTCCAGGCTGAGGACGCCACCCAGGGGGAGACCTCCAGCGTAAGTCTCCCTAACGTTGTGAATATTAGGTTAAGGTTATTTTAGGCTGACCCACTGCAGGAGCAAATTACAGTGCAAGAAAGGGGGTGAAAAACCAAGTGGGCTGTCCACCATGTAATTTTCCTGTTTCTCTTTCAAAGGATGAGGTATTCCTCGAGGAAGCGCTGTTAAATTTACAAGCCATGACCCCCACATCAGCGGGAAGGAGGCTCCTCCAACGGGGGGAAGAAGCGCCATTGGACGGAGCTTTTATACAACTTTACTTCTCGATGGAACCGCGCCGCTGCTTTTATTAGCATCTTCGTGTATCTGTTTCTCCTCTGATCGTTTGGCTCGGCAATCAAAAGAAGCTAATGCGATGAAGCGCTCGCCTTGGGCACTTTTGTACCCGTTCAGTGCCGAGCTCCAAACCAGGCTGGTATAAGATTCCCGAGTAAAGAAACCTCACCCTGAACGCAGGCCTTTCCTGCCCGAACAAGAGAGTGGCCTTTAGAAGAATGAAGATGATCACTGCTTTACTCCTCGTGCGTACCTCCAGACGTCTCAACCATAATTATGCCAGTCTGGGAGAATTACAGGTACACTGGCATTACTTTGAATATACACTAAGACACACACACAAACACTTTTACTTCGTCTCCATCTCCATCAAAAGGTACTATCCTTTTTATTTCCTCATGCTTCAAGTCGGTAAACTCCTCAGAAAACCGTTTAGCTTTGGGACTTTGATCTTTGCCAAGAGTGCCTTACTGGCTATAATCATGTGCTAAACATCCCATGCTAAATTGCAACCAGGGGATAATGACACTTGAAAGCGAATGATTGTAAGTGTTGACACATAATGACGTTAATGCACACTGTGTACATCATCGATACCTCCTCCTCCGATTCTTCTGATGAGCATCCTCATCTCTCGAGCTGCAGTAACGAGGTCCTACATTCGTCCTCTTGAGTTTCCAAGGGGCCCCATGCCGCGGTGTGCGGCAGGGGGAGGGGATGTGCGCTGCAGTGCGGCTTGCTGGTTAATTATGGGTCGCGAGCTGCAGCTCGGCTGGCCTGGGCGGGTGTTGGAGCCAGTGGGTCTGGCACAGGGAGGTCTGGCCACAGACCCCGGCGGTGACGGCATGAAGTCTGGGACGAGTCAGAACACCAGCCCGGGGTTTGGAGCATTCCTCGCATTCCCTCCTCCCATGGCTGCCTGCCCGATTGTGTGTGTATGTGTGAGAGAGACTGAGTACAAGGGAAGGAAATGTGTGAAAGCTCCAATATGTGTGCATGCTCAATGGCACACGGCGTGTTTTCTATCCGGGCTGCATGGATAGCGCATGTCAAAAACAATGCATGGACATCCCAACGGGAGTCCTGACACCCGAGCTGAGAGTGGGGACAGCTAAGTCCATGATGATATTGCTGTCATTGAGTACGCAGATTTCTTTGGCACACTTCTATAAGTCTCCCTTGAGTGATTTTGACAGGACCAGCCTAATATCTTGTAGACTTGTTTAAAGCAGAGCTCTGCTCAGTTTCATATGTTTTCCCAGTTAAGGAACAAATCTGTGGGCAGAAGCCAGAAAAGTTGAGTCAAATATTTGATTTCCTACCATTATATGCCATAAAAAAAAGTAAGAAACCTCTGAAACCAGAACTTGGCTTAATAAGCAAACTTTTACAGCAGAGAAGCGCCGTTATGCCTTGAAACTTACCTTCATATAGTTTCACAATCATCATGTTTCTCCTCTGTGGAGGTTTTCTTTAATACGACATGACAGACTGGCAGCAGGACAACACATTCTGGGTGTATGAGACGGCAGGACAATTAATTTATGCAAGAGTTAGCATAAGACAAAATGCAGTCAATTTAAACTGTGTGTGTCTTTTACACTGAATAGGACAATATGTACATTTCCTCCCATCAACCAGGCCAAAAATATCGCGATTCATGATATTATCCTGATAATCATCAAAATATGCTTACAATGCAAAATGGCACCAACACATACTGGATCACTTCACCGTACATTTAATTAAGAAACAAAGTGTTTCACAGATCTAAATATCAATTTCTATTTAATCTAATTTATCTATTTCAATGGCAAATAAGCAAAACCTAAATAAACTAAATCATTTGGTCCCACTTCATATTAAAGGATAAATAAATATTTAAAAAATAGCAACATTGCATTGTTCTAAAAACCAGGTTCTATTTTTTACTCTATAAATCCTCACACTTATGCAACAATATTTCAGATTGAATTAACATGTTGCGACATGGCTTCTTAACCGTGCAACATTAAAATATGATATTTGAATTTCAATTCCAGTAAAACTATAAAAACAAATGGGAGAGTCCTTTATGACTCAATCATTTGGAAAACGTTCCAATCCATATATGTTGAATATGTTTACCTGAAGACAATATTTGCACAACTGCACAATTATTTCCGCATGTTTACACATTAAACTGTTAACCCAGGTGTGTATGTATGTGTGCAGGGTCCCTTTTGTGTTGTGGACGTTTCTATCAGGTCCCACTCATTGAGACGGGGTGTGACGTCATTCTCGGTGTAAGTTAAGTGATGAGGTCTCGAGCCTGGTCCGAGGGTCCTTTCAGCAGGTGACTAAAGCGTTTTTAAAGCATGTCTGTGTGTGCTCAGAGGAGACGAGACCTTGTAGATGCAGAAAGGTGAGCGAAGACCAGGAAGTCTGTGCACACTGAAAACACACATCAAAGCGTGCTGCACGTCAACGGGCTGCCATGTGTACATAACTCTGGCAGGTCTTCACAGACCTCTGTATCTCTTTCTCCGATGCCGCATCAAAGGATTTAAGCCTTACTTAACCCGGGTCAGCTCACCTGCGCGTTGTAATAAAGGCGCTGCGTCAAATATGCTGCAGTGTCACGGTCAACATGCCGACATGTAGTAACCTTTCTCATTCAGCTTTGGAGGTTTCACGACTGTAAAAAAAAAAAAAAAAAAAAAGGGGCCTTATTTTTAGCTCCCTTGATGTTCCGCTATGCTTTAAAGGAAGGAACCTCCTCAAAATTCATCTTCATGTATCACTGCAACTTCACCCAAAGGTAAAGGGTTAGTTCGCTCAAAAATAGCTCCAAAGTGGGGGGAGAGGGCCACCAGAAAAAGCCCTATTTCTTTCTCCCCGCACAACCTTTATTTTGACAAGGCTGGGAGAATAGGGTATTTATATATGGGGCTGTGTGCTGTGGTTTCTCCACAATTACAGAGTGGTAGTGCTTAGACTGGGAGGCGTGCTGGAGGTTTATGGAGGGGGACATGAGGGGACCAGCCCTCCCGAGCCTCTTACAATCTGACGTATGGGCTCGAATACCACGCGTTCAGCCAGTATCCCCGAATACTTGGACAGCCAAGCACATGAGACAAACGCACAAACATGCGCATTCATCAGGCAAAAAAAAACGTGAAAATGTATTTTCTGCATGTAAAAGTATGACCGGAGTTGTCACGGCCTGAGCCAAACCTCCGCAGCCCCAAACCTTTACATTGCAATGAGGCTCAATTTCAGTGTTTAGAAGGTGGTCAGTAATGTTTTGAGTGGTTCTGGCGTGGGCCGGAGCCTCTCTTTGTAGATCCACTGTATTATGGTTGCGATATAAACAAGGATTTTTTTTCTTCTACCGAACGTCTTGCACAACCGCTGCGAGCCACGTCGAGGACGACGGTGGGAGTTTGTGTTTGTTTCGTGGATGCTGTGTTGAATCTGGCGTTGCCCTCTGCAGGGGTGGTGGGGAGGGGGGGCAGGGTTTGTGGTTCCTGTCGGGGAGCCTGGAAGTCAGTCAGGGCGGTGGCTGAACCACCCCCCCACCATAAGCCAACATCCACCCCGCTCCCCGAGTGCACATGTGAACATTCACAGAAGCACATGTGAGCAAATCTAAGCCCATATCAAGCCCCCGGGCTTCATCTCTCCTTGTCGCCTCTCAAGCTCCTCAGCGCGGTGGATGGAGGGAGACGGCATGCCAGGCAGCCGACAGGAAATTCAGGACGACCTTGTTTGAAAGAAGAGCACATGATGCAACAGTTACACCTGAAAGGCCGCTGCCACAAGAGAGTAAAACGATTAAACTCTTTTGCAAACCGGATAGGTCGTTCTCTCGATGAGGAATATAGACACCTTTTCCACACCATTTGAACTTTATATTGCTTCAGACGTGCTCACGCCTGTCCTTTATGCCAGGCTTTGAAATGAAATACATCTCCAGGGGTGTGAGCGTTTTCAACAGGCGGTGAGCTTGTTGTGTCTCTGCGCTGGAGTGACAGATACCTGCAAATGGAAAACAAACAAGCGTCGCCCGGCGCTGATAGATACAGTACTCTCAGTGCACTGACATGTGCTTAGGAGTTTTTTCACTGATCATCCGAATCTCCTTGTTCTCGTTTTCAGGCTCACTCTTATTTCCTCCTACGCCTGGATTTAGTCTCCATGGCAGCAGAAACAAATACTCCCATCAAATGTAGCATATCAATCACAAAAACCTGTCTTTTTTCCCGATGTTTAAAGGATGTCACGGTTTGTGAGCGGAGAAAACGGTGCATTAAGGTGTACAGGAGGATTGTGGGTTTGTTTGCATCTGTGGCCGGTAGTCTTAGGGGCGTATTGTGATGTACACAGTGTGGTTTCAAGCCTAACTGGGAATAAATGGGAGATATTTGATGACGTTGCAGGTACGGTGACATGTTAAGACACCGCCGGCCGACCCTGTGACTAACTGTAATATGAGTCATCAATAACCTTCCCCCACGTGTCCGGCTAAAATGATTGTTGAATCAGTTTCTCAGCTCTTACAAGGGTGTGAATTAGTTTCAATGTCATTGTCTGACCAGCTGTTCCAGAAGATCAATGCTTTCCCAAGAATCACCGTCATGGCTGTTAAAATTGCGTAGGCCTGCCCTGCCCCTGACAGTTTGTCCAAGATGTAGGTTTGGATCACTGTCTTCCACTTCACTTTCAACAGGGCTGCTGAAAATATTCTCCTCTTAATCTGCATTTCTCTTTATTTCAGTGTTTATGAACGTGTTTTACTTCCGTTTACAAGGCTGGTATGACGGTTCTTGTAACTAATCCTAGACTTAGTGTGTGATATCGAAACAAAAACGGGAAAGGCAAAAATGATTTTAAATTACATTCACATACATCAATAGTAAGGACATAAACTTTTAAGCCTTTAAAACCAGGAAAGGAGAATTTAGCCATGTCTAGTCTCATATCACATGTCGATATAGCATCCATATATTGCCCAGCCCTAGTTGTAGTGTCTCAAGAGAATACTTAGTTACCGGTATGTATGTTCAGACATTTTTTATCATTTTTTAAAAATATTTTTTTTAAGATTTCTTCTCGTATCACTAGAGGGTGCATGCATACAGCTTGTTTTTAGATATACAATAATGAGAATCATTAAAATAGATTATTCAACATGCAACACAAATGAGCACGTCGATTAATTTCTTTGGTTTAATGCATACATTTTTTTAAACAACGTAACATCAGTGACTGTCGGGTGGAGAGAGAGAGAGAGAGAGTGACGGTGAGTATGAAGTCAGCAGCTCAAACCCTGTTATAGCTGTGAACGTAGCAGTTAGCCCCTACATTAGCAACTGGCTCAGGGATAAAGTTTTTTTAAATGTTTAAAAAAAAAACCCAGTCAAACTTAAGCTAGGCTGATCTTTAAGGTGGATTGATCTTTAAGGTGGACCAGCACTATTCTCCTTTCAGTGACAAGCTGCTCCCATGAGTCTCTGAGCTTTTTGAGCTTTAATATTATTTTAACTGTGTAACTGACAGCAGGGTAAACAGTTAATAATTAATATCACTATCTCTTTCCTGATCCTCTGTTTTGTATCGGGAAAACACAAAGCTGGATGTTTTCAAAGTTATTGTTGAAACTGTAATGGTATTATTAAGTATCAGTACTCTGTATCAGCAAGAAAAGAGGTTGTTTCCTTGCATCTCTATTTGTAGAGGCTTCACATTCTGATGCATATACACCCCTCATTTATCTTTCCATTCCCACAACAATATATCGAGAAAATAATAATTAATATAGCTACCTTGTGATTAATCTGATTAAAATGTTTAATCCAGCGACAGCCATAATTGTTATTGTAAACACAATACCACCTAATTTCAAGTAAAAGTATTTGAGTATTATTATTATAACAAATGTGCATTACCACATATCATAACTACTACTATATATATTTTTTGGATGGTTTAATCCATACCAATGCATCATGTTTTGTCAGATAATCAATTGTTTTGCATGTCCAATCTTTATCTGCAGAGTAACTATAGCAACTAGTAGTCTGTAATAAAGTGGAGTAAAAGTGTAAAATGCATTATCAAATATTGTATGCAATATGCAATTGTACATCTTCATCAACATCTCACAGGTTTGTCACCGGAGACCTGTATAGGGCGATTTTATTTTCTTTGGTTCTTCCTCTTCTCTCGGCACTCAGGGGCAGATCAAATAGGAGCTGCTCCTGTCACCTGTCAGAGGAATGTGCCAGGACTCGCATCCGTCAGCGGCATGTCTGGAACAGGCATGACTGTGCCTCGCTGTAGGCCCCCAGAAGCCCCCAGGGCGGCGCCACCTTACCTGGTGGATCGGCTTGGGATGCCTGTTCATGTGTGTTTGGTGCGCGAGCGCAGATCCACTTGCAGGTTTTGCACTCACGCATGTTTACGAAGCACCGACGCAGCCAGCGGTTCCGTCACGTGACCCGACATGTCCTGCCCTGCTCGTCGGCCTATGTGATGTCTGGGGTTTAGACAGGGCGTTCCAGCGTGTTCACCACCAACCTGGGAGAAAGAGGGGGGATTTGGCATGTGTCAACAGGCTTACCTGTAACCTGGGAGATGTGCCCCGCAGGCACCTAGTGATTTTCTCATGATTGTGATGGCCAGACGCAGACGACAGGGCTTGCAAAAGTAGACTCCTCAGCAGGACTGAGGTGGCTTAGCGTGGCGTCAGACACACACACCACCACATTCCATCGGGATGCTCTTTATGCAAAGGGAGGGGTGTTACACTAAGTGTGTGTGTGTGTGTGTGTGAGTCTATCACAATTACTGTTTATGTTTGTGGCCACTGAGGGCCGGTGTCACGGTAGTGCTCAGGGAACAGAACACGGGTCCAACCCTGAGAACCTGAGGAACCTGAGTAGACGTTAGGGGACTAACGGAGTCTAAGGGCTTAGGCCCGGCCCGACGCAAACACATACCTACTGTGTCTGCTGTCTCCATCACTGTGTACTGGAAAACAAGAGCTTTGGTGGAGACACTGGATCTGAGGGGTACCCCTGGGCTTCTACCCAGGCCCGAGCTATTTGTTACATATCTCGTGTTTGTTTTCAGTTTTTTGTTCACTCACAATATTCCTATCGTCCATTTTCCTCTCCCATGTCATCCTCCAGTTTCTCTGAAGTGGTTCCCGACCCAAAGCAGCAAAGGTGGCCCTAAATGTGAGGGGGAAAGGTGTGTGAGGGCAGGCATTAATCTCTCTGTCAGTTTGGAGAGATAAAAAGAAAACCCAAGCGCCTCCTGATAAAAGAGAAGCCTCGCGTGTGAGCGCGCGGGGGGTCCTTAAGTGACTGCTGGCATTGCATGGCAAACAAAAGCAAATGATTGCCATCAGCTGTCATGAGGCATGAAGATGAAACACTTACACAAGACAGATGAAGGGAGCAACTCCTACTGTTGTACCGCCACACCTAAAGACTCCGTTTGATCTCGCTGATGCCTCCTGTGAGCCACGGCGACAACAGGGAAGAGCTAGCATTTTTTTCTCCGCATATCATAGGTCGACTATGCATGCGTGGGCATGTGCACATATTTGGATTTGTAAGGTTTACACACTCGGCGTACCTGTTTTTGTTGGATCCGGTCAGTTAGGATTCAGTCACGGCTATCTGCCTCGCAATGGCAGCCGTTAAGCTGTGATTAACCCCACTCTCCTTTTGTCTTTGATTTACATTAACGCTTCATTTGTAATCGTTGCATATTGGCTGAGGCAGAAGCCGGACTGAGGTGAACTGATATGATAATTAAGATCAGCAGGCTGCATACCCTGAGGTGAGACTTGACGGTTGTATAACAGTAATAGCAGGGTTTTCGTCCACCACCAGAGATAGTGAAGAAGAGAAATCTGTAATTGCCCCAATTATCAAGGGAAACCTGCGTTCCAGCTGGTGGTAGAGTGGATATGACAGCAACCGTGCCCTGAGCTGCTTGTGAGGTTACAACATCACTTTGAGTCCTTTTGCATGAGCAACAAGGGAGTGGAATCATGTTTGCGTTGATTATAAATTAGCTAGAGGAGATGGGTTACGACCTTTGATCAACAAGGATTGTAACTAATTAAATGTCCGACCAGGGCGACATTGTTTTGGGTGTGGTGATTTGTTTGTTCTCCTTCCAAGTTGTCACCGTTGGCACAACTTAGGAACAGTGTGCTGCTCTAGATCACCATCTACTATTGACGCAATGTAATCAACTAGTCACCTCGGGTGAACCCTGTCTAATTAAGTTCACGGCGTGCTTAAGACCATATAGCAATGAGTTGTTTTAATTGTTGTTCTGCCAGCTTGTTATTCTATCTGGACGCAACTGTTTAAAAAAAAAAAGAAATGTTCAGGAGCGAAACAAATAGATGAATCTCTCTTGCGTAAACTTGTATACCAGCGGATGCACACACCAAGAGGTGGAGCGCGGTTTCGAAGTGCCAAGGCTGATGTCGTGCTAAGCCTCGGCCATCTCATGTCAAGAGGTTTGGATCACTCACACGGTGAGGTGTGTGTATTATTTACGAGCTTGCTCCCTTGTCACTTTAGGTAGAATTTATGGCTCCGGTGTAGCTGGCAGGAGGACAGAGCGTACATTAGGGAAATGGAGACAAAGTGCGCCTATCAATTTAAATAAAATCATCGATTAAATGAGCAGCACATGAAGCCTGATCAGCAACCAGTCAAATCGGGATATTAGTCACCATCGCTGTGCGAGTGTGAGCGGAGGCACCAAGGCTACGCTCCCTCTTGTGTACAAGAAGTTACAAAGTAGTGTTAGGCCAGAGGTCTCAGAGGGACTAATGGGCCGAGGTGGAGGGGTTTCAGAGTCGTCGTGAATTATTGAATATGATCAGGTTACATACAAATGTTCTGGCACATGGGAGCAGGACCTTGGTTCCTCTTGCAGGGTGGAAAGAAAGCCAACACCTGTAATCCCTACAAGGTGTAGACAAGCGGAAGATCACACTGCTGAGACACGAGTGTGTTTGCTGCCACATGTGCAAAGGCGTGTGTTTGTGGTCGGTTTTTCCTTTTAATTGTATTTATCTTTATAGGATGATGAAGCCGGATAAAGCTCTCTGTGGGATTAAAATGTATCACACGGACGCCAGTCCTGCGATGGACTGGCGTCCTGTCCAGGGTGTACCCCGCTTTCGCCCAATGAAAGCTGGGACATGCAAACAAACCTTTTTTTTCTCAAAATGGAGCTGCCGACAATCAGTTTTGGCTTCTCTGTGTGTCAATAAGTGGGAATATCTGTTGGAGACACAAACCATATCTTGGGACATTGAGCTTACCGGGGGACGGCTAGGAGAAGCTACGCTATTTTGGCCCACACCGACAACGGGTAGCGTTAGGGCAAGGCGTTGCGCAGGTAAAAATTAAACACATGAGGGAGTTTGGTTGTGGTATTAGAGCAAATGTTGGCGCTGTTGTACCGCGGAGACAACCTTTCTATAGTGCTTCAGCCCTAGCATTCACTACCAACAGAACGGTGACACTGATTCTCATCTCAGAGTCGTTATGTGTCGTCATGGCAAAATGGTGGGAACTACCACAGAAGCAGTTTCTAGTAGCCGGGTTTATATTTCTGTCTGTAGATGGACTTATTCAAACCATGTAGTAAGATGTAGCAACAAAACTTTACAGGTGGGCTGAGATCAAAATGAAGGTAGATTGCCGGGGGTAGGAGGAGGGGTTACGCCATCACAACATGCCGTCTAGTTTAAGGTCATAGTTCTGGTGACTTGACAAATGCAAGTCCAATATTCACTACGATTTAGGAGCTAAATTATCCACAATGATCTCAAGCTAATTGCGACTTTGTCTGTCTTCTGTTAGTATATAGTGGGCTTTTGGAGTAAAAAAAACGGCCTAATTTTGGTTCCAAAACAGTAAAAGTGAATCAACAGTAAAGTGAACTGCAGAGTCTGGTGAAAAAAGGGACCCTTCTCACATTACACACTATCTTATGACTCGTAATTGTGGAAATGTGGATCACGGCAGCTTTGACAAAATAGTTTTCAGTTTAGTTTAGCAGCAGCTTTACTGCCATCCACTCTGAATTATTCAACCACCTTTTACCCACAGTATCTCCGATCTCTAGGAGGTGTGATGGCCCCCCTCAGCTCCTGTTTCCTCCCCGTCACTAATTACATCTACATTTTGACGGCCCGCCCGTCTTCTCAGGGAAACCACTAATGAAGCGCTCTCTATTAGGTTAATAGAAGGCGATGAACCAAAACACTTTGGGGACAGAAACACTTAGTCAATGCCTCTGAAGAGTAGTTTACTCGTCTGACTCAAGGTGAAGATTCATGCAAATTCAATTTCCACCTTTAATCTTTAATTATTGACTAATTTGTATAATCATCTGAAGTTGGACATGATTAACAGGAAAACACTGTAAATTAGTTGTCGGTGCCTTTGATTTTCTTTGTCACTGATCACAGTCGGCACAGAAACGCAACCTTACCCCTGTAGTGATAAGTTAATTGAAATAAAACAATCTAAGCGGGGAGAAGAGACTGCTTTATCTCCAGCATCTACCTTGCTTTTGGCATTTACAATAAAAGAAAAGAACCGCCTGGTGACGATGAAAGAAAATCAGAGCCGCTTCAACAGAGAAAGAGCACACTTTGAACCATAAATCACACTTTCAGACATTCGGAGGTGCAGACTTTTCTTCAACTTTGTCAAGGGCTTGTCTTTGTTAGCTCATGGTGTATGGAGGGTGGGGGTCTGGGCATATTCGCTCCGGGGTGCAATGGAAAATCCCATCCTGTCCTATGTATTTCCCTGGTAGTGAGGTCATGTTGTCTACCTAACCGCAGGCCTTGGGACTGAAGCCCGTTGACTGACTGTTATTTCACTGGTTATGATCACTGGGTGGCAGTGTTGAGCCAGAAAGATGGAGTAGAGAAGAGATGAGAGTAGCACTCAATTCTGGTGGATTAACAGGTAATGCATCCCCCCCCCCCCCCCCACCCAAACCCCCCCCCAAACCTGCATATGAAGGCAAAGCTCTAGAGTGTATTGAGGGCAGCTCTGTGTTATTCCTCGACTGTCAGTTTCAGGTGTAAAGGCAGTGAAGTATACACGGCGCCCTACACACCCCAACTTTGTCTGACTGAGTGACCCCACTGTTTCCTCGGGGCCCTGCGACTAACTGAGAGCATTGTGCGTCTCTGCTGAATTTGAGGGACTTACCTGTCACCAGCTATCGCCCAAAGGACAAGCCCCCGTCTCTACTTTGTCATAGCGGCGACAGGGGGACAAGGGGATCCTTCCAAAGGGAACCTTGTTTCAGTAATCAGATGATGATGAAGTGACCCGCTCTGGATTCACAAGTGTCGATTGCAGCTGTCAGCGCCTGTTTGATGGGCGACCATCGCTCAAAGAGGGCCAGTGAATCGATTCAGCGTTGGAAACCAGAGCCGGAGCTTGTGTATAAGAAGTGTTCCATGTATTTTTATCAGGATAGATGCTCGAGAAGTGTGTTCCACACATCCACGTCTTCTCAAGTTCCGACCCTTTGCACACACTCTGTAAACCTCTCTGTCTCAGTCGTTCTGGATCGGAGACATACTCGGCTCTTCTTAATGGCCCTTTGTTCAACCTGCAGGCTCACAGGTCGGAGGTCAACTGCACCTGAGGCCGATTCCCACAAACAAAAGCTCTGTGTTTACTGGCACCAGGCCACCACTTCCATGTCTCCTGCGGGGGGGGGGGGGGGGGAGTAGTCAACATGATAGAGAGGGTCTACAGCAAGATATCATGAACTGTCTTTGTGTCTATACGTCTGTGCAGGTGTGTGTTTTGTTAATACTATGACAAAAAATGTTTTAAAAAAGTGAGTATTTACCTCAGTGATGTATTTATAGAAATTATGGTAGTTCAGTTCTCTGGGATATTTAGTTATTTTAAAGGATTAAAGTACCTCGAGTACAAGCAAAAACAGGAGCTCAAGATTGTAGGATTAGCAACATGCTCATGGAAAATATATATATATATTTTTTTTGTAGGAAAAATGTTCATTTTTCATTTGGAGTTAAATAAAAAAGCCGACTGTGTGGGCACAACCCGGGTGGTACGTTTCAGTAAAGAAAGTGAAGCTGTGTCCAAAAACCTGTCATAACCCTTCAGATTCCACCCCAGACATCCAAATCAAAACTGAAATGTTGCAGCAGACAAAAAACAAATTTGACCGTGATTAATGAATGGAAACGAGTCACACTGGGCACAAACAGGCAATCCCATTAACATCTGCGCCTGTCAAAGCAATAGACAAAGACTGCATTACCTCAATGCAATGTTGAGTAGCTATACTATTCATGCTTCCAACACTAATATCATGTAATGCTCTTTAACCCCGAGCATGGAAATCAACCAGGAAGCAAAGCCTCAACAATTCCCTGTACTTCCTCATCAGAGACGGCCATTCCAAGCTTCTCTGGCGCCAAGTCAAGGACAGCAGATGGGAATCTTTAAGCTTCCACACATCCGCCCACCGACGGAGCATAAGGGGGCTGCACTGACCAGATTGAACCATGAGCTGGAATAAAAGAAACTGTTGGGTGCTACGCGGGGACTGGGTGGCTGTGGGGGGGATGGGTCTTTGGCTTAGGGGAGGGGAGGGGTGGGGTGGGGGGTCCTACCTGTCAGGACATGAGTAGAACAGGTGAACCCCTGTCCCCAAGGCCCTGCTCTCATTTGCTTCCACCCCCACGCACATACACACACGGGCCAGCCCCCTCCACCTGTCACTCACTGTACCGGGAGCCAGCAGGGGGCCTCCCTCCCTTCACCCTCCCATCCATCTCTGTTACACCCCCTCTTTGCGTTCCATCCCTTAGCTCGGGGCTACCGGTACCATACCTCTATCTTTGCCGCCTTTTTCACTTCTCTGTATTAAGCAGTCGCCTGTTGTATTCAATGCAGTTGTGTTAATGTTTCTATTGTTACTGCTGATGGGGGGGAATTATAAGAAATGTCTTTTTCTTTGATCAGTTGACGTTCATTTTTAAACGGTTAAAAACAACAAATAAACAGGCTCATGAAATTCTTATTATTTGCTGTAAAAAAGAAACGGTGGCATCCGTTCAGTGTGCTGAGTCAGTATTGCGATTCGTTCGGAGCGAATGGGAGAACTGTGTCGTTAGCGTGAGCGGGGACATCTGCCACGTTTGAGACAAATAAAAGAAACACAAACAACATTAACAGAAAATGAGAAAAAAAGACACCGCAGTTCTGCCCGCGCCCCTTTGAAACACCACAACTACTGCACTAAAGATGGGACTCAAATGTGGCATTGATTTCATTATTGAAAGCGTTTTTTTTTTCCCGTCGCAGTCAATGCAAAGGCCCGGTGGAACACAAAGCTCTGCATGCTAGTGACATGTCTCTGGGGGGTGGCGGTCGTTCGTGCCCCCCTCAGGATGAATTGTAATCATTTTGGTGGTCAACGTTTCAATTTGTCTAACAGTTTGGTTTATGACCAAACGCTTTGGAAACTAATGCCATTCCTGTCGACCTCAGCTGTATATGTTTATGCTAATGTTAGCATTTAGCTGATAGCACCAGTGTGCCTCAGTACATCCTCACAGAGCCGCTAACTGGCCTGTAGACCCTGAACCTCCACCATCGCTATTCACTGCAATGTCTGTCAATCTATTCATTCCTTTATTTAAAAAAAAATGTGTTTTTAATTATTTTGTTAACAAGCAAATTACTTTGCCATACCTTGTTTATGTCAGTTCCATTGTTATTATCATCATTATAACAGTTCTGTTGCTTTTAACCATCGTGACCACAGCACATGTACAGTATTACAAGAGTTTAAATTCCCTGCCAAGCTTTGTTAAAATCCAGCAAATTGACCTTCCAGTTAACACTTAACCCCCAGCTGCTTCAGCAGAGCTGCGCTGCAGCCAGCAGAAGGTGACTGCGGTTATACGGGGAAGCCTCTAGCTGTGAATTTCCGCAGCTATGTCCGTGTGCAGCGGCGTTGCATGCTTACTTCAGCAGTATTTATTAAGTGCAACTTAAGATAATAAATAATGTTTTGGTCCGTGGATGTCGAGCAGCGAGTGAGTCACCCTACACATCACGGTCTGACTCACCTCAACTGCACCATGTCACAGACAGCCGCTGAGACCTGTTGTGATGAGACCGAGGCTGGGAGCTGCACGCAACGTCCTCGTTGGAAACGGCTTCACTCGCGAAATCTAGTACTCAGAATTTGAACCGAGCTTCTTATCCCACATTTAAAAAGGAATACTGCCTTTGCTCTCATTTGACACGGTGGCTCAAGAGCTTTGTGGGAAATGCAGTGCTCACGCATGCTAACATTATGACAGTGTGTGTGTGTGTGTGTGTGTGTGTGTGTGTGTAGCAGCTACCTGAGGGGCTTGCTGTTTTACACGGCTTTTTAAAATGTTTCTGTGGGATTAAAAGAGGTTGGACGCACACAGCACACTGCTATTTCCCTTAGGCGGGAGAGGAACCTTTCCACTCTCGGCTCACACTCCACACTAGTCACGCAAGCCTCGTCAGAGATAGGTGCACACGCACACGCACACACACACACACACACACACACACACACACACACACACATACATACATACACACACACACACACGCGCACACAGACCTTCCTAAAAATGAGTCAGAGGAGCAGCTCTGGGCGTTTTGATGTGTTATATGTTATATGCATCCTTTTTTTTCCAGTATTTGCAAGTCTTACACTCTTACACTCAAAGAAAATGTGAAAACTTTGCACCATCGATTGGGAAGTTTGTACTGGCTGAAGTAAACAATGCGCTGTTAGCAAATGTGTGTGTATGTGTGTGTTGCATAGTTTGGGTAAGTGTGTGAGAGACGGAAAGCGCAGGGAGGGCCCATTCAAGCAGGATGCATGTTTCAGAACAAGCTGCAGGGCATTGCTGAATGACTGATAGGAGAGACCTTTTAAACAAAGCTCCTGACACACACACACACACACACACACACACGCACAAAATCCAAAATGAAAAATCTCCACAAATCCTTCCCCTGCCTGTCTCCTCATCTTTGCGATGACAATTGTTTTTTTTTTTTTCAAAGCGGTTCACGACACACGCAATCTACAGTAGCAACTAAGATTCATGCCGAGACAAAGGATTTCATGCCTTGTCTTTCAGCGACGCATCCACCCACGGGCAGACAGCGGCGAACCAAGTGGCAACTGTCACCAGTAGGCGATGGATGCTTCTCAAGCTGTCATGGAGTTGTGTGTGTTGTGTGTGTTTTCTGCAGGCGTGGTGCTACAGCCAGACGGCGAGGGTTTGTGTGGAGGTCAAAAACTGTCTTATTTTAAGTCCTTGTCCTTGGTTGCGGATCTTAATTTCAGTTGCCAGGTGTGGGGGGGGGGGGTTAGATCCACTGAATTCCAGAGCTGTGTAAATGCTCTCAGATGTTTTTTTGGGGGGGTTAAAAATGTGCAGGGTTTTCTGTGTTGCACAGGGTCTTACACTCGGGGTGGCGCGCATCTGCAAGAAAGCGAGACGGGGAGAACGAGGAAGAGGAACGGAAAGCAAAAACCCAGACAAACCCGTCGGTACGTGAGAGAAACTTCTGAGTCCCCCCCTCGTGTGATCGGTGGCATTGAGGGTTGGAGCCTTTTTTTGTACCACTGGCAGGGACGTTTGAATCATAGTGGCCACAAAATGTCACCGCCACTCAAACCACATGGTGTGGTGGAAGCACATTAGGGCCTCGAGCGTGGCAGCTTTACTGTAACTCTTCATACTCGCTGTTCCTGGAAGTCCCACACAGTGTGTCCAACACTATTCCATGTCAGACGACAATTAGGCAGTTCTGAACTTTAATATATTTGTTCACAGCGGTCGGTCGCTCGTTGCATGAGAATCGAGGGAGGGAAAAAAGCGTCGGAGAGAGCGCGATTTCACGCTTCTCCCTTTCCCTGTTTAGAAAAACCCGAAATGCAGCGCTGCTTAGTTCATATGCAGTGTGCAGGAAGTTATTAACTGTAAAAGATCAAAGCCGGTGGACAGGATAAACATTCTTCCCCGGGACCCTACTCCTTCGGGGTATGCAACACCACTTCCTCCTTTTACAGACTGACTGCTGCCTCCGCTGCCACAGCACAGCGCACACATTGTCACCACATGAGGCACTGACCCACAATTCAGTCTGTGTGTGTGTGCATGTGTGTGTGTGAGACAGACAGCGAGAGATATCGAGATAGAGCGGGAGAAAGGGGTTGGCGATGTGTTTATGTGTTGTCGGCGTGCCGTCCGCGGTGCATCCCAGCTGCACTTGGGAGTTTGAAAAATGATTATGTTGTTGCGACGCGCCGATCGGCGGAGAGGCCCCGGCTCATGCTAATTTCCCACACGATGCTCCTCTGCTGGTGCACAGCTGCTGTGCTAAAGGACTGCCATTGGGAGTTGATTATGTGACCCGACCAGCTGCGGGTGTTGCAGAGAGGCTGGAAGGGAAGGAAGCGCTCTCTGATGTCAGCGGCGCTGGATATGTGATGCAAATGTGATCCAAAGCTGTTGCTCTGCGGAGGCTCTTCGCTGCAGGCGTGCAGGGTCGAAGGAAGGACCAGAGGGGAGGAATCTTGCGCGTGTGTGCATGTTTGTGTCATTAACGCGTCGCAAGAAAGCTTAACCCCTAAACACGAAACATAATCCCTATCAAATACCAACAGTGTTGGTTCTGCGAGGATGCAAAAACACATGCATCACATCCTCAATTTAAGCCAGTCGCATGAGAGGAAAGTGATACACAAGTAAAGTAACTAATTACTTTTCATAAGTAGTAAGTCATAGATTTTTTTCAAGGTAAAGTAACTTATTACTCATACTAAGTAACTTGCACATCACTGAATAGTCCCACCGAACACATACAAAAAAGTATGTATAACT
This sequence comes from Chelidonichthys spinosus, assembly GCA_029853015.1. Classification (NCBI taxonomy): domain Eukaryota; kingdom Metazoa; phylum Chordata; class Actinopteri; order Perciformes; family Triglidae; genus Chelidonichthys; species Chelidonichthys spinosus. The sequence continues at coordinate 7,449,170 of CM056842.1, forward strand.
TTTTGCCTAACATCACAAAACAGTGACCTTTTTGATGTTAAATCTGTGTTTACATCAATATCAAGGAATCGGGGACTATCTTGGCCCCCCTGCCCCCCTCCGCCAACCTGAGGTGAAACCCAACCTCCTCTTGGGCTCAATGGATGGCAGATCACAGGCCCTTGAGATCTAAAAGAGACAATTATCCTCAATTGAAGGCTGACAGGAAGAACAAACGCTTCATAAGTGGTGCAGGGGTCTTTCTTCTCCTGGGGGTTGGGGGATTAATCTGCTGACGGGGGCCATAGGAATGACCAGGTCACCATATAGCCAGGTGAAGGACCCCACAACCTGTTCTCTGAATAACAGGGCGAAGCGTCTTTGCGTCTGTCCATGTATATATGGAAAACCATCCCATTACACAAGGTCCAGCTCACCCAGCAGTGTGGCCCAGAACTAGAGACTAAAAATACAGCGTTTGACCTTGTTATTCCTTTGAAGCTCCGGTCTCACAATGTCTTTGTGTTGGGTTCGACGTCGGCTCCAGCAGCCTTTGCTGTGGTAGGAGCCGAGCGCCGGGTCCAAATGTGCGTTTAAAAATAGCGAGGCCTCTGGATGTGTGGCTTGCTCTTGCTGTTTCACTTGGCAGATTGAGGTCAGAGCGTATTGCCCGTAATCCGATTCATATGCAAAGCTGCGTGATAGGTCTCGTTACAGCCTGCCAGTTATTCTCATAGTCGGTCAAATCTGATAACACATTGACGATGGAGCGACGTTGATGTAAGGAAATGAATGGCTAGGCGGCGAACGAGGCGTTTTTTTGCTCCACATCTCCGTCAGAGCTTCGCTTCTCACTCGCATATTGGTTACAAATGAGCCTCATTTGTAATGATGACCAGAGAAACGCACACATGGCTTCTCGTGAGAGACCCCACGTTTTGGCCTCTCTGCACGCCATTAAAAAAACATTTAATCTGATAGAATCATTCGTCTTCGCGTCTGAGACCAGGCAAATCCAAGGGCAGCCTCCAGTATTTAATTGGCCGAGAGGATCGTTGACATCACGAGAGGTGAAAGGTCAGGCCGGGACAACCTCGCAGGTTCTTTGGTGCCAGGTTCTGTTTGAGAGTTCCCAGGTGCGAAAGGCTTTTCTTGTTGTTCTTGCGCTGATGTGAACATCTGCGGATTCATGCTGAGGCCGGAGTCGGAATTTTGAGAAAACACACGTATGGGTGGGGAGGATGGATGGGATTAAACATCTCAGTGCTGTGCATCCAGGGTTGTGCAAAACAGTATTTGGAAGAGTTCTGACGTGATCCAGTCGTCCTTCGTGGAGAGCGTTTAATTTGTTGAGCCACATGAGTGTTTGACTTCTTGATTGTTTTGCACCAACCATACACAAGTCCTTCCTAAGACCTGTTATCAGAATTATTATTATCTTTTATATATATGTGGAAAAATATGAGATCAAGCCAATTTATCTGACAATATTTGGTGATTTGGCCCAACACTAATATTATGGGCATAATGTTTTTTATTGAGGTGTAGTGTCTTAGTTAAAAAGAAAACGGTAAAAATCTTTCACATTTAAATTGTCATTAAACAGCATTTTGATCCATGACAGATGAGATGCGTTTCCTTTTCTAAAGAGGTCACAAATGCCAACATTAGTTTAGGCTCAGTTTGGTATGCAGCCGTTTCACCTGAAGGATGTGAAACAAGTTGGATCGACAAAACCTAAAACCCCAATCAGACATAACGGGCATCGCTACCATTGTTATCAACTTATCTGTTTTCTTAGGGCAGAAACTTAAGGCAGATAGTTTCTTATTGTGTACATTTGAATTTGAATGTATTTATTATGTCTCCCCTTTATTTCTATCACGACGGCTGCACATTCTACCTCTACTTTAAACTTCATGCAGCAAACGTCAAATTCCATAATTTCATTTTGGCCTGACACTGTCCCACAATGAAGGATATGTGGATTTCACTAGTTTTGGACAAAATCAAAGCAAACTAAATTTCATTGAACAGATATAATCTGTGATAAACAACAACAGAAGAATCTGTGTTATATTGGCTTCATGGCATTCTCTCAGAACTAGCTTGAAGAACTAGTTTGCTTGGTACAACCCAGTTTCAATTGAATGATTCATGAAATTCCCCTCCGTAAACACTTATTGTTTATAAGTAGTCTACGTTTGAACTTCCAAACAGTCGGTGCATCTTGGCTCCCAATCACAGCACGCCTTCAGACTCCTCTTGTGATATAAATAGACAGTATGTACTCACACATGTTGTTCCCCCTACAAAGGTCGCCCGTGTGCCTGACCCCTAACGTAAACACAACATGGCCTTCCTTTTCCACAGTGGCCCAGAGGGGTGCAGGTGGTCCACATGGACACCTCCTATATGGGCTCTGACCCGGGTTCAAAGGTCAGACCCCTCAAATGATGCCCTTCCTTGCCGCCCATAATTGCCCTGTTTATTTTTAGTCCACGCCGGGCTGCGTTGAGCTATTAAAAGAAACGCGAACATGAGGCCATCTCCTAATTACTGTTGGGCCAGCAGACTCTCACTTTCCCTGATTGTTACCATATGGTAGCCCACTCAGAGAGGAGAGGCTCATCTGTCACCTTCACTGTCTCTCAGTTGCTGCTCACGTGGCGCTGCACGATGCCACCTTTCTTGCAAGTGTGTGTGAATTTGCTGACGTCAAAGAGCCAAAGTTTCCATTTTGTGGGAAAATGCCGATTCAAAAACGATGACATTGAATTCGGGAACGAAAGCCACCGTCTCTTCTGCAACAGAGATGAATCTGATGTCTATCAATGCCATTCGATTCCCGGTCAAGGTGTCACGATCTGGTGAAAATCCCCAAGTAGACCGTCATTAAACAGGATGCACAAGACCATCAACAGATAGTTATCACGAGCCGTTGCTGGCAAGTATCAGTGAATCTGGTCGGAGCGTTTAAGGAAGCAGTAAGTAATTGGGTCGATTTAGACCTATTTGTGGTCAGAGGGAGGTTGAAATAAAGCAGCGGAGGCGGACATCTTGCTGAAGTTGTGAAGTTTACTAAGGTTTGATTGCAGTAGGAAGCCGGTTGTGTGGATTAGCAGATGGGCCTGGACAAAGAGAGTACAGGCTTCTGTTGGGAGGTAGTGCCGACATTTGATATGATGATGATGATGATTAGAGATCAGTTATTGTACCGAAACGAGTACAAAACCTCAATTTCGGGCTCAATTGGCATAAATGACAACAACGCTTATTTGTAATTTTCCCAGTGTTTATGTCTCGATAAGGATCTTTAAACTCTGGAAAAGCCGCTCTGCAATAAACCCGATCTTTCATTTCAACATTTTCTGATTTGCAGCTACTTGTTTTTTCCCCCGGTGCTCTCTCGTCCCTCAATGCCAGCTTATGTTGCCGGCAACATGTGTGTCAGCGTTGAGGCCGGAGCTGTCATGAAGGTGTCTGGATCATGTCAGACAGTGCTGGCCCACCCGTTTCGCTCTACCCTGATGGATTGGGTTTCCGCCGCACCTAGATTCACACAAACCTGCAGCTTCCTGCCGAAATGAATCATTGAGGGGGGGGGGGGGGGGGGGGGGAATAGATATATTCGCTGGAGAGCAATGCATTATGTTACTTAGACCTGTTAGGCAGCTCTGATGTGATGTTTTGTTTCCTGAGCAAATAAATTACTCTGGAAATGTCAAAGCGACCCCAAAGAAAGAGACTTGTGCATGGTCAATATCCAAAAGAAAAGGCTGGACATGAGGATGACTTGGACCTGGCCAGTTTTAAATAATATTGCTTTTGACTGGCAATTAATTTGCACTGTGGAAATGTAATTTTGTTTGGCCAATAATTATATTCTAATTACTGCATGTAAAAGAAAAAAACACTACTGAATGTTATTGAACCTGATACCAATCTGTTTAGTTGGTCCTTAGACACAAATCATAGGCTGTGGTGTAGAAGCACACTAACACTGATATTTGATACATCTTTTTATTCATTCGACACCTTGTAAATAAACATGCTATAACTTCTGCTCTTCTACTCTGTTAATCTAGGACAGTGTTGCAACACATTTAAAATAACTCATTAAAAAAAACAGATGTTGAAATGATTTCCATGAATAAGAACGTTCCCCGTTTCCGTCTCCAGTTTATACAGACCAAAGTGACACTTAAAAATCAGAGACAGCGTGTGGCATTTACCCAATAAACACTGCTAATATACAGTTATTAAATGTCATTAGATCCATCTCACTTACTGGAGTTGTTTTAAACATGCTAATAGCCTTTAAAGTGCCCAGCAATTTGAAGTGTTAAATATATGTAATATTTGTTACATATACCAGTATCTTGTTTACAACCTTTGTTCATTATCACCTGTTTCCTTCCAGTTTAAGGTGGCTGTTTGGTAGGAAGCTGGAGGCTAGTTATTACCCTTTTACACCTCTGTTTATCCCCAGGCCCTGCCACCACCCAACTGCCAGTCAGCTCAACAGACACAAAAGCCGGTTTCTGTGTTTTCCTAGAAGTAAAACCTTTTTTTTTTTTGTGTTTGTGCATGTCGCAGCATGTCGGGCCTGTATATGTTTGTCACACTGACTGGAGAAAAGTGTGTTGAAGCTGATATCGACTAGATTTCATCGGGAAAATGCGAAAATAAAGAAACAAAAGTGCAAAGATTTGATAACCCGGAGACTGACGTTGGTGTTACGGCAGCATCTGGTAACACTTTGTAATAATGGCTGATAACCCGGGTTATCAGGCCTGCTCGATGTGGATTACACTTTTATCTTGTTGGAATCTCAAACTTTCGGCTTTTTGAAAGCCTTAATTGTGGAAAAGAGTTTTTTCTCTCTCTTCGGTTCGGTCTGCTGAGGTAACATGTGAATATCTGAAGCACGTCCGGAGCTTTTCTCTGCCACTATTGCTGTTGTTTGTCTTTTACCCCTTGTGTAACATGGTGTGACTTGGGCTTTATGGGTGAGGTAATCCTTCAATGTGCCGTGCAGATGTACAGCAGATTTCATTACACCGCTTTTTGCTACGTGTGTTCAAACATTTCGTTTTGGCATGTGTCAGTCCTCTGGACCAAAATGTGTTGATTCCAGCTTAGAGCAAAAATATTGCAGCAAACAACTGTTGACCATGTAAAATGATAGCGGAGTAATGTCTTCCTAACCACAAAATTAAGTCACTCTCCCTCTATGTGTGTTGTTATCCGAGCTCCTCCAATATGTTGTTGGTTAATTGGATCACAGGCGGTAAAGAGTTTTTATAATTTACTGTCAAAAGGAATGAAAGTTAACAGCATTTTATTTAAATGAATAGCTTTTAAAAGTATCTCTTAGAATTAAGAAGTATAAACTATATTTTCACCAAATGATAACTTTTGGTAATTTTGAACACAAAGCTGAAGCTGATGGTAATGTTAATAGAATGGAAATGTTTCCCTGATGGGGGCGCTAGATGAAAGGTCAGAAGCATCAACATCAGTACCAACATCATGGCGATCCAAGCAAAACGTTAATCACACAATAACTTGATAATGGAAAAGTCAGAAAATTGCAAAAGTCAGTAAGATTCATCCTGTGGTGACCATGAATGCGTGTGCAAAATGTCATGGTGGTTCACCCTGCTGGAGTGATATTTCAGCTCGACTCAAAGTGGTGCACATGCATCACATGCAGACTCTGGAGGCTGCGGTGATGCTGTCATGCTCCCTGCCTAACCGGTGGGAGGCCCTGGGCCACTGTTGCCACCTGGACAGCTGCTGTCGAGGCCCCAGAGCACCCGACGAACACCTCAGCGCGGCGAACACACCTGATGGCGCCCCCTGTGGCTCTGTTCCCTCGGGAGCCTCGCAGGCGCCTGTAACGTCGGTTTCGGGCAACGCTCCAACAACAACGCGGAAGTCGATGGAAACCGAGTTTGAAAGCGGAGCTCGTAAAATCACCAATCGCACTTTTATGTTTGCTAACCGTCTGCTGCCACCGAGGAGGAGCCCCTTTTAATGAGGCTGTGCTCAGTTATTCATAATGGAAGGCTCGGTAATAGAAAACTGCTGTGCATTGGTTTCACATTTTTGAACAATAGCCAAACCAGTGAAGCATTAAAAAACCTACAAGGTTGTTGCAATACAGCATGAAATTCAAGACCTGAGTGTTCCAAACCAAGCGCCCGGTCCTCCCTCCAGAACTGGGATCAACAGCTAGATTCATGGGACACTCCCAGTTCCTCTACCTTCCTCCTAATCTTCCTGAGAAACCAAGGTGGGACTCTTGGGTGAAAAGGTCACTGTCTACCAGCATTCCTGGCTTGGCAGGGGGGCAAGGGTTGGGTTGAAATGGAGGGTAAGCAGGGGCATTGTGTGTCCCGGGGAGGGACCTCGGTCGGGTTTGGTCCTTCGGCTTTTGTTGATGTTTTTTGTTGTCATTGTTGGCCCGACTTAATACAGCATTCCTCCTGGCTCTGCAGCGAGCGCGTACTAGAGGAAGGTAGCCGTAAGGGGGGGGAAAGACGACAAAACAGATGGGGTTTTAAATCTTATGGAGAACAATAGAAGGTGACCCCCTTGAGCCGTTTTTGGGCCCTCACACAGCCTTCAGGGCCTCGAGCAGAAACCTGCATCACAATGACGCTAAATAGGCAGAGAAAAATGTGTGTGAGTGACCCGAGGAAAGGTTTTAAATAAATAACTAAATACAGTATCCACCTCTCAAATCAACTGTAGAGTTTTAAAATTAATTATTCCACCGCGGTTTGGCTGTAATACTTAAGGAGATCCTCAAGTTTTATTATACAGTTCGGCACTTTCAATAATTAATTTATTTCTTGATATTTAACACCATTTATCCGCTCATCTCAAATGCCTGGTTTGTCCAAAACCTTTAAAAAATCCTCCCCTTTTTTAAATGAGATCACAACAAAAATGTATTATATTGCCTGAAGTGACTGGAGCTAATGGGGTCAAGCTCTGGTCAGCTGGAGCTGAGCCCCTCTTTCTATTTTCCAGATCTTGACGCAGCCTCTGAGGGCAGATCTTCTCAAGACAGCTTTCCCATCGTAACAGGCCTGCCCCACTCGTCCTCTGCAGCTCTTAAAACAGATTACAGGTAAATGGGTTGTTTTACCCCGGAGCCTTCTGTCACTGAAATATGGATGCGTTTGAAGTGCCGGGCCCCTACGCGGCCGACGAAGCGGTTACATGTTTGGGTATGAGCAGGATCAGTCATTCTGCTGGCGTTATCACCACCGGTCCGTCGTGTCTGCTAAAGCTCGGCTAAATTCCTCCGTCCAAGATTCCTATCCTCAGGTGATTTGCTGGCTCCTCAGTTTCTCTCATTGCCTCCCTTTTTTTTGAAAGAAAAAAAGGGCTCGTCTGCAGCGCGGCCACAAACAAATTTGCTGTGGATCCACGTGAGTCAAATGCATTTGGCAGGTTTTGCCGTTATGTATTAGGTCAGCTCTCATAAGCCCACCCACCACTACACATATTTGTCCACACGTGCAGAGTTTTACCAAGTAGCCATGTCTGTTATCTACATAGACTTTTCCTTTTCCACCTCATTCGAACAGGAGAACCCGCCAAAGCTCCATCCATCAGATAACCCGCCAAATGTTTTTTTCGGGTCAGGCACATAATAGGAACGTTTCTTTGCTCGGAGCATTTCTATGCAGTTGCCAGGCCGAGGTTTTTTAAGACTGGCCCAGGGGAGCAGATTATGACTAATGAGGTCCAAGTTAACGTGACCAGAGGAGGCAGCTGGCGAGGAACAGGCCCTGGTTGAAATCCTTTATCGTGAGATCTCTCCGCGGGCCAGACTGAGGGACAAACTCACAGGAAGTACATCGCTAACAGACGCCGGTCACAAATGGGCTACAGTGACTTATAAGGAGATCTTGGAGAAGATGAGGGTTAACACTGACCGGCTTATTTGAAAAGGTGCTGAACTTGAGTCGGAGCATTAATATAGCAGCAAACTGTTATTCGCTGTGTAAGGATATAGTGGAGTAATGTCTACCTGAGCGGGGAATGAAGTCACTCTCTACCTGTCGTCATCCAAGCTCTTTGTTTACCCGGCCGGGCTGGACGCGTGTGCATGTTGGTGCATGTTGGTGCATGTGAGCGTGCTCCGCTGGCAAGCTTACGTCCCCCGCTGAAGTTAATGCCGACCGACGCCGTCGTCGCTGACGCGTAGCGACACACTATCACCACTTTTGCCCCCGTTTGCCCTGTGTGTGTGTGTGTGTGTGTGTATCATTTCTGTCATATGGGTCGACTATTGTAATTATCTCATTATGTTGTTTATTCTGCACACATGACATCTGTTTTACTTTTGTCTACCCTGGGAGAGGCATCCCTCCTCAGATGCGCTCCCTGAGGTTTCTTCCATTATTTTCTTCCCTGTTGATTTGAGTTTTTCCTCATCCGATGCGAAGGGGCTGATTAGTGATTTTGGGCTTTATTTGATCCTTTTTTAAATCACACTGTAAATTTCTCTCAATGTGCCTACAACTCTAATAGGACATACATGTAATTATGGCAGATGGTATTGTGGTTTAGTTGACCTCAACTGATGTTTTTACACACACACCTGTTCACTGGTCCCCTGTGTTTTTACATGACAAGGGATGATTAATAAGTGAGTTCCAAAAACATATTCATGTTTACATTTTATTTACTTTCATGATCAGTGATAGATATTTATTTTAATTTAAAAAAAGCCTCCGTATGTTTCCTTATATGTAATGTAAAGAGCAGACGTTTTTCCCGTGTGAGGTCCCATGTGAGCCGTTTTGTTTTCCCCTCCTGCTGCTTTATTGAAACCCCTGTTGTCATAGCTTGACAAACATAAATAAGTAATCAGTAATTGTTTTTGTGGTTCTGGGCTCTGGGAATCAATTATTATGCCTCCCCAAGAAATCATTTCCTCGTTTGATTTAAACACCAGCTCCCCCTTGGAGAGTCATCAGGGCTAATTGTGTCCTGGGGAGTGATGCGTTGTTGTGCTGCTGAATGTTTTAACAATGAAAGTGATCTTATTAATTTAGGCATCACTAGAGCTGGGATCATGCGCCAATTTAAAAAAATAAAAAAAGTTGTGAGACATTTCTTCATTTGGTTTGTACAGTTAGCTGGTTCCCTCCCTTGTTGCCCAGGATGGTCACTCACAGTGCCCAGGTGAGAGCGGCAGGTGTGGGAATAATCTGGGACCCACCCAGTTAGCCGGGGCCCCTATTCACACTCCACCCTAAGCCGGGGTCCATTGTGTCCCGCTGGCTGAAGAGGAGCAGAGGAACAGGACAATTATGACATTATGGCTGGGTGGCTGAGCAGCAGCTGGTGTGAAACAGAAGGCAGGAATGGGCGAGAAGACAGCAACAGTTCCCGCAGGAGAGCAATCCACCACATAGAGAGGCGTCGTCCCGTCTTCATTGGAGGTCGTCTGCAACGCCGCGTAATCATTTCATCCAAAACTGATTACATTTGAGGCCAAGATTTCTTCCATTATAAAATCTCACTTTCTGCTCAGTTTTAATTATTTTTCCCCCAAAAAATCAATTTCAAGGACATTACCAATACATAACATTTGGATATAAATATTTAAAATAATTATTGTAGTGATATATTCAACTTACTTACTCTGTCATCTGATGGTGCATTTTTGATGGAATATATCAACGAACGTTTTAGTTACTTTAGTTTTGTATAAATCTGTTCATGAGTCATGGTCAGAACACTTCAATAACACATAGTGTGTTACAGTTAAAGCATTAGAATTGTTAATTGGGTTTAAAGTTGCCTTCCGTAACAAAAAACAAGGTTTTTGAAATGAGCTAGTTTTGTCAAATGTGCTGACCGGACAAATTCACTCGTCGTCATTGTCACTCATGTGGTTTAAGATTGAACGTACACAAGAAGCTGTTCCATATTTTAGTTCCACGTATGACCTCTCCCGCTGCCTGGGCAGCATTCCCGTTTAGTTCCACACCGTCCAGGTGTTTGCGTCTCCGCGTCGTTGCCTCATCCTCTAAACCTGGACCACTTTGACATCAAAGTGGAGGTGTGTTGTTCCCTCTCCACGCTGAGGGGAATGTCATGGGAGAATGACCCTGGGAGAGGGCCGGGGCAGCCCCAGGACGACGTGGAGCCACCTGAGAGGAGCGGTCAGTGCATTCCTCTGTTGTCTCTGTAAAGGCTGAGTGGCCTGATGCTCGGAGAGTCACGTGTCCGAGCTACAGACGGGACGTCATCAGACCCTAGTTCTTATTCCTGAGACACAAAATATCAATATGAATTTGGGAAATTCACTTTCTCGCCTTCAGTTAGGTGAGAAGAATCTTATCTCACTTCGGCAAGAGAGTGAAGCGTTACTCCCAAAATATCTTTCTGTTCCTCTAACATCCCCTTAGAATTCTCCAGCCGTTGTGGTGTTGCCACGGTGACACCAAATTCTCCTCTGACCTCCTGTCTATTGAATTTGAATTGAGTCACAGTAGCTGATGAAATATTCAAACTGTCCTCCGTTGCTTCCAGAAACATCACCGCATCGATTCTTGTGGTGTTTTTAATCATCAAGTAAACAAATTCAACACTTGGTGTTTTGAGTCTGGTAATATCCAATCCCTTTAAGATGTCAACAAATATTAGTCTAATTGAGGTGCGTGTGCCAAATCATTTCGTTAATAATGTGGCCTTACATGGAAATGAATCGGGACGGTCCTTTCTTGAAGGGTCACCGTGTCTGCCCTCTGGTCCGTCCAGTTGCATACCTGAACCAGTGCTGTAAGTAATAAAGTAAGACATCCTTTGATCTGATGTCCCACCCAGAGGCTTCTCCCTCCGAGCAGACAATACTCCAATTCATTACCGGACCTGCCTCTTCAAAGCTCCGCCACTCTTCAGCGGGAAACTCTAAACTCAAGCCCCAGACAGGCTCTTTTTAAACACCCACTCACCCCCTGGGCTCCGAGTCGGTGGCTGGATGAGTTCACATAAGTCACGGTAACCTGCACATGTCTCCCCCTCCTTAGCCCCGCAGCACCACACCTATCCCCCTCAGGTGACAGGTGGATTATTGGGCATTGGTATTTGTGCATTCTCCTGCCCGGTTCAAGGCACGCCCATTGACCGTGGGAAAACGCCACTTAAGATCTTGCAGAGATTCTCTGCGAATGTCTATCCGATCTTTACCGTGACGTGACTTTGGCGTTTGCGTGAGAAGTCCGACCGTTTCTCAGTTTGAGCTGAGGCCGAAGAGATTTTGTGAGATGAAATCAGAGTGACATGCGTGTGTCCCCTTTTTATCGAGTGTATTCAAAGCATCACTTTACACCGGGGTGTGTTTGTTGTCGCGGTGTAATCCCTTGTTATGACCTCAAATCGTCTGAATGGCTTGTTGGGCACTCAGGAGACCACTGAACCACTTGACTTACACAGAATTAGTTTGACTTGTTTAGGATGGGTGACCTGTTGATCCGTAAATTTCAAATGATTTTTCCCACGATTGTAGTTATTCTTATAGAGATTCAGAATGTGGGTGTTATTAAATCCCTTCGCAAACAAACACAGCTTGCCTTGCCTTTTTCATTTTTCACTTGTATTCAAAATACAGGGAATAAATACGGTAAATACACCTTGTTATTTAGTCATCATACGAACGGCCATATGCTCAACATAACTGGATAAGCTGAAGAACAGTTTCCCCCCCCTTGGGTGGTAAGAAACTAAAAAACCTGCACATCTCACCGTCTCATTTTCCCTGCTGTCTCTTTCTCTCTGACCCTGTTTACCCACGACTTGCCAAGTCTGATGTCAGCCCTCCGCACACAGGGTCCCCGAGTGAGTGTACAGTTTCTGTTTTGACACCCATTCCTAATTACACATGTAAATGATTGATCACCTGAACTTGGCGGGGGCAGGCGGAGTTGGAAGTCCTTGTTACGTGACGCGCTCTGCGGTTATGTCCAAGTACGGGACAGTTTCTGCTGCCGGGGAACGGTGGAAACGTATACCTGCGATGGCCCGAGAGCTCGGAGATTAAGTTCTGAGCCCCTGCCATTTGGACCAAAGACTCTCCCTATTAGCCGGCCCTTGAGGAGCAAGTTGCACAGGTGCAGCTAGATATCTATGGCTCTTTGTTTGGTCTAATCCCCATACAATTTAAACGGAGGCTCGCTGCCCACACCTTTTAAACCAATGCAGTGACACCTGAGGGGGCCTGGCCACTGAAAGCAGAACTCGCCTACTTTTGTGAAATGTGATTTGCCTAATTGATTTTGGAGTGGCCAGTCTAGGGGTGCCTGGGGGTAAAGAAAAGAAAAGAAATAGATGGATTGTGATGGAAGCTGAGGGTGCTTCCTCCATTCTTACCGGTGAAGTGAACCTGCTGCTTCCAGGCCTTCTGATCCAAAACGATGCTGAACACGAGATACAGACATCCCAGCTCAAATTGTTGAGAAAATAAACAGTGACCTAAAGCCCGAAAACCGTGTAATGCTTTTACAGATGGGGTGAGAACTTTCCTTTGCCTGTTCTGCCCGGCAACAGCTGTCGGGTGCCTCTGCGCTTTGAGTCAGGTATGGAGCCAATCTGAGGGCCAGGAGGGTTTTAACCCCAATCTTCTCTCCCCTCATCTCGCAGCCTGGCACACATGGGCCGCGCAGCTGCACTCCCCATTGATCTACCGGGCTGCCTGGATGGCTGGCTGCAGGGAGATAGATTGGAGGGGAAATGGCTTAATTGTCCTCACTCTCACTTCTGGAATGCAAATAGCTCTCCACCACACTGGTCTCCACTGTGAGGAGAGCCCCGCGTTGAAAAAAGCAATGTATTGTGAGGAAACACGTAGAATGATGTGTTTATTAGCTCTATGCCAAGGCCGTATGTTTTTTTTTTTGCGTTACTTGTTTAGTTTTTTCCAATGAAGAGAAGCCTCACGCTCCGCCTCCTCCACCGTTCATCAGTCAGAGGTCAAACAGACAGGCAGGTGAAGGGTCATGATTGGTATAGGCGGCAGATGAAAGAGTTTAAACGCTGAGGCGTATGTGTTCTACCTGACTTTGATCTCCACCTCTGGTAGCCAGGAGCTGCTGGGAGACGGCTCCCTCTGAGACCGGGCTTGCTCAGACCAAGATCGTCTCCTCGCCCTGACGGAGCGTTTGGCGTGACATGTCAGGCCTCCACTCAAAGCTACAAGTCCACATCCACCGAATATCCTTGAAGGCGTTTCCCCCTTTAATCCACTTGGCCTGATTGAATCGATTCCATTTTTGTTTTTTGTGTTGTCCTTGATCATTATAAAATAAACTGGCGATGTAGGGCAAGAATGCAGCCAGGGAGGCAGAGATGGAGTGTGTTTTTTTTTTGGTGTGGTTCAAAGATGATACAAAAAAGTCTCTGAAGCTTTGATGTTTCTTGGCAGGCTTCAGACAGCAACTGACAATCTGACGATCTGGGAGCGCAGGCCTTTTTAAATCTGCGGGCCGGCCTGGCCCCAGTCGTCTAGCCCTCCAGTAACAAACGCTCTAATATGACAAGCTTAAACACCTGAAGCACTGCAGCAAAATGGTCATGACAAAGCCGGGGTCAGGAGAGCAAACTTTAAATTCTAGGCGGCATGGGCCTTTACTACGACTCTTCACTCACTCCTGCTTGAGGAAGAACATTTTTAAAATAATTAAAAGCAGTCACATCAGCTGGAGCACTGGGAGAGGAGCACTGGGAGAGGAGCACTGGGACAGGAGCACTGGGACAGGCTCACAGTTATGACGCACAGTTGCTGTCTGGAACATAAGTGCTCACTAGCCAAATCCACAAGGACAATATAAAGGTTTCATCCCTAAGAGTAAAGTAGTGAGTGTAGTGATTTTTTTTTTTTTGCAATAGTAATATGTATTCTTTTTTTTATTTGTTTTATTTTGCATAACATGTTCTAAATCGTCTAAATAAAGATCTTAAAAAATGTAAAAAGGTGTTTTCCCTATACACACGGCATAAACAATCCAACCATTACATGTATCTCTTTACAAGCTGCACAAATAATGAGAACCAGATGCATCTTGTCACCCATAAAAATAATATATATAATATATATATATATATATATATATATATATATATATATATATATTTCAAGGTCAACCACCTTGAAATGTTCATATAACCTTACATTGCACAGCCCTTTGTATTATCATATAAAATGCCATCAACACACTGTAATACGTAGACGTTCATCAAAATGATAGGAGGACTTGTCACACAACAAACTGAACAGAGCAGTCATCTTTTCTCCTTGGCTGATCTTGGATGTGGTGACTGTAGTCCAGGGCAACAACGTGAGCTACCCGTGAAAGAAGGATTAAATATAAATAAGATATCCAAGGTCTGAGCCGTCTGAATCCAGCTGTAGTCACCAGTGAGAGGGAGACTCCATGTTGCACCTGTGTGGAACTGTTTACGTTCTCAACACTCGGGCCCGGTAGAAAATAATTGGACGTGCCTCTGACAGTCCTGCCCCCGCCACAGAGGACTTTTTTTTAACTTTGTTATGTCAGTGCTTTTAATGTACGTACAACTATCGCTATGTTACAATGATTTCAAGCAATACAACAGAAATTGTTCTGAATAAAATAGCCCATGATGCCTTTAAAGCTGCTATAATCAGTATTTGTTTTTATATTAGCAAAGCATCACAACTACGTGTATGTGAAAGATGTCAGAGAAAAAAACCCTGGTTTTATCAGCTGGCTCTTCAGCTCCACTGAGCTTTACTGCCTCTTTTAAGTCTTTGTTTTGGTTTTCTGGCTGGCAACTTTACTGTTTTGGTTCAGACTCACCACTGTCATCTGTGTTTTAGACACACACAGGAAGCTGTTCCCAGTATAAAACTCTAAAACCAAATCCCACCGTGGGCAACCTTCCCAAGCACCAAACAGCAGCAGAGAGACCAAAGTTAGTGACTAGAGCGCGAAGCATTTAGCAACTAAAGAGGCGAGGTATATCACTCAGGAGTTGGTGGAGATGGAGCTACTATTGGACTGAACACCAATCGGGTGGAGACAAATAATGAACGCTAATGTTGCTCCGTAACTTCTGAACGTGTCGATAGCCAATGGCGGCTCCTAACGACTTTGCAATATGAATTTAAAGGTGATATGTCAACGGTGGATTTGCGTCTTGTTTCTGCTGCCCCCAAGTGGCCAAAGAATCAGTTGTTGCAAGTTGCTACATTTTCTTAACTTTCTCCTTATTTTGCATCCTAAAGAATCTTCTAATTATTTTCTCAGTTTTCAACAGAACCTCAAATTTCTCTATTATTATTATTATTGCATAGTTAAAAGCTCCTTCTATTTTTTATTTACATTTTCTAAAGGAATTCTCACATGTAACATACTCTCGCTGTATGATGTAAAAAAAAAACAACAACAACAACAACAAATCATACGTACAATAACATCTTAATAGCAGCTTGCCAAGTCTCTCTCTGAGGGAAGCTGTCATCCGATCGGCAGCGTGGTGCAGGCCCGGTGCTGCCGGGGCCATTGTGTGCTATTGTAGGTCACAATGGAACTTAACACTTGACAGAGCCAGAGCTTGTTGTCAGGAGCTGAACTTGATCCTGTCAAGTTGTTCCCATTGAAAAGCTATAAAGAAAGGGCTTTGACCTCACGGCCTCGCCAGCTCTATATCAGGCCAAATATGAATAATCCAATTCATGTGATATTCATCAATAATGAAGGAAATGCTGTCGGGCTCTGCATTTGCTTGGAAACTTGTTTCGACATGTTTCTAAAATTCTGATTAGGCCTCTTGTCGATGTTGGATAACAGGATATATTGGTCGTTTGGCCCTGGTGGTTTAGCCTGGCAGCCAGAGGAGCCGTCCTGCTGCCCAGATAGATGTCCCATCCTCCGGGGCTCGTCATCTCCATCATCTCTGGCATTTCAAACTGACGTCTGCCTCCCACACCGTTGCCCTGCAGACCACAAAAGGGGCTTCACGTTACCCAGAGGGGGCAGTCGGTAACTTCAGATGGATAATCCTTGGACCTGGTAAACCGGTCTTCAATAGGACCGCCTGTCTAAATCTGACAGCTCATCTGCTCTCAAGAGGGAGAGAGAGAGAGGGGACAAACAGAAAAAGTATAAATGTTCCTCTTTAAGTTATTTTCTTGTCTAAACATCTGCAGCTTGTTAAACCTATATAAGCCTTTCTTCTGGCTTTATGGGCATTGGAAATCTTTTTGTTTTTAGAGGAGATTTGTGGCCTGAAAACATCTTCTGTGCAGTCTTCCCACTTTACTTTCTTTGCAAATGACTATGTCCATTGCAATACTCCAGAGAACTTAGCGTCATATGTCTCCTGTACGTGTCCTCGAATGCTTGTTAACAAACCTAGCAGCCTTGCCAGCCCGGGATGCCACTCCCCCAGGCTGTGGTGACCTAAGATGAACTCATCTACCATCTCAGCCACCAGGCCTGGCAGGATCATCATCTGTCGCCCCACTGATCCATGCCAGCTTCCAGGGTTTTTATCCCCCCCTTCTTTTCTACCCGCCTCCCCTGGCACAGGGGGCAAAGATTTACAGTGGAAAAATATAGTATATTTTCCTCCCATGTTGAGCTGTGGGGTGGGGGGTGGGGGTCTGGAATGTGTGTTTGGGCACCATTTCTGCTAGGAGTGTGAAAAAACAACAGAGCTGTAAACACCCAGGGTAGACCCAGACTGGCTTCTTTGTTCCAGATGCGGAGCGGGCAGGCGCCCACCATTAGTGCGCAGCTCCAGCCAAGGCGCGGGGCCGCAACCCAGCGCGCTGCCACCGTCCCCGCCTGGCCGTCAGCTGGCCGCTCCCTGCACCGCTGTGGACAGGTTACAGCGCATTTACAATGAGCGGAGGTGTGTGTGTGTGTGTGTGTGTGTGTGTGTGTGTGTGTGTGTGTGTGTGTGTGTGTGTGTGTGTGTGTGTGTGTGTGTGTGTGTGTGTGTCCGCCCGCAACCGGAAAAAAAAGAGTCGTTTATATCAGATAACCCCGCGTGCACACCGAGCTCGCGCAGGTTTCACCAGAACGGCTTACATTGGTATTGAATGCGGTTAAAGGATTCCAGGCGACGTTCAACCAATCAATTAAAAACGTTTAGGTCGAGCCGTCAGCGGCAGTGGGCGCTGCTGTCATCCGCTGTCTGGCAACAATTACGGCCAATGATGAATCCGGAGCAACAGAACAGACACGTTGCGCCTTTTTCCCACGCGGCGGTAGATTTTCACTTTGGGGTTTTGGATGTAATTGTTTGTGTCCTTTTTACTCTTTTATTTTCATGTATTTTCTTGTTGTTATCCATTGGCAATTGGCTCTTCTTTATTTGTAATTGTGCCAAATGGTGAGAAATGCCTGATTTATGAGCTCGACTGTTTTTCACTCGCTTTAACTTTCACTTCTAATTGGCCAATTAAAAAAACGCGCTAATTCTGGTAAACTGTGAGCGTGCAAAGGCGTTATTTTTTATTTTACCGTCGAAAAAAATATTTGAAACCCCAGTAATAAACGAGGGTACATTTTTCATTCGACAAATGCAGCTTTTCTGTTAATAATTAAATAAGTTGTGCAAATATTTAACGGAATTTTGAGCATCATTTCAGCTCCTCACTATTGATTATTTACATAGGCCAACAGCATTTCTTTATTAACTGTACTAAACTGTGTTATTTAATTATATATTGTAGGTTCAAGAAAAGATAAATACAGAAACATGATTTAAAGTGTCGAATCTAATTGCAAACATTTTCTACAACTTCATATTTTTACATGCAAATAGCATGTGATTATTAATATTTCAATTAAAGTCCCATAATTGCAGGCATAAATGGAAAATGTATACAAACCGTACCTTAAATACATTCATTTTTTATAAGAAAACAACGAAAATTATCACACTTTTTTGGAAATTGAGAAATCGTAATTTAAAGCTTAATTCAAATTAGCATTCAAACAAGAAATAAAGGACATAATTTCCTATAATTATTGTCTTGAAAACTGACAAAGTCCTCGCCACAAATCCATTCAAACTATGACATGATACGAACTACTCACCATAAATCTATCAGTCTCCATCAATAGTATGCAATTATAGTTCATGTTTGTTTTAAAGGAAAAAACTCCATGAACACAATAATCAATAAGTCAGTCAATTAAATTTATTGCAGATTAATTTTCCTGTAGAGGAAGCAGAACTTAGAAGTATATAGAGATATTATTATATACTTTTGTAAATGACATGATTAATGGGCATGTTTCTTCTCTCATCGGTGTATAACAACTTGATCTCTGAGTGCCAAGACGCTCACCCACGGGTGATGTTGGTCACCTAACACCGGTGAACTCTCAGGGGCCCTCGTGGGGGCCGCCAGCACACGCACATATCAGCGGCAACGTGGCTGCACTTGTGGAATGAGATGCCGGCCGTGCAGATATTAGTGCTCCTGCGTGATGTCGCCCAGAGGAAAGATTAGGCCGTTCATCCTGGGCTCTGCCCCGGCTCCTCCTCCCGCTGCCTTCTCTTTCCTGAGGCGGAAAACAGTCAAGAGAGGAAAAACATAAATCCTATTGTTTGCATTGGCTTTGTTTCTGCAAAAAGGATTGGAAAACGGTCGCTTTGTGCAGTGGATGGGGTTTCTACTGACAGATGAGGGGAAATGCAAAAGCTTGACTAATCTTGAATGGCTTATATTGACATAAAAAGCAGAATGGAAGAGCTGCAGCCATGTGGCCCGAATATTCAAATCCCAAACACATACATTAAAAGCCATCATACATCAGTGAAACGATATCTGGTTTTCATCTGGTTGGAAATGTGCAAAAAGTGGGTTTGTGTTTGGTATTTTCCTGTTTCTCACGGCTTGTCCACACTTTGATGCATTTCTTGGTGAGGATAATTGTGTCAAAACCACACCACGGCTTCAGACCCATCATGGTGCGCTGCTGAAATGTGGGTCTTTATTCGTGTCTATTATGTGGTGAGCCGGGCCTGTGATAATAAATCCCGGCATCCTGTCGGGGTCGAGGACTTGTCAGTCTGAGTCTATAGGCCTCGACTCGTGCCCCGGCAACAGAGGGTTACTTGTAAAACATGATGTGCCAGTGAGGAAGATCACAGCCGCGGCAGTTGCCCGGGAATGTGCTCTTGGTTTGTACACAAAGAATGCTGTCACTCTGCATCAGAGCTGCGTGATGGACAAACCCGACTGGTGTGTGTGTGTGTGCGCGCGTATGTGTGTGTGTGCCTGTGTGTGTGTCAGACACACCTCTGCAGACGCATGCTCCTCAGCGCCGTACAGCCGAGCAGACGCCAGTGAGTCTGGGCTGCATTCAGGAGTGTGACTGTTTTTTGAACATCAACCCGTTGCGTGTATTAAGACAGCCACGGCGAGGACCCATCCCTGCCCTATGACTGCAGGGCTTGCCTTTGTTCTTCACCCGTAATACAGACATAATTACAAGCCTTGGAGAGCCTCCTCACCTTGCTCTCTCTCTCTCTCTCTCTCTCTCTCTCTCTCTCTCCCTCTCTCTGTCTCTCTCTCTCTAACCCTCGTGCCCACACCTTTTGGCCCTGCATGGCTTTTTGACCGATCCTCAGGTCCTGGACTCGATCCTCCACATTCAGCTGTCCAAAGCGCCTCGCAAAGAGAGCACCTCACGGATGCCCAATGAGCTTCAAAGCTCCTGTGTTTATCTTCATTTGGCCTCCCTGATCCCATTCATCTGTCAGAAAGTGTGACTTTTCCGTGAACTGTACGCCCACAAAGGTTGTTTTCCCACTGATAACATGCAACAACTGCTCCCATTGCACCGAAACCTCTCAGTCACTGGGTGCCAACTGTAAAATGCCATATTGCCACCATAATTCCAACCCCAATAATGCTGCAGTAAATTCCTAATAGACACAGCCACATTATTGCCTCCTCTCATAATGTAAATCCCCAGTGAGGGTTTACAGCTGCGAGACCGAATGTGCGAAGCTTGTGTCCACAATATGAAACTGGCCCTTTTTTTGTGACTGTAATTTTTTACTATGATAATAATTTGTGGCTTTGTTCTGGCTGCCTGGCTGAGGCCTGTGGGGAATCGGGAAGCGGTCCAGCCCCCAGCAGGCCTTTTCGGAGTGCTGCTGGATTCCCAGTAGTTGCAAGCAGGGAAGGACATGACCAAAATGACGGGGTTGGACAGCGGCTCTGCACCACGCTCAACCCACCAAACACTCCGCTTATAATTTCACTGCTGCTCACATGTGATTAAAATGAGATGAAAATCCTGTATCGAACCGCGAAGCACGGTGACTCCGTTTTTGTTGGAAACGTGGCTTTGATGGCAGGAGAGCCACCGTTTCTTCTCCCACTGTCGCCTTTCCTCCACCTGTGGGTTTACTCCGCTCGAGATTGAGTCGGCAGAGGCTGAAATAGGAAGACAGGGTTGCTCTTTGAGCCTGTGGTCACCAGTGGACCGGCCCCCGTCCCCCATTAGATCGACATGCTGACTCAGCACTTTCTACCACAATCCCACCCTCTTTTGGTTTCTTTGCTAACATTTTTTTTTTCATCAAGCCTGACATTCAGTTAGGAATTATGTGACTGGATTGGACTGAGTTTACTTTTTGTTTTTAATATCATCTAAAATCAAACAGGCTTTTGGATCAAGAGTTTGTCATTTTTCAGTCTCCTTCAGAATTAAATATTCATCTTCATTCATTTTTAGAGCAATCAAACAAATCATGTGTCTAAGCATTAATGCACCTATAACTGTGTGTGTATATGTGTTGATCCACTGTTTTTATTTTTAAATAAGGTAACTGTATATCAGTTGCAGTGTGTGATGAGTGAGCTGTAATATTAGTAACCCAAGTTTGACAGTAATGGTGTGTGGACAGGACGACAAAATACATTTAATTTGTATTTCCAGATTTGTCTGCAAGGAATTAAATTTAGTTGGAAGATTTTTTTATTAAATCTGAACATTTGCTCCAAAATGAAATTCCAAATATTACAAAATGTTTTCTCGGTGATGGTGACATTTTACACAATTCAAAATTAGCCTCTTTCTCTTCTATTCAATTTAATTAATACGGATTACATTATTAAATCTTTTAATAATAAATATAGCAAATAATGGGAAAATTAAACTCAATGAAGTTTATAAACGAAAATTGTCAAAACTAATTTTGTTTTAGTTATTAACACCAGATAATTTGAGGCTAATTATTGTTATTATTATTTGAGGCTTCATTTGATTTAGATTGTGTATTATTTATAAAGGAGCATTGCGCATGTTTTTTTGGCTTAAATATTTAACCTTGCCTCCTGAAACCGAGTTGTTTTACTTTAGAAAAGTAAGATAAATGTAATTTGTACCAATAACATTTCTGTGTGACCAAAAATAATGTGTATAGGAGGAGGTGTCTGCTGCATCCCGTATCACATGTGAATGAAGTTTCATGGTGGAGCTCCAGTGACAGCTGGCTGCTGCAGACCAATCAGAGAGCTCGCGGATGGAAGGCTGTGTGTGTGTGTTTGGGGCTCAGTAGGCAGGAGGTGTTTGAAGAACCGCGTCAGCTCCTCCAGTGATGTAAAGAAGGGCCGCGTTCGCTTTTTATTCGATCGCCTTCGCCTCCTAAACATTTGCGAACATGCACGCTCGCGCTCCTTACTGCGGGGGACTTTTTTTCACGCGCGCAGCGTCGGACGGAAGTGTGGATTTGTTCCAAGTTTTCCTCGCTGCCCGACAGAGCTCATGAACGCCTCTCCAGAGCGACGGGGTTTATGGACTCAACGTTATTAGCCAATGATGTCTATGGGTTTCATGCCTGACAGTCTGAATGCCTCCGATCCCTCCAAATCGGCCTTTCTAGAATTCGGCCACGGACACCCGGCCCACCAGCAGCTCTCCCCCGGACTCTCCCACATTTACCCCGTCCATGGCTTGCACGCTGCTGGGCATTCCCAGCACGAAAGTCCGTTTCCTGGCAGCGCGTCCTATGGCCGCTCTTTGAGCTACGCCTACCCCAACGCGGTGAACGCTCATCCCCCGTCTGCTTACATGCCCTACCAGCATAGCAATCACAGCAGCAGCAGCAGCAGCAGTCTGGCCCACAGCCGATTAGAGCACGCAGGTATGTGGCAACGTCCGACCCAGCCGGACCAAACTGTTCTAGCATGAGATCAAAAGTCTGATTTGCCATCAAGCGCAATTACGCACAAGTGTGCCAAGTTTCCTTGACATCTTAATGACGAGAAAAATCCGTTCGCATTTAGTAAATAAACAGAAATTGTGTCATATTTACTATGTTGTATTGAAAGTGTAATTAAAGCCTGGTGAATGTCCAAGCGAGGCCTAGCAGTCACACCAGGGTTGCTCCCTCCTCACAGATGGTGCCATTAATTTTATTTACCTAATGGGTAAATCAAATTATTAGCCTGGGCCTTCATACCTCAGAAGCTCATGCCTTCATTGTTACCGCAAAGGAGCAGATCATATCATTTAATAACTTTGCTTTAAAGACTTTGTGTAAGCATGCATGGCCTCCCAGACACTATATGTCCTGTTTGTACTGAATCTGTTCAAAAAATGAGATTAGGAAAACTTCTCAAATGTGAAATAGTTTTGGTTGTAACCTACAGCATTAACAGAAAGTAAGAAAATGTCATCTCATTTTCTTTCTTTAATGACAAGATCGCGAGAAGTCCACGGCGATCGAGAGCAGGGATGTGCGTCTGAATGGCAAGGGGAAAAAAATCCGGAAGCCTCGGACCATCTACTCCAGTCTGCAGCTGCAGGCTCTGCACCAGCGCTTCCAGCAGACCCAGTACCTGGCCTTACCGGAGCGCGCCGACCTGGCGGCCAAACTGGGACTCACCCAGACTCAGGTGGGCCTTCAACTCAGCTGTCCTTATATGGTGTCAAAATATATCAATATATATATATGCACGTTATTATTGCTCATAATAATGAAAAGTAAGGTGTTGAAATAACTTCACTGCTTCACTAATTTCGCTATTATTCAACCTCAAATATCAGGCCTGGATATTACGTATTTAATGGCTTATTAAATATGATAATATTTTATATCTAAAATACTTGAATTAATAAAGCAGACTGAAGTTCTGAGAGAGAGGGTGTTGAAACGCTCGAAAAGGAAGGCTCGTTTGCTGTATATTATTAAGGATCACAGCGCTTTAGAAGATCAAATGAGAAACCAACTTGTGATTTGTAACTCGATCCTTTAATGCATGTCTTATTTGCTGTACTCGTTTTCATGGCTGGGTTTCCTTTGACAACCCTGGTAGTGCACGTGCATGCAGAACAGAATTATATAAATGAAAATTAAAATAAAGATGTTTTCAAGTGTCTTGCAATAGTTTATTATATAAAATACTACTTGTTTAACGCTTTAATGGGATTTATTTGAGTTTCATAATGCGTCTTTGCACGCGCAATTTACGATGTCAATGTTTGTAAATTACATATTGAAAAAGGGCAACATAATAATTTCCCTCGCATGTGTAAACCTATTTTATTGACAAACAGGTGCACGTGTCGCTGTCAAATGTCGCCTCGTGCGCTTCACTGCGTCTGTTTTGACGTTTGTTTGACGTTTCAAAATAAGAGATAAACAGATGAGATCGACTCTGTCAGCCGCCTCGGTCACGTCTATTATCTCCCGGTTATAAGCCGCCTTTGTGTTGTTGTTGTTGCTGTTGCTGCTTGGATTGTTTTTTTTTTATTTATTTTTTTTTTTTTATAGCGTTTTCGTTTTGGACTCTTTTGGTTGCAGTTTTACGAGCGTTCACACCATTGTCTTCGTTTGGAAATAGCCGTCTTATTTTGGAATCTGCAGAAAGTGCCAGTTTCAGTCTCGACGTGTTGCTGTCACACTCATGCACCGTTGGACTCGTAAAGCAGCAACAATGAGAGAGCTCAGTTTTAATGCCGCCCAGTCATGAGGCTTGAGCGGCCACCAATGCGCCAGCAGGCCTGGGATCTGCAACAACAACACGTTGAAGATGGGGGGTTTTATTGTTCACGATAGTCACTTTAGGCCAATTCTGGAAAAATGCATTGAGTTTAATTGAGGGCAAATATGCTAACAAAAACCCTCTTTTCGGTGTAATTTCCCTTTTTTATATTACTGCTCGTTGTCGACCACAATCACCATTGTTTGCGTTTTTTCCCTTTTTATTTTAGGTGAAAATATGGTTTCAGAATAAGCGCTCCAAGTATAAAAAGATCATCAAGCAAGGCAGCGGATCCGAGGGGGAGCATCTCCACAGCACCAGCTCCGTCTCCCCCTGCTCACCCGGCCTGTCCCAGCTTTGGGAGGTCTCCATGGCCAACAAGGGAGCGCAGATGCACCCGAACAATTACATGAACAGTTTTGGCCACTGGTATCCGAACCACCACCGTCCTCACCAGGACGCGACGCAAAGGCCTCAGATGATGTGACCGCCGCTGATGTGGGAAGCGCACTTCACACTGAACTGGTTTCTCTTTCGGCCTCCTCTCAGAACTGTGTTTAAATGTGTGTTTAATATATCTTGATCATATCCTTTCTTGTGTGCGTTTTGAAACCTATTTTCACAGCCAAATTCGACCAGACTTTAAATATGTAGTTTAACAAGACGCTCTGGATAAACTCATTTCTTTGAAGTATAGTGTGTGCATGGGTCTTCTTCATTAGCATTATTCATAAGCTGCATTATTTTTGATGAATCTCTTGTGTTACATTTGACATGATTTTAAAGAGTGAAATGTTATTAAAAAAAAGCAAATAGATGAAGGTTTTCTTTTAATCATCGACCCGTGAAAGAGCTGCCAGGTTAAAGACAAATGCCTTCCGACGGTGCGCGCCGTAGTTCTCTTAACCACTCACAGCTCAGCAAACAGCTGTTTGGTCAAAACACCTGCGGATCGATTCCTGATCAGAAAAAAACATCGCCTTCTTATATCCAAATGTAACGTGTAATCATTTAAATTAAAAAACCAACAGAAAACTCATCCATTAAACATTTCCACAAATGTAGAATTTCACATTTTTAGAGAGAGAGAGAGACGTAAACCGCGAGGGGATGAGAAAGCACGTGCACGCGCATTTTAACGATCTTTTCCGTCAATCTCGTCTCGACTGAAGTGAACAGAAAACTCTGTCGTCATATGGCCAATGGCTACGCTATTAATTCAGTACATTTGCGCCTTGTTTTGCGTTCTTTCTCAGTGATCTGCGCATTCTGACGCACCGTTTAAGAGATAAATCGCTATTTATCTTTGCTCTGGATTAAATGGGGGGATGATTAATGAAGCAGAAAGAAACATCCACTAACCTGTTCTGTCTTTTTCTTCCTTCACTCTGCTGTCTTGGCTGCCTGACAAAAAGGGACCAGAACAATAACTAACATACACACTGTTTTAAGGGATATGTGTTCTCCTAAAATGATTAATAATACTGGTTATCCATTAACATGCAGCCATTTATACCACAGGTGAAGCTTTAAATAAAAAAAAAAACGTTTTAATCATTTAAACAAAATGCCAAAAAAACTTTCATTCTGCACTATGCTTATTTTTCAATGAAGACATTGTTTATTTACACTAAAGCCACTCTCCAAGGTCGCATGTCTGCATTCCAAATGACTGTGCCCACATCCAGCTGCCTTCACGCTGCTGTGAGCACCATGTCATCAGTCACACAGGCTGCACACAGTCCTGTCTTACCTTCAGTCACAGAAGTGCAGCCTTGTTCAGGAGGTCTAAAGCTCGCAGGCGGTGCTGCTCCAAGAACAAAAAAGCCACATCGGAGCGCTGCGTTTTCACTCCTCCGAGCTGATTTTCTCACACAACGACAAGCATTGTGTTCCAC
Organism: Chelidonichthys spinosus; assembly: GCA_029853015.1. Lineage (NCBI taxonomy): Eukaryota > Metazoa > Chordata > Actinopteri > Perciformes > Triglidae > Chelidonichthys > Chelidonichthys spinosus. The sequence continues at coordinate 7,475,081 of CM056842.1, forward strand.
TAACATCTCCCCCTTTATATACACATACACCCTCGTGCCCCCTTTCCTGATTCCTGATCATTATGTGCCTTGTTAAACACACGGGCCCGGGGAAGAAGAGGCAAGTGACGGGGCATCAGGGAAAATTATAGGCAATTTCACATCTCCAGATTAGAATAATGGCTCGTGGAGTCGGACAGACAGAGTAGGACCTTTCAAACCGAGCCAATTATCATGCAGGCGGGTTGAAGGGAAAGTGAAAAGGCTCCTGGTGTAATAGACGAGCTGAGAGGACGGGACGGAAAGGCTGCGCGATGGGTTGATGGGTATGATAAAGGCAAGTGTGTCTGTGTCAAAGCTGTGGAGATATCAGATATGAGGTGTCTGATGGGGTTTAATGCCAGGATAGCAATGAAGGGGGGGAAATAGCTTGTAATTAAATCCCAGTGGCTGTGAATGGGTGAACGGCAAAGCAGGTCTCTGGGGTGATTATTGTTATTAACTTGACTGAGCTGACATGGAGGGTAATTGTGAGCAGCTCCCCTGTTAGAGAGAGTGAATACGTGATTTGGTTTCATCTGAAGGGAGGCTTGACTTAGTTTGGGGTATGATGCGCACACACACACACTTTAGGGATTAAAAGATGGACAGTTTGGCAGGCAGAAAGGCATGAACACACACTGATGGTGGATTCAAAACATTAAGCTGTGGGTGGGGGGACACGTAATTCTATTTATTAATTTGAGGTTTTAAGGTCTGTTCTTTTGTGCAATCTCCCGTCTGGAGCAACACTTTCAGGTTGTAGGTGAAGGTGGGCTCATGCCTCAGCAGCACCGATAGCCCTGGTTTTCTGATGACTGGAGCATCAGCACGACGCCCAGTCCGGGCTCTGGCCCCGAGGTCAGCCAGGGTTCACGAGTCCACAGCTGTCAAGGATGCCTTTCTCCCTTCATTTCATCCCAACTTACAGCAAAATGAGAGACAGTGAGTGATCCTAATGCAGCCGAGGCTCGTCCAGGGCCAAGGGCCCGGACTAAGTGTTGGACAGCTGCAAGTCTTTCCATGCATGCATTTTCAGTTGCCGACCTCCACCTCAACCCGTACGGCTGCACCCCAGAGACAAGTGCCCGACACCACTCTGTTGACGGGTGCAGCGAGGAGGAGAAGGGCTCACGGGGGCCCGGGCCCCGGCTCTATTTAGGGCGCTGTGATGTCGTGCCATGTAGGATCACATTCAAGTTCAGCAGTTCACCACCGCCTCGATGGCTACTTACACTTGTTAATGTTCGGAGATGACATACATGGACACGTCTGACAGCCCACACACACAAGCGTCTTCGGCACAAATGTTTCCCCCGACAACCAGAGCCGAAGGGCCACACACGCTGAGGGAGCCACCGAGGGGACGTCACATGTCCCCTTGATGAGATTTCATTGATATTAAAAGGCAATAGTGCTCACGGTGCTTTTGTCAAATCAGCACAGTGCGCTGAGACGATGAGTGATGCTGTAGACAACTGGTGTTGGGTTCATAGAAATAAAGTCAGGGAGGGACATTAGAAGAATGGGATTTTTTTTTGGCAAATGTTGAAAGGATGTGTATGAAGTTAGGTATAAATATTTACAGAGATTTTTTTAAGAATAAATTAAATGTCACACACAAAAACCTGTGTGGGAAATGTAAAAAAAAAAAGGGACAAAAATAAAATAAAATGTTGAATTTGTTCCAAAGGTCCTTTCAAAATAAATATATAATAAATATATATATAAATAAATATTCCAACTGAGTTTATCTTAAAATAAATTAAATAGATTGGAAACAATATCAATATTAAGATTGACTGCATAATGTTCTAGTTCCCATTAACTCCCCTCACATCCGTTAAATGTGTAATAGCTTCGTCAACATTGCCAGTTTATTTGTCAGCCATATACATAATTGTATATAAGATAATGAAATAAAACAGCTGAGCCAATTAAGGTGAACAAATATTCGCCTAACTAAATGCTTTAAATATATTTGTTCATCATATAGGTTTGTCATGTATGTCAGTGTACCAAAACGATGTCATAATCATACTTTAATGTGAATGTATCTCTATCCAGAATGCACTGAATAAAGCACACATCATTTGATTATAAGTAGCTCTAAAGTATTATTCTTGATGCAAGTAAATGCAAAAGAATCCCATTTGAGAAAAATAAACGTGAAGGCTCACTGAGACTAGGAGTTACAACAGTGACACAATGTTGTAATAAAGTTTGGTACAGTAACACCTCCACCAGTCCACAGCGCATGCCATTCCTCTTACTAAAAGCGGGAGGAAAGGTTAGCCTATAAAACGCCGTGGGTGCATTTTCTCCCAGTGCGTAATGGCGCCATGGTGGTCCATGTGGAGAAGCTCGCCATTAGCCGTTCCTCCGTCGCGTAATTGTTGGTGCAGCACATTAATAACTCATCCTTTTTTTGTTTTCTTGTTGTGTGGCCAAACTGGTGTGAACGTCCACTGGCATTAGGCCACAGAAGGCGTTGCTCCTGTGACTTCTCCAAACAGTCATTGTCAGGGTTTACATCATTATCTGACATCTCTCGCCTAATTAATGCCGCCGTATTCCCCAGGTTTCACGTGAGCGCATCGCTCGCTCCCATTAGACCCGTTTATGACACAGGAAGTCATGTTGCCTAAACAAAAACATACACAAAAAAAATCCAATAAAAGGCGCGCGTGTGTGTTTCACCTTATGTTGCGTCCTTTGGATAACGGGTTAAACAACGTGCGTCATCACGTGACGATAAACCCCTAAAAAAAAAAAAAAATTCACTTCGCATGATGCAACAGGACGAAACACGATGTCTTAAGTGAAACACTCGGAAAAAAAAGAGAAAAAAAGGAGCTGTGTTTTCTTATGCCGTCAATATTTGGCAGCGTTTCTATCTATCCTGCTGCGCGCGCGCCCTCAGGCAACAGACTTGCTTCACCCCTGCACACCCTCCCCCTCTCTCTCCTCTCTGTGTGTGTTTGAATTCTCTCTTGTTATCTGGCAGCAGAATAGTAATAAAACCGAGTGACTCCAACATGTCTGCTTGTGCGTCGCCGCCTACTGCAGCGCTTTGCACGCAGCTCACCATATGCTATTTAGTCCTGCAGCTCTGTGCGCGCGTTGGGTCAGTGAGATACATTATGGCTTTGATAATTTTGGTTTAACAAGAAAAATAATAAAAAATGAACAACTTTTTGGTTTCCAGTTAGATTTTTTTTATCCCAACCCTAAAGATTTGGCTAAAAATTAAGCAAACCTGTGCAGATACTTCAACACTGCTACTGCCACCCTGATCTGTATGATTAATATCCATCATACACGTTTACGACGTATGTGTGATCTGCAGGTATGATGATGGCATCTGATTTCAACACAAGCAGGTTTCAACCAAAGTCATTAAAGTGAGAGATCTAAATCAATGATTGAATTAATTAATTAAAAACAATGACATGTTCAAACTGTTTCAAGTGATTCCCAAATGTTCTCTTTGCTTTTCAGAAACAGTCACTGCATTGTTTCAGTATGAGGTGAGCCTACATTCTTTATAAAGGGGCTAGAGACACAACATTCAATTTACACCTTTATTCAAATGACAAGAAGGCAACAGGTTGACTAATTACATGAATATGAGAATGTTATTTTTGGAAGAACCACAGCGCGTCCGTCCCGTTTCATCAAATGTCATCATAGTGGTTCTGCATATAAACATATATTTACAGCCTTCGACTTTTTGTACAAATCCATATAAATATGACCTGAGTTCCTTTTTTTTCTGACGCGCTCTCTACAAACCCACATGCATGAATTTGAATGCAGCATCGATCAACTGCACAGTTTTGTCATCATTTGTGGTATAAGCTACTTGTTTTTAAAAAAAACAAAACGAAAAACACGTATATTCATTTACAAAAGGAATGAAAGAAATACAACAGAAGCGATAAATAATTTAAAAATTCAATAATAAAAACACGACAGATGTCTGTTAAATATGCTGCCACAAGTGATGAGAAATCCCTTATGTGCTTTGTGAATGGAAACCCCAGTTCTTGATCATCCAAAAAAAGAAGAAAAAAAAAAAGAGTTTCACTTCAGACTTCAGGCCTGCTCCCGGTCCAAGTCAGCCTTCGCTCCGAGTCAGAGTCTTTGCGGAGAGAGACCTCGTTTGAGGAGATAAATCTGCACTCGAGTCCTTGTTAATAAACCGCTCCCACGCTTTGCTGCGGGACTGGGTGGTGCACGGTGCCCGGGTGCTGTAGGTGCGATCCCTGCTGGTACCAGTGGTTGTTATAATCCTCCAGGTACGGCGGCGACGAGCTGTGCGTCGGCTGTGGGACCTGAGGTCTGCTGATCGGGGTGTTCTGCGCGGTGCTGTTCTCCCAGACGGCGGGGGACGGCGGGGAGTTGCAGGCCATGGAGTCGCTGGCGTTGGGACTGTGTTCCAGGGGAACCTCGCCGTTCTTGTACAGCTTCTTGAACTTGGACCTCCGGTTTTGGAACCAGATCTTGACCTGGGAGAATAATAGTGTACATTAATTATAATGTAACATACAATTAAAACAGCGCCATCAGACATTTATAATATCACGTTCCTTTTAAATACACTGACATGCAAAAACATATCTGCTGTATTTAATTGAATAAAAAATGTGTCAAACTGAGAGACTCGGAGATCCAGTTCTGTGCGTAATTGCAGAGCCAATTGTTGGCTATATTTTGGAAGCCCTGGCTCGCATCCATTGGTGGATTAAAAAAACATGTGGTGTTGCACCGCGTCGGACGGCTTACCTGTGTCTGAGTGAGACCAAGCTGAGCCGCCAGCTCCGCTCTCTCGGGCAGAGCGAGGTACTGCGCCTTCTGGAAGCGTCTCTGCAGAGCGGCGAGCTGGTAGCTGGAGTAGATCGTCCTCGGCTTGCGGATCTTTTTCGGTTTCCCATTCACCATGCGGACCTCGGGCTCTGGTTCTTCTTTCACTAAAGAAAATACAGCGAAAATATTGTTGATGAAATAGATCAAGAAAAAGCTTTGAAAAGCCATGAGTGTAATGAATTAGAATTATCATGTCATCTGCATCCGCGATGGTTTCATTTTATCTGCGTAAAAGCGCATTTAAACATCGAATATGCGTGATATTAATGCGTCAAATTGCTTCAAAGTGAAACAGTAGAATGTGGCAAATCCAGAGACAAATACCACAAAACCGTATCCCTCTAACGGGGAGATTAATTGATCTTGTCAAATTTCCAATTTGGCGAGTCGGTGAGGACGCGTAAAAATTGATGGAGTGAATAATTATTAGCTTTAATCAAATCATCATTGTTTTACGACCAGCTGTTAAATAGCCGTCTCGTTAAAACGCGACATTAACACGAGCCAGTAGGCAACTGAGAAAATGTTGCAAATATTTATACATCAAATATACATGTAGCTGAATATTACACAGGCCTTGTAAGGTCAAATTCATGGGGACATAAAGCGTAAGAAAAAAAATAATATATATGCATATTTTTGGGCAATAAATATCTTCCTAAAACTAAAAGAAGAAGAAAAAAGATAATATATAACACATACAATAAATATGCTGAATAAGATGGAAAACATAGCTGGTGATACAGTGTGACTCAGACGCAGCCAGGACTCTTTTACGAGGCTATCTCCGCCCGAACTGACTTGACCTTTACGCGCGGATGACAATTACGCACACCGGAGGCTGAAATGAGCGACGACCGTCTCCACATTTACCTGAGCTCGGAGGCGACGCCTGCATGTGGTCTCTGTTGTAATGTCCGAACTGTCTGTAGCTGTTCGTGTACGGGTATTCGGATTTGGTCGCGTACGCTCCGGCGGCTCCCATTCCGTTCAGGTTAAACTGGTGGTGGTAAGAGTTCATGGGCTGTCCGTACGCTTGACTCTGGTAATACTCGTGGTGGCTCGGGCCCGTCTGTCCGCTGTAGTAGCCCATGTCCGTCACCGAAGACTCGGGGAGCGTAGGAGAGTCCTTGGAGTTCGGGTGGCAACTCATAGATCCGGGTAGATCGGTCAAAATAGTCGCAATCTTCTTCTCGTAGGTCTGCCCGGCGCTCATGGTGGAAGCAGCCCTCCGGAGTAAAGAAAGTCCACTGCTGGGTTCTTTTTGTTGTTATTCTTCTTCTACTTGGTTAAGTGCGTAAAGCAAAAAATCGCAAAAAGACAATTGGCGTGTGCGCGCGCTCTGTTGGAGGAGTTTGTAGTCCACAGAAACTCTCCCGGCTGCAGTAACTGGCTTGTGGCATCGCTCAGCTTTGGAGACAGAGTTATAGAGCGCTGGGCTGGAAGTTGCCTCCTCATTGGCTCCACTGCCCCCCCCCCCTTTCCACCCCACCCCCCTCTCCCTCTCTCATGCGCTCAAGGCGAAGTCGTGGTGAAACCCAGCCTTCAGCTAAAGTGAGCACATGCACGCATACCTCCGTTTTTTTCCCCCTTTTCTGTAGATTTGCATTTACCTGTTCACCGCAAGCCTATAGAACAGCCGCGTCATCTACAGGCCTCCACCGTATGATAGGACACAATAGCGACCTTCCTTTAAAAAAGAAGAAGAAGAAGCCTAATCCTGCAGCCAGACCGTCTCCTTAATGTTTTATGCAATGTTTTCTTAACAGTGGCCGGATCACACTTTATTCAGCCCGCTGAAAGGCTGCCAGCCAGCCTCCCGCAGACTCGCATTGTCATTCAAAGGGCTTCGGCGGACAGTGAACTTTACGTGAAAGAGATGGAAGAGATAGGTGAAGGCTTGTTCTGCTGATATGGCCTGCGGGTGAATTCCTCCACACTGTCCGTGCTGTGTGTGCGTGCGTGTGTGTGAAAATGCAAATCCTAACAACACTGTGAGAAAATGACTATAAGGAGCTGCAGACTACTTCTGCACCGCGGGTCACGTCGATGGGAAAACCGTTTGCAGTAAATTTGATCGTTTGTTTGTTTTTGAATTGATTTTTCAGCTTTATTTTGGTAAGAAAAATGTTTTTAAAAAATCGTTTCGCTTGTAATTAAATCAGGGATCATTTTCACTGCCCACTTTTTTTTCCTTCTGCAGCTCTTTTGCTGTCAGCTGAAAACACGGTAAACAGCGCCCCCTGCTGTGTTCGATCACAAAGGGATCTTTACTTTTCTGCCTGCAAAAAAGACAAATGCAACTTCACACTATAATGACGTGTAAACTGCGTTTTCCTACCTACTGACAATATCTGCCATTGACCACAACGCCACGTTTTAATTGGTTGTCCTTATAGAACACGCGTTTCCTCTGGAGCCGCTCATATCTGATTCACCGCCCTCTCTTGTCAGGTTTCTGTAGTGCTGGCGTGACGTTTTAAGGGCCAGTTCACCCAAACCACCCGCATTTAAATACGATTTTAAAAATGGTTTTAAATCACTTCTTTCTTGCAGCAACTTCAGCCACAAGAAATAGATTCAGTATCCATTTAACCACAATCTAAATCTGTTTATAAAATCAACAAAGGAAAAAAAAAGATCTAATTAAAGATACAACACCTCATTAAAGTCTAAACATGTTTACACCCAGTGTTCTTACATAAAGCATGCAATCTGACAGAAACAAAAGTAAGTAGACATGTACCTCTCTTGAATTGGTCGTAGTCAGTATAGCCATCAACAACCAGTCACATATCTGAAGTCCATGGTGTTTCTTCTGTCGCCTTAAGGGGGCGCCAACGTACGAAGTTTCATTTTGAAGTTTTGATCGTGTTGTTTGTGACCAGTTTTACTTGTATTTGACATGTATCCTGATTAAAACAATGCACATTTCTTTGTAAAGCTTCGAAAAGTCATATATTTTAGAACACATTGTTGCACACGTGTGAATTCCGCCAGGAATGAGTGTTGTCTTCCACTCACACACACACACACACACACACACACACACACACACACACACACTGGACAACCCATGTGTGTTGTTTGGCTAATGACCAGTAGTCTTATGAATTCTTACGTCCAAATGTTTTTGTCTTAATTCACCAGGCAAATAAAGAAGAAAGGAGGACATCTGACCCCAATGATTTAGAAAAATCACGTATTTTGTGTGTTATTTAATGCAGCTTCTGATCACTATCAGGATCAATTAGGAAATGTAGGTACATTGAGGCAAGAAGATACACAAACTCTCCTCTGCATGTGAATGTCCAGCTCAGGTCCATATTGATCACCACATAGAAAGGTTTTACACTCTCATTCAAAATGTATGAAATGCAATTGTAGTATCACAAAACATCCAGTAGATGGTGCATATGTCTTAGATTTCAAATATTGTCACAAAAAAATGTGGGGTTAATGTTGGAAACTGGTAGTTTATTGTGGAGGCTTTGTGTGTATAATTACTGTTTGATGTCATGTCTGTGTATCTCTTTAATCAACAAAGAAAGATGCTCCCAACAATAAAAAAAAAGCTCCCAGTGGCTACATTTAGGAAATAACTATGATTTACATTTAAAATAGTTTTCCGTCAAGTTCCACCTGCAACAAGAGGTTTAAATGGCAGAGCCCAGACCCCTAATCTGCAAACTTGGTGTTTGATCCAAAATGTCATCCCAGACACCAGACAGTGAACAGACTCCCCACCTGCATGCCTAAACTCACAGACATAGAGGTTTATAGTCGGATGTAGTCTGTCCTCTGTAGCCTATAACAATGTGTACAAATACATCAGTCTGATGTCCTTTTTCCTGCCAGGGAATAATGTCATTTATCTGAACATCTATGCTGCATCATGCTCAAATGAACTCCACCAATCAAACCCTCACAACACAGTAACCTGAGACAGCTCTGGTGGTCATGTTTTGTACTTTTTAATGCAGTGTGGAAAAGTGGAACAGCTGGCTTAGTTCCAACACGGGACAAAAGCTTTTGTCAGCGTTTGCCCAGAGAAACCACAGCAATCACTGGCTCACTAGGGTTCGGTCTGATCGCAGTCAAGGTAACGTCCTCAAAAGCGAGCAACACTCATGGACGTGACGTATGAGACATACCAGTTTCACACTGTTCTCTATAGTTATCACAACCCAAAGAACAAGACCTGCCTCTCTCCGTATCTCTCCTTTTCTTGTTGTCGAGAGAGACGCCGGCTTCAGCATTCAAGATTGAATTGATTCTCCTCCAGACTATACACAGCGGTAAGGCCTCAAGCCAAATACTTTACTCTGGGCTGAAAGCAGGAGAGACGATATGAATGGTTCTAGACAGCTGATTGTTCTGGGCTTAAACAAACAAGGTAGACATGCCATGCAAAACTTACAGAAGGAAAAACCTTTTTATGTAGCCACCTACCAGCTATCTGCACAATAAGGACTTCTGTAGCACATGAGTGCTATATTTAACCCCTACACACTACACGTCAAAGGGATCGCCATCAGTGCAGTAATGTGAACATGATCCCACAATCATACACCTACACTGCAGAGGATGTTTGGACTTTAATTAAGAAGCGGGGGGGACGGGGGGACGGTGACACCACAAAAACAAACTCATTGCTTCCTACGCCCCCGCAGCCATCAACGCAATTCCATCTCCCTTTGAAAACTTCAAGGCAGCGGCGTAGAGCTCCTCGAGATAATGAAGCACCACCGGCTAGTTCGTGCTGATCTGATTGAATGGTCGGCTCGCTCGGGGAGGGGAGTGGGAGGGTTAGGGCGCTCTCGTGAGTGGGAGAACTGGAAGTCTATTAGCTGCTAACTCTCCCTTTCGCTCCCCCCATCTCCCGCGCTCCCTCCCTCCCAGTCCTGATTAGAGATAAAAAGAGAAAATGGCAACGAATCAAGGACTTTGAGCCACCTGCGTGATGCAGATTTGAGCGTCCAGACGTGAAAATCACCTGTTGCTTGTTGCTCCTTTCATGAGTAAACTCTTTCCCCCAAATGTTTCCGGATAAGTACACAATCTGCAGAATACACGATCCAAACGCTGACTTTACGTGCCAACAATACAGCAGAACACTGATCAGATCAGCGCTCCCATCCCTCTGAGCTAAAAATGCTCGTCTCATTGTGGGATTTCTCTGGAACGAATGAGCGTTCGAATCTCCCAGGGGTGTTGTTAGTTGGCTTCAGCTCCACGGAATCGAGGCCTCGCTGTTCTCAGGCTGCTTCGCACTGCGACAGTGCAGTGTGCAATATGTGCTGTGTGTTTGTTCACCCAGGTAAGGCCCGGGCAATGTGTTTCCAGGGGTCCACAGCTGCAAGAGTCCAACAGTTAATAGAAGTCACATGAGGCCAGATGTTAAAGGGCATGCCCTTTTCACCAAACACACACACACATGCATAAATACATTCCCAAAACACCTTCTGAAAGCTAAATACCCCCTGCAGGGCTGCTTCCTCCCACGCTGGCTCTCCGGCGAGCTGAAAAACAGAGCGCTTCCACTGGCTATTGGCTTTCTGCTGCTTTTAAATGAGCACTAACGACACGTATCTCTCTGCAGTCACGCTCAGCAGTTACACACTTGTTACATGTATTTAATCTATTATGTGAGTCTTAATTCTTTACTTACTCAGCTCCTGTCGTTGTCCTTTACATCTAAACAAGTTGCATCTCTCACTTAAATCATGAAAACAAATGTAATTTTTACATCCGATTATGTCAAATGCGACAGAGAAACGAGTTTAGTGCAGTTAGTGTGTCACCTATCACACTGTGCTATTACAAAATCCTGATGAATGATTACAAGAAATATATAACTAAAAATGAATGTATTTTATCATGCATGCGTGTTGAGAGTGCATGAGAATTAGCAGGCTATAGCATGAAGAGGAATTGAAACAGTTAGCTAAAAGAGAGGGATAAATGGTTGAAATCGCTATTGGATAAAGAATCGGCATTCGACACAGTCAACCACCAAATCCTCCTCTCCACTCTGGCTGAACTTGGCATAACCGACTCTGCTCTCACCTGGTTTACATCATACCTGACAAACCGCACCTTTCAGGTCACATGGAACGGCTCTATGTCCAAACCCTGTTCTCTGGACACGGGTGTCCCTCAAGGCTCAGTATTAGGACCGCTTCTGTTCTCACTATACACCAGATCACTAGGTTCTGTTATCACATCGCATGGATTCTCCTACCATTGCTACGCAGATGACACCCAGCTGTTCCTCTCTTTTCCCCCGTACTCTGACACTCACATTACAACTCGCATCTCCGACTGTCTGGCTGACATCTCTGTCTGGACAACTGCACATCACCTCAAGCTTAACCTGAATAAATCCGAACTCCTCTTCATCCCAGGGAAAGACTGCTCTCGCATGGACCTGTCGGTCACTGTCAAGGGCATCACAGTATTGGCTTCCTCAACTGCGAGGAACCTGGGTGTAATCCTCGACGACCAACTATCCTGCACCCCCAACATCACTGCTGTGGCCCGATCCTGCAGATTTGCCCTCTACAACATCCGCAGGATTCGGACCTTCCTCACAAAGGATGCAACGCAACTCTTGGTCCAAGCACTGGTCATCTCCCGCCTTGACTACTGCAACTCTCTCCTGGCCGGACTCCCGGCCTCTGTGATTAAACAATTGCAGCGTATCCAGAACGCTGCATCACGCCTTGTCTTCAATCTACCCAAATTCTCCCATGTGACCCCCCTCCTCCGTGACCTCCACTGGCTCCCTGTTGCAGCACGCATCCAATTCAAGACGATGACACTGGCCTTCAGGGCCATCAATGGAACGGCACCCGTCTACCTTCAAACACTGGTCAAACCTCATGCCCCGAAGCAAGCACTTCGCTCTTCTACTTCAGCTGGCCGGCTGGTACCACCATCGCTGAAATCAAACAACTGTCGCTCAGCAAAGTCAGGACTCTTCGCTGTTCTGGTCCTCAGTGGTGGAACGAACTCCCGACCAATGTCAGGACAGCAGAGTCATTTGCCATCTTCCGAAAAAGGCTCAAGACTCACCTGTTCAGACTTCACCTCGATGCATGACCCCCCCCCCCCCCCAAAAAAAAAACCTTACCTATAGCACTCTGATCTTAGCACTGTTGCTCTTGAAGTACTACTTTACTCGGATGAGGACCTAACACTTGTTCTATTTTTAGCTCTTACTTTATTGGCAATGATACGTTGTGGTTTCTTTGTTTCCTTCTTTTGACAAATGTACTCATTGTAAGTCGCTTTGGACAAAAGCGTCTGCTAAATGACCTAAATGTAAATGTAAATGTAATCGATATTGCTCGCTAGGTGTAGGGGTAGACAATTGTAATATTGAGTTAAGAATAATGGATAAACAATTAGAATAATCAGCTAAAATAGGCAAACTGTTTTTAAGAAGTTTAATGAGGATAAATGGCGAGAAAGCTAGAGATGGTTGGTTAAAATGGACAATAGGCTACAGTTCAAACAATCAGCTTAAAGTAATGGATGAAACAGTTAGCTCAGAGGATGTTGGTTGATAGTTATACTGAAGACTTTTCAACTATAGTTGAGGAAGTGAAACCTGATCAGATCCCACTTGTGACTCTAACCCACATTGAGCTCCATTTGCAATATCATGGTATCAGACAAAGTACTCCTATTAACTGTGTGAAATGAATTTCCTGTGTGAAGCTACAGCGGTTTGGTCTCTCAGTGTGAGCACGCACACTTCCACAAGTATTCAGTGTGTGTGAATGCAGAGATGTAAACAAACAACAACCTCCTGGACGGAGACAACAGGCCTTTGGCCTGGACGGCATTCCATGCCAATCAGCATTTGCAACAGTGGACTGTACTAATTGAGTGGTCTGGTCCAGCAGAGCCAGTGAGCCGGACAATGGCGGCCTCGCAACCCGTGAGCGAGTCTGTCCCAAGATGTCCTCATCAAGATCTGATTCATCCTCTGTTAAAAATCCACTTCAATCCCACATCTCTTCCTCTCTCTCCCCTGCCATCCGACGCTCCACCCTCCGTTCACCTCCTACTATTCCTTTAGCCTCTTTGTATCTTTTTCTTTCTCCCCACTCAGCTGGCACAAACACCAGCCGCTGCACAGAGGCATCCGTACAAGTGTCCCCGTCCCGGCAACGGCAGCCTCGTCCACAAGAATGCATCCATTCTCCCCGCTCCACTTTGCCAAGAGGGGCTGAGTGAGAGCGGCCTGTAGGAACAGCTGTTCAGGGAGCCATCAAAAGAGAGCGGGAGACCTCTTTGATTACCACCTCTTTGTTCGCTCCCTGCTCACACTGACGTATTCAATAAGGCCACTCTCTGAGTGGGCCACAAGCCAGGGGAATGCACATGCCAGTAGTACGGAATATTCTATTTCTGTTTTAAATCTGCCGCACGTTCACTTCCCAATGATTTGTATTCAAACTACAATATTTGCAAATCTCCCATGATTAGTAGGGGTTCGTCCCACGGTTCGTCTTGACCCCCGACCTCCCTGTGACGTTCTCTTCTGGTGCTTATCGCCGTGGAGTGAGTATGTAGCCTTGGTTACCGCTCCTCTTTCCTCGAGGCTGCTGGGCTGAGATGCCCTCCACCAGGATTTTCACAGGAAGCTCCACCCTCATCCAAGCATGTTTGTTTTGGCTCAGAGTGAGACGCACGGAGGACAAGATAAAACTGCTCCCTTCTATCTGTCGATTATCTCGGCTAAATCTGACGGCAGTTTCTAGTAAAGTCTGCCCTCTGCTTTGCTTTCTACGAAGGCTCCGTCTTGTTGTGAAAATGGTCATGGTAGGTGGCTTTGACACCAGCCGCGTGATACGCTTGGTCAAAGTGTGACATTCAACAAGTGTGAAGTATAAAAAGAGGACCTTCAAGGTTGAGGTGGCTGGATGAAGATCTTTATCTTTAATAGTTCCAACTACCTCAAGACCCAGAGGCACACGCTATTCAAATTCCCAGACCAAATGTACTGAAATGCCCTTGACTGGAAATCTTTCGTAGGCAGGAAAGTCACAGAAAAGTCTTGTGTAAGACACAAACCTAGTCATTTGGTGGGCTTGTTAACACAGCGTAGAAAGCTGTCATTTCTCTAGGCATGCCTGAGCACGGAGGATTTCGGGAGTTCCCGTTCTGCCTCCCTTTTTCCTCCTCAGCTTACACAAAAATACTCCACCAGGGCTTTTCATGTCCATCTCATAAACCTGCCGTTCATAGTCCTCAAATCAAGCGTGGCAGTGAGTCAACGCAGTCCGGTTGATACAGAGTGTCTGCAGTCTGCATCCGCTTTCATCCGTCTGACCATGGGGAAGTTTCTGCATAAATATTTGCCCTCCTCCCCCCTTTGTCTCCTGTACAGGTTTTTGTACTGGATCATGTGTCCTTGGGGGAGTGATGATGACACAGACTAGTCCAGGAAACAAGCTCAGCGCTAATTCCCAGCCAGGAGGACTCGAACCTCAAGGGGGAGGCTACTTCTGCAGCTCCTCGGGGGTGGGTGGACAGACTGAGCATCACCTTGACTCATTTGAAAAAAACAAAACACATTGAGTCAACGTTTAGCAACACTTCCCCAGGTGTTGAGGGTGCAAGTAAGCAATTAAAACATGAAGCTAAATAGATAGTTGAAACAGTTGAAATAGTAGCCTGATGGATAAATGGTTAAAAAGCTAGAAGTAACGGATGCACATTTTGAACGTTAGCTAAAAATAGCGGAAATATTGTATAGAAAGTGCAACAAATAAACTGTTGGAATAGAAAATCGTAAAAGTAATCATAAATGGTTGAAATAGCTTAAATGAATAGTTGACGATGGAGCGCTTCTAGGTTCACCTGACAGCTGTCTGATAAAAATATTACTGGCAAACAGTATCTTTCAATAGATAATGATTCATATTTACAGATTAACTGTTAATGAAATACAAGTTTGGAGTGTCCGTGCTCACATGAACTTCACAGCTACGTTGGAGCTTCATCCTGGCAAACGGTCATCTCAGGTGCTGGACTTGAAGGCTACCACCCACAGCGTGAGGGGCCGTGGCCCCCAGACGGGCCTCTCTGTGTTTGCCTTGCAGCCCAGTCCCTGCCAGTGTCCCTTCTGCTAATGAATGGACATTTAATGATCTGAGAGGGCCATTCAATTGAGTGGAAAATGTGCAGGTCTACGGAGTACAGCTCCACTTGTCGTGCGAGACAAAGGGCTCAGCTCTGTATTCACACACACAGCAGACAAGGAAGTAGTGGATTCACACGCTGGCTGCAGAGGAGGCTGAACACACACACATGACATATATAGTAGTTTCACACACAAATCCCATAAGAGTTGACACCAAATTTTAACAAAAAAGTATTGCAAATGTGAATTATTAAACGACAAACGTGATCTACAATCTCCTGCTTCTTCGTCAGAAAACAGACTTTTATCTTTACAATCTCACCGGTTTATTAACATCACAGCAGCGTTACCGCCAATCAAATCTCCAAACATCTGCAAACTTCACCGCAATCACAACAAACAAAGGATGTGGACCGCATGTTTGGCTGACGAAAAGGCGAGCACATGTGTGTTCAATAGAAACCCGCCCTTTAATGCTCCACCATCCACGCGGGTCATACGAACTCAGCCCTAAACAAAAATAGCACCGTGTGGTTACAGAGGATCCACTGCAAACAGTCGATCAAAAGGCCACAGGAAAAGAAATCCTCAGAGGGTTTACAGGAGGTCTAAGGGGGCGATCGGTGAAGTTTGCACGGGGTCAGGAGACCAGACAGCCGATAGGCCGCACAGACAGACAGGAAGGAGGCTTTACGAGAAGCGTCGTAAATCATAGCGACTCACTTTACCACAGGAGGGAGGACGAGCAATGTGGGAGCAAGCTAGCGCTACGTTGGCTGGTCAGATTTACTGCAGTGGCCCTCCAGATTGTGTCATTATTCAATGGTCTGTCCGCCAGATTACATTAGGGCCTGGTCACAGCACCATGCATCAGATTTACTGCCCCATATATCCACCTATTATCCAAGGTGAAGAATGGCGGGGCTGTCAATAATCGGATTAAGTGAATGTAGATTGGAATATGATTATCCAGTTTGTCAAAGTGGTGACTTTCAGAGACGATTGTAAGCCCATCCTTTTTCTTTAGGCTTCATCTCCGGAGATAAGACTGTTGTGTTAACTAGAATGAAGTGTGGACACGTGTTTTTTTCTGCTGTGTGCCCGTAAAGACAACGCAGCGCTTGCTGAAAGAGGGGCCTGTTTAGGTCCCACAGACAGATCACTGCTCCTTCGGTAAACATCGCAGACAAGTGATGGTGTGGGCTTCACCAGCTTGTTAAGTATCAAGTTCTGAGTTAATGTGTCCCGTGGGAGGAGGGGAAAAACTCCACTAAGGTCAAATGTTCTCTTGACCTTTGTGAGCACATGCAACAGCCAATTACTAGCGTGGTCTGAGGTAAAAACACAGGCTTGTTGTGATCGAGCTCTGGCTAAAGGTCGCTGTGAGGTCTTTCACTCTCCGTTTTAAGCTCTGTATTTTCTAGCTGACATGAGCTGGATGATAAGAAACTTATTTTTACGCATTTTTGTGGCGCATACTGCTCCTCTATCTTCAGCCTGAGAGCCCATACCCAAGGTTATCAGTCCTCCGGGCACGGAGCCAGATCAAACCAAGCCTCCCGTCAAACATTTCTTTCTCTACCTTTGACTCCTCTGCACCGAATTGTTCACTTGAACAAAAGTGTCTCTACGGGCAGAGAAAGGAATGCCGCGCGGAGCGACTCCCTTTTTAATGATTAAACATTATCGAGAGTGCACCAGTGTTTAAATTTCATTTTCAGCCGTAATAAATCATTCACCCTATCACTGTTAATGCAATGTTTTACAGAAAACACCAGAGAGGTTTGGAAATTAATTTCTCAGCTCTAAGTGCGTCTTTAGCAAGTTAGGAATTCCATTAAGTATAATGTGTATCAACCTCAATATTTTTTATTTATCTTCAGATACCGTGAGTTGTTGTACACCATTTGATTCAAGCCCAACAACTTTGTTAAGGAACAGTTCAACTTATCAGGACTACAGCCAGTTAGCCTAGCTTAGCATAAACACTGGATGCGAGGGGAAACAGCTAGCTTGGTTCAAAATCAGCCCGTACCAGCATGATACTTTCCGGTACGTTCTGCACGTTGTTATCAGATTAGACAAACGAGATATAACGTGTTATTCGATGAGATTTAGAGGTACTTAAAGGTGGATTTTCTTACCTCAGACAGAGCCAGGTTTCCACTCTTTACGCGATGCTAAGCTAACCTGCTGTGGCTTTATATTTAGCAGACAGATGTATGTGTGTGGCATCGATTTTGTCATCTAAATGAAGCAAATGAGAAAGCAAATATAATGTCAAACGTAATAGAAAGAAAGGCTAAGGGTTGGTTGTTGTGCCGAGAGCAGTGCTGCCGTGACGTGGGTTTGTGTAACAGCTGGTTTGTTTCCACAACACGGCGAACGCGTCCCGCTGTCTCCCATCGCTCTATCTGTCTGCTTGAAACGCTAAGCTGAAAAACAGGTGCCACTGGACAGTGGGAGAGTGTTCGGAGCCACGCCTCGCTCCTCAGGCTATACATTCCTACACTTTGCACAAAACTGGAGACCTGAGGAGCAGCGAGGCCTTGTGTGGGTCCCAAACCCCTGCTGCATTTCCTTCCTTCCTGCCACACACGCACACACACACACACCAAACGCTCAAAGAACATGCACATGTGGATACCGACACGCGGCCCCGTGTGTAAACGTAGACTCACAGATATTTTACACACGAAGGATGGATGAAGATCCAGCAGGGGAAAGAAACAGCAGCCTGGAGAAGTCATCAAACAGACTCGTGTGGAGACTTTGTATTGAGAGGTGTCGTATAACATCAGGCCAGTTGTCCCATATTAGATGTACAGTGCGAACATACAGTATAACACATGTGGTCCATTGGGGCCTGTGGTAATGGCAATTCCATGCTGTATTACATCAAACTGAAATCCCAGAATCTGTTTAAAAAGACTATGTAAGTCATGAAATACAAGAACTTGTTACAGTGTGGTGTTCTGGACGATGATTGAAATAACACATTTATTTTTGGCAGTGCATCACCCCTCCCTTCATACCAAAATTGATTGGTAGATAAGCCGGGATCAGTTGTTTCCCAGTCTAGTTGTGGACATTCGTTATAGAGATATGGCTAATATGTGGACCGTCCTGTATTCATACTGATACTCACTGTGATCTCTTTTGTGGAAACATGCATGAGAGTGGATTATTCAGGCAAAAGCTTGGTATACAAAGAAAAATGGCATATTATTAGATTTAGCTCGTGCATTATTCATATTTTATCTTAAAATTAGATTCCATTTGTGCCAGACAGTTACATTTACAGCAGGGAGCTCATTGTCTTTTGTCTACTAAAGTTCACTGGACGTTCCGCACTTTATCCAAGCGCCAAGCAACGGTCGGCACATGAACATTAACCCTTGTCTTCACAGTGGGACAAAAACGTGGCATTGTTATAAAGCTGCATATCAATGGTGTTACCGGGTGCATGTGCAGCATGCAGCGTGTGTTTTTAGTGGACAGGGCCGAGTCCATCATGTTTTATTCCCGTGAAAGGTCATCTGAGCCAGCACGGGTCCTGGCTGGACTTTAAACAGACCACGCGGTCTTTCCTCTACAGACGCGACCGCCGCTCTGAACATACTGGGCTTCATAGCAACTCCCAGCTCCATGGCAACGGCCGGCTCTGTCGTCGCTCTGCAGCGAGGACCCGGTGTGAGAGCGTGCTGTGTTTCATATTCAACCAATGTCCTGCTCTGTGTGTTACGTGAGCCAGTCTTGCTAATGTGGATTAATATTCATGGAAATTTAACGTCTCTATGTCGAGGCCACTGACTGTTTTGTTTTAAATCTTGTGTATTTTCATGTTCACACGGTTGTTTCTGTAGCTCTCACGGTTTCTTCAGTCCAACCCATTGCCTGCAGACTTTACATTAAGCCTATAGAGGAAGTGCAGTTACTAGAGATAAGAGTAATTGGACTATAATGGATGCATACTGCACTCAGTACTCTACATGTGCTCTGCCCTACAATAGCCGGTCCTTTTCTATTATCGCAGATTCACATCAGGAACTCCACATAGCATTACACTCACCCTCCCCGTCCCATCAGCCCTCAGCGCTGTTTCAAAGGATGCCTTGAGAGGACTCTTTGTAGCCACTCGGGATGTACGACAAAACCACAACGCATCAGAAGAGTTGAGCAGGAAGATGTTATAAGTATGTAGGCTTAACCTCCTCCTCAATTTATTAAGAGGCAGAAAGAAAAACACAGAAATAATGAGAAGAGATGGTATGGTGGGTTTGGTGCAACAGGAAACTGGGAGAGAAATCGCAAATTACATTCCATGTGTGTTGTGTGGGTTCAGACTGGAGGGCCGGGGAGGACTCCGGGGGGAGCAGCAACTGCATTCGGGTCTTTGTCCTCGTGGTTCACAGAGACTGGTGTAGGCTTACAGCTGGGTTTGGGGAATACATTTAAAGACCGAAACTTCTTATTTCTCGAATACTCGGCAGGGACAGAAAAACCTCTTGTACAAAAAGGTTATCAGACACTTTTTTTGTAAGTTTCATATTTTGACTATTATCCAACTCCAGTATAGAGACAACCATAACGGTGATTAGCAGTTGGCTGTCAGTGCAATTACTCACCGTAAGCAAGGGTGTATGTTTTTCTGCCATAAAGAAGAGCACAGTTTGTCAGTATCAGCTGTCATTTTTCCAGAGTGACACTCTTCAGATGTCAAAAGGCTGGGTCTAAGACCCGGAGGGGTTAAGGATCAGCTCCCCAGCCTTTTCACATGGGAAGTGATCACATAGAGCAGAAGTTCACATTGCTTGTTGGTGGTGGTTTAAATTCCTCTGGGCTAATATCTCTCTTGTGTCACGTCAGGCCAGTGAAGCTCAGTCTCGATCGCATGGGCCTGTTCTATGTCAGTGCTGTACCAGATGCGTGTCTTGATAAGGCAACAGGATGTTGACACCGTATACATGAGCCTGGATTAAGCCAGGTTAGATTCCAAATGTGCAGGCCAGAGTTGTTGACGGTAGATGGGCCCTTCCACTGAGATAATGAGTGTATTGCAATCCGTGGAATGCACCTTTAAAGTTGCAATGTGTCAGAATGTTAGTCTAAAACATTCCAAAAATGAAGAAAGTGAATAGGTGGTGTTTATATTATTGTGTTGCAAAGATATGTCCTGAAATTAGCATGCTAACCGACTAGCCCCGGCCCGTCCTGTTTTGTAATACCACTTGTACCTCAAGAGGCGATAGAGAGTCACTGTAGCATCCAGGCTGCCCTCAATCCAGAGAAGAACATGTCGATAACATGTCCATGGTCCGTTTGTCTATATATTATACACACTTATTCTTTCTTGTTACCAAAAGCAAAGTTAATGGTTTGACGATTTAACACCTGAGTACCTGTGAACACCTGACCGGAGTCTATTAAAAGACACACAACACCTCTAAGTATTAAGTACACGTGTTTCTTGAAGCACACAGAAAGCTCCCCAGTGGAATTTCCACATTGTTTGACTGGGGAGTGGGGAAAAGATTACCTCTGGGTGAGAGAAACTCCTGGAGCGTGAGGAGATGCAGAGCGGGAGCTCAGCTCATCAATTAGAGGAGGTCAGCGATGTAAGCCAGGAATCAGCCAATAAAGCAGACGCGATGAAAGATCGTACGTATACGAGCGAGCGGAGAGGAGATGGACCTGCAGCTGGTCTCTCGACACCAGGGGGTTCCTAAGGGAGACGGACGAAAAAAGGGTGGGTGGAGGAAGAGGAGGAGGAGGAGGTTCACGGAAAGGAAAGGATGTTTTAAAAAAAAACTCTGGCCTGTTCTCTGAACTCTCTAAGGGGATTAGGGATTTAATGAATTGCCTATTGGAAGCCATACGTTTAAACAACAGGCAGCGGAGCGAGGCGGGGGGTGGCTGTCACAAGAGTGCTCATGTGAGGGCACGCCATCCATTAGTTTGGAGGAGTATTGACACAAAATATAGTCCCTCCTGCACAAAATCTCTGTATGGAATTACAGAGCAGCCTGAATGCTCTTTCTTGCAGGTGATAACTTCAAAACCATCAACAGACTCAATCATTTCACATCAGGACCACATTGTATTGCTTGTACTTTTGACTGTTGCATTACATTAATATCCCATGTGCATTTGGAACTAATGTCTGTCCTTTCTGATTGTTTTGCATGCTCTCAAAGGGGAAATAAAACTCTGAAAGGGCCAATTTAATTGATAAGAATGTGATTTAAATCATAAATGGTTTAAAACATGAGTGATGGGAGCCGCTCTGCTCAGAACACAAGTCAGCACTACTCTGTTCTGTGTAAAACTAGAGGCTGCAATGATAACTTTTCCCCCTCAAAAGTTAAACTGAGACTTTGACAGATGAGACGTTCGTGCGTGGAGGAGAGAAGTGGAGACCCGGAGGGGGAGATGCGGGGGTTTCACGCAGCTGAACGAAAGCACCGACTGCACTTGTTTCAAAATGGGTGTGGAGGGCAGAGAGGAAGGAAGGGGAGAGCAGGGGGAGGCAGACAACGACACCTAGGCGGCAGTAACGTTGAGTGCGAGGGGAGGGGAGAGGAGGGGGAGGCAGCCGGCTCTCAATGAGCAGGTCTGAAGCTCAGCCTACCTGTTGGAGCTCACTGCCGTGCCGGACCCGCGCTGATCGCGGATCTGCGGGGAAAGAAGAAAAATAAAAACTGCACGAAAAGCCCCAAACATGTCTCCCGGACTGTTTCTCTGCGCCGTTTTGGCGGTTTACCACGGGACGCAGACCTGCAGCGGATTTAACGTAGACGAGCGGTTCCCCGTGATCAAAGAGGGCAAAACCAAAGGGAGCTTCTTTGGATTCTCAGTGGCTCTGCATCAACAGACGGAGGGCTCCAGAAAGTACCTGTAAGTTATCGGCTGTGCATGTCTAAGAAGCGACTCTTTTCTCCTTTCCAGGCTAAAAGACGCAGAGGACTACCTGCTTTAGACCAGGTGGCGCAAAGAAACGCGCATTTGTTCCGCTTTGGAGGAGAGGCGTACTGCGCCCGCTTAGTGCGCAAAACCCGCCGGAGTCCACGCTCTATTGCGTTTAACACCTGTTGCCCGTTGATAAAACTGCGTCTAATAGTTGAATGGTTTCCTGCGCATCGCATACACTTCCCCTTTTTTCCCCTCTCGAAGCAACCACCTGTTAGAAGGCAGCGGAGCGGATTAAGATCCTGTGAATGTAGTCCGGGGCCTTCACACCGTTCTTTGGTGTGTCTGTCTTTTATTTCAGTTCAGTGCGAGAAGCAGACCTATCACAGGAATAAAAACATCTATCCTACCTTTAACAAACAAATCCTCCATTTACATTTTTTGATTTGTCTCACTGTCTCACAAAACCTTTGATTATCCAAAAGTGCCATTTTCCAACTTCAACAACCCTATGTTTGAACATGTAAAGCTGACTAAATGAGATATGCTGGGGGGGAGTTGGGGTCAAACAGTTGGAACAGACTTCAAAACATATATCAAATGCACAGAAAGCTGCTCTACTTTCTCTCCAGCGTTCCAGGATCCTTTACATTCAGCTGAGACAAAAGTGGGTTTTGTGTTTCGCAATAAAAGGCTGTTCATTGGTCTGTAACACTCGTGGGTAACGAGACGTGGAGTCAACAGCGGGAGGATTTACATGAAGGCACACGCTCCTCGTTTGAGGAGTAGTTGATGTTCCAGGCAAAGAATGTGCGTGACACATCTCTTCTTTAATCAAAGAACGTATCGTTGTTTAGTGTAGGATTTCCTTCAGCCAATTACAGTGGCCTACTCCTTCTGCGCCCGTTGATCACAAGCCGTGTCCACAACTCGCCGTTATCTGTGCCCTCATACTGCTTTGAAGGCTAACGAAGGGAAGAAATATCCCGGCGCCCCACTTCCTGTGTGTCGTCACCAGTTGAGGTTAATCAGCCTCATCTGTGCAGAAATGTCCCCAAGTTCATAGATCAATGTGCCAGCCTGGCCCCTCCCCATGGGATGGAGTCACTGCCCACCGACTGTAACCCAAGAGGGGCGACCATGTGGTTCTACATGGCTGTTGGTGTGATTGGGTAGTTAAGGATTCATTTTATAACTCAGGGCTGCACACATGACTGCGAGATGAAGTTTAAAGGAATAACATGATGCATTTGGGGAAGCGCTTTCCCTCTGAAGCTCCTGCCAGCAGCCTCTTGGCTGAGTTTCACACAAAGACTGGAAACACCTCTAGACAACTCTGGACTCGCACATTTCCGACCTCCCAGTACAATAGACTAATAAATACCCAGACATCATGAAGAAGCGGTCATGTGACGTCAAACAACAATGGAAGCGCACGATATGAATGGAGAAGCGGTTCTACGTTTAAAATATGTCGTAAATGTGATTATTACATATGCATGGATGCCATACTCTACTGCTGAGAGTTCAGTTGAGTGTAGACCTACAGTTGCCAAAGGAATATCAGTTTTTTTTTATGGTCACGCATAGGATTTGTTTGGCATCTTGCACCTGGAATGCTTGGAGTTATATGACTTACAGCACAGAATACCTCCAGGCGGAGCTGGGCCAGCTGCTTCCAGACATCTATCTTCTCATTCAACTCTCAGCAAGATATGCAAGTGTCATGTCGTCTTTTCTAGCCCAACATCAACGAAGCTGAAGCTGAAGCAAAATATGTTGCCAATGCCAGCATTAACAGGTGTATTTGCTCACCTCGTGGTGTGTTTTGGTGCCTTATGTCGGCGTGGTCTATTTCTGTGTTTGAAGACGTGAGACTGTAGAGAAATTGGACACAAAACTGGGACACTTTCACCCTCAGTGCGACCGTAATCTGTGATTCAGATGGTTAACCTACATACCTGCAACTCAAATCTCACTTTCAGTGTCTTTTGCAATGCTTATTGATGTCTTGCAACATTACTGGGTCTTTCATTTCAACAACCTGTCCTCCAGTGCTGGGACCTAGTTGTGTACATACTGTGAAGACACATCACAATGTGCTGATGGTGTCTCCCATGTTTGACTGGCTGTCTGTCTCCCCCGTGTTGTCCTGGCTTCCACCACAGAGCTGCTTGTTACATATTTTCTCGTTACCGGGGCGAGTTCAAGTGTGATGATTTGAAAAATCCCAGAACTGAGTTTATAAACCAGTCGGGACATGTGCGATGTCGTGTCCGTTCTTTTCACATGCATGAGTCAAACGGAGTCCGGGGTAAAAGTCGAGACAGAGGGCCTCCACTCCCAGTTCTGCAATAAAAAGAGTGCAATAAAGTTATCCCTTAACCTCTTAAGATGTTGGCTATTATCTTATTATCTAGCAGTCTTTATTGGGTCAGCTTTTTTAATTGAGGGGAGGACATGCCATCATTGGGGGGGCTGCACCTGAATCATCTAAAAGCTACCTGAGTCCAATTTGTACACGGTTTCCTCTTTCCAATCCCTCCCTCTCTTTGAATCACCCATCTATGGTCTCAGAGAGATTTCTTTTCCTGAGAGGGATTTTTTTTTTGTTGTCGCAGGGAGGAGGAGGGCCTGAGCAGTCAGCTGGCCACCTATTGGCTCTTCCAGTCCCCTGACCCCATGGTATGCTTGGAATGTATTACCCTTCTCTGCACCGTCACAACCTGCCAGGTTTCAGGTTGAGACAAGACAGAAGTGAGGGATTCTAGGGACTATTGGGGAACACACACAAATCCTCCAAAAAATGTAAAATCCCTTCATTAATCCTTCAGCAGATGAAGAACCCTTAATTTTATGGGTGGGAACCTCTGCGACCTGAGAGGAAGAATTTAATTCCCCTGACTGATGAATATTTAATTAGAGTTGAAGCGCTTTTCCAGCTCATCTCTGTCTGACTGCGGTGGCCCGAGGCCACGAAAATCAGCCATTCAATTTGGCGGGGCCTTCCCCTTTCTGCTGTGAGGTACGGATTAAACTGTGAGGTTTATAAACACACAGTCTGATGCTTACACATGCACAAGTATACGCTCTGCTTTCGCCTCAAACCATGTGATGGAATTAAACCCCTGATTCCTCAGTCAAATGTCTGCTTTGGAAAGTAAATGCGATGCAGCGGAGGAAGATGGGGTGTGGTAAAGAACCGGCGTAGTCATCCTCCAGTAATAAACTTCAGCTTAAGTCTGGTAAAGACACAATGCAGTGGAAAGACGTGTCTTGAATATTGACTCACACTGTGATGGTTTAATGCTCAAATGGTCGATTTGAAATATTGTGCCATTAACTGCTAAACCCTCCTAAGCCACATGCTAAATAATGATTAATAATGATATCAATACATTTTGGTGTTATAGCCTTTTATTACATAGATATTGATGATCCAATAAAAATGGATTAAATGGAAAGAACAAAGATTCACAGATTAAACCACTTCCTTATAAGGAAGACAGTTGGAGTTCATGTTTTTCATTATTGGGTACATTTTTCTTATAGGATTTAAAAACAGAGTTTAAAACAAATGATTTATAGATATGTTATAACCCATTGATAAGCACAACTTTTGGGTTGCCAGGTTGTAAAATCTCACTTTGATACGTTAGATAATTTGACCACTTATTTCTAAAAATGAAAAAAGGACCATCTGAAAAAACATGTATTTATGTAACTTATTAACAATGCAATCTTGATTATTAAAATCTTTTATGAAAGACTTGACATGATAGCATGGCAACCCAAACTTTTCTCTTGATGATGCATTTCTTGTAGTTTATGAGCCATTAATAAAACATTTACATTATAAAGGGTTCCTTATTTAAAAGTTGTACCCAACAATAATAATCATGAAAGTCATGAAACATATGGTGGGTGTTTTGTGAACCGGTGTTGGATTTTAAGTCCTTTCTGGTTTGTTGGAGTCCAAGCCACGGTGTCTGTACAAGAGCTCACTAAGGTGAAGTGCAAGTGTGTCCTCCACTGGTCCCAATCTCTGTGGTGTTTATTGGCTGTATCCAATCAGTTGGTAATGGCATGGGCTGCATTTTGTGTAGCAGCAGAATGAATGACGGCTTGTAATAACACGTTGAAATGGATCCCAGCGGGACTCCGGGCCTCCTGCTAATCTCCACAGAGGAGAGTCTCTGTGGTGGGGCTTTCATTGGAAATACCTGCAGTGAAGACTGCTTCTATCTTAACAAAACTGTAAAAGATCCCTCTTTTCTCTCCTGCTTGTACAAATGCCCTCAAACAGCATGCAAAAGAAACTGGTGTAGCCGGCCTCCGGGCTAACGAGGGCTGCCTGCAGCTAGAAAAACTATATGCTTCAGCTTTCCACCCTCGTGCCATTTTTCATCTTTGAAGGGGAAATGATCCTGAAGTGTAGGTTTACACTTGGTGTGTGTGTGTGGAGGTCAGTCCTTAACAATACAAAATATGCTGAAAATATGAGATAAAATACCTCCTTTTAGTTTCAGTTTGTTGATAAATGAATATAATAATAGAATTACATTTATTATAGATAAAGACACATATCTGCTCTAATGGTGCTCTTAGGTTTTTTTCAAGCCTCAACAGGTAAAAACAGATTGTTTCATGCACACCAGCACTGATTTTTATATAAGCTCCATTACAGCTGTGAGGTCATCCACCTGTAACCCCCCCCTCCTTTACATACAGCTGGGGTCAAGTTACTGATTCTGCCAGTCTCTTGTGGATTCTGCTATGGCTGCATTATGTGTGTATTTTCTCACTGTCAGGTTGTGTGTGTGTGTGTGTGTGTGTGTGTGTGCCGTCTGCAGCGGTGGCCGTCGCCGGTATGACGTCCCTCGTCCAGTGACATCAGACCCTGGGTGGGCACCTTTAGCCGGCAGACCTTCGGTCATAACATAACATTGTCCTTGTCAGACAAGGTTTCAGTCGTCGCTAATGAAAAGTGAGTTAGTTTATTATCAGGGGGATGACCTGCCATGTTTAATTTGTCACACTGGGTCTAAATGAGTTTGCTCTCTTGTTACTGTTTCACCAATGGCAGATGGTGGTCTTCAAACAGGATGTTTGTCCAGCTGAGATTAGACCAGTGTGTGTGTGTGTGTGTGTGTGTGTGTGTGTGTGTGTGTGTGTGAGGACGCAGGTGCAGACGGTTATTTTATGTGATTTGACACTATACGATTGTTCCATTCCTCTTTTGATCAACAGTAATGTATGCGTTGCGTTTCATTTCCATGGAATGTTTCCCCCTCTTGACTAAATTACCATTTTCACAGCGATGCCAGGATTTCATTTCCTCTCTTTCTAATTCTCATGTCGTACTCAGTCTGCTTGTTTCTGTGAAACATCTAACATCACCATCAACAGCGAGTCGGCGACACTGCGAGAGTCTCATTATTTCCAGTCGCGTTGGCAATATTGTTACATTCATGAGACGTGTGACTGAAAAACAAATGTTTTAAAGCATTTCGACGTAAACGGATGGACATGAATCAGTATTCTGACTGCATCCCACCGGGTGGTTTTTGTGAAATTACAGTTTAACACGACTGGCGGTTTGCTAGGTGCGCCCGCAGTGACTCACCACTGACTTCCTTTCTCTCTCAGTATGATTTGTTAATAATTTACACCCTTTGACAGTTACACGGAAGGATTTGTCTCCATATAAAAGCTACACTGTGTCTATCCCCTTATAGGATGATAGCATGTAGGTCATTTTGTGGCTGAATGCTGTTGTTTAGGCTGAAGTGATACTTCCATAAGATAGTTTATCTACTTTTTAATACACATTTCAGTTATGCAAATGCATCGTTCCAAGCAAATTAATATAGAAGTGCCCTGTTTTACACCAGTGAAGAGTTCTTTTTATCAATATTAGAAACTATCCACATTAATATCTTCGTATTAAAACATGTGAAAGACATACAGATGCTGTGACGGCAGGTCTGTTTGACCGCCGCTGGTTGGTGTGTCACTGTTTGTCCAGCGAGGACTCATCTGTTAGCCACGTCCTGAACGTGCAGACGCACACAGTCGGCGTGTTAACAGCTAGGCGTGCTTACTGTGAATAGCCTGATAGCGATGTGCTCACCCCCACCTGCTGCTTTGTGAGAGTGTTTCTGAAAGCACAAAGAGCTGGATTTATCACAGCGCTATTGCAATGAAAACCACACACACACACACACACACACACATCACTACGCCCCCTAATAGGCGACATAGTAATGGCCGCTGTAACGCACCGTGTCTATCAACCATCCTCTCGTCTTTCAGTGGAGTCGTTACCCCATTAAAAGAGCATAAAAAGATCTCAGCCCCAGTCTGCCTTTGTCCTCGTGCTTAATTCAATCTGCAAATTGAGTCGACTCCATTCAATATTATCTCCATTTATGTGCTCGGCGAGTCTAAGTGGCAGTGTTTCCGTGGAATCGATTGTCGTTTGCCTGGAGTGCAGTAGCTTTACACCGTCCTGAAAGGGTGCAGCGTAGGCGTGTGTTTGTGTACAGTTTAAATGGATTTGGGATTAGAGGTGAGGATTAATAGCTTTTTGTGGCCCTTGCTTGTACTTATTTGGCAAATTGGTGGCAAATTGTGCAACGGGCAGCGTGTCGATGCAGTTCAGTTGGTGGCAAGTGTGTTTTGTTGCAGTCGTGGACCTGATCCCCCACATGTGATCCTAATCTTTAATTCCACACGTTATCTGCACCCGCACGTTGCAAAATAATCAACAACTTTTATTCTCTTGTGCACAATCTGATAGTGCTGCTAGATTAGACTGCCAGTCAGTGACCAGGAGTGTCGGTGACGGCGGCATCGTTGGCACATCCTCATCGCTGCACCTCCTCAGCGTTGTTCCACCAATCACCAATCTCTGTATCCTCATCCAACAACACCTTGTTACCAGGGGCAACATCTAAGTGTCTACCTGTTTAGATCTGTAGTAGATCTGTGGAGGAGCCTCAATCCCGAACATCTTATATTTGTAATTACATTAATCTTGCCAAGTCCTCACCGCAGCAGCCCCGGGTTTGAATCTGAACGGCGGCCCTTTCTGCAACATCATCCCCATCTCCCCCACCTTTCACCAAAAAAAAGGCAAAAACGGCCCAAAAAATAACTTTAAAAAAAGAAGAAAAGAGTTGCATGGCTCAGAGTGAAAAACAGGGCCCCGAGGTTCTCTAACATGAAGCTGTAGCTGTTCTCTTTTTCTTTGCCCTGAGGGCCAAAGCCGCACCCTGTGACAAACAGGTTACCTGAAGCCTCACCTGGAGAGGCCATCCATCACTTGTGACACACTCAGCTCTCTTGGATCGCCTACTTTCTCTCACTTACCCATCTTTAAATATTTATACCGCGTGGCATTTAAGTTGAGGGCCAGCAGGGTGGAGACCTGTGTGCCCGTTCTAGCCGTACAGCATGCGTCTCATCGCGCTCCTGTTCAGACCGGACCCAGATGAAGATGAATGGGCTCCAAATGGGACATTTCTGCTCCTCTGTAAACACGCCTGACTGGCCCTGCACATTGTCTCTTCTTGTTAGTCTTGCAAAAGCCTGCGAGTTGGAGAGAAAATGTCATCCAAGAGGGTTTAGTCATCTTTAATTAAGTTTGGCTTCCTGGTTTCAGTGCTGTTGTTAGTCAGGAGCAGTCAGGTGTGTGTGTGTGTGTGTGTGTGTGTGTGTGTGTGTGTGTGTGTGGGGCTGCTTGATTAATCAGATTTTAATCTCAATTACGATTTTGGCTTCCAACGATTACGAAAGCAAGATAATCAAAATAAAACGATTATTTTGCTGCATTCTGTTTCGCAATTATGCTCTTGTTTGTGTGTTGTTGTGTGTGTTAGTTTTACATGTTTTTATATTATACATCATTTATTTTAATTTATTTGTCTCGTTTGTTGTTTATTTTTTTAATTTTATTTTTTTAATTTATTTTTTAGTTGTATTATACTTGAATTTAAAGGAAATCCACTGTTAAAAATGTTTTAAAAAGTTCAATAAATGCATGTTTTGTGTGTGTGTGTGTCTGTCTGTGTGTGTGTGTGTGTGTGTCTGTGTGTGTGGGTGCTTCAGACACCACGGCTCAGTTTTAATTAACTACCAGAGAGCTACATGTGTTGTGTGGAGTGTCTCATAGACAGATGTCTGTTTACCAAACTCTCTTTTTTCTCTGCTGTAAGACAAGGAGCGATCACCCTTTTTGCCCTCCTCTCCACTCCTCTCTCCTCCTTTCCATCACTCCCTCGCCTTTTCAACACCTCCTCCTCCTCCTTTGTTTGGGGTGCTGTCAGGAGCTTTGGTGGGGGGGCGGTGATTAAGCTGACTCAAGGAGTTGACCCCTGTTTGTTTAACTAAGCAACACAGATAGGAACATATATTATTTTATCTCCTTTTCTCTGGCGACTTCTTAACTCTTGGTGTGAAGAATGCGGGCCGCGTTCACCTTGGCTGGGTGTGTTCGCCACAGTGAATGTTTGGTTTAGCCAGCCGATCGCTTCTGTGGCGAGGGGGCGAATTTCAACATGTCCTCGGAGTAGGAATGTAGCTGCAGGTTGGCCCCCCCCCCTTCCCGTCCCTGGGCCTTTTGACAGCCTGTTTATGAGGAGGTGATGAGCAGGGAGGGAGGGAGGAGGAGAGCACACAGGACAGGATACGAGGTGTGTTGCCAAAACCGAGTCAACTCTTTGTAACTCAACTTTTGGGGATTTTTTACACATGAAGATACAATTTAAAGACACTGCATAAAGTGACAACAAGTGTGACAAAGCTTCATATTTACTGCACAGACATGAGAGCTCCATCAATCTTCTCATCTTACTCTCCAGCTGATAAGCCAATAAGCCAATACTTCCCCAAAAAACGCTTCCTTTGATGGAAGTCTAACCTCCATGTGAACACCTCTTCCTAGTTTTAAAGCTGTGTCCAACCTGATCACGTCAGTCAGCAGCGTTGAATTTCCACAACAAACACCGGTGACCCACGTGGCTCCGCCGAGACGCTGGTGAGTGTGTTTAGTAGTCGGGCTGCACTAAGTACTTTCCTCTGGTTCGCTGCCAGCCAAGGTTACCCAAGCCTTCCTTGAAGCATGTGTAATTACTGCTGGACTCTGCCCTAATTCTTCTCGCTTTTTTTTTCCTGTGTGTTCAAAGTTCACACGAACAGGCCTCTGAGTGTTTTATAACAGTCTTGCTTATTCTCTGGAGTTGACCCCGTTTCTCTCTTGTTCTTGCTTAATGGATATTTGGCTTGTTGTCCCACAAGAACGGCCGACCTTGCGAGTGTTCTGAGACACTGTGACGATTACAGCTGAAAAACATCGGCGGTCTGATTAAAAAAGTAGCATCATGTGTACAGATTACACACCTAGTTGCTGATATGCTTGAATTACCCTCATTACAGAAGGAGTTGATCTTATTCTCCACATATCACTCAGTCCCGCTAACAACTGCAAACCTCTGTTGAACCTCAGCTGCTGTCGACATTACTCGATGATTACCTGAACCCAGGCCTCTTCCCCCCGGGCCACTGGAAACTGCTGACCCTCAGAGGCCATCTTGGCTCTGGCTGGTTGTCGTCACCGTGGCAAGATAATTGATGCATTGCTGAAATTAATAATTGTACTTTTCTGTTTCAAATGATGGTTGGAGGATTTCTCACGCATAAATAGAAAATATTCCGTGTGGAGCCATGTGATTATTTTCATATAGCTCTGGTTCACTTCTCGGTTGTAATGAGATTATATAAATAACATAAATCCCACAGCTCCTGAACTAAGATTAGAAATGTTGTCATCCTCCCAGATGGTCAAGTTTCAAATCTGTAACGGGGTAACTCGATCTAAGATCAGCGGCAGAAACAAACTCACGTGTTTTTCCGAGCCTGTTCGCATTCAGGTGACACATCAAAGAGGGAATATTTCCGTCTGGGCTCTTGAGATCTTCTCGTGATTAGATTGCAAGTATTTATGGGGGCATTTTGTCTATGCGAGGGTGTGATAGATACAGAAGCCTGCGGTGGAGCAGTACGGCCTGGTACACAAGTCTGTGGAAACTCACCGCATAACCTTTGAGTAACGCGTTAGCAGGTTATACTTTACAAAATCTATGAAATCTTTTTTTTTTTCACAGTGGTTCAGTATGCCTTCTGTCAGGCCTCAGGAGACCACGATCATCAAGTTGGAACAATGAAGGGTTGACTCATGAGATTTTGATTCGGAGGCACAATGACCTCACCGTAAAGGTGTATGTGCAAGCATACACCCGTTATCTGCGTTTGTTATTGCTTATCAGTGCGTGTAAGGGGGAAGCTAGCCCTTCAGTTCATGTGCCCACAAGCTCCACCAACGGTTTGACTCACCACTTTCCACTGTTCACCACAGCTCCAAGCAGCGCTGCAGGAACGCATTCGGAAAGTTTGAATGAAAAGGACAATCTGACCACACTGTTATATGCTTTGTTTCCCACATAGTCCACCTAGGCCATCAGTCACACACACACACACACACACACACTGTAAACAAGGTTGTCGGCACCTTCCGCCCTCAAAGTGGAGCTTATAAATCTCGTGCTGACAGTAAATAGTGAGTCCCAGCGCAGAGCCTTGTCAAGGGAGTGATCCCTCTACATCAAAGTGCTAAAAGGTGCTGATGGCGGGAGTGTCTGGGGTGAGTGGACACAACGATCAGGTCCATCACAGAGTGGTTTGTGTGTGTGTGTGGTGACCAGTCACGGGTCACGCTCTGACGGCTTTCCATTATTAATTCAGAGGTCCCGTGAGCGGGCTCACTCCGATCCCATCTCATCATCGCTGTCTTGTCTTTCCTTCCCGTGTCCAGGCTTCTAGCGGGAGCGCCCAAAGAGAAGGCCGAATCGCTACAAAATGTCAACGAAACGGGTGCAGTGTACTCCTGCCCCGTCACCACGGACACCGCCGACTGCTCCAGAATGGACCTGGTCAGCTCAAGTAAGCATGAAGCGGACCTCTCCGAAGTGATTCATCATATTTGACATTTAACAGGGGAAAAGGCTGTGCAGAGATCTGGACCTGACCACAGAGCTGTGTCACATCAAACACAGCTGAGGCTGAGCAGAAAGCCCTAAGTATTGGTCAAATTTTGAACTGTGACATTAGGATTCATCCTCTGGGCACCATGACTGTATGTACAAAGTCAACCATCCCCAGGAGATGTTGAGATCTTTTAATTTGGAGCTATTGATTTTAATATTTCACTTCTTTAAAGTTGTTTGAAACCCTAAAAGCAACTTCTTTAAAACTCCACCAGTTTCTGTTTAAAAAAAAAAAAAATCTGGTCCCTAAAACCAGGCCAAGATCACTCTGATGACATCATCCGGGGTTGGGTCACTTATTCACACTTCAGGGCCGAAGACGTTATTGAAGGTTATTCACACGCTGATCATGATGAGTTAACTGACATTTATGTGTCAATGGAGTTTCCCTTTAACGCACAAAGGTTATTGTAGAGGATTTCCCTCATCACAAACTGTAAATAATCTGGAATTGATAATCAGATAGCTTCCAAATAATCTTAACGTAATCCTCCTATAGCATTCACAATCATGAGCTCCAGGATATGAAACTCTGAAAGTGCATCATTTCTTAATTGAAGGTTATTAACTGAAAGGCTTGCCGCTCTGCTAGCTGGAGGTGAATCGGCCCCCCGGAGGCTCCAAGTAAGACCCATAATAAAAGGATTCCTCGTCACTTTTGATGGTGCGGTCGGAGTGACTGTTGCTGCACTCACAGCACATTTTTGTGGTTAATATTTGTCAGGGCATGATCTAGGCTGGGACTGTTTGGGTTGGTTTTACCACCGTGATCATGTTGAATGGATCTTGCTACAGATAACTGGACGAGGCTGATTATGGAAAGGATATGTATATATGCTAAATGCCCTAAATGTAAATTAATGTACGGTTTGGTTAAATTATGAGGCCGAATCCAGAGTAGAAACCTGTTTTGTTTTTAAATAAAAGAACATTTCAATAACTCTGAATATCTAGACTGTATTTCTACTCCTTAATGTAATTCCCTTATGTGATCCATCCACAGCATCTCCGACTGAGATGGTGGAGGGCATGTGGCTGGGGGTGACGGTGGCGAGCCAGAGAGACCAGTCAGCGGGACGCGTGCTGGTGAGATTACGTCCTGTTTTACTCTTTTAGTCGGTGTCACAGGTGGCATAAAACATAGACGGTAACATTCCCCGTGGTGCTGAGGGGATAAACCCTCTGAATTTCATTAATGTTTAACACAGATGACACGGTGTACTTGTTGCAATAGTTAATGCTGCATAAAGCAACCGGATGGTACACTCAACACGCACACACCCAGGGCAGCATGACACACACAGGTGGGACCTGCAACGAGGAGTTCTAATGAAACCATAGTCATACGGAAGATATTTTCCCTTTAAATATGACTCATAGAGGAAATTGGTTTCTTTTTTTGAGGAAATAATATTGAACTAGAAAATTCCCCCGCCGGGAAATTTTGAGAGGGAGGCAGTGGGACGCCGCCCGGGGGTTGGTGTGGAAAAGTTTAACGTTTAAACGGACTTTCTAGGTGAAAGGATGCCCGAGCAGAAGACGTTTGACTGAAAAAACTACATTTCCCACTCATAAATGTAGTTTTAGTACATTCCTGTCCACCAATCAGAGCACACCACTCGTGTCTCCATTTTAAAGTTGAAATGGAGTTTCTAGGTGAAAGTATGCCCGAGCTGAAGGCGTTTGAATAAGCTGTCACTCAAGTACTACCTAGTACTACCGAGTACTACCTAGTACTACAGAGTACTACCTAGTACTACCGAGTACTACTGACACTCAGGTACTGAGAAATACTAGGTACTATGTATTGTCAAACAGTTGAGTGCTCCGCACTCAACTGTTTGCCAGTACATGTCACCGAGGTCAGCTGTCACTCAAGTACTACCTAGTACTACCTAGTACTACCTAGTACTACCGAGTACTACTGACACTCAGGTACTGAGAAATACTAGGTACTATGTATTGTCAAACAGTTGAGTGCTCCGCACTCAACTGTTTGCCAGTACATGTCACCGAGGTCAGCTGTCACTCAAGTACTACCTAGTACTACCTAGTACTACCTAGTACTACCGAGTACTACTGACACTCAGGTACTGAGAAATACTAGGTACTATGTATTGTCAAACAGTTGAGTGCTTCGCACTCAACTGTTTGCCAGTACATGTCACCGAGGTCAGCTGTCACTCAAGTACTACCTAGTACTACCTAGTACTACCTAGTACTACCTAGTACTACTGACACTCAGGTACTGAGAAATACTAGGTACTATGTATTGTCAAACAGTTGAGTGCTTCGCACTCAACTGTTTGCCAGTACATGTCACAGAGGTCAGCTGTCACTCAAGTACTACCTAGTACTACCTAGTACTACCTAGTACTACCGAGTACTACTGACACTCAGGTACTGAGAAATACTAGGTACTATGTATTGTCAAACAGTTGAGTGCTTCGCACTCAACTGTTTGCCAGTACATGTCACAGAGGTCAGCTGTCACTGAAGTACTACCTAGTACTACCTAGTACTACCTAGTACTACCGAGTACTACTGACACTCAGGTACTGAGAAATACTAGGTACTATGTATTGTCAAACAGTTGAGTGCTTCGCACTCAACTGTTTGCCAGTACATGTCACCGAGGTCAGCTGTCACTAAGTACTACCTAGTACTACCTAGTACTACCTAGTACTACCGAGTACTACTGACACTCAGGTACTGAGAAATACTAGGTACTATGTATTGTCAAACAGTTGAGTGCTTCGCACTCATACTGTTTGCCAGTACATGTCACGAGGTCAGCTGTCACTAAGTACTACCTAGTACTACCTAGTACTACCTAGTACTACCGAGTCCACTACTGACACTCAGGTACATGAGAAATACTAGGTACTATGTATTGTCAAACAGTTGAGTGCTTCGCACTCAACTGTTTGCCAGTACATGTCACCGAGGTCAGCTGTCACTCGACAGTACTACCTAGTACTACCTAGTACTACCTAGTACTACCGAGTACTACTGACACTCAGGTACTGAGAAATACTAGGTACTATGTATTGTCAAACAGTTGAGTGCTTCGCACTCAACTGTTTGCCACTACATGTCACAGAGGTCAGCTGTCATTGAAGTACTACCTAGTACTACCTAGTACTACCTAGTACTACCGAGTACTACTGACACTCAGGTACTGAGAAATACTAGGTACTATGTATTGTCAAACAGTTGAGTGCTCCGCACTCAACTGTTTGCCAGTACATGTCACCGAGGTCAGCTGTCACTCAAGTACTACCTAGTACTACCTAGTACTACCTAGTACTACCTAGTACTACCGAGTACTACCGAGTACTACTGAGACTCAAGTACTGAGAACTACTAGGTACTATGTATTGTTTGAAAAACCACAACTCTGCCAATCAGAGCGCACCTGCTATCACTTCTGAGTGAGACAGAGACAGATAGTCTCCATTTTAAAGTTTAAATGTAGTTTCTAGGTGAAAGTATGGCTGAGTTGTTGATGGACTACATTTCCCACTGACTGCTCCTTCCTGTCCACCAATCAGAGCACGACACTCGTGTCTCCATTTTAAAGTTTAAATGGAGTTTCTAGGTGAAAGTATGCCCGAGCTGAAGGCGTTTGACTGAAGAAACTACATTACCCACTACTAAATGTAGTTTGTAGTCCCACTGACTGCTCCTTCCTGTCCACCAATCAGAGCACACCTGCTGTCAGTTATGAAGATCAGAGCCACAGAGTGCCCGTCTCCATAGCAACGGCCCTTGGTGCATGTGTATGACTGCAGCCTGT
Organism: Chelidonichthys spinosus; assembly: GCA_029853015.1. Lineage (NCBI taxonomy): Eukaryota > Metazoa > Chordata > Actinopteri > Perciformes > Triglidae > Chelidonichthys > Chelidonichthys spinosus. Next base: position 7,511,940 of record CM056842.1, read on the forward strand.
GTCTCTGCCTCTTTCTATCGCTCCATTCCCCCTTTGTCGAGGCTCCGAACAAAAGCTTGCCACGCTCACATCGAAACTCCTATCGCCAAAATTTTCGCACCGTTAGCGCCACAAGACTCGGCTGAAGACAGTGATGACTTTTATTTTTTCCTAGTGTCAGAAATGTGGACGCCAGGGCGAGTTAGAAATGCAGTGAATTTCAGGTTTCTTTGAAAATCTGCTTCTAAATTAACATTAGAGCGGATGAGGAAAAAAATGGACTTGGCCGCGCTTAGAGGTTGCTAGTTCAAATTCTGTAGAACTCACAGAGATTTTGAGCACATTGTGAGAGACAGGACAAGTTTGTCTACAAAATTGGAGAATATCACGTCTGTAGAGTGAAGATTGTGGCCGGGAGGAGTTTGGAAAGGAAAAAGTTCTGAGAAGCCCTCACACTCTAAGCGATGATGTCACGCACTCTAGCCTGAAAGTTCCGGCGCAATACACACCCATTATAATCTCATGATTTCTCCCAAAACGATCATGGTCATTGAACAGTGATTGATCAGAAACTATATGACCTATTGAAACGCAAATTGGCACACGAGGACACAAGACTTGTGTCTACGTTTTAGAGTTTAAATGGAGTTTCTAGGTGAAAGTATGCCTGCGCAGCAGGCTTTTGAAAAACGACAATGAAAGTTCCTTTTTTTTCGCTCGTCCCATTCATTTCAATGGGGAAATTTCGGTGGTTTTTCGCACAGCCACCTACTGTTTGTCTATGCAAACAGTAGGTGGCTGTGCTTAGCACTGCCTCCCTAATTATTTATTATTGGACCCTGAATACAGGATAAGTGGTAGACGATGGATTTATTATTGGAATAACGTGGACTTCACATCTGACACTTCTATTATTGTTGGAGGCTCTATTTGCCGTTCATGCATTGTTAGACTTTTATAAAATGTGTTTTTATGGATACATTAGATGTTGTGTGTTTAGCTTATTTTTGTATTTCTTTCCTATTATATAGAAGCATTGTGCTAACATCTTTCATTGTATCCTATAAAAACAATATATGGCTCATGAAAACAGCCTCATCATATTACTGCATGAAAAGTGTGTAATACAAACACAGACCATGCTATCGTAATGATCAGGGAAATTATTTTAGTTTTGTTTGGGTTTTGCTTTAATTTCACGGGTATTTCATTTACGGTACTCCAAAATATTCCTCCCCCCTTTATTACTAATGTGGAGGGCATGTGGCTGGGGGTGACGGTGGCGAGCCAGAGAGACCAGTCAGCGGGACGCGTGCTGGTGAGATTACGTCCTGTTTTACTCTTTTAGTCGGTGTCACAGGTGGCATAAAACATAGACGGTAACATTCCCCGTGGTGCTGAGGGGATAAACCCTCTGAATTTCATTAATGTTTAACACAGATGACACGGTGTACTTGTTGCAATAGTTAATGCTGCATAAAGCAACCGGATGGTACACTCAACACGCACACACCCAGGGCAGCATGACACACACAGGTGGGACCTGCAACGAGGAGTTCTAATGAAACCATAGTCATACGGAAGATATTTTCCCTTTAAATATGACTCATAGAGGAAATTGGTTTCTTTTTTTGAGGAAATAATATTGAACTAGAAAATTCCCCCGCCGGGAAATTTTGAGAGGGAGGCAGTGGGACGCCGCCCGGGGGTTGGTGTGGAAAAGTTTAACGTTTAAACGGACTTTCTAGGTGAAAGGATGCCCGAGCAGAAGACGTTTGACTGAAAAAACTACATTTCCCACTCATAAATGTAGTTTTAGTACATTCCTGTCCACCAATCAGAGCACACCACTCGTGTCTCCATTTTAAAGTTGAAATGGAGTTTCTAGGTGAAAGTATGCCCGAGCTGAAGGCGTTTGAATAAGCTGTCACTCAAGTACTACCTAGTACTACCGAGTACTACCTAGTACTACAGAGTACTACCTAGTACTACCGAGTACTACTGACACTCAGGTACTGAGAAATACTAGGTACTATGTATTGTCAAACAGTTGAGTGCTCCGCACTCAACTGTTTGCCAGTACATGTCACCGAGGTCAGCTGTCACTCAAGTACTACCTAGTACTACCTAGTACTACCTAGTACTACCGAGTACTACTGACACTCAGGTACTGAGAAATACTAGGTACTATGTATTGTCAAACAGTTGAGTGCTCCGCACTCAACTGTTTGCCAGTACATGTCACCGAGGTCAGCTGTCACTCAAGTACTACCTAGTACTACCTAGTACTACCTAGTACTACCGAGTACTACTGACACTCAGGTACTGAGAAATACTAGGTACTATGTATTGTCAAACAGTTGAGTGCTTCGCACTCAACTGTTTGCCAGTACATGTCACCGAGGTCAGCTGTCACTCAAGTACTACCTAGTACTACCTAGTACTACCTAGTACTACCTAGTACTACTGACACTCAGGTACTGAGAAATACTAGGTACTATGTATTGTCAAACAGTTGAGTGCTTCGCACTCAACTGTTTGCCAGTACATGTCACAGAGGTCAGCTGTCACTCAAGTACTACCTAGTACTACCTAGTACTACCTAGTACTACCGAGTACTACTGACACTCAGGTACTGAGAAATACTAGGTACTATGTATTGTCAAACAGTTGAGTGCTTCGCACTCAACTGTTTGCCAGTACATGTCACAGAGGTCAGCTGTCACTGAAGTACTACCTAGTACTACCTAGTACTACCTAGTACTACCGAGTACTACTGACACTCAGGTACTGAGAAATACTAGGTACTATGTATTGTCAAACAGTTGAGTGCTTCGCACTCAACTGTTTGCCAGTACATGTCACCGAGGTCAGCTGTCACTCAAGTACTACCTAGTACTACCTAGTACTACCTAGTACTACCGAGTACTACTGACACTCAGGTACTGAGAAATACTAGGTACTATGTATTGTCAAACAGTTGAGTGCTTCGCACTCAACTGTTTGCCAGTACATGTCACCGAGGTCAGCTGTCACTCAAGTACTACCTAGTACTACCTAGTACTACCTAGTACTACCGAGTACTACTGACACTCAGGTACTGAGAAATACTAGGTACTATGTATTGTCAAACAGTTGAGTGCTTCGCACTCAACTGTTTGCCACTACATGTCACAGAGGTCAGCTGTCATTGAAGTACTACCTAGTACTACCTAGTACTACCTAGTACTACCGAGTACTACTGACACTCAGGTACTGAGAAATACTAGGTACTATGTATTGTCAAACAGTTGAGTGCTCCGCACTCAACTGTTTGCCAGTACATGTCACCGAGGTCAGCTGTCACTCAAGTACTACCTAGTACTACCTAGTACTACCTAGTACTACCTAGTACTACCGAGTACTACCGAGTACTACTGAGACTCAAGTACTGAGAACTACTAGGTACTATGTATTGTTTGAAAAACCACAACTCTGCCAATCAGAGCGCACCTGCTATCACTTCTGAGTGAGACAGAGACAGATAGTCTCCATTTTAAAGTTTAAATGTAGTTTCTAGGTGAAAGTATGGCTGAGTTGTTGATGGACTACATTTCCCACTGACTGCTCCTTCCTGTCCACCAATCAGAGCACGACACTCGTGTCTCCATTTTAAAGTTTAAATGGAGTTTCTAGGTGAAAGTATGCCCGAGCTGAAGGCGTTTGACTGAAGAAACTACATTACCCACTACTAAATGTAGTTTGTAGTCCCACTGACTGCTCCTTCCTGTCCACCAATCAGAGCACACCTGCTGTCAGTTATGAAGATCAGAGCCACAGAGTGCCCGTCTCCATAGCAACGGCCCTTGGTGCATGTGTATGACTGCAGCCTGTGTCTCTGCCTCTTTCTATCGCTCCATTCCCCCTTTGTCGAGGCTCCGAACAAAAGCTTGCCACGCTCACATCGAAACTCCTATCGCCAAAATTTTCGCACCGTTAGCGCCACAAGACTCGGCTGAAGACAGTGATGACTTTTATTTTTTCCTAGTGTCAGAAATGTGGACGCCAGGGCGAGTTAGAAATGCAGTGAATTTCAGGTTTCTTTGAAAATCTGCTTCTAAATTAACATTAGAGCGGATGAGGAAAAAAATGGACTTGGCCGCGCTTAGAGGTTGCTAGTTCAAATTCTGTAGAACTCACAGAGATTTTGAGCACATTGTGAGAGACAGGACAAGTTTGTCTACAAAATTGGAGAATATCACGTCTGTAGAGTGAAGATTGTGGCCGGGAGGAGTTTGGAAAGGAAAAAGTTCTGAGAAGCCCTCACACTCTAAGCGATGATGTCACGCACTCTAGCCTGAAAGTTCCGGCGCAATACACACCCATTATAATCTCATGATTTCTCCCAAAACGATCATGGTCATTGAACAGTGATTGATCAGAAACTATATGACCTATTGAAACGCAAATTGGCACACGAGGACACAAGACTTGTGTCTACGTTTTAGAGTTTAAATGGAGTTTCTAGGTGAAAGTATGCCTGCGCAGCAGGCTTTTGAAAAACGACAATGAAAGTTCCTTTTTTTTCGCTCGTCCCATTCATTTCAATGGGGAAATTTCGGTGGTTTTTCGCACAGCCACCTACTGTTTGTCTATGCAAACAGTAGGTGGCTGTGCTTAGCACTGCCTCCCTAATTATTTATTATTGGACCCTGAATACAGGATAAGTGGTAGACGATGGATTTATTATTGGAATAACGTGGACTTCACATCTGACACTTCTATTATTGTTGGAGGCTCTATTTGCCGTTCATGCATTGTTAGACTTTTATAAAATGTGTTTTTATGGATACATTAGATGTTGTGTGTTTAGCTTATTTTTGTATTTCTTTCCTATTATATAGAAGCATTGTGCTAACATCTTTCATTGTATCCTATAAAAACAATATATGGCTCATGAAAACAGCCTCATCATATTACTGCATGAAAAGTGTGTAATACAAACACAGACCATGCTATCGTAATGATCAGGGAAATTATTTTAGTTTTGTTTGGTGTTTTGCTTTAATTTCACGGGTATTTCATTTACGGTACTCCAAAATATTCCTCCCCCCTTTATTACTAATGTGGACCATACCACAAAAAGTAAGAGATTCCTTTATTTGATTAATTCTAGCTCATGTGAACATTATCAGAAGTGGTTGCCAGATTTGACACAATGTAAGTAAGAGCAGTCCATAACATCCCAGAATCCCACTCTCCTCTGGTGTCCAGGCGTGTGGGCATCGCTACGTGAAGATCATCCAAGGCGGCACAGAGGAGCAACGGCGGATGATTGGAAAGTGCTACGTCAGGAGCAACGACCTGTCCTTAGACCCCAACGATGAATGGCAGACTTACAGTTATGAGGTCTGCAACCCCAACTTTGACATGGAGTTCGAGGGCATGTGCAACATGGGCATCTCAGGTGGCATGACGGACACTGATGTCTACATCGGCGCTACAGGCAGCTACGTGTGGCAAGGTGGGCTACGAGGAGCAGCAAAAATAATGTGTCTTGTTACTTAACGTTGAGGTAATGGTGTGGTTTCACAGACGGGGATTAAACCCTCAGTAAGTCTGCTACATTCTAGTGTTCGGCTAAGACTGGGATTCTCTGTCTGGGAAACCTGTCCATTGTGCACAAAGCAGACATAACATTGTTGTTTAATCTTTTTTATGATAAAGGAAATGTTCATGTCACATGGAGAGATCCAGATCCGTTGAATTCCTGGGACTCTTTAAACAAAGACTTTGGACAGCTGAAAAGACGATACAGTTATATGGGTGAATATACAGTTTATTTTTACATCAAATATATAAATGAATGCACTTTCCCAAGCTTTGTCTCTTTATCCTCCCATAGATGACAGTTTAACAGTGAAAATCAAATGCTGTCATCCACAGGTTACTCAGTTCTCCAGGAAAAGAAGCTGCTGAGCCATGACGACTACACAGTGGTGACAGGGTCTCCCAGGGACGAGTCCAAGGGCTCCGTGATGTTTGGGAAGAAGACTGACAAAAACATTGAGCCGTTCCTCATCATCCCGGGGGAACAAGTGGGCTCGTACTTTGGGAACAGCCTGGCTGTCACCGACCTCAACAACGATGAGTGCGTCTCAGCACACCACACTGAAAATATATCTTTATATGCATTTACATTTTTGTTTTATGTTAGAAAATCGTTCTCAATATTAACGATAACTATTTATAGTTGCATAGAAATGCAAATGTGCTTTTGAGCTGCCTCATGCTCCAATGCTCGGTAGCTATGATCTGCCTTGTTATGCAGAGAATGCGTGACACTGATGTATGTATTTGCTGAGATGAGAGAAGAAAACCTGTCCTTTCAGCAGCTGAGATAACTGTATCGTCATGACATCATGGTGAAATCATGTTACTCCTTAACGCACGTGTGATACCTTGTTTGGTCTGTAGGATTTTAAGGAATACAAACGTTTGAGAGCCAGAGAAAATAATATGTAGGATGTCATCTTCTTTTATTCACGTGTGGGGATTTATTTGCAGATTAAAGTTTATTTTTGGATCTTTCCTTTTGCCTGTTACAGCTGGAATGACCTGATTGTGGGCGCCCCGTTTTACTTTGACCGTATGAAGGATCAGGGAGGAGCAGTGTATATCTTCATGAACGAGAATGGATCGTTCCAAAAGACCCCCAGCGTGGTGCTGAAGGGTCCCTCGGCCTCTGCGTTCGGCCTTGCCGTGGCTGCTATCGGCGATGTCAACCAAGACGGATTCCAAGGTATGGCCTTGAACGCAACATTTGTGCATACTTCTGTGTAATGAAAGATGGTGCACTAAGTGTTTACATATATGGTAAAGAGGAAGCATTCACATTCCCGTTAAAACTTTGTGTGATTGTTTTTTATGTTGCTAAGGAATTATCTCAGCAGGTAACGGTAGGGTAACCTGCTGTTGCATTTTGGACCACTTAAAAGCTGGCCAAAAATTAAGAAGGGATATGCTGCCACCTAGAGGGCAGATGTGTTCCATACACAAACCTCCCTTAGCTTCTTCTCAGCAGAGTGCCTTCGCATGCTTCCTTCCAATATTTCCCTCCGTGTCTGCAGACTTCGCAGTGGGAGCTCCATTCCACGACACAGGAAAGGTTTACATTTGGATGGGAAGTAAAAAGGGAATCTCACAGGAGCCCAGTCAGGTAATATCCCACTTGATGCGGCAGACGCACTCCAGACCAGCACCGAAAGGGCCCACTTTTATCGCGTTGACCTCCCGTTTTGTCATTGTCGCCCTCTGCAGGTGATTGAGGGTAAGTCAGTGGGAAGTGGAGGTTTCAACACATTCGGCTACTCTATCAATGGAGGGATTGACATGGATGACAACAGTTACCCTGACATCTTAGTTGGCTCTCTGGACGACCGCATGGCTCTGCTCAGGTAGAAATAAGAGAGTTGGGCTTCTTTTATTTCTTTTTTTTTTGCAATTGATGGTTTGTCTTATTGTAAATATGTGTAATGACTTCCTGGAGCTTTACTCCTCCTCTTCTTGTTTTCAGGGCTCGACCAGTCATCCACTTAACTTCGGACTTCAATGTTGAACCAAAGATTGTGGACCCCAATCAGTGTCCTCGGAGTTCACCATGGTGAGACGCCCTTCAGAATCGGTCAAACTGGCTCATTGTGATCCGGTTTGAAAATAACATGCATTTTTCTTTTTTTTACAGCATTATAGCAACTCTGTGTATGTCCTTCACTCCAAGCAATGGAAACAAAGACTTAAAGAAAAATATCAGTAAGAACAATTGCTTCACTTGCCCTCCCCAACATGACTAATAATGTAATGTGTAAATGAACCGTAATTTCACGTGACATAATCGATTTTGAATCTACATTTACCGACTGGGGAAATACTGTTTTGTTGGATGCTTGCTATATTTTCCAAACCTGCCGTTTTATTCATGAACTCTCTGCAGTGTTCTCTATATAACTCAGTGTGTCCTTCTACCGTCAAGCGGTGAACTACACGGTGGAGGCCGACATGGAGCGGAGAAGCCCTCGTGTTCTTTTTAAGAACGACAAAAATACGTTTACCGGCCTCCTGAGTCTGCCATCTTCCAAATCCACGTGTCAAACTCTGAAACTGTTTGTCGTGGTAAGGCCTCAATACAAATTCAGCATGTGTGTAAATGTGTGTTTTATTTACTGCTATAGACGGGATAACCATGTGTTTATTATTCTCAAGGCGCCTGTGAGGGACAAACTGGAACCGGTGGTCTTCTCCCTCAACATGTCTTTGCATGAACAGAAGCCTAAATCCAGACGAGCTCTTCAGAACCTGGACTCCTACCCAATCTTCAGCCAGGAGCAGAAACTCACTCAAAGAACTGAGGTGTGGAGTGGTGCGCATTCATAGGTCGCGTTTTAAAAAAAAAAACATGTATGTGATAGCCTCCCTGTAAGGTGTGACGTCACATCACGTGTTGCATTTCCTGCAGATCGACTTCCAGAAGGAGTGTGGCTCAGACAACAAATGTAGCAGCAACCTGCAGCTGACGGCCCAGTTTGTAGATGAAACGGAGAAGCCTTACCCTAGGTGACGTGAAATTCTGAATAATTGCTATCTCGGACCAGCTGTTGCATGCTTATGGTAGCAAACTGGATGTAAATAAGGCTGTAAATGTAGGAAATAGCCAAAGTTATGGTTAAATATCCCTCTGTCCAGGAATGGCAATTTCCAGATACTTAAGTTCAACAGCCATATGAAGATAATAAGGCTGATGGTGGAGGTGACCAACTTTCCTGCTCCGGGGAAGCTGGGGGAAGACGCCCACCAGGCCACGCTCAACGTCACCATCCCCGATGCACTCACATACTCCGCCGTCAGGTCGGAGGTAAGTCCACTAGGGGGCAGCAGACAACTGAGAAACGTCCACTTATTAGTCATGTCCTCATGAATGTACACTGTTAAGTCTTTCTCTCGTTCCACATCAAATTGAATGGTGTCTGCCGATTGTGTGTTCAGGACCACGATGTACAATGCAGCATGGTCGATACAGTGATCTGTGAGCTGGGGAATCCACTAAACGGCAACGGGAAGGTACGTTTGAATGGCTTTTCTCTCATAGACGTCGACTCTTTCCCTCTGCTGAGATGACTTTGACACCTCTCGTTCTCTTGCTTCTATTATCAGGTGTCGCTTGCCCTCCATTTTCAGACCACGGGGATCAATTTGTCCACACGAGAGATTGTGTCCGAGCTGCTTCTGTCCACGTACGGTTTAACATTTATGTTCCCTTTACATCAAAGACTTGGGTTCCTGTTATGATTCCCAAGTTTGTAGCTGTTACTCATTAGTATTATTTTTATTTTGTGCAACGTTGCATTTTGGTAATCGCTGATAAAAATGTTGTAATAAGTGATGTTTCTTCAGTCTTAGTGAGCAGAGTGACCTGTTCCCTGTGTCTGTGGCCCTGCTGATTGAAAACACCATCACCCCCTCCTTCTCCATGTGAGTCCCACCACCTAACATGACGTCCTGTATGTACAGTAAAGACACTGAAATGTCACATCGCACATTTGCACCATGTACAGTCATTTCTATCCCCCCGTTTCCTGTCCAGATCCAAATCGCTGGTGCAGACCCAATTCAGTGGCACAGTGCTGGGCGAGTCCGCCATGGTCAACACCAGTGACGTGGGCAGTCTGGTGGAGTTCACCTTCAATGTGAGTCACCTCCACCACTCAGACTATACTAGACCTCCAGAATTGTATACTGCAGCTATAACGTGCGTGCCGCCCACATTTCCCCTCATCTCCACCCTGCCTTTGAAGCCTAAACTTTCGTTCTTCAGAAGTTTAATATTGCGTGGGGGAAGGATTGTTCTGTCGCCGTGGTTTGTGGTGTAAGCATGACCAGGGGTGGTTACTATTTAGGGTCACTGCGGAGCCTTGACTGTTATTCCACACCATATTGTTATTTCACCCGATTTCTACTGAAGTTACCTATTTTTTCTTGCTCTGCTGTCTTTTTTCACCACTAGGTGGACATGAGGGGTCAGCCCCTGGGAGACATGGGGACCCTCGCTGTGGAGTTTGAGTGGCCCTTTGAGGTAGCCAACGGCAAGTGGCTGCTGTACCTGACCAGGATTGTTGTTAAAGGGCAATCAGAGGAGGAATGTAAGCCTCCTGGAGAAGTCGTCAACCTGCTTAAACTAAAAGTAAGGCTCCTTTTTTATTCCAGATGCGTCACGTTTTTGGGTCATCCAGTCGTACGCTCATACCTCACGAACACAAAGGGGATTTCTTCAAATTTGGCCATGGGATATGACATGTTCATGATATTCCTGGCAACGACAATAACTAATCAAATTATTATCCTGTTAATCATCAAAATATGTGTGTCAAAAATCAGGCTCTATTTTTTGCTTCTCTGCCATGATTGCCAGCTACACTAGACAGAAATTCACCATGATCAACTTATTGCAAGTGTGTATTTTTTTTGGCACAAACGTCCACTTGGAGTCAACGGTCAAAGGTCACTGTGAACTCAGAAGGCATGTTTTTGGCCATAATCTAAGAATTCATATGCAAATGTCTAATAGGATAAAATGATTAAATGATGGAATTCTGGACCGACATTAATGTAAACTGCAACTTGGCCGGTTGGTGGAGGCAGTGGTGTGAATGATTCAGCTGGTTATGAATTTTTTTTTAAAGCTAAGTCCTGCCCACACCCAAGACACACACACACACACACACACACAGTGCCCCATTACTGAAAAACCACAAATTCAGTTACATATAAACCGAGAGGTCCTAGCTTTAATGAAAGGAGACTATCTGTCTACAGCCATGCTAACAGTTCTGTTGTTTGAGCTAAATGCTAATGCCGGCATGCTCGCAGTAACAATGCAGACATTTGGGTTTTTAGCATCTATGTTAGCATGCTAACGCTTGCTGCTTAAATCAAAGTACAGTTAAGGCTGGTGGAAATAGCAAGGCTATGATGCTACCATGGTAACAACTGCATGACAGTTTAATTTGGTGTTTGCTGCCGTTGTGCCTTTTCTAACATGAACTGTAATCCTGACCTGAGTGAACCAGAGCTGTGCTTGTAAATGTCAGTGGTAGAAAAAAGGGTGTGAAAATTATCTCAAAGCCAAACCAGAAATGTTCAGAAATACATGAATGAAAAAAGAAAAAAAATGTCTGTGTCACACTTAGACCTCACAGAGCCTTAAATAGAAAGTCAGCCTAGATATAGACTGTGGAAAATGGCTATTCTAAGAAATATTTGGTAATGTCTTTATCAAAACCAGTAATTACCACAAGGCTTCTGATGATGTCATGTCTCCGTCTCATATGTTTCCTTCTTTCATTTTCCCTTCTCCCTCGCTCGTCTTCCAGTTGTCAGAGAACGGACAGAAGCGCACTAAACGCCAGCTCACGGTGGACGACGCCGATGCCACAAAGCCGCATATTCTGGAGCCGCAGGCAGCCATCACGCTGCTCAGTCATCACAAATTGACCTACCTGTTGGTAAGACGTGGATCTGCTCTCATGCACAATCTTTCAGGTGTATGTGACCGGAGACCATGAATGTCTGCACCACACATAGGACATCCAGGAATTGTAGATTGTTTTCACTATTAATGACAAGTGTCAACCTGCTGGTGGGACCAGAAGAAATGTCAGGGGGATGATGTGTATCTGTACCGAATGTTGGGGCAATCTTTTATGTATTACAGTCTGTAGACTGCTAGTGTGGCTGGAAACCACAAAGTCCGACTTCCACTTAACATATATTTCAGAGTGTATAAGTGTGAACACATACACATCGCTCTCAATATACACACATAGAAATAAACATATAAAAAACAAAATGTGCCAAAGGAAACTAGTTTGTTCACTAGTTGTACCCTGTCATTGTATGTTGAAGGAATGCTCCAAGGGGACGGCACGATGCGTGACATTTACCTGCCCACTGCTCAACATGACAGAGTCAGCCGAGATTCATGTCCAGTCCCGTCTGTGGAACGGCACGATGCTGGAGGTCAGCTCCCCAGCTACACACACACACATAATAATGATCCATGGCTACCTTAGACGTCTTTTTCATGTGTGTGTTTGTGTGTCTTCCTCCAGGACTATTCCAACGCTCTGAGAATAATGGTCAGAGGTCAAGCCACACTGAAGCTCATTACAGACAGACCAACCATCAGGATGGACAGTCAGACCAACATGGTGTGTAATGATGATGATGAGGATGCTGGTGATGATGATGATGATGATGATGATGATGATGGTGATGATGAGACTTTACTTGACTCGCTCCACCTTTATTATAGTTCACAGTAGAAATACAACCACTGGAGGGGGTGGAGGCGCCCTATGAGCTCCCACTGTGGATTATCATCTCTGCAGCTGTAGCGGGAATTCTCCTCCTGGGAATCATCATTGCTATAATGTGGAAGGTGAGACCGCCAATTAGACTACTACTGCACCCACTACCCTTTTTACAGACAAGGACACTGAATAGCCATGAATCTCTTCACATGTACCCTGAGAACAACAGTCCTCTCTGGATCACACGAGAGCTGTTGGCCCTTTTATCTGACTGATGCGTAACCTTAATATGGAGCCTTTAGTCTAACCTTTGACTTACCCCCTCCATGCACCCTCCTCCTCCACCCCCAGTGTGGCTTCTTCCAGAGGGCCAACAGGAGGGAGATGTATGAAGCCAAAGCCCAGAAGGCTGAGATGAAGATCCAGCCCTCTGAGACAGAGAGGCTGACTGAGGACTACTGAGGCCCCCGTGGGTCCCCCAACAGCACAAACCAGTGGGGCTTTTGGGTAACGACACCCCTATAAAATGGATTTTCTATGGCTACTATTACTAAAGCATGGGGTGTGCTTCAACCACTATTTCTTCCAACTATTTGTATCTACCTAACATCACTCCTACCTCCGTTTCAGGCCAATACTGTGCATTGCGCTGCTGATCGCTTTATATCATGTATGTCTTTGCTCCTTTATTCGCCTTCTTTCATCTTACTCAGCTTGGGTTTATCTTTTACCAAACTTAACTTCTCCTCAGCCTATGAATCATAAACCTCTTTCTCAACGCATCATTAATCCCAGCTCTCCTACTGATAAATGTATCCTCTTTAATGTCACCTCTCTCTCTCTCTCTCTCTCTCTCTCTCTCTCTCTCTCTCTCTCTCTCTCTCTCTCTCTCTCTCTCTCTCTCTTTCCCTACTAGCTTGGATTCTTCAAGCGAGCTATCTACTACCGGATAATGCCAAAGCACCAGGGGGTGAAAATTTGCAAGGCTGAGCGGTATCAGTTCAATCTGGGATTTCAGCCTGAGGAGCCACAGAAAAAGTATTGGATCACCAACTGGACAGAGATGCAGCATTACTACTACTGAGGCATTTACTCTGGGCCCTGAACCACTCACCTTCACAAACGGGGTCGACACGGGCCAAACAAAGAACATTCGGCTCGGTCGAGCCACATGCATGGACCAAGGGTGGATAGTGCATTCCTTTTTTTTTAACTCTTAAGTAGATTTTTATCAACTTTTTCAGTGCAATATACTGAACAGTTTGTTTCAGAGATTGTTATTTGATAAGTATTTTTGATGAATGCAGTGTTGGAATGGGGGCTGCATTCAAAAGCAAATTGTAAATCATTTTGATTACGGTGTTTGTATATATGTTTCCATTTTTTTCCCCTTTCTGAATCCCTCAAGCAAAGTTGCTGGTCATACATTATGTTGCTACCGTGTCTGTTTTCCTCAGTGGAATGAGTCCATTGATCTTCTCTGTGATTCCGTATGTTTTTCCTGCTCTTTTCACAGACATCGCTTTGTGGTCATAGGGCACAGGGATTTAAACCTACATCGGCCGTTTAGGAGATCATTTTTTAAACTGCACTTATGCTCACCAACACTCTGTTATGGGCGTTTTTATGTCGATGTCAATGTCGGTGTTTGGCAAGCATTACGTAGACTAGCATCTCAAATGCAGTTATGGTCATGCACTGACCTCCAAAAACTCGCAAAAGGCGACTTTCCTGAATTCAGGGAATAAGTATCGATAGGTACCGAGAAAAAATAGTACTCATTAGTGAATAATATATTTTATAGTACAGCTATCCATGTTTTTATAAAATTCCATGGCAAACCAGTTATCCAGGCACCGCTGCAACAAGTTGAAGAGAAATAGCTTCTTGTCTGTATGTAAATTAGCCAAAATGTGTTGATGAGATGATGGGGAGGACACTTGATTATTATTTATTACATTGTCTTGTGCTATAGAACCTATCTTTAAAAATATCACAAACAGGGAGTCATGACACTGGAGTAAATAATACATGACGTTTTAAGTCTGGAGACTGTAAACTCTAGCCTTGTAGTTGCGTTATAAATTGTACATAGTAAGAGGTTACCGAGAATTGACTATTTGAATGAATGCATATGTCTTTGCCCTTTGTTGTTTCATTGTCCCTATTTGTGTTTTTTATGAGACAGTAAGCTGACACTCGGATTGTTTCCAAGCCATTGTAGCCCCCATTGAGGTCAACCTGCAGCACTGAAAGTACGGGACAAGACGGTCGCTGTCTCAGTCTCTGATGGGACCAAGTGTTGCGTTACCATTCTAGTCCGTGTTACCTGAGAGCCCACAGGTTGTGACTGTTACAGAGGCTCCATTGACTCTGTGAATAAAGAGGGAAGGGCTGAAACCAATGGAAAAACTGTTCTCTTTTGTTACTGTGCAGTTTCAATGTAATTAAATTGTTTTTAACAACTGTTGCAGTTTAATTGCCATTATCATCATTATGTGTATTCCATAATATCTTGTATGAACACAGGCAGAATACATGTTTGAAAGTCTGTACAGTAGAAATGAAAATTCAACAAGAAACAAAATCAATAATTTTAAAAACTTTTTTTTAATCATTTCATCTCTAAAAACAAAAATGTCATGCTATTTATTTATTTCATAGAAAGTGATAGTATAGTGTGTTGAACAAAGTCAGAAAAACATTTTGAAAGAAATTCACTATGAAGTCATAGTATAGAATGTCTAAAGAATTGTAAAGATGTGATTAAATAGTCACAGAGGGATGGCATGTCAAGAAAAGTCATAGTTTACTATATTATTTCTAAAAACATGAAAGGCATACTATAGTATTTCAAAAAGGTAATTGTAGTAGGTTGAAAAAAGTCAGCACATAATGTCAAAAAAGGTCATGTCGAAAAATGTCATAGTACAGCATGTTGAAAAAATGTTAGCATGTTAGTATAGCATGTCGAAAAAAGTCAGTATAGTATGTCAAAAAAGGTCATAAAAAGTCATAGTATAGTATGTTGATAAAAAGTCATAGTATAGTATGTCGACAAAAAGTCATTAAAAAGGCATAGTACAGTATGTCGACAAAAAGTCATAGTATATTATTTTGACGAAAAAAAATTTAAAAGGCATAGGATAGTATGTCGGAAGAAAGTCATTAAAAAGTCGTAGTATAGTATTTTGACAAAAAGGCATAGTACAGTATGTTGACAAAAAGTCATAGTATAGTATGTTGACAAAAAGTCATTAAAAAGTCATAGTATAGCATGTTGACAGTCATAGAATAGTATGTTGAAAAAAAGTCATAGTACAGCATGTCGACAAAAAGTCATTAAAAAGTCATAGTATAGCATGTTGACAGTCATAGAATAGTATGTTGAAAAAAAGTCATAGTACAGCATGTCGACAAAAAGTCATTAAAAAGTCATAGTATAGCATGTTGACAGTCATAGAATAGTATGTTGACAAAAAAATCATAGTACAGTATCTCGACAAAAAATCTTTAAAAAGTCATAGTATAGCATGTCGACAAAAGTCATATGTTTCGTTTTTGTTTTGTTCGCTTTTATTTTCTGTGAGGCACTTTGTGCTACTGCAAACAGTATGAAAAGTGCCATATAAATAAAGTTTGATTGATTGATTGATAGTATTTTGACAAAAAGTCATTAAAAAGTCATAGTATAGTATTTTCACAAAAGTTGTTAAAAAGTCATTAAAAAGTCATAGTATAGTATTTTGACAAAAGGTCATTAAAAAGTCATAGTATAGTATTTTGACAAAAAGTCATTAAAAAGTCATAGTATAGTATGTTAACAATAAGTCATTAAATAGTCATAGTATAGTATGTCGACAAAAAGCAATTAAAAAGTCATAGTATAGAATTTTCACAAAAGTCATTAAAAAGTCATAGTATAGTATTTTCACAAAAAGTAATTAAAAAGTCATTATATAGTATTTTGACAAAAAGTCATTAAAAAGTCATAGTATAGTATTTTGACAAAAAGTAATTAAAAAGTCATAGTATAGCATGTCGACAAAAAGTCATTAAAAAGTCATAGTATAGCATGCTAACAGTCATAGTATAGTATGTTGACAAAAAGTCATAGTACAGTATGTCGACAAAAAATCTTTAAAAAGTCATAGTATAGCATATCGACAAAAAGTCATATGATAGTATTTTGAAAAAAAGTAATTAAAAAGTCATAGTATAGCATGTTGACAGTCATAGAATAGTATGTTGACAAAAAATCATAGTACAGTATCTCGACAAAAAATCTTTAAAAAGTCATAGTATAGCATGTCGACAAAAGTCATATGTTTCGTTTTTGTTTTGTTCGCTTTTATTTTCTGTGAGGCACTTTGTGCTACTGTAAACAGTATGAAAAGTGCCATATAAATAAAGTTTGATTGATTGATTGATAGTATTTTGACAAAAAGTCATTAAAAAGTCATAGTATAGTATTTTCACAAAAGCTGTTAAAAAGTCATTAAAAAGTCATAGTATAGTATTTTGACAAAAGGTCATTAAAAAGTCATAGTATAGTATTTTGACAAAAAGTCATTAAAAAGTCATAGTATAGTATGTCAACAATAAGTCATTAAATAGTCATAGTATAGTATGTCGACAAAAAGCAATTAAAAAGTCATAGTATAGAATTTTCACAAAAGTCATTAAAAAGTCATAGTATAGTATTTTCACAAAAAGTAATTAAAAAGTCATGATATAGTATTTTGACAAAAAGTCATTAAAAAGTCACAGTATGGCATGTCGACAAAAAGTCATTAAAAAGTCATAGTATAGCATGCTAACAGTCATAGTATAGTATGTTGACAAAAAGTCATAGTACAGTATGTCGACAAATAATCTTTAAAAAGTCATAGTATAGCATGTCGACAAAAAGTCATATGATAGTATTTTGAAAAAAGTAATTAAAAAGTCATAGTATAGAATTTTCACAAAAGTCATTAAAAAGTCATAGTATAGTATTTTCACAAAAAGTAAATAAAAAGTCATTATATAGTATTTTGACAAAAAGTCATTAAAAAGTCATAGCATAGTATTTTGACAAAAAGTCATTAAAAAGTCATAGTATAGTATTTTCACAAAAAGTCATTAAAAAGTCATTATATAGTATTTTGACAAAAAGTCATTAAAAAGTCATAGTATAGTATGTCGACAAAAAGTAATTAAAAAGTCATAGTATAGTATTTTGACAAAAAGTCATTAAAAAGTCATAGTATAGTATGTTGACAAAAAGTCATATTACAGTATGTCGACAAAAACGGATTAAAAAGTCATAGTATAGCATGTCGACAAAAAGTCATTAAAAAGTCATAGTATAGCATGCTAACAGTCATAGTATAGTATGTTGACAAAAAGTCATAGTACAGTATGTCGACAAAAAATCTTTAAAAAGTCATAGTATAGCATATCGGCAAAAAGTCATATGATAGTATTTTGAAAAAAAGTAATTAAAAAGTCATAGTATAGTTTGTCGACAAAAAGTCGTTAAAAAGTCATAGTATAGTATGTCGACAAAAAGTCATTAAAAAGTCATAGTACAGAATGTCGACAAAAAGTAATTAAAAAGTCATAGTATAGCATGCTAACAGTCATAGTATAGTATGTTGACAAAAAGTCATAGTACAGTATGTCGACAAATAATCTTTAAAAAGTCATAGTATAGCATGTCGACAAAAAGTCATATGATAGTATTTTGAAAAAAGTAATTAAAAAGTCATAGTATAGAATTTTCACAAAAGTCATTAAAAAGTCATAGTATTTTGACAAAAAGTCATAAAAAGGTCATTATATAGTATTTTGACAAAAAGTCATTAAAAAGTCATAGTATAGTATTTTGACAAAAAGTCATTAAAAAGTCATAGTATAATATTTTCACAAAAAGTCATTAAAAAGTCATAGTATAGTATTTTGACAAAAAGTAATTCAAAAGTCATTATATAGTATTTTGACAAAAAGTCATTCAAAAGTCATAGTATAGTATGTCGACAAAAAGTCATTCAAAAGTCATAGTATAGTATTTTGACAAAAAGTCATTAAAAAGTCATAGTATAGTATGTTGACAAAAAGTCATAATACAGTATGTCGACAAAAACGAATTAAAAAGTCATAGTATAGTATGTCAACAAAAAGGTCATTAAAAAGTCATTGTATAGTATGTCGACAAAAAGTCATTAAAAAGTCATAGTATAGCATGCTAACAGTCATAGTATAGTATGTTGACAAAAAGTCATAGTACAGTATGTCGACAAAAAATCTTTAAAAAGTCATAGTATAGCATATCGACAAAAAGTCATATGATAGTATTTTGAAAAAAAGTAATTAAAAAGTCATAGTATAGTTTGTCGAAAAAAAGTCGTTAAAAAGTCATAGTATAGTATGTCGACAAAAAGTCATTAAAAAGTCATAGTATAGTATGTTGACACAAAGTCATTGTATAGTATTTTAACAGAAAGTTATTAAAAAGTTAAAGTACAGCATGTCGACAAAAAGTAATTAAAAAGTCATAGTATAGTATGTCGACAATAAGTCATATGATAGTATTTTGACAAAAAGTCATTGAAAAGTCATAGTATAGTATGTTGACAAAAAGTCATAATACAGTATGTCGACAAAAAATAATTAAAAAGTCATAGTATAGTATTTTGACAAAAAGTCATTAAAAAGTCATAGTATAGTATGTTGATAAAAAGTCATAATACAGTATGTCGACAAAAACTAATTAAAAAGTCATAGTATAGTATGTCAACAAAAGTCATTAGAAAGTCATAGTATAGTATGTCTTCAAAAAGTCATATGATAGTATTTTGACAAAAATGTCATTAAAAAGTCATAGCATCGTATTTTGACAAAAATTCTTTAAAATGTCATAGTATAGTATTTTGACAAAAATGTCATTAAAATGTCATAGTATAGTATTTTAACAAAAATGTTATTAAAATGTCATAGTATAGTATTTTGATAAAAAGTCATTAAAATGTCATAGTATAGTATTTTGATAAAAAGTCATTAAAATGTCATAGTATAGTATTTTGATAAAAAGTCATTAAAAAGTCATAGTATAGTATTTTGATAAAAAGTAATTAAAATGTCATAGTATAGTATGCAGACTAGAGCAGACTAGACTCTGTAGACTAGATTCTGTTCTCTGTGGTGTTGTTGATTCCACTCTGTAGTTTGTATGTAATTATTTTTTCAAAAACGTTTGCTGTCCAATTGCATCATCATTATCACTGTGCGATGTCAATGAAATTAATTTGAACACATAGACAGAATACATATTTGATATCTTTATTATACAAATGCAGATTTAAAAAAAAACAGAACAAAATCAAATATTCAACAATGCAATCAGTGACTTAACAAACATTCATTAAAAACATTTCTCTAAACATTCAAATATTGCAAATAAATTACCAAACGGTAATGTTATCTTGCATAGGCAAAAAATAATAATAATTTGACTCCAAGTGTATGCAATAAATATACAGACTAGATAAGGGTGCAGACAAAAAAAACAGCAAATTTGATTTGTACAGCTCACAAAACACTGATGTTCACATTGAGGTTGGTACAGGTGCTGGCGACAGTTAGCCGTCACTGATGACTAGTCCTTTTGCTTGAGCTCCATCGTGGATAAGGACTTTTCAGGCTTTTTTGACTTCCTGTACTTATAAGCCAATAGGATGGTGGCCACCAAGAGGACCAAGCCAAGGACCAGCAAAACCCACTGGCCAGCCATGGCAGCTGCGCTTTCCACACTCATACCCAGGAAGTCCACTTTAGTAGCCTTTGGTTCACCTGCTGGACACATACAAAAAGATGACAATTACGTTTTATGACGGAGGGTTTTTCACTCATTCACAAACTCACTTATTTACATCTAACGTGGTTAACAAGCTGCAGTCACAAGGGGGTGCTGTTCTGTCATTTTCAGACCAGTTCTACACACGCCTACTTACTTACTAACCCTAGAGAGAGATTAAAAAAGATGTCAATAACTTAAGAGTAAAGTTTACCATTAAAAATATAATACACAAGTCATATAACCTAAAGATCATATGTCTTAATATTGCCAGATAAAAATGTCATGTAATGGGTTCATTTACAGCCGGAAATGTCATAGTATAGTCTGTCAAACAAATAACATGAAAAGGCATGTTTATATATATATATATATATATATATATATATAGTGTCACAGTATAGTATGTTAGAAAATGTCCAAGTATAGTTTTGCCATGAAAACACTTTATAATAAAATATAATTAAAAGTCATAGCATAATATAAAAATGTGCCATGAGAATTTCATAAAAATATGTCATAGTTTAGTATGCCATAAGGACTGAATCTGAAATGTCAATTTTTGCAGCTTTAAAATCTAAAACCTACAAAACAGCAGCAAAAAACAGAAGGTAAAGCTGCATTATAGCCTACAAAAAGTAAACAAATTAAACGAGACATTACTCTCCCTAGATTGCGCTCATCAACATTGTCTGAATCTGGTGGCTTTGTGTCTTGTGGATATTCATGTCAATAACACTGTTGCTGTTTGACACTCAACAAAACATCTGTCTCCAAATTTCTGTCTCCACACTCATCCATTATTCATTTTGTATCTAAATTCTGTATTTCCCTCTTGCTCTGCGTCACAACAGCTGTGTTCCTTGTTTCCCCACTATCTCTTTATAGCCCCCCTCTCTTATGTTCTCATCAATCTAATATATCCACATCCTGTCAGCAGGCTCTCATCAGTAAGACAACCAGAGCAGGATTGATTTCACTTTAAGCTGCAATAGAGGAAAACACTAAATGATTCCCTCTGTGTGGAAAAAAACACTCTTTTTTTCTGTGAAGGAGATAAAAACGTTGTATTCTCAAATGTGTCGGACATACTTTCATACGTAGGTTTCCAGTCGTAGTCGGGCCACCCGCGAACCTCATTCTTCTTGTTGTTCTCTTGCTCCAGCCAGCGGATGAGGGGTTGAAAATATTGCATAAGTGGCTTTGCCGTCATTTTGGGCTGGCCGGTGATCATGGCCATAGCCTCGGGCCATGGCTTGCTGAAGCCAAGCTTCATCACATCGCTGCAAACGACAATACAGAGAGGGTCAGAGAGGAGGGCGGAGGAGACAGATCAGTAGTGATTACACACACCAGCTGTCTGCACCGGCAAATACTGGAACAAAATGAATACTTAAATGTACTCAGTTCTAATAGGTGTGTACGTTTATGAAAAATATTTCTTTTTTTCTATGGAAACACTATAAGTGGTGAAAAAGGTGTGTGTGTGTGTGTGTGTGTGTGTGTGTGTGTGTGTGTGTGTGTGTGTGTGCGCGCGCACTCACCCTAGCAGTTTCCCAGCTTCTTTAGACTTGTAGATATCACAGGTATGTAGAGGCCCAACATGGTTAGCAGCATTACACAGAGCCTGGTGGAACTGGAACTGGATGATGAAGCTGACGAAGTACCTGATTGAGGATCAATAAACACGTCGGGTCATGACTTTTCTTTAATGGAAACAGAAAAACCCACAAAACTGTCACCTCAACTCTGCATTATATGCTGATTGCTTTTCTGTTTAACTATGTGAGGAGCTGTGTTTTATCTTATCTTTCTAGTTCATCGAAATGTGTCTGTTTATCAGCCTATTGTTCTCAGCTATCAGGTTCGTTCTGCCGAATCAGGGAAACTTTACCTCACATACGGCACGTTAGCAGGGATGTGGAATTTTGCGCCAGGGTCGAAGTCATCCTCGGTACGGGTTACAGGTGGACACAGTCCCTGGTACTTCATTCTGCAATAAAGCATTATCTAGTTTTTATTGAAGTAAATCCTGTCCATATAATTCATTATCATATCATTTAAGATATATTAATTCATTAAACAATAAATCTACCATTTACTACGAAAGCATATTGCATTCACTTGACAAAAAAACATGCTGTTTTCCGGAACATTTCTGAAAAAAGCGTTTCTCTTAATTCAGAGATAATCATCTCGCTCATTCATAAAAACAGAGCAGATTTTTTTTCCTCAGGTGAATGCAATACCTTAATTTAGTGATAAATTATTTAATAATGAATATGATTTTTTTGTAACTGTAAAAACTCTGGTGAACTTTACCTGAGGTTCCACCATTCTTTATTGTACTCAGTCGATGGGATGCGTCCGTCAAATACCTTCCATCTCCACTGATCCATCAGGTAGCCAAAAGGTAGGAAGGCGATCTTGTCGAGCGCCATGCTCATCAGGAAGTTGATATCACTCTCTGGAGGACCAGACAGAAACAACAAAATCGTTAGCTGTGTTATACCAACGCATGCTTTTAAAGACACATACAGCACTTGTGGTCACTCACCAACGTTGTTTTCGACTTTATCCAGGAGGCCGATGCTCTGCAGATGTTTTGGCGTGGACACGGACAGAGCTAGCACATCGCCTATGGCCTCGTGGAAGCCGGGGTTGGCTCCATCGCGGAATGACACCGGCTGGTCTTTGTACTGCAGGAAGTACTGGACGTGTCCCATCTCATGGTGCACCGTGATCAGGTCATCCATAGTCACAACAGTGCACTGTTTGATCCTGGAGACACAAATGAGGCCACAAATATGACATTGCATTGGTTTCCGTGCACGTCAAGGTGGAAAATGTATTTATTTAACAGCACTGTAAAAAAAAATCCTAATTTTACGGTATATGACTCTAATTTTTTACAGTAGTTTTTCTGTTCTTTGAATATAGTGTACAAAACTGTAAAATTACAGACTTTATCAGTAAATGAACAATCTGCCTGTTATTTTAAGTATTATGACAGTAATGACAAATTACATTTATTTCTCATTTTTTTACAGAAAAATACTATATTAATTATACATGATCTTTCCGTTTTCTTAAATTAAATACAAATGTACGTAAAATGACAGTAATTCCCTATAATTAAATATGCAACTTGTAATAAAAAGGTTTATGTCCATAAAAACAAACAAACACTTTTCTCTGTAATTTTACAGTAAATCTTATTATTTTCACATTTGCATGTAATTATACATTCAACCTGCAATTAAATATGTAGCTTGTTATTTGAAGGTTTATTTCCATACTAACAATTTAATGTTTTTCTCTGTAATTTTAAGGTAAATCTTATTAGTTTTAGATGTATGTGCACTTTTACATTCAAACTCTGTAATTAAATATGTAGCTCATTATATTAAGATTTATGTCTATACTAACGTTTTTCTCTGTAAGGTTAAGGTAAATCTTATTAGTTCACTAGTACTATGTGGTATGTATAAAAGTACTTGTATAGACTTTGGATTAGACTAGATAGTATTAGACTAGTGAGTACTTTAATATTCAAACTGTAATTCTGGATATAATGGCAATGATTCTAACAAAAATACGTACAGGTCAGGCTGTCTGTGAGAGAGAGAGAGAGAGAGAGAGAGAGAGAGAGAGAGAGAGAGAGAGAGAGAGAGAGAGAGATACTTATGTAATTAAACATATACCCCGCCTACAAATAAAAATAAATAAACATTTATTTTCTTTATCATCTTTTAAATAAATTCCTGATAAAGAAAAAGATACCACGCTGATACAATTGCTATTGGCTGTCTTGCCATGTTGCTTTGAATATGATTGGTTGACGTCATCACGAAAACTGGCCAATGACAACTGTGCGCGCTTTCTTTTTGAAAATACGTCAGTTTGAATGGGTACGCGCTGGCAGTCGTGCACTAGTGGACTACCTGACCACTAACGTATTACCTGGATTATTACCTGGACTATTTTACATCTGCTCGCCATGTTTTCATTTGGAGCGAATCTGAGTTGTGGGATTTCAACGGAGAACAAAAACGTTGAGTATGGACACAGTTGAAGGGTCAGACGGATCTGTTTGGTCAGCTATTACTTGGACTTCACTTTATAACTGCTGTATCAGGTGAGAATTCATTTCCCTTCCCTTTGTAAAATCATAACCTAACGCAGTGTTTGTGTTCATTCCCTTAATGTACAGTGATGGTCTTGTCAAACTGTTAGCTAACCGTTAACTAATGTTATCGTATAGTCGTAGGTGATTAACGTTATTTTCGGTCAGCACCGAAATGTGTTTCTGAAAACATTTTATGTGAGAAATAAGCGATGCAGTTGCTTTATTTGAGATCGACAACGGTCAGTTTAAAAGATTTTCGACAGCTTGCGGGAGGCGGCGCCCCGTCTCTCAAAACTCGCCGCGACGCGAAGCCATTGCACGGCAAACACACAGTGTAGTGTAGCGCTGTGTCCATTTATTCAACTCAAGCATTATTCAAGAACAGCAATAAGGTTTGTGACATTCAGATAGCACCATACAGCTTCACTTCTACTGGAAACGTCAGCACTGACGTCAACCTGAACACTGAAGTAAACAATCATACTGGGATCGCTAGCTCCACAGCTAGCGAGCTACCTCTGCTAGCATGAATGTTTATCCAGTGTTACTGTTGACTTCAGTGCTGACGTTTCCAGTACAAGTGAATATCGCTGCTTCCTGCTCGCTCCCGTTCGCGTCGTCACTTCTTGTCCGCGTATTTTTTTGGGAAAAAGTACGGATATCCATACCGAACACCACAGCTAACTTGCGACCATGAACGTCAAGTACTAACAGCATCCCTCTCATGAGTCTGACTCAATGACCCGCCTCCCCAGCCCCTGCAATTGGCCAGCACGTTTGTTCGTTGATTGGATTGGTTGAATTGTATCGATAAACCGAGATAGGAATAATAGAGGGATGGCCACTCCGACGTAAAAAAACAAGACCCAAATAAAACAAACCGTTTCCAGGCCAGGGCAGGTACGGCATATCTACGGGCAAAAAAAAGACTCTGGATCAACTAATAATAATAAAAAAATAAATAAAATCCTTTTTGTAGTAAGGACTTTTCAGTGGATCTTACTTTGTCCTTTCTCCCTCCCCCCTCCCCCAGGTGCACCAAAGATCCATCTGATTACTGGCAATTTGGAGGAGGATTCTTCTTGATCTGCTACATTGCACTGTCACCTCTGGTACAGATTAATAGACCTTTTGTGTTATGTTTTGATTTTATTTGATAATACACTGTACATTTAAGGTTAAATTAAGAGGACTAAATAGGCTAAATTAAGACTGTAATGCATGTGCACAAATACTACAAATATTATTGGAACTACAGAGAACCCAGGGACAGGAGAACATTGTGGACAACAATATAAAACTGAATTGGAAAATACAAGCTAAAAAACAACTGACAACAACCCCCTCAGCCCAGCAGCTCTCCACCTGTTTCAAAAGTGAAACGCCATCGCCTTGTCATGATAGCTATCAGACAAGATAGACACATGGAGAAATTACATTTTTAGTATTTCAATTCTTCCTTGGGGGTCTCTGAAGAACTGTTTGTGAATAATTGGTTGATATTGTAAATTTACAACTCAATACATTAAATAAAGGGGTTTTAGAATCAATATTGGTGTGTATTTTATCTATAATTAAGTTTCGCGACCTACTTTAATTGAAACAGTGAAAACCTTTAGATGTATCGATTTGGAATTTCCTAAGTATGTTTTGAGTTGAGGATATTTCACAATAATCTTTTACATAATGTTTTCAGTCAGTACAGTAGTTAAAATATTCAATGTATTACATTAAACCTGTAATATTACAAAAACTGAATCATTAAATATTTAGCATGTAACACACTTATTGAAGGTGTTTGATTGTTAAAAAAAATATAGGAAAAATATGTAGAATAGTGGTATTTTTATGCAGAATGAAAATGTTACTTAATCTGAATTAGATGTATTATTATAGATATTTTACTTTAATTTTACGGTTTTTGGTTGGCAGCCGTAGCTGACAGTCATTGACCGTTTTTTTACATTTTTTTTTCTTACAGTGAAAAGGTACAAGGTATCTAAGACCTAAGAAACGATAAAACAAATGTTTTCTATTAAAAGTTCCAACACAACCATTTAACCACAATTTGTTCTTGTTTGGCAGCCATAGCAGGGCTCCAGACTAACTTTTTGCATTGGTAGCACTGGTGCGCCTAACTTTTTTTTTTAGGTGCACCAGCACAAAATTTAGGTGCACCCAGATTTTTCATCGCGTCGCCTTTAACGCCAAAAAGTCACCTTTTTATTGCTCTCCTTTTACATAATGACACCCCTTATGGCCTAGGTTAACTGCAGCACCATCAGCACCCAGAGGAACCGTTTTCTGCAGCCAATCTGCACACTGATGCTGTTTGTGGCACAATAAAAAGATCATACAGGTCACTAGCCTATAGATTGCAAATGGAAAACTGTTTATGTGATCTTAGCCTAGCCTACTTATATTTTTACTTAGGCTATTCATTTTTAATAATAATATTAGGAATAGGCTACTATACAATTTCCTATTCATGATGTCTCATGCTGTAATGTGGGCCTTCAAACACTGTGCGTGTCCATGCTCCATGTCCAATTAACATGTTGACCGGCCTCCCTTTACGCAAAATGCAGCAGTAGACAATAACGCACTCCTTCGTAGAGACGTCTGTGTCGCCGTCAATCATGAATGACGTGTACGTGGCGTTTCCAACCTCAGCTGTCTTGTTCTTCAGTGTGTCGGCATTTTTTTCATCAGAATAATTTCTGACTTAAATTTAGTGAACGGCAACTCTTCCGTTGCAATATTGTATGCAACGTTTAATTTTATAATAATTTCAGATTCCTCAGCGGACCTGATCGATACAGCCTGACGCTGAAATGCAGCTGGATGAGAGGACACTTTATTAACACACTTATCACGGCATGTAGTATGCTTTTTGGACATATTGCGCTTTTTCAGCGTCTCGATGCGAAATGTTGACTCTTCCACAAACGCACTATTACCGGACAAATTCTGACCGCACTCCCGACAATAAATGCAGTGCATTGAGTCCCTTTCTTTATCGTACATCAGCCAGGGAAATTGCTTCAACCAGTCCTGTCTGAAGGCATATTTTTGGGCTTTTTAATTAGTCTCGGGGCGAGGCTTTCTGCCTCTCGTCATTTTCAAAGAGAATCGATGCGCTCAGGAGTACCTGCTCAGCTCGCTCGCATTTTCGAACTGACACAATTTACAGCGGTGAAAAGGACCACAGCCAATCAGAGGCAAGGACCCGCCTGCGCTCTGTCTCTTATTGGTTTAGACCACGATACCGTCAGGAGAACACAAAGAGATGCTGCGCTTATGATTTTTTTTTTTTACCCGAGCAGCGTTGGTTGCACCAGTGCGACCTACAATTTTTTTCAGTCGCACTCAAAAATTTTGGTCGCATATGCGACCAAAATGGTCGCACTCTGGAGCCCTGCATAGCTGCCAGTCATTTGACTGTTTTTAAGGTATTTATAACTGTTATTAAAGGTGTTTGATTGTAATAATTTAGGAAAAATCTGTAGAATAATGGTATTTTTCGGCAGAACTTTTAGTATTGTCATTTTATTAAAGGTGTTTGATCATTAAAAAATAGGAAAAATCTGTAAAATAACAGTGTTTTCTGCAGATCTTTTAGCATTTTCACTTTATTAAAGGTGTTTGATCCTAAAAATTTAAGAAAAATCTGTAAAATAAAAGTATTTTCCTGCCAATCTTTTAGCATTTTCACTTTATTGAAGGTGTTTGATTGTAGTAATTTAGGAAACTTCTGTAAAATAACAGTATTTTTCTGCAGATCTTTTAGCATTGTCACTTTATTAAAGGTGTTTGATCATAAAAATTGAGGAAAAATCTGTAAAATAAAAGTATTTTCCTGCAGAACTTATAGCATTTTCACTTTATTAAAGGTGTTTGATCATAAAAATTGAGGAAAAATCTGTAATATAACGGTATTTTCCTGCGGAACATTTAATGAAATTTTCTGTAATAATAATGTTTTTGCACTTTATTTGAATTAGGGTATTTTACTTTAATTTTACGGTTTTTGGTTGGCAGCCGTAGCTGACAGTCATTGACCGTTTTTTTACTTTTTTTTTCTTACAGTGAGGGATAGTGCACAGCTAGAGTTAGCTGGGTTTAGAAACTTTTCTTAAGGGGAAAGAAAAAAACATCTGTTAGGTCCTGAAAGAAATTAACCTGAAGTCTTTTCGATTATAGAAGTCCCACGCAGAGGCATGGCACACCACCTGGCGCCCGTCGGACGGCTTCTCCAGCATGGATTTGTTCCAGAACTCCCCTGGCATCGGCAAGAGACCCAGAGAGGTGAAGAAATTGTCTGATTCCTGGAACATTTTGATGGCGTCCCAGCCCTGAACGAGAAAAGAGGAGTGTCAGTGAAGTTATGTGGTTATAAGTGTGAGTATATATACACAGTTTTTCACAAATTCAACATTCGGAAAAGAGAGACAGCTTTGTGGAGTGTAAACAAATGCCGGTTCTAAAAGAATAGTAGGGAACTTATCCTTGAAAATATGTATACAGCATATTTGCAGCTGTAATTCAGTGCAATTCAAAGCCTCTGTATTTATCCCAACTCTGCTTCCTCATTGGACAAAATTCTGGGTCTCATTTTCACTAAAACAAACTGATCCCTGACCTCTAAAGTGGTGGACGAGTGCACAAGCGTGCCTTCCTTGTGTGTTCATGTGTTCAACAGCTGGCCCTTGTGTTCATTCACCTGTGACACCATAGCAGGAGTGGCGTCAACCTGTGTGGCATGCGGGTAGGGAATGACCAAATCCATGATGCCAGACCAAGTCTGTGCCCACATGTTGCCTGAAAGGACAGAAGACAGCATTCTTATGTTTTTTTTTCAAAGTTACCATATGAAGCAAGTCACCCTCTGCTCTGCCGTTGTTAAGCCAGGTGGGATTTGTGGCTGGGGGTCAGTCCAGTTGCTAACTGTGAGGAACTGTCGCATACAATCTCACGCTTGATGCCCCTGAAAGCGATTAAATCCAGCCTAAGTCATCTACAGCAGGCGGTTGCGTATGCTTCCATACAAAAGGAGCATTTGGGTGTCAGAATCCTTGAAATTCCAAAGTGAAATACTGACTGAAGCTTGGATTTAACACAGTAAAGTTCAATGAAAACTAGTCTCAAAAAAATGTCCTCCGTCTTCTTACCCAGCAAATGAGCAGGAATAGGTCCCTTGAGGTTGACACGCTCGGAACCATACTTATTGTACAGGGCCCTGCGGACATAGGCATGCACATTCAGATAGAGCGGCTCCAGCTCCTTCCACAGGGCCTCCAGGTCTTCCTCAAAGGTGGGGGTTTCATACAGGGAGCGCCAGAAAGCCCCATTGTCAGAGTGACCTACAGGAACAGGGATAAGGCCAAAATATAAAAACATATCCTCAAAGGGGAGGCCAACAAGCTGCTATTTGTTTTACCAGTGTGTAGGTAAAGTAATAACCAAAATTTAACCATAGCAAAAAAAAGAAAAAAGAATATAGAGAGCTAAATGAGAAATGTATACCACTTTCAAGTCTGTATGGTTTTATAGCCACAGACATCAGTCAATTAGCTTAGTTTCCACAAATCCTGGAAACGGAGGGAAACGGTTCACTCTGTCTAAAGGTAATCTGGGCATTATGTGCCAGACTATATCTTGGATGGGACAATGTTGTAAGCAAACAGCAGAGACTCCAGGAAGGTACTGGTCCCAAACCATGAAGTAAAATATCAAACAAACAGGAAAGAACTTGTTTTAGAGGTGCTGGTAGGCAGAGTTTCAACAGCCAACACTCTAAAGAAATACATTCTCAAACTCTCAATAGAGCAATAGAGATCAGGGGGAGAATCTCAAAGTGGATGTGAAATAAATCTTTAAAGTCATACCATTGAGTTTGGCAGCTTTGTTGGCCAGTTCAACATATTCCTTGTAATCCTGTCGAAGCACTTTGCCAGCAGAATCTCTCCATCCTTTCCAAGCGAACAACAGTTCGTCATAATCCCTGGACTCTGCCATGATCTTCTGGAGATCTGAAACACAGTGCATTCATCTATTACACTAACTTTACTTGCTGTACTGCACGATGCAGTGAGTGTTCATTAAGGTGATCATTATTGCACCCAATTGCTAAATGTAATTGCATGTATCAATTACCTATAATACATTTGCCATTAACTATCTGGTAAGTATAAAGCAATTACAGCATGGTTTGCCTTTTATGCTATGTGCTTCATTGTTATTTTTCTATTTAATTGAAGTCAAGCTCTTCAGGATTGGCATATGTTTCATAGTCTTACCTGGGTCCAGTGGATGGCACGTCCCATTATCTCTGCACACCTCAGCCACGCTGTACTTGGTCTCCATGTCGGATAGGAGAGTGTTGTACTGAAAAGGTAAAGGCATTCACCAACCATTAGACACCACTGGAAGCATCAATTAGCCTGTGGCTCATAACAAACAAAATGCTAATGTTATGTTAAGTTCAGCTGTGAAGTGTTGAGCATCCCCTGGTTTGCATTGGCATGTAATTGCTACATGCAGTGTTTTTCTCAGACTTTGGTTGTGATTCTCTCTATTTGCAGCATTTTAAAAAATGTGCATGCGTCTGCCAATTTTTTCAAGTTTGTTTCTTAATATGCTGGTGTTTTGTCTATTTGCATGTTTGTTTCCGGGCCACCATATATGCCCTAAGTCAGTTGTAATTTGATGCAAACATGAAATCTCATGCAACATCACTAGTGTGAGTGAATCTTAGTGCTCTTAACCCATGCTTCCTGTTGACAGTCTGGTACACACAGCTAATTTTTTGTTCTTTCTAAATGGCGTCCATACATAAGCTGTCATGTGTTTTCTGTATCCCAGTTGCATGGGCATTGATGCTCCTTTGTTAAGATGCATGCAGCTCTGTCTTGAATACATATTTGTAAAATGAAAACCACTTCCTCCACACCTTTTCCAGTTCAGCCGTGGGTAGCGCCGCCCTCTCAATGTCGCTGAGTTTATTTATGATGCGCTTGACGGAGCCATCCTGGAAGTCAGTGGTGTCGTACTTACGGGCCCTCTCTCCATACTTCAGGGTGTGGGCTGACATCTCCAGGTTCGTCGCAAGCTAGAGAGGAAGAATGAATACTATTTGATTTTGCCATTATGATTTGAACTTGATCTGAATGGATGGATGGATGGATGGATGGATGGATGGATGGATTGATGGATTGATGGATGGATGGAAAGGTGATGGGTACACATTAGATAGATACATGCATACATGGGTTGATTTGTAACTCACTAACTCAAAGTCAACTACTGATTCATTGACATTTTTTATTAACCAATCACTTTATTGATGCCCTGATTTAATGCACAAAATCAACATAACATGCAACAGATTGGATTTTTCACATAAAATCATCAGGGGCTGGTGGGACGCAGGGGCCCATATAGAGAGCAGGCCCTCCAACCATATGTCTCTGTTCAAATATGAACTCGCCATTTTCTATAAACTGTAAAGTCATCTGCATGAACAATAACATGTAAATAAGCTGTTCAATTAAATGAACATTTCTTTATTTCGTTGGTATTGTATACAGATATGCAGTGATGATTTTCGGGTATTTCGTATGTTGATGTTGTCTAATGCCAAGTCTCTATTTGGTTGGTGTTTTTTGTGTTGGCGTGGGTGTACCTCATCACTAATGTGCACTAGGGCGCGCCATAACAGGATGCACTGGGGCCCCGTCGAAACTACCTTAGGCTACTCATCGGAGGGCCTCACCATTGCCTGCTTATTGGCCTCGGTGATGTCAGTGTTGTACTTCCACGAGGCCTCGGTGTAGGCGTTCCACACCACCTCAGCTGTGCTGTTGTACTCGTCCAGAAATGTCTTTGCATCGAGCTCATCTGTGTTCTTGTCTGGGTTAAACAAGAAGAGGGATGAGTCAGCTCAAATACTAATAGATCCATGTTATTGCTTCACTTTCTAAAATGTTGATTTATTCAGAATAATTCTCAATTCTGTCCTTCCAAGAAATGTTAATGCATTTCATCTCCTGTTATTTTTTATTTTGAGCTTACCAATATCCTCGGGGTAACCCTCTGGGATGGGTGGGACCCAGTTAAAATCAGGCCATCCCAATGTCTCATTCTCATTTTGCTTCTCCAGCCACACAATAATGGGGTTAAAGTAATTCATAAGAGAGGTGGCATCCAACTTGTTGGTCCCTATGGCTTCCTGGAGCACCTTGGTCCAAGGTTGTGACGAGCCAGCCTTGAGAATTTTCCTGAAGGGGAGTACATTGAAATTGCATTATGTCTTCACTGCTTTCGTAAACCCGCACATAGAGCATTATTCCTGCTCTTTGTGATCACTTTAGATGACTACATACTTTAAAATGGCTCCAGCTTCTGCAGAGCGGTAGATGTCACACGTGTGCAGGGGACCAGTGTGTTTGGCTGCCACGCACAGTTTTTCGTGAAGCTGGAACTGCAGGATGAAGCTGACGAAATACCTGCAGAGGAAAGAAGAAGCTCTGTTACCTCTTTGGTGCATTATATCGAGACTTTTTCAAAATTGTCAAAACATTTCATTAAAAATCTAAAAGGACAGAAATCACGATGAGACGTGGTATTCCCTATACTTATACTTATTCTCTGACTTGAATAGTACAAACCTAAAAATGAGCCCTGCAGGTTAAGATGGTAATATGCTATTATAATGCTGTAAATGTGTTTTTCAGCAACCACAACACAAAATGTGTTTGCCTGTTTAAGGTGGTGTTTGACTGTCAGTCAGCACATTGTTAAAGAAACCAGCTGGGTTCAGAGGCTTTTCTTTTAGAAGCTTCCTGCTATTGTCGGTGTTATTGTATCGTTTAAAACCTGCACTCAAGTGCCAGTAATTGAGTCAAGATTACAGCACACGATACCTTTCATTCCCAGATCAACACAAACAATACAAACCAAATCAGACAGCTGGGAAAATTCTTAATACTCATGAAAATATCAATAAGCCCAAGTTGGTTGCCACAGCAAAGCTACCTGATGTATGGTGTGTTTCCAGGGATGTGGTATTTTGCCCCAGGATCAAAGTGCTCCTCGTTACGCCTGGTGGGCGGGCAGATGCCTTGGTATTTTGTCCTTGACATTAATTAAGAGAACAATTTGATTAAGACATGAAGACACATAGTCATGAAGTAGCAGCTGGGAGACAATACATGCAAGCCTACCTGAGGTACCACCATTCAGCGTTGTACCGCTCCGGAGGCGTGTTGCCATTGAACACACCCCATCTCCACTGGTCGATGAGGTAGCCAAAGGGAAGGAAGGCTATCTTCTCCAGGGCCATCTTTAATAGGTAGTTGGTATCCGTTTCTGGAGAAACACAATTCAGAAACACAATTTTTTTCTTCAAACCTTTGACGATGAATGAGACTATGATGGGGTATTTCAGTGGGTTGGCTCTTTATTTATGTACCAGGGTCAGAGGTCACCGAATCCAGTAGATTAATGGTTTGAAGATGTTTGGGTGTGGAAACTGAGAGAGACAGAACATCGCCGATGGCCTCGTGAAAACCGGGGTTGGCTCCACGACGGTACCCCACAGGTTGGTCCTTGTACTGCAGGTAATACTGGATATGTCCCATCTCATGGTGCACAGTAAAGAGCTGCTCCATCGTTACAGTGGTGCACTGCTTGATCCTAAAGAGGATGAAATTACTTTATATTAGCAAGTTTTATCCACAAGATGAGCGATATTCAAAAAAGCAGCAAACAACTGTTTGCAAGTCACTGACTCAGCCGATTGTGTGGTTGATGGCAATAGAGACGCTCTGAATTTCAAATTTAACATCCAAGTGTCCTTATAACTCACTAAATCGCTCACTTCTAACTACATTCATTCATTTTACCTGAAGTCTTTGCGGTTGTAAAAGTCCCAGGCAGACGCGTGGCACACCACCTCGCGGCCCTCAGGCTTCTCCAGCATGGATTCTGCCCAGAACTCCTCAGGCATCTCCTCTAAATTCAGAGACGTGAAGAACTCCTCGGCCACACGAAACATGTGCGTGGCATTATAACCCTGTGGAGAGGAAACAACTCGGCTCAATGCTATGTGACAAAGCTATAATTGCCCAAAAGCAGAGAAATTGTTAGATTTATAAGATTTCTCATTTGCTGTTACTGACCGCAAGACCAACAAAATAATGGGTTTTACTACAATACAAACCAGTGGCACAAAATCGTTCCCCCTTACTTACTTGTTTGACCATTTCGTCGGTCACATCCAAGTTGGGTTTGTCAGGAAATGGGATCATCATACCATAAATGTTGTTCCAGGTCTGGGCCCACATGTTTCCTGAGAGTGAGGAAGAAAACACACTTAGGAAACAATTTCTGACTCGTTATGTGATACTCCACTCGGGGGCTCCGTAGGAAATGCCTCATTGGCAGTAATGTGATAAGCACACAAAGTGACTTGCACTGGTGTGTCTGCATCCTAATACTATTGTGTGTGATTACATCTTTGATGATTTTCCAAGCATTTATTCAGCAACAATGTTCATGTGAGGGACTGTATTAAAATGATTGGAGCAGTGATGAAATATGTTGTGAACGCCTACGGCCCTCCAGCGACAGTAGAGGATGCTGAGCGTACAAATTCACTGGGCTTTTTTTTCACACAAGCATTTTCATGTTAGTGTTCGACTTCACAGTAAATTTTGTAAGCAAAGGCTGAAATGAAATCAAAGACTTGCTCTCCCAAATAATACCTGACCCCTGTGACACCCTCCAAATAACTTTCGTTCAGGCCCTTATGTCATGTAACACACATTCAAGGGTCTTGCCGGCAGATATAAAAATTGTTGTACCTAGCAGGTGAGCAGGGATGGGTCCTTTGAGGTTGATGTACTTGGGACCGTACTGGTTGTAGAGCTGGCGGCGCACAAAAGCATGCAGGTTCTTGTAGAGGGGTTCAATGGTCCTATAGAGTTCCTCTATATCCTTCTCAAAGGTGGGCGAGTCATACCAAGAGCGCCAGTCAGCTCCAGTGTCTGCAAACTCTAAGAAACGGACAAAACGTTAATGTTCTTTACGTTTCGCTAGAGCTCTTTCTTCTTATCCCTTCCCCTTTCAATCATTTCTTCTCATCAACTCCCGTTGTGTCCGTCACATTAAATGACTTATTTGTAGCGTTAGGAACCTTGTGTGTTCAGTGTCAGCGAGGAAGAGTTCTTACCATCAGCTTTGGAGGCTTTGTTGCTGAGCTCCACAAACCTGGGGTAGTGCTGTCTGAGAGGCACGCCTGATGCATTGTGCCAGCCCTCCCACACATACAGCAGCCTCTTGTAGCTCCTGGAGTTAGCCATGATGTCTCTCAGGTCTGTAAAATGAAAAGAAAAGAAAAATCTCAGTCATAAAGAAAAGGATGGAATATAATGCTTCAGCGTAACTAATCTGTTGCACAGAAAAACAACAGCAGGTTTCCTAAGATGTATTGTTTGTACGACTTTGTGCTCTCTCAGCAGGAAAAGCCCAGAACAGACGTGTTATCCCTGAGATTAGCTCGGAGTTATCACAACTCTTAATATTTTGAGTGTCATGCAAAAACAACATTTATCTTTAAAACGCCAAAAATAGGAAATGAAGGTGAAGAAAAGCTGAAAGTTGAACCCAGAAGATGGTTGAAATGGTGGAAAGAAAGTGATTGTTGACAGGCTGTTTGTTGTTATAATGACACCACGTGATTTGTGGAGGGATGTACCACATCCTTTGAATAACTCTGTTCCACCTTTAAGATTGTTACCCAGATTAAGAAAATGGGAACTAGTGTGTTTTTTTTTCTTCTTAAATTGTACTTTGTGCTTTTGGCAATTGTTGCAGCTGTAGAGCCATTGTTCAGGATAAATGCCAGCAGCATTAAAAGCCACATGATGTTTCTATAGTTCTTTACTCAACACTCATGGGCACTTCCCTAAGAGACCTCTCCAAAGTCATTTTGCCCATCCTGTTACTTTCTAAGAACAGATATGATCTGAACCACTCACAACTGTTTTCTTTCTAGACTTCCCCTCCATAATTGTTGTGTTTTTCAAACTCTTCAACATTGCTCTGGTCCCGCTTCTTTCAAATGACTCTGAAGCATGTAGGACATTTGGAGATTTGGAGTTCTTCTAGATCTACTCACGGGGTTCCAGGCTCCAGCTTATGTTCGGTGATGGATGCACTTTGGCCGTTGAATAAATATTGTCCATGGTGCTGAGAATTGTGTTATACTGGAGACAAGAAAAAGGGTTGAAGTTAGTCTTCGATGCTCAAGCACTAATACCGTGATAAAAACCTGATATGAAACAGAGACAAACCTCCTCTCTTTCCTTCTGGGGCAGGTTGGCAACTCCCAGGATCTTGATCTTCTCCATCAGGTTCTTTTCTGAAGGATAAGCATCGAGAATGTTGCTGGAGAAGACCTGCTTGGCCTTTAACCCCCATGCCTCGGTGAAGGCTTGCTCTTCAAGGGATGCCTGTACCTAAAGATGAGAGGGAATAAAGAATAATGACATATTGATTCCACAGAAACATCAATTGGAAATGAAAAGGCCAAGAAGTGCTCATGTAGCATCGGCCTTTAGCTTTTTTTTTATGTCTAATGGCGTGTTTTTACGACCAAGCAAAGGCCACAGTAAAGAACATTATTTTCTCCTGTATAATTATTTTTGTAGTATTGATCAGGAATAGGAAGTGGGCATCAATGAGAATACATTTGGACGCAATGGAAACTTTTGCTGGATGGTGTGGGAGGAGCCACCTGCAGCTCAGTGTGGTCAAGATGGAGGTGATGATGGTGGAGATGAAGAGAACCGTGCGTTCCATACTACCATACTATTAAGGATGCCAGAAACTGATTGAATGTATCCCAATGACAAAGTAGTATGTTGTAGTATGTTTGGATTTCTTAACAGTGACCAAGGACGGCACACCTACTGTACACCTACACCTATAAAGGCTTCATCTGGGCATTGGTGCAATCCTTGACAGCTGTACCAACACATCTTCCCTCCGGGATCAATAAAGTGCTCCGCCTGTCTATCGGGAGCAAGGACAGGACAGCAAACCCAGCCTCGCTGAAGGTTAGCATTTTTGAAAAATGTCTTCACCAATGCTCAAGTACACGCTCGTATATGGCCTCGCTGAATCTCCAGAGCTTTTCTTTATGACGCTCTGGAAGGTCATGGACATAGGTATTCTCCGTCTATAATGGCAGGTCTGGGAGAATGGATGGAGTCAAGGCTGCTGTGGAACATCGCATGTATACTTTATGTGTGTCACATTGATTTGCACCTATTCAAAATGATGTACTGCCGTATTGTAACAGCACTACATGTCCCATTATACTGCAGCTTCGACATTTTGTTTGCCTAAGGATTAAAAAAAAAATGCTGTTGCGACCGTATATGTTCAGAAATCCCAGCGTGACTTGAGCTAGCTTAATCACGCTTGGGGAAATAGGAAATACCTGCACACACAGACATATTGAGGTAAGGACATCCTGATATAACTGACCAAACAGCAGCTTCATTCCAGTAATGTTTTCATTGAAGCCTTCCTTATCTGTCTCTCTCTCACAGCCGTCACTAAAATAACAGGCTGCAGGAGGGAAAACTGGTGACAGTGAGTTGAAGTATTAACTCTGACCTTTGTGCTCTTCCTCTCAATCTCTGTCTTTTTACTCAACTGTTTTTTCCAGCCTGTCTACACGCATCCACCCACCCAAATAATCATTCTCTACCAAACACAGACAATAAAGATGCTCTCAGGCTGAAATGCCTCTTTGCTTATCTTCTTCCCCTCGAGGTATTTGCTTTTCAAGCTGCAATGCGTTTTGTCATTTGTAAAGAGGCTACAGTAACTTCTAACTGACCTGGATGTGTACAAAAGGAGAACTAGACTTGAATGCAGAAGTTCTGTAAGAGCTTTTTTCTAAAATGAGAACTGTTGCTATAGCTTTTAAGTGAAGCATTTAAGTACAGGTTTATTTGAAGATATCTGTTGCTGAAATACTTTTAAATAAAATAATATAATTTTGCATGGAGAGAAAATGTTTAAAAAATGAATGTTTAGCATTTTCAAAATAAAACGCTTCCCTTGATGAAGGTAGTTCTCAAACTTCAAATTCAAATCACAGGAAACTGATTGTGACACGTGAAGGCAGCTTGTATGTCATTCTGGGGTTCAAAGGACATCAACCTTTGATAGTCATCTCATCTATTTGTATTCATCGTGACTAGAAGCTTGTGAACTGATCCTCATTCTGTTTCATCTTCCGCACACGTGCACCAATGCAAAATCATCCTCACCTCTGAAGCTGAGGAGGTGAGCTGTGTATGTGTGTGTGTGTGTGTCGTGTGTGTGTGTCCATTTGCATGTTTGCGCTGTGTGCATTAGCGGAGTGTAAATTGAATCTGCCACTCTTTTCATTTTTAATGTAATAGATCATATACAATGCAGCGTGATTGTAATGGCAGCATTAGAACATTTCTCCGTCAGGCTGGATCGCCACGTTCTCCCCTGGCTGCCACTTCAGATGGAGCTCAGCGCACTGATCCCGCTTTGATCCCATCTTTGAACTCTCCGTGCTCGTACATTGCAAACGCAATCCGGCTCCTCGTTCACCTTTCATCACGGACACATTCTGGAGAGCTGAACACATTCTGCAGCATGACCCTGCAGACAATCTGTGGGGACTAAAGCCTGCATAGTGTCCTGAAATCATGTTTTGACAGCTGTACAAGCACACGTGGCGGGGAGGAAAAAAATCCAGAGGCTTTGTCCCGAGTGTGTCACAAGTTTGTATATGACAGGATAAGCTTGTACTGTTTACAGCATGCGTGAATATGGGTTTATGTAGT
This sequence comes from Chelidonichthys spinosus, assembly GCA_029853015.1. Lineage (NCBI taxonomy): Eukaryota > Metazoa > Chordata > Actinopteri > Perciformes > Triglidae > Chelidonichthys > Chelidonichthys spinosus. The sequence continues at coordinate 7,551,129 of CM056842.1, forward strand.
ACGTAAACACTCCTTCACAACTCAACAGTTTCATTGACTCTTCTCATACTTTATTGCCTGGTATCTCCTCTCCCTCTACAGCCTTCATGCAAATGATTCTCAGGCATATCCTGAGATGAAACTGTAAAAACCATTCCAATCTGCTGTTAATGTAAATTCTCACAGCTGGCCTTAAAAGCCCCGAATTTCTGCAAAGGTGAGGCATGTTATTGGCTGCAGATATTGCCACATTGGACCATAAAGACTGATTGTGTGTGTAAAACTACATCGCTGTAGCAGGTGGAGGGACCGCATTAAGCCGAAAATATCATAAAACAGACAGTTAAGTGAATGAATAGACAACAAATGAGCATTCAGATCTGTTTTTATATCACCAGCAACACACAAGCTGAGTTGGCTACGTTGGGAGGAAACTGAGCATGACATTCTGGAGAAAGCTGAATAGGGGTGATTTCCAAATCAAGCAGGGCTCAACTCCACAGAAACCCTTGACCGTATTTATGGTGACGGCGGTGCCAGTGCTGGCGAGAACTGCTCTCAAAGGGCCAAATTTCATACCAGCGTGAGAGAAACGTCCCCCTTCAAAGCTCAACACTCCAGGAGTTGTCCTACCTGAAGCTGGGAGTTGTGGTCCGTGATGTTGGTGTTGTAGTTCCAGCTGGCGGATACGCTTAAGAATAACACCTGCTCAGCAGTGGTGTTGTAGTCGCTGAGGAACCTCAGCGCGTCATCCGGGGTGTTCACATATGCTCCTGGCAACCAGCTTCCTGGCAGAGCATTAGAGAGTCCCAAGACTGGCAGCAGCAGCAGCAACGCTGACCACAGAAACCTGTGCCCGCCATTGCCCATGGCTAGTCTCCGCCAAAGAAAGCGTGGAGGGGGAAAAACTGTGAAGTGAAAGAGTTGGAAGGAAGAGCTAAAAATACACTTGCTCCAATGAATTGAGAGTGCACCTTCCCCCTGGAGCTGTCGTCTCATCCACTCCCTCACTGCTCCCTTCTTTTCATCCCAGCCTGGCTGCTGGTGAAATGCACAGAAGCCAAAGCGAGCTTCTTTTTAAGTGTCAGTTTAACCCAGCCCACACTCCGCGGCAGCCTTCCCTCTTACCACTTTACAGCACTGGACACATCACATCCCCACCCCCACCCCCTCACCCCATTCCCTACCTCACCACTATCACTGCCCCCTCCCTTTTTTTCTTTGCAGCTAGGATTCGGATAGATGGCAATGTCTTTGATCAGATCCAAGTTTCTATAACAGTACGAGATGCGAGAAAAGATATGACACACCGGTGCTTCCTGCCTGTCTGCCTGCCTGTAGAGTGGCAGATCCTCACTAACTAGCACTGGAGTGTCTGGGAGAGACTCAACAGTTCCTTCAGCTTAGTGATAAAAAGAGAGGGGGGGGGGGTGAATGATGGAGGAAATGAAAGAGAGAGGGGGTAAAAGAAATGGGAGGGGGTGACAGAATTGAAGGCAAGGGTTATAAAAGAAAACGGTGAAGGGGGCTCACCTTCATTTCCGAGGACAAAGGCATATATCAGATTATTAAAAATGGAAACAATCTATTTTATCATCCTGATCGGCATGGTACCCCATTAGAGGATAAAAAAGAGGGACAATTGACAGGTCTTTTGTAAGAACAGGGAGGTTCACAGCCATCAAGCAGCAGAGGGATTTCCAAGTTGTTGCCATTCTTGGCATCTTTATAGTGAAATCCAAAGCTGCTGACAGTTTCTGGCATCAGCGGCTGTCAGGGAAAGAAACGTATCTTATCTCACCATGTGACAGTGTACTAATGCATTCAGATTAGCACGAGAGCAATCATTAAAGTAAAGGTGCTGTTTATTTCCACCATTTAAGGGAATAAAATACACATGTGATTTCCACACTGGATTCAGGTTGCCAAACTACACATGAGGGATTCACAGGAAAACAGTGCATGCATGTAATCCAGTGTAATTTTCCCTGATTGATTACAGCCTCTGCTTACTGAGTCAGAGCTGTATTTAGTTACTGCTAATGCAAAACTAATTATGTCCTCCTGCTGCTGCTTCACATTAACAGCATTCAACTGGTTGGCTTTTATTGTGAAACAGCCACTGGAAACACAAATTATTGTCAGCGCTGACATGACCATTTAACAAATAATGCATCTCAAACAGCAGCAGACCTCCTTTTAGCTCTGTTTTGGTCTCCACCAACACCTGAGAAGAATATGTGGCTCTAGCAGCTATAGGCTCTACTTTCTTCACCAGCTAGTAATTGCTTCATTTTTGCTTCTACATCTTGGCAGGCTAGTAACAGATGCATTCATTCATGCACTGTTTTTTTTTTTTTTTTAAAGCTGTTTCTACCAGCAGCTGATCATTCACCTGACCCGGAATGATCTTGGTCGGGTTATTGGACTACATATTATGAGACACTTTGAACAAGAATTCATCCACTTTGTGACTTTAAAGAGCCATGTGTTGAAAACCTTTTTTGTGATGTTTAGAAAATAAAAGCTTGGCTGAGGGTAATTGGCATTGGCAGTCTTGTGGAAATAGAGAAGGGTCATTTTGAGAAGTCAAGATGATTGCAAATACCTCTTTGTATATAGTATATCCAAATGTTTGCTTTCATTGTATTGTATTTTTATTGTATTGTATTTGTTGTGGCCTTGGTTTAAGACACTCACTAAAATATCCCTGTGAACGAATCATTACTTTGTTTTTCCTAGTGCAATCGGTTTCCTAAATTCTACTGAGTGAACACAACTGTTCAGAGAAGTCAGGCTAACTTGGCTTACTATATATTTAGAAAGATCAAGTTCAATATACTTGCCATTTTAAGTTGGACAACTTAATAACATTAAGTAAACTTAACAAACCCAATTTTCAAAGTTCATTGTTGAAATTTAAAAATCAAGTGTAAACTGAGTTTGAAAACAGCAATCTGAAAGGCAATTTGGAGACTTTTGGGAGTTGTGACAAAACGATGGAGTGTGTCTTTAAGCTGCACAACGAGGCCCTTCACAATACAGCGGTGAGCGACTGAGGCCATAAAGCATGAAAATGTTTGAAAGAGTGATCTTTGATGCATAAAAGTTAGGATGATAAATCTTTATGACTACAATGACTAAAAGAGTATTTTTAAGAGTTTGATTTACTTTTTTATGTTTGGCTTGAAGTGTCAATAGATCATATTTATTAAATAAACATGTCTGATTGTGTGACAGTTCAAGTTAAGTTGCAGCTCACATTTCCCAAGTACAGGTGTCTACGTGTTATATATATTTATATATTTATAGTGGTCATGAATCTCTCGAAGTATCTATTACCTTGATATTCCGACATCAGTAAATTAATATTTAAGGCTTCATAAAAATATAACCCTTATCATATAACAATAATCCTTATCATCTAACAGAATGGCTTTGATGGTGGAATCAGTGGTGCCGATAAGGAGTTCCTCTCTGGAACAGATAAAGATGTGATTTTAATGATGCTGACATTTTCCTTTTGAAGGTATAGGGCCTATTATGATTCCTTGCAACACACTGATTGCTAAAGATAAACGTAGTCGCTAAATAAGTGAATTTACTCTGAAACGGTGACTGTGATGTGATATCTGATTAGCGTTGAACCCTTGTTGCGCCGGTCAAGGCAGGAGGAGTCATTATCACCTCACAATGAGACAGTGATAGCTATAACTTGAGTAGTTCAGGGTCACGATGGGTTTAACTTTGGATCTACAGGATTACAATCGTTCCACACTGTCCTGCAGACGACCCTGTGCTAAGAACTGTGAAATCTTCCGAGATCTGTGGAGTCACTTAGCAGATATCTTGAAAGAGATAACGGATATCTCAATAACATTTGCGATGTTCCCATACACAAACATGCGCTCATGTCTTTGCAAATGTGGGACACAGGTCCAACATGTGAGCGACCTGGTTTGGGCTACTAATTGACAGTACATCCTGGCTGGGCTGATAGGGATGGAAGGGCCACTGTGACAAAGTGATAAAGCGGTGGTCATATAAAGTTGTGGATTGTGACCGATGACGTCTGTTGACGATTGTCAGGAAAATAGCAATTTATATACAGAAATATATCATATGCCAAAATTTCATAACTTTGATGAGAAAAGAATTATATCACAAGATTTTATTCTGTAATTCAAAGTCAGGTTTAAAAACTGAGAAAAGTTTGAGAAAAGGGCAGCAGGTGCCTGGAGACTAATTTGAATTGACTTCAGTGTTCAAAGTGAGTTCAGAGTGTTAACTGCTCCCCTATTGTGTGTGTGTGTGTGTGTGTGTGTGTGTGTGTGTGTGTGTGCATGTGCATGTGTGACACCTGAAAATGCCGTTTTCATGCAGTCTCCGGCACAATAATTGAATCTGGCTTTCCCTTTAATGGAAGTCTGTGAAGTGTGGCGAGGCTGTGATAGAGCCAGAAACATCCAATCTCCACAAGCAGGCATATGTTGCACACCATTGGACATGGATGCTGGAGCACAGTAAGTGTGTCTTTGTGTACCGGAGGGTGTAAGATGACATTTCAACGTTTTCCCTAGTTTCTTCCTCTACATTTTGAGTGAAGATAAAGTCCATACACGCACAGCAACTATTATTCCAGATTGGATTAATCTTGGTTCGTTCTGCATAATGCATGTGTCCTGTTCTGCAAAATAAGCCGAGGATGCTAAAATAAACAGAATACAAAATTGCAAAAAGATCTTATTCATAAGGCAACCATTAAAGTTCCTTGTTGAATACTCTTCTTTACGGTCTATTTGACTCTAAATGGAGCATAATTTACTAATCATGCTGTATTTAAGAAGACTTGAAACTAGAGATTGAGACCATAAACTCATATTTACAATGTTTACAGAGGTAATAAATCAAGTGAGAAGTAGGGTAATTTCATCATAGACTTCTATGCAATCTGACCCCCTGACGACCAGTATAGAGAATGCAAGTTTAAGGCACTTCAGCATTGGCTTCACTTTCTAGGAGGCTGCCACCTGGTGTGTACACATTTTGTCTAATTTTTGGTTTAATTATTAAGCCATAAACTGACTGTGGGAAGCTGTTTTTGTGTGTCTATTTCCCAAAGATATTTAAGGTACACTGTGGAGTTTTCACCACTTGTAATGTTATGGAGATGGGGCTTTTGTTTTTTTTTGTCCTGTCCAAACACATGCACACATGTGCGCTGTGATGCGCATTATGGTTAAAACAAGTCCACTGAATTATAGGTGGCAGTAATGTTGTCAGAAAATTAGCGATTTGCCAACAAATGGGGGGGAAAGACGTCTAGAAAGCAAAGGGAATGTATTCAACACGTGTAAGACCTCAAGGAGACACAGTGTATGTTGGTGAAGAACACAAACTTAAAACTCTGCAGGGTTCCTAAAGTATTTTTTTTTGCTTGTCATAGGAAAAGCACAGGTGTTAACGATGGCTCGGCTTCATTTCAGCATCCCTATTGTGTTGTGATAGTGTGACAGTGAGCAAGCACGCACAACACCAGCACCAGCAAACCGAAGCGGCTAAATTAAATTGAGACCGCCTCCTAAATAATAACTTTATTTGAGGGTAATGTCACGTTTCACAGCTTGCAAACCCAGCTGGTTTCACACTCGGACAGCTTGTCTGTGTAAACAAGACCATAAAACAGCAGTGTGCTGCCTTGACTGATACGAGTGGCGGTTAATCTGTAGCCGGGGGGGGGGGGGGGGGGGGACAGTGATTGACTATCTTTTCAGATGGTCTGAGATAAACATACTGAATTTGTTTATCGGTGAAATCTTTACACAAATTCCATCTCTCCCATACTGAAATTCCAGCGGATTAAAAAAATGCATCGCCAGTTTAAGTGTGGAATAATGACTGAACGGGTAATTGAAGGCTACAAAACCTTGGTTGCGCACTTGAGGCTGAGGAAGAAAGTGACATCATGTCTGAGGTCAGTGAGAGGGTATGGAGGTAAGTATAGAGTGTTCTTCCTCTCCTCGGCTGCAGTAGGTGTTCCTACAGTATATCATATGATCATGATTCGTCTGTTGTCTGTGTGTAGCGTATTACCAGCTGCATCAAATCATGCAGAACAACAAACGTCATAAAATTACACCTATTTGTCTTCGTCAAAGACGGAGAGAGTGTATTGTTGCACAACGTAACAGCAAAGGTATGTAATTTCTGTCGACGTGCACGAAAATACACCCAGTTATCTATGAATTGATTTATTACAGTAAAGGGTTTGTTTGGCCGAAGCTTAAGGCAGCAAAACATCATTATTATAACCGTAATCACTGTAAATACTGTGAATCCTCCTTTCATTCCACACCAACGTGATAGATTAAATATTTGTATATTAAGATTTGAATGGCTCCAGATTGTGCTGAACAGAGAAAAGGAGTGTTCAATAAAGACATAAAGTCGTTTATCAGTAGACATGTTTCCCAATGATTCTGTAATGCAAGCTACTAAACTGATAACATGCTGCTGATGGCATTCACTATCAATCATATCAAAGGGGAACAAAGTTTGGATCATTATTTAATGAGGGATTGAGGTTCATGTTGCAATTATCAACTCCTTAACAGAACATTAATCATTCGCTTGGTGATAATTTTACCATAAGGCCATGGGATGTCATACTCCAAAGCTGACATTAAATAGAGGAGATATATATATTGTTGCCCATGAGGTTGGAATATTTTGCTTTCAGACACAATCCTCTTTCTATTTTTAAATGCATCAGTAGACCGCTGTTTGCCGCTATAAAAGACAAGACATTTGCAAATTATTCCAACTTTATGGGCGACCCTGTATATATTTTAATGTAAAAAAGAGCAGTGCATTTCAAACACAAAAGGTCACAAAGTACTGTATTTATTTATTCATTTGGGAAAATACAAATACTTATTAACGACAGTGTAAACTACTCTTTTTGCTCTAACCTTTCAAAAAGCCACAGACAAATATGCAGCATCACTGTTTAGAAAGGCAAATTAAATTACAACGAATAGTGTCCAAAAGTAAAAACTCGAAGGATTCGTCCTCTGGAGTCAATGAATATCTGTAAAATAAAAAAATAAAAAATGCATCAATCATTTCCTGTCAGCAATCTGGTAGAGGCGTATAAAGTCTACAGAGCTGCAGCATGTAAACAGCAAGTGGCCCAGACATCTTTAGTCAGGTAACACTGGACTGCATCCATATCAAATGTTATTGTAGTTTGTCACATGACTCAATGTGTTGTGATAAAGTTGTCACGAGGAGAAACGTGTGCACCAATCAGACGTGTCGAGTCGGACAGAAGCCTCTTTAAAAAAACTGGAGTCTGGCCACCGTTTGCTTTTGCAAATATGCAAACACAATCAAGGATGTTGAGGCATTCACGTTGTTTACTGGCCCGCAGGATATCCTGAATAATACAGCGTATTATGACTTTGGCTGAGCATTTTGTAATCATGAAAACCACTTAGAAGTGAAACCTCATCCGGTCCTGCCGATGCAGTTATTCATTTAATGCTGAGATATACAAGTGTTTCTTATAAGTGCATTTTTTTTATCCAGATATAATAATATTCAAATCCTTATGGGAGTCACTCACTATCAGTAACGACCGACTCCGACGACACCCCCCCAACTGGGATTTAGGTACCGTCACTGCCTAGCTATGAAAAACACTATTCTGATCTCTTTTCTCTAAAGTGCACTTTAACTTTAACATAACATTTGTGTTTGTAGATTTTCTTTTATATAGTTGTTATTATTACATGATTATCTATCTATCTATCTATCTATCTATCTATCTATCTATCTATCTATCTATCTATCTATCTATCTATCTATCTATCTATCTATCTCTATATCTATCTATCTATACTGTAGCTCTCCCATCATACCTTTTAATGCTACAGTAATAACACTTTTAGAATACACCCGTTGTGTCACCGCCTAGAAGAGAAACACAGAGCTGGATGTCTACATTTTGACATAAAAAACACTAAAAGTCCTCTCACCTCAATGTGAAGTGTCTTACCCCTGAGCCTGCATGGTGACAGCGCCCCCTAGAGAGCGAGATCTGATGAACGAGACGACCCTCCCCCCCACAACAGGCGACCTTGAGAGGTACTTTTCTTGAGACTGCACTGACCTCTAGTGGCCGTTTATAGATAACACAAGTGGCTAATCAGACGTGACATGCACCTGGTTATTATAGAAGTATGTACATAATATTGAAATACGCAGCATTATTGTAACAATGTATCAGATACATCGTGTGTCCTTGAGAGACAGATGTTTCTTTGTTTGATGTTCGTCTCGTTCAGTGGATATGAACCTGTTTGCAGCGAGCCCTGACCTGAGAGCAGCTGGAAATCTCTAGCCTGCGGTGATTCCGTGTTCACAGCCGACGACCGCCTCCCTGCCTCGGCGGACTCCTGCCAAAAAACAACAACTTGTACGTCCTCGAGTTTGTAAGCAGCGCCGATGGGAGGAAGGATGGAGCAGAAGAACTTTTCTGAAGTTATTGCTCAGATATTTAAAGAAGCTCCGGCTGCCAGGACGGGACTCGTTGACAACCACAGCAACCTCCTGCGCGTCGCAGATTACTGCGAGAACAACTTTCTCCAGGTGAGTTCACGGGCGTACAGCTGCTCCGTGAAGCCAGACTTTGTGCTAGTTTTGGAGGAGACATTTTACAATATGTAGTCTGAGATATATATATGTTAAAAAATAAATACATACATATATATTTTTAACAATCCTGTAGGCAGAGGATTCCAGCAAAGCTGTGGAAGAGGCCAAGGGTTTGGCTGCGCAGGCGCTGGCCAGTGTGTCGTACCAGATCAACAGTCTGGCCAGCACCGTGCTGAGGCTGCTGGACTCCCAGGCCATGCAGATCAAAGACATGGAGTCCTCCGTCAACCTGCTGGCGCTGGTGAGCAACACCTTTCACCTACATCACTGCACACCTGAGAAGGGGATGTGATCTCTGCATGGCTGCCAAAACATATCTGAGGCAAAGTGAATAGAAGGCTGTATTCACTGCACTTGAAATACTCTTCATGACTTTTTTTAAATTTTAGTTTTAACTGCATTTGCCCTTGCATTGATTGCCTGACCTTCAGGAACTCAAGTTATCTAGAGCTTCTGTTGTGTGTTTGGGAACCTGTTGTACCTTAAATCTGCTGTCGGTGTGGACGCCGTGCTGTATTTGTGTTATTTTTGAGGGAAAGTGTCTTTAAGTGGTGTGCTCTGGTCCAGGCTGCAGCTATCCACTACGACAAGGTAGCCAGGAGAGAGATCGGGACTTTCACCACTCCCAAAAACAGGAGTCGCGCCAAGCCCCTGACTCCACCGACTTCAGGCAAGGAGTCGGAGAGGAGCTACTCCAGGGTGCCACTGTCCTACTCCATCTTGGACTCCGTTGGACACTGTTTTGAGGTAACTGGAATGCACGGAGGTGTAGGTCTGAGGTGTAGAGATGCTTGTGTTTTCACCGTCATCCAACAAACTCCCTACAGATGACTGAGCAGCAGCCCACAAAGACAGCAGACACCAGCGAGAGCTCACAGACCGCCGCTGACTTCTCCGTGTACGTAGATAAAGTCCCCCTTTGTCCTTTTAACAGCAACGCCATAAGTCAACACTATGCACTGCAAATACTGGTTATTATACTATGGTTGTGACATAACCTGTGAAATGTCTGAGAGGTTTCTGCGTAAAAGAAAGGAAAAAAACAGTTTTGGGAAATCCTCTCATTCGCTCTTCAGCTGAGAGTGAGGTGACTGGTTAGCTTAGCATAGCATGAAGACTGGAATCAAGGGGAAACACCCACCAGCAGCTTAAGCTCACTAATGACCACTTTATATTTGTGTTTTTAATCAGTGAAATTAACACTTTTCACTCTCAAGAATGTCACGAGCAGCTTAAGGTCTCTTTTCTGTATGCAGATCCAGTCTTGGCATCGCTGTGCCTCCACCATCGGTCCCCACCCTGCCAACCGCCTCCAACCCCACCGACGGCACCCCTCCTCCTCCTCCTCCTGTGAATTCAGACTCCAGTATGCCTCCTCCACCACCTCCCTCTTCCTCTATGGACATGGGTCTCCCCCCGCCTCCCCCTCCACCGCCAATCTCTCCGTCAAATGGCGCCTACCCGCCGCCGCCGCCACCTCCTCCGTTAGCAGGAGGCTCTCCTCTTCCTCCTCCACCTCCTCCGGTATCAGGAGCTGCGTCCCCTCCTCCTCCCCCTCCACCACCCCCTCTCGCTGGCACCTCTGGTGTGCCACCACCTCCTCCTCCTCCACCACCACCACCCCCTCTCCTGCACTGATGAACATTATGTGGATGATTTTATTCTTGCCTTACTGGGTTCTGCATGGGAAATAATGTCAGGTCTTGTTGTGAGATCGACGTCAAGCATAAATAAAAGCTTGAAAAAGTGTTTGTAGTGGTTTAACTTTCATGTTTGTGTCGAATGGCCCGATGTAAGCCTCTGGGACAGAAAATCCTCTTTCAAAGTTTCTGCACAGAGAGCTGCAGCGGAGATACCTCCAACATGTTTCAACAACACCTTGACAGCATTCCTAAGAAACAAGCCGAAACAGGGGATCCTGTGTTTTCCTGTAATGTCATTTCCCCTTCCTTATTGCGTCTTTGTGTTGTTCATCACGATGCATCTTAAACCGTAAGAGTCACATTAACAGCCGGCGGCCTTTAGCCGTACGCTGTCATTCAACCACGTGGTGAGAGCAGTGTCAACGACGATAAGTCGTTTACGTCACTGGCTATAACCTGGGTGAGTTCTACTTAAAACAGGTCAATGAGGCTATAAAAATATCTGTTGCAAAGGCAACGCTCTGCTTAATCCGCTCCACATGGTTGTCCTTGAAGGTAAGTTTTGGTTTTCAGCGTGGAAAATATCATATTAGTCAGAGACGGCTTCTCCAAGCTTGTGTAATCTTTGCTTTTATACTTCCGTCGTACGAGGCCCACTCTTATATTTTCATCAAGAATGGAGAGGAAGTGTTTTGTGAATGCCTTTCACTGCCGCTGACTTTTACTTGAATCCATCCAAGTTCAAAGCTGTCATCTTTTATGTGGCAACATGCCAGAAAAGCTACACATACTGTACAGTTTTTACTTTGAAGTAGTGTTACCTAGACAACATGAGTGAGCCAGAACAAAATCTCCTGTCAGTGCCGGGTTATACATTCCAGTATTCAGCTTTCACTGTAATTGAATCCACCTTAAATACTTGTTTATGTCAGTGTGATTTAAGGATACAAAGAGATAAAGAGCCACCTTTGAACTGTATAAATGTGAAAAAAACTGAACATAAAATTGCACGACAAACAGTAAAATTGAGTTCCAATTTTCAGGTGAAAAACAGATGTCCTTTTTTTTTATGTTCCCTCAGGTGTGAAATTGATTTACAAAATAAAATTGCCATGGTCATTTTTTTATCCCACAATTAAGTAAGTATTAGCTCAGATTAATTTGGCTTTCTCCATACCTCATTGGACGCATGCTGCACCAATGATTTAAGCTGTGCTTTATTTCAGGATTCCAATGTTGGTCGCCGGATTTTTTGTTGTCATTTTGCAAAGAAGCACAGAGAAGCAGAAGGCTGGCCCCCGGGGCCCACTAACTCTCCATCTGTGTATGTCAGACATGAGTGTGTGGAAGAAGACGAGGGGGAAGTCATGGACAGATATGAAGCATATTTCCAACCTCCTTACAGAGACCCTCCATGTACTGCTCAAGAAATGTCCGCCCACCTCCTCCGTACGGTACGGTGCTGTGTGCATCTTTGCATTCATCAAATTTCATGATGAGGATGATCCTGACACTGCTTTACGAGATAGTCAGAGATTTCATCTTCAGCAACCAAGTTGCATCATCTCTAATTAAACGTCTCCACTTCTCTTTTGCAGCTTGAACCATCCTATCCAGACCCCCCACCGTCAAACGCAGACCCTCCAGCTCACTCAGAGCAACCTGGATCCCCCTCGTCTTCCTCCTCCACTTCAAACGCCCTCTAGCCTGAATATATTGTACTTTTTTTTATCACAGGGTAGGTCTATGGAATAAGAGTCACTAAGAAATTATTTAAAAGCATGTGGTTGTGAATTAGCTTTCGTAAAGCTGTCTGCTAAATGTACAATTTAAATGTACCTTTTTTAAGAAATTCTAATTAAATTTCTCAACAAGTCTTTTTTCGAAATTTGCTTGCAAAATGTACGCACAACTTTCCAAACTGCTTTTTTTCAAAATCAAATTTTTTTTAACCATTATTTGAAGCCATATGGATACAAAGTAACCTTTACTGCATGTTTATGGTTCTACATTTCACTTGAGACATGAAAATAAGATTATTGTACCCAGTTAAAATGCCCCCATATGTTCATGTATGTTGTGACTAACAAACCATAACTAACCATACTCTTAACACATGCAACAATTTACTAACAAAATGTACAGACTGATACAAAAATAATCCCTCCAAATTATTATCTATGACCCAGTAAAAGTGTGTGTTGTCTGTATCTATAGAGATCATACAGATACTTTAAACTGCCGAATAAAATTAATTTAAATGTAAGGATGCTTAACATATATCAGAAACAGTATTCAGAACTGAAAAGCAGAGTTTCATGAACTCAGCCATCGCTTAACAGGAGGGTAAATTGTTATTTTTTTTGGCTGCCATAAAAAGGTTTGTATACCATGAGCAGAAACGGAACAAGAGTGGTCTAATAACTGACCCCTGAGGAATGATTTTTGCTGCAGTAAATAGTGCGTTTAACAGATTTGTGAATTATTTTGTTCAACATGCACAAGACAAATAGAAGACACCTGAGCACACCTCCAAGTCCTGTGTCTTTAAAAAAGACAATAATGCTGTAAAAGCTCTTCAGGTTGGGCACTTCCCGAAGTAACACATTATCCTTTGATAACAACACTGAGGACAGGACAGATTCTATATGTTTTGGATTCTTAAATAAGGTAAGGACTCATCCCATTGTAATAAAATAATCGACTTATCTTCCAATTCTGTGTCATTACGGTAACATGTTAGAATAACTGTGAATTTAATTATTTTCAGTTAGTTGTAATACGCAACCAAGTCATAGGATGAAGGTCCAATGTCAGTTGTTAAACAAGACAATATAAAGTCAAACAGTGTGCTGGTCATTCATGCTACTAGTTACGCTCCGCATGTTCCGGTTTAACCTTTTCCAGTTTCAAAGGTTTTAAAGTGACATTATTGTTGTTTGGAAAATGCTGTAGGGTCACTTTGGGTCAGTCTCTATGATTGGTCCAGTGGGCTTGAAGATGAAAAAGCTGAGACATTATCATTAACAGCTTACATCCACTTGTTGATCACATTTTATTGATATTCTATTTCAGAACAGAATATGGTTAATAAGATGTACTTAAATGTAGTATTCCGTCTACATCACCCTGCCAATGGAAGTCCATACTTCAAATAGTTGTGTTGTTTTCCCCCCTTCGTAGTAATGTCAGCAGGTTGCCATGAGCCATGACTGTGGTAGTGAATATCTTCCAATACATGTAAGTAGTGAAAATAAAGCCAAGAATCTCCATACAAGACACGAAGATAATAAAGTCTTGAAATGATACGAACTGTGCTCCTAGATTCCCGGCCTTGGTGGTTTCCATAGCGGTGGTGCTTCTCTGCTTCTACCTGCATGCAAAAAAGAAACGAGCGGCGTATGACGTCACCACGCCCACGCCGCAGGGTGACCGCTCATCTTCGGTACTCAGCACCATATCTTTACCTGAGGGTCAGGCAGAAGAGGGCAGACGTTATGACAGGTTCCCTCCTCGGTACAGCACTGTGGATCTGCCACCGCCGTACTCACTGGTGCGTCACTGGTTCATACTACTTGCCATATTGTGGTTCTGTTAGTAGATGATAATTCTACAATTTCATATTTTAAACTCCAATTAAATGTAAAAACATAAATAAATAAATAAATCAACCCCTCAAGGAATAGTTTGATATTTTGGGAAATATGCTAATTTGCTTGAGCAAAAAAAGAAGACTGATAAAGCTGTTCTGTGTTGTAAGGATTTCTGTACTATCGTAGGACTTCAAATGGACTGTTACTACAGTACAACTCTCACTTCCTTTCCTTCATGCAGTTTGACCCCAAGCTGACAAGCGTTTGGTCGGGGGGCCCGCCGCCTGCCTACGAGTTGTATCCAATAACGCTGCCTCTGGCCCCGCATCACTGGACGACACCCACGGGACCTCGGCGTTCAACCCCACGACCCTCGCCCAGCACCCGCCGTCACCCACCGAGGCCACACCACGCCTCCACCGGCTAAACTTCCCAACTGCCAACCAGCACTCACGCAACTTCTGCTGAAAAATAATATTGTCATTTATTTTACGCTTTGATTTTAACTTAAAAATAAATTCACATGAACTGTAGACAGAGCAGCGATGTTGTCAACGTTGCCAATTTTAATACATTTTCATATGAACATCAAAACTACAGTGTAGTTGTCCGACTGCATCTACACACCAGCGGAATCCTCAAGTGATTCTCCATGTTATACTTTATACTCTTTATTACAATACAGTACTTACAAGTCTGAGGGAAAATAAAATAAATATTTAATGAGTTGCCAGTATTTTTCTCTACTTTTTAAGACAGAACATATATAGTGATCGTGTTTCCTTGGCTTTTGCACCATGTTAAGGCAAAGTAAGTATGAATTTGAAGCCACTGATAAATATCTGTTTGTACATCAAAAATAAAAATAAATTAAAAACATGACAACGTCCATTAATTGGCCAACCGTGTTAAGTAATATTTTTGCCTTCATTATACAATCAGTGCATACTGTAGGCTACTAAAGAAATTCTGTTTTCTTTGTTCTCAGTGCTACAAATACAACTCCAAGAGAATCAAGCAGGCAGCAGTTGGACACGTTGGATTGGCTGCGTCCGTCGCTGTCAAACAAACCAGACACCTAACCAGCACAGGACGATAAATTAACAATGTCATCAACATTAAAAAGGAAACAAATCAAGCAAATCAACGCAAAACGTGTTTGGTATACACCGGTGTCTGCGTGTTCATCTGTGTGTAAGTGGATGTATTGCACGTATAGATTTTTATCTAAAGTCTTCTATTGCTGTTCGTTTCTCAAATTAGTGGCGACACAATATAAAGCACATTTATGAACACATACAATCGTACTTTATGATCAAATCAAAATATGAAGTTGTTTTTTTTTTTAATAACAAATATGACATTTGGTATCTCTCCTTCACCAATCTGTCCTACCATCCAATGTAAACATTACACTACGTAAAGTAGGAAAAAGGCTAAAACCTTCCAATAGAGCACTGTTATCTGCAAAACATGTTCTTTACTCTAAGTCTATTTCCACGTTAATGATAACATATGCACACTCACTCACACTATTGCACTAAACCTCATGATCACCTCTAAATCCTTCTAAACAAATATTAATTCAATTAAGTCCAATTCTGACAAATAAGGTACGGTGACATTAGGCTCAACGGAGGAACGTTAAGTTTGTACAAAAAAAACAAAACACTCTACATGAGGCTGGTCATTTGCACTGAATCATGACTCCTGGCGCCTTTCACTACAGACCTCCACCATGATGGCTGCACAGAGACAGCCCGCCTGGAGCTTCCCAAACCGTCCTCCGACCTGTGGACCCGGCACCTCGCCGGTGAGCTCTGGGTGACTTTCAGAAAACCCAGCTGACGGGAACCCACTGCTGCTCCGTCGACAGTTTCTCCAGTGCAGCACGGAGACTTCGGAACGCTGCTTCCAGGCCGTCGTTGATGATGCACAGGTCAAAGTAATGTCCGTAGGCCCGCTTGATGCGCTCGCTCTCGTCCACCGTCCTCTTTAATTCAGAGTCCTGTAGGGAGTCAATAACAAGTACCGAAAGTATAGAAAGTAAACTGTGAAGTTGGTGGTGCCCAATCATTTAAATGGTAGAAATGCAACTTTGCTGAGAGTAAGTCAAACACATGTATTAATAATACAATAAACTTTCATGTGATGCATTTCAGTCTTATTCAGTTTGTTTAACAACACATTTTAAAAGTATTCTTTTCTTTTCTCTGATTAAACATGTATGACTAAATAACAAACAGCAGACAGAGTAATCTATGATGTGAAATGATCACAATGGTTTCAAACTGTGTGTTTATGCAACAACAACTATTTGTCTGACTCTACCAGGACCGAGAAGATGGATTTTCCAGGCTTTTAAGAGAACCCGCACTCACCGTTAGCTGTTTCGTGACAACTCCAGACTCAATTGCGGATTTATTCATAGCTTTGAGAACCTCAAAATCCGGCGCTTCGATGAAGACAACATAGGGCAGGAACTCTGACGTCCGCAGGACTTTAAGAGCCTTCGGAGGAAAAATAAAGAAACATTTACAATCACTGCATCGCCGCGCAGCAAGTGATGGCAATAACCGAAACACAAGCTCAATTATAAAGCAGGGAATGTGATTAAAATGCAACTGCGGCGTCTTCATCTACACAAATTTGTTAAGCTAATGTGTGCACATAAGATTAGCTGAGTGTTTTCCAGCCAGTAATGCTGATCATTAAGAGATCCTTTTTGATAAATATTGATGATGTGCTTAAGCGGGAAGATACTTCAGTAGCAGCGAGCTGTACATAATTGGTTTGAAAATAGAATTAATTTACATTGGAAAACGGGACAAATATTGGATAGAAGTTTTGCTGGCAGAGGAACAGGAGTGAGGAAAGGAGCTTCCTCTACCTGCGGGTTGACGTCCAGGATGCAGATCTTTGCCGTTTCGATCACCTCGTGTATGGAGTTGATCTTGGTGCCGTAGAGGTTCCCGTCGTACTCGCCGTGCTCCAAGAAACGGGCATTTTTGATGTCGCACTCCATTTCGCTGCGAGTCATGAATGAATACATCTGGCCATCTCTCTCATCCACCTTCGGTTTCCTGGAGGTGACTGAAGGATTAAAAAAAGGGTGAAATATAACATAATTATCAAAAAAATACGTCAAACTTCAACCCCAAGAACACAAGATGACAACGAAAGGAATTCACTTAAGTGAAAACCAGAAAAATTGTATTAAGGCACACAGATATGACAACACTGATAAAAAATCATCACAAGCTCCTGAGTGACAGATGGGTTTTGTATCAGCGTGTTAGTGGGGTGCCGAATGGCTGCACTCACAGGGGATGGTGGTGCCGTACCGCTGGGCATCCGACACAAGCAGCTTGTTTTTCAGACTGCGACGGCCGACCCCCTGCGCACCAATCAGAACCAGCGTCTTCCTCCTGAAGGGCGGGACCTTGGCAACCTCTTCATATATCCGCAGCTCATGGCGATCGAATTCTAGTCAGAAACCAATAATTAGGGAGATGTACAAGATATAAAAATAAGACTGTGATGATATACGTTGTGAGGTAAGTTACCTGCGTTCTTGGTGGTCAAATACATCATCTTTTTCTTTTTCTTCCCACCCATCCCAGCGCATAGAGGACCTGAGACAGACACACAAAACTCAATAAAATCTCTCTCTGCCTGCACTCCAACAAAGTCAAAATGATGTACTATCAAGCTGAATGTCTCTGCTGGGTCATAAATCCAATGTCTTAGAAGGTTACAGGGAGGAAAAGGCCACTAGATGGCACTGTACACCAATGTTGATCAGCGCACTCAACCAGTGTGCTGCCAGAGAACACCTGTGACTAAGCGATCTGCTGACCGTCTGTTCAACATGGCAGATTTTTCCGCCCATGGCGGAGAACGTCTTACGAGCTGGGATGCAAATAGATGCAAAAATGAGCTCAGCTGTTCATTTTCATGTCAGAATTTGATGTCAAGCTGCAAGAGCAAAGAATGTGTGCGCCTCACAGCAAGAGTGCTAAATTATAAATAGTTCTTTATTTTTTTTAGAATTCAAATCATGCTCTCAGTTGGTATAATATGTGGACAGCGTGCTAGCAGACAGATGTGTCCTTCCGGGGGCTCCAAGGGCAGTACAGTAAGGCCGTCATCTTCCTTTCCTCCACAAATGAAGGGCATGCTGCTCACCACCTGTTTTGTTGCTGCTGAGGACTCTGCACAGAGAAGATAAATCTAAAAGAGCGGAGCCTCTTTTCACCCCGCATCTTATAAGAGAAGAGAGGATTATTGATCAGGTCGGTATTTATGGGCGTCTTATCACCGTCCTCAATCAACTGTCCCTCTGGGGAAGGTCAGACCCCTACAGCTTAATAACAAGAAGATTGGAATCAGGCCGCCCGATGTCACGCCGACGCTCATTACCAGTCCTCCAGTTCCCGCTGACAGAGTAACAGACTGGAGAGGTGAGAGGAGGGAGAGCGGCCGGCGCCAGCAGAAACGCTTGTATGATATGGAGAGAGAACAGATGTTGCCTTTGTTGCCGGGTGTGTTTGTGCAGCGAGGAGTCTGTGTCGAATCTGCATAATGAGAAGTGCTTCTCCGCTCGGCTGCGTGCTGCTGAGAGGTGTACCTGTGGTAGCGAGCTCCAGGTCTCTCTTCACAAACGCTTTCCTCTTCTCCTCGAGCAGCTGGCTCGGAATAAGACCCGCGCTGCCGCCCTCTATGTGGCAGGCCTAGAGGGCACGCAAAGAATGAGGAGAACAAGCAAGTGATGCACGATACAACGCTGAATATCTTTGGGGCTCGTACAGACCTGCCACCAGTTGAGGTCCTCCTGGTTGAAGATCTGCAGAATGTCTCCGCTGTTGAAGCTCAGGCCCGCTTCTTTACAGGGGATCAGGTTATCGTGGGACGGGTCGTAGTCAAAGTGGCACTTTACGAAAGCCTGAATGGGTGGAGATGTTAGAAAGAGGGAGGGCGTCGGTCAAACTGCTGGCGGTCAGACATACACACGTTTACTTGAATGGCTGGGGATGGACACCGATGCTGCCGGTGTGGTCTAGTGTGTCCACACAGTACGTTGACTGTGGCGGACGGATCTGAGTAAGGGTCCGTCATTATGAAGCAGCCTGACAGTCTTCTACAGGCCTGACATCTCCAAGCTTCAGCTTAAGAATTAAACCCCCACTGACAAGACAAGGAGTCTGAGAGACAGACAGAAATAAAGGGAGAGAAATCTGTAGCCATGGCAACCACCCCCCCTTGCACTTGACACCTTTTCTTGTATTGAACTGATGCATAAAAAAAAAGGCTGCCAGCCCTTACTGTACTGTGTGTGAGTCTCATTCTCCGGACACGGTGCAGAGCGACAGTCTCAACTGGCCAAAGGGAGCTGTCACTTGAGTTTAGTCACCATGACGACACAGCCCAAGGCGTGAAACACATACAGCTGGATTACATTTAGAGAGAACTTCTGCGTGATACTCCGATCATCACAACTCCTCACACACACGCACAAAACCCACCTACATGCAGCACTTAACTGTGTGAGCACGGCCAAATCACTCTCCAACATCTCTGACTGACAGTCGCTATTAAGTGTTCAAGTGGGCACTTTGATACACAGCACTGATACCACAAAAAGAGTAAATGCATACACTTGTACGCTGTGGTTTCACAAAGCAAAGGCCTTAAAATGATACACTGTCAAAATGTCTTCTTACAGAAAAGTCTGGACCTTTTGAAAGGTTCCAAAGGATTCAGAACACAGAAGAATAACCCAAAGAAATTGGAAGCTGCTGTTCTCATATATGAGTTTGTCCCAGTGACAAATGGTGGACTGACATGGCTCGTGTGCCTTAACAAAACAAATCATCAACCCGTGGGAAACCAACTTTTGACATTTTGGAGATGTTTTTCACCCAACAGCAAATAATATGCTGCAAATACATGCGTGTCTGTGCTATTAATCCTCGCACATAAACCCACTTTACATCTTTTTCTTGTTGATGATTTTCCGGTTTATTTTGGTATCTAATGTGAGGAATTCATTTGGCACGGCTCCTTCAAGCGCCAGTGTTCCTCTTCTCTACTGCGGATCTGTCACAGAGCCTTGTGGCCAACACATCTCAAGCTGCATGTGCTCCATCCTCCCATCCTATTGGCATCACTAGGCAACGTAACTCTTATTTCCCCTCACTCTAAACTGGGTCATATTTTCAGTGTGACCAGACTCCTCTGGCTCTTAGAAAGCGAGCGTTCATTAGCTAGCATAACCCAAAGAGAGCCACAACCACACCAGGAGTTTTTTTTCCAGTTTGTTATAAAACACTGTCTTGAGTTATTTCCTTCATGTATTTGACTTCACCACCGAAAACGGACGACATGAAAAGGACAAGGACTCCGTGGGATCCCTCTTTTTCTTTCTTGTTCTTAAAGTCCTCAATTATTGATCCATTATGCATGAGCAGAAAATGGCGCTACATTTGGATGAGTGACAAAATTGTAAAGCAAGTTTTACAGCTAAACAGCCAATGTCATCTACAGTAGATGACAGTCCCGCTTTAGAAGTAGATATATGATTCTTGGCACAGCATGCAAGGTTATGGGCAGCGGGGAGGACAGCGAGTGGCACTTAGTCCACTGATGGAAGTTATTGATGGAAGTAACCTTTAAAACTAATCAGAACTTTTTGTACATGTCAGGATGGCTCAAAGCGTTTCATGAGAAAATGACTTTCAAACACAAGGAGTTGCTTCCCTAAACATACGGATGTTGTATGTGAGCGGTACGAAACCTATATATGAACAACCGCTTCTCTTTTAATACAACAACTGTGCAAATGTGAAGCACAATATTCGTGTGAGTCGTTTGTGCCTCCCGTTCCAGCTGACCTGCCGAGGTGTGTGTGGCTCCTGGTAGCTGGGCAGGATCTTCAGGACCACGCTGCCGCTCGCCTCTTTCAGCATCTCCTGGAGCACCTTGGGGTCGTTGCCCACCTCCTTGGCGTTCACCTCCTTGATGATGTCGCCTACGTGGAGCAGACCTTGCTGGTCAATCATGCCCCCGTGGAGGATCCTGGCGATCACCAGCTCGCCGTTCTCCACTCGAAACGTCACTCCCTACACACACACACACACACACACACACACAAAATAATATGGATTAATTAACAGTCTTGCAATGTCCTCAGTTACTCAGCAGTTTGAAAGCCAAGTAGCTGCGGTGAAGTTGAGTGTTGTGAACAAGCACCAACCACTATGCCTGAGTGGTGAAACTAATGCAGGAATACCTTAAGCTGTAATTACAGTAATGGCCACCAGATGCTGGCTGCAAAAACACTTTTCCAATTCCATTAAGAAGATATTCAGGCTTAAATAAAGATCAGTCAGGGTTAGTTTGCTTGCTGCTTTAACAGGTATATCGTTTGTACCGATTTCATTTAGGATTTTGTGGCACCAGTCATTCCTTCATGGTGACGTAACATGCAACGCTTCAGAAACCAACAGCTGGCAGAGAGTTTATCTGACAAGTGAGACAACAAAGCACCTGGCAAAGTTATCAGTGAGTCCTGAGTTGAGATGCTGCAGATAAATCTCCTCAGCGCTAAAAGAGAGCTAAATCTGACTAGTTTCTCTTTTTAAGAATGCTACAAAAACATCTCATTGCACTGAGTGCCAAACACAAATCATACCGTTTATTGCAGCGTTTTATCTGTTCACAATTAACAGGAGGGCTCTATCCTGCCTCCCCGATTACAACAGGGAGCATCTTATTGAGGCTGACTCACCAGGTGCTCGCCAGACACCTTCCGGATGCCCACCATCCTGACTGCGTCTGGGGGAACGGGCTGGTTGTTGAGGGCCGCGTCCATGAAGGAACAGGGGCTGGGGGGAGGGGTCTCGTAGTTTTTGGACGCCACAGAATCATGGGTCTCCAGGAGGGACTGTAAGCAGAGCAGCAGATGAAACACTGATGATGGTGATGACAAACTGCTTTCACAATTACTGCTCTCATTGTATGTATCATTTTTATCATATGATGTTGACATTTTTTGTACACAGCATCTATTGTTCTTCTGTCCATCCTGGGAGACGGATCCCTCCTCTGTTGCTTTCTATTGTTGTTTTTCCTCATCCAGGTCCAAGGACAAAGGATGTCGTATGTTGAACATGTTTTAAAGCCCGCTGAGGACAATGTGTGATATTGGGCTGCTTAAATCAAATTTAATTGAAAAATCCTAACTATTATACTGAAAAAATCTGGTGTCATTGCTCTTGTCTGTGCAGAGCTATTGTCACTCACTGCATGGCCCGGAATGCAAACTGTAGCTCCAAATCAATCTAATCCATGTTAGCACACAACGTGCATCATTAAGCATGAACATCACTCTAAAGCAATCAAAGGTTCAGCCTGAGGGGCTGTAAATCAAAAGGCACAGTTTGCTGTGTGAGGCGAGACCTGAAAGTGGGGCTCCTTCAGGATGCGGACCAGCTCGTCGGCGGCCTGGCTCCTGTCTGCGAGCGGGTTGAGCTCCTTGAGAATGTCCTGGACCAGCTCCACATTGTTCTCCCTCACGGCCTCAAGCTTGGGTTCCTCAAACTGCTCATGAGCCTGGGATTGAATGGATATAAATCGTTACTTCTCCCATCATGAATACTAGAGTCCCAGAAAAGGAAGCTTAAAATATAGTTCCTCTAATGCACCTTGCTGAGTTATAATGACATATTTTCTGCAGGACTGTTTGTTGTGATTCAGTAAGAGGGAAAAGGGCACGATATGTAAAACAAAACAGCAACGTGAAGCCAACACATAAACTGCACTCACAATTCCTCAATGAAAAATACAGAACCCAAGAAAATCTAAGCACAAACTCGGGTCAAATCTTGCACCCTGTAGGTTTCTTCAGGGTGTTGCTGCGAAACATCAATATTTCAGGCAACATTCATATTTCACTTTCTCCTTCTCTGCTGCCATGGACACAGGGGTCTGCGGTTATTGGATGCAGCCTCCACATATGCTGGGTCACAGATAAAGAAAAACAACTTTATCCTTTCCTGTCTCATGCAGTTTGTATCATGGCCCTGCAAAAAAACAAAACAAAAAAAAAAAACGTGCAGATACTGTATAAACCCTTCAAATTCTTCAGAACCTCATTACATAAATGATCATTTAGTAGCTGTACTTGCAGCTGTGCACAGAGCTTTCTTGTTTTAGAAGATTCACAAAGTCAGGCGATCCCACAGAGGATTTGTCCGGTGGGACCGGCGACTACTCCGGCAGCCACGTTGTTTATTTGCTGAGGAACTAGAGGAAGAATCCCTGCTGAGAGACAGGATGTGGTGCACAAGAGCACGCAAATAGACTGCCTTATCTCATACTGCCGTATTAAAATGTGCATTTTGTTTTACTACATCAGCCTTTCAGGTTGTTGATTTACCCTCTATCATTAATACTAATTATTTATCAATTACTGTGCCAAGTAGTGAAGTTTGAGGCTTTTAAAATTCCCATGTCCCACTAATCTTCCTCCTCTCCACCTAGACATCTCAGATATAGAGGCTTATTAACGCTGCTGTTCTCAAGGCAAAAAATAAATGAGTGTTATAATTCTATTTTGCATCTTTAGGACTTGTTTTTAGTTTCTAGTTAATCCTCCACACCTCAACTCAAGTGGTTGGCAGTGCAATGATCAGTGTTGTTCCCCATGGTCCTAAACAGTGGCTGATAAAGTCACTTATTCTCATCTTTGATATGAAGAATTTAAATTATACGTAATAAAAAACACCGAGGTTTTTTTCCGCTACAGCCTTACTTGGTCTGGTATGACCATTAGCTGATGATGACCAATGATATTGCTGTGTAACTGACATCATCACGTCAGCTCACCAACTATATGACCCTTCTGTACTCACTGTTATACTACATTTAAAAAGGCTTTAATGCCACTTTGAATAATGTAAACGGTATAGATGGTTTCTCACATCGGCTTTGACGAGGATGAATTATTCAGTGGCGTTCAGCATCCAGTGCATTGTGATTTTCTTTTAAAGCAGACGTTACTCCACGGTGAGCCCTAGCGCTCAGCAGATAAGGTGCACTACAGCAAATGAAGATGAGCGTTTATGCAGGATTTCTCTTTTCACGCTTTCAGCTGAATGTCGATAGCTGGCAGGAAATGGGATAATAACTGTCAGGATTTGACCACTTGTCACATAATATCTCAACTGTTTTGCACAAGCTGTTTTGAATAAAACCCGAATCCGTTGCTTTAGAGACCATATGGCACCATTAAACAAAGACCTTGGAGTGTCATTTACAGTCTGAACGGAGGAAATGTGACAGCTTGGGAGTTGCCGTCCCAAATGCCTCTATAGTCCTAATTGTTCAGTTAAACATAGAAGTCCACAGTCGTGGCTGATAATAATCGTCCACTTGTGGAAGCTCTTTTCCACGATGATGGCACCTGTTTGCCATCATTCAGAGCAATAATTGAGTTGCAGGTTGGCCTGATTGCACCATTCCGTAGTGAGAGTGGTGCAATCAGCACAATTCACTGGTCACCATGCCATATCCAGGCAAGCATGGGCCCGTTATTGTGTTCTTTACACTCGCAGCACACTAAGTGACAGCTTGTTAAGCCTTTATAGTCCAACCATGGCGTCATCCTCCAAATCCGTTTTGCATCCTAAAGCAAGGCGTCTCATAGCTTTCATCAGCAGATTCATCTTTCACGCCCATCAATGCACCGGTATCACCAAGAACCCCTCTAAGACACTCGTAGAATACCAGTCTCATGGTCTTAAACGTATGCATGCACACATACAGGAAATCAATTAGTCATTTGCTCAGAAGAAAACAAACACAAAGAGACGGAGAGCGGAAGAGGCTCCACTTTCTGTGGTACGGGAGACTTCGGATGCAGTACTCATTTTCTGAAGTACTGAATGAGACTGCACATCATTTTACCTCTGGCTCTGTCTGGTTCTCTGAGAAATAGGCCCACAGACAAATCCATCTCCCAGGACAGAGAAACCTCAGAGCCACAGACAGCGAACACTGACTTTGCAAAAGAAGAAAGAGAAATGTGGTAATCCGTACTAATGAATGTTGACGGCATAAAAGGAAAGGCAGCAAATTAATAGAACACAATGTGAAGCGCAAAGAAGCGAGTTTTTCCTTCTCTTCCTGGTGCTTTTTGAAAAGTCCACACTTTTAAAAGCTATGTGAAGGTGTGGGGGGGGGGTAGACTTTGACACCAGAAAAAGTCGAGGTGGTTTGAAAGCTTGGAAAGACTGTTTGCCACAGCTAAGCTCTTAGTTTCTCCTCCATGTGGATCTGAAGAACTAGCTGTTGTTGTTGTTGTTGGCTATATAAGGAGAACTAATGAAATTATTGAAATACCTACTTCTACACAGAAAGTGTAATTTTGGTGTGTTTTGGGGTATCATCCGGAGTTTTGCCAAGTCTTCAGAGTAAGAAAAAACCTACTGCGCTGGGTTTATCTTATATCCAACATCATCCAACGTATTGTGTGTATACCTCTCATGACACTGCAAAATACTATCCATCCATCCATTTTCTACCGCTTATCCTGTATTTAGGGTCACGGGGGGCTGGAGCCGATCCCAGCTGTCATTGGGCGAAGGCAGGGTACACCCTGGACAGGTCGTATCACAGGGCCGACATGTAGAGACGGACAACCATTCACACTTTAGAGTCCTCAATTAACCTATCCCATCCTGCATGTCTTTGGACTGTGGGAGGAAGCCGGAGAACCCGGAGAGAACCCACGCTTACACAGGGAGAACATGCAAACTCCACACAGAAGGAACCCGGGCCGACCCGGGAATCGAACAATATACTTTAAAAATACTTTAAATATTTTTAAAGTATTGCAAAATACTTTAAAAATATAAATAGGAAAAAAAGAAAGCTTCGGGGAAATTTGCTGAATAAGCACATGGATGATTTTCCATCAATTATGAAACTATGAACTCTGTTTCAGATCAAATTACTATCGAGACACTCATCTGAGACTCAAAGGTTGAGTTTAATTCAGCAAAGCAATCTGATGCTGTACTGTTTAAACCAGAATAGATTTTTTTAAGGATTTTAGGTCAAAGTCCATCAATTGTGGCGAGACCTAAAACAAACAAGAGACTTAAAATCAGCTCTACAAGGAGAATTTTCAACATTTCTGTTTTGTCTCAGACAACACCATTGTTTACAGCACGAAGAATGTCCAACTATATCTTTGTTCACAAAATCTAAAACATTCAGAATCAAAAGAGAGACAGATGGTCTATACTGTAAACATGGGATAACTGTTAACCTATGTTTATTATTAATATTATTTCGATGTAAACTCTTCTGCAATGAGCCAAAACTATGACAACAACACAAATTGCCAGTCACATCTGAGTGGTCTTGGGATAACTTAACTGATTTGCTTCATTGGATTAAAGATGGTTATCTTTAATCCAATGTCTGGGCAACTGGCCAAAATAAATTTGTGCAAATGCAACATTGATTTGAAAATGCATCTTGTTCATTGTAATAAACAGAGCTGTGGACAAAAAAAAGAACAACAACAATGCATATGTATTTCACGTATATTTCTAGGTAGTATATCAAACCTTTTAATCCTTTTTGAGTGCTGTATTTCAAGTGCTTTAGCTAGTTTACTTGAGTATTACTGTGTTAAACTACAAGGTGCAGCTGGCTCTATACATCTGCCATGATGTACATTTTTTCTATTTGAAAAGTAACATTGGACCCAGAATTCTGTATTCAACTAAAGCATTCAAACATCTTTTTTTTTAGTTTAAACACAACAGTTTAAAAACTGAAAGGCTGCCAATGGCTGGATTCTCCATTGATCTCAGGGGCTGCTGCTCCACCTGCACTTGTCAACCTGTCAAACATGTCAGGGCTAACTGTGCTGCTCACTGACGGCTATTTCAATCTTTTGCTCTGGTTGGCAATGAAAATGTTGCATCGCCTTTTTACAATGACGGACAGCTGAGAAACAGTGGAAATGTTCACCGTCTCTTCAAAAGAAAGACGCCAAATAGATGCAAATGCTTTATATATGATTTAATAAGTAGATTTGTCTCAAAATAAACCCTTTCCAATGATTACAGTGACCCATCTTCTATGTAGTAGCATATCTTATACCAGTCAGTAAACTAATCAATGTACTAGGTCCTAATAAATACCCCAAAGCCTCTGAGATCAGTGTCGCCAGGTAAAAATGGAAAATGGAGCCAGTGATCAGACAAAGCAGCATAGAAGGGAGAAGCTATTTAACAGAATGACGCCGCGTGATTAAAATGTATATTTAATTTGCATTTTCAACTTCCACTTAAGAGAAAATAAAGAAGCAGGACCATTAAGATGGTAATGTGATTGCTCTTAATGCATTCAAGCTGTCTTTTTAGGATAATTGATTTTTTCCAGTATCATTTTAATAAATCTCACAATGCAGACCAATCTCTGTGAAGAAATGATGATTATGATCATGATATATTATGTTATACATCATGTGTCGGCGTAAATGCAGTTAAGAGCGCAAATGATGATGTCAAATCAGAATTTTAGATCAAGGCAAAACTTCACGACCATTTAGCAAATCAATTGAAATTTTAAACCCGTATGCATAAATTATCCTAAATCCTTTGCAGCTGATACAATAACTGGCATCCATCGTCATACAACTAGCCTTTTATTTCTCATTGACTCATGCATTAGTCAGTCCATCTGTGGAAACGGTCCAAACACACGCTCTGCTGCTGCATCACACACACACACACACACACACACACACTCACAGTATAAACTCACCACTGGACTCTCCATGATGCCTTTGAGAAAGATGAGGTCCAGGTCGTTGGCAGTTGTGGAGCTTGTGCTGTCACTCAGCGTGTCCAGGGCCTGATGCATGGCTACACACACACACACAGACACACACACAGACCCACACACACACACACACACACACACACACACACACAGACACACACACAGACCACACACACACACACACACACACACACAGACCCACACACACACACACACACACACACACACACACACACAGAAAAAAGAGATAAGAAGAGAGTTTATTTCTCCCCTCCATATACTACAGTTACCCATGGGAAATAGACTGAATAGATCACCTCAATGAAAGAGAGAGAGAGTGATGGAGAGAGGGAGTATATTAACAGAGGTTCACACTATGGAGGCTGTAGGCAAAGTCAGAGGGATGAGGGAGGGATGGGATGAGGGAGGAGGGAGGAGGGATGGGAGCTGCCTCATATCCTTTCCCAGGCAATTCCACCTCTGTCAGTCAGCCTCCTCTTATTTCTGTCAGGAGCAGCTGTATCTTTCTCCCACAACTCCCAACTTCCTCTCTTCTATACACACGAGCTTAACAACAACAACGTTGCTGTGAGAATAAACATGTTTACCAGTTTGCATATCATTTTTTTCCCCAGTCTATATTAGTTTGAATGCCGACACCAAACAACATTACCTTGATAGAGGCTGGATGAGAACAGATTTGTACACAGCATAAGTCAGATACAGATAGATACATTTAAGGTGACCGATGGCACAAAAGCCAGTAAATAGCAGGTCTGTCGTCATGCTAGTGGCTCTGTGAGGCTATTCGCAGCCAAATGCCCAAATGTTTAGAGTGTTATCATTTGCTCATCAGCACTAAACACAAAGAACAGTTTGGAAAGTTATTACATTTGCAAGTATTTGTAAATAAATAAATAATTAAAATCTTAATGATGGTGCCACAGGAATCCTCAAAGTGTCTGAACCAAATCTCATTGCTTCCATTAAACGGTTGTAAAGATGCATCACTTAAAAAGGAAAAGTCAACCAATCACGGATATTAACAGGCTTTATCCTCTGGGGACAATGACTGTCAGAACAGTACGGTCTGTTATCTGCACAATATTTCATGGCAATCCACTCTACTGCAATAGAGATATAGCTCTGCCCTCCAGAGTCCTGCCATTGATTAAAGTGTTCAATGATTCACAGAATAACACTAATGGCAGAATGTGCACGTCTTGTGACAAACCAGATTTGTGACTGTTGTGAAATCGTAAATAAGCTTATCTTACCAGCATGATTATATTCAGTGTTTTCACTGATGTGCAGCCTGAAGCTTCTCTGGCAACTAACAACACAAATGACATTGTAGACTCAAACATTATCGTCTCCAACAGGAAATGTTCTCTAATCCCCTTATAGTTAACCCTCCTATAAACAAACGATACTCTATAGAGAGCAGTGAAAGCACAGCGAGAGAAACAGATAATAAAAAATTAAAAAAAAGCGTATCCACTGATGCTGTAATTTGAATAACACGGACAGTGAGAGTTTTGGCAGCATTCGTG
The DNA here is from genome assembly GCA_029853015.1 of Chelidonichthys spinosus. NCBI lineage: Eukaryota > Metazoa > Chordata > Actinopteri > Perciformes > Triglidae > Chelidonichthys > Chelidonichthys spinosus. Next base: position 7,580,478 of record CM056842.1, read on the forward strand.
GTTAAACAGAACACAAGGTGTGCGTTTCCGTGTGCAGCTTAGGTCTGTCAAGAAGCTGGCACATGATTTATGTTTCCATTGTTCAGCAGAGCAGTGAGAGCTTTTTTGTTAAGACGCTTAAAGAGGAGCGATGAGGTGATTCTGAGAATGAGCAGAAAACTATTTTTGGGTCTCTTTCTGAGGTGTCTTGAAAGTATTTTGACGTGCACATTTACTGCATATCAACTTAATGTTGCTTTTACTCGGATTAAAAGACAAAGTCCACGCGGGGCAAGAAGGCCAGAAGTATATTAAGTCAATGAAATAAATAATCACACAAGTTGCTGTAAAGTTTTTGCTTTTCTTCCATTTTGCCTCGAACACCAGCTCTGCTCCAGCAGGAGAGTTGCCAGTTGGCTGGCAGAGAGACCAGTACACTCAGCTAACACGTCCTACATAATTCTCTTTAATTCACTTCTCTTAGAACTTTCTCTCACGTACCCATGCTTTCTTCATACATTTCACCTGCCACTAATCACATTCTCCTCTCCACCAGCCCCCGATCAGACACAACAATCCTGATCAGTTTGACTTGATTCTCTAAGGGCATTGAGGATGTTGAACAAAAAACCCATCAGGAATGGACTTGACTGCATATTCTGTGATAGTGGTAGAAGGAACAGGAAGAATAATAGCTTTTCAGAGGTGAGGTTGTTCTATTATTCATAAAGATCATTAAAAATCCTCCTCAGGTCTGCCTTCCTTCCCTCTACCTATATAGATAAATAGGGCTGTTTCCCTTATTTAACTGAAGCATCAAAACAAAGACAACAGAGGAAAAGGTCAGATGGGTCAAAAGTTTAGAAAGAGGCCTGAATGTCAGAGTAACATTTTTTTTTTCTAACTATAACTTTCTTTTGAAAATAACTTTCTCATTAGCTTTCAGGTGGAGTATTTCATCTTCACTGCCGTCAAAGCCATCCTCCCTTGCACAAACCTCATGTAAAACTGCACAGCCAAGACCAAACAACAGTTTTCTAATCTCTAACATATTGATCTTTCTTCTGCTCATGCCTTATATCAGCTTAAAAATTGCATGTAGACATTTGCGCTATAATATTCTCCATGTTTTGGTCATCCTCTGAGCCTTTGGAGCTCAGGTGAAAATGCTTTTTCGCTCCAGTGAATTCTAAGTTTCCAACACTGTCACTTGATACCATGAGAGAGCTCCATTTAGCAGATGCAGGAACACAGAAAGGGAACGAGGTGTGCAGACAAGCTGAACCGGGGACATTCATGTTGTGTGCTCTTCCAGGGAAACATCAAATTTAAAGCTCTTTTCATGATTTAGAAGGTCTTGTTTTATCGTACTTCGCTGCTATGCATCTACCGGATTTAAGGGGAAAACTCCATAAGCATACATTTACATTTCTGTCTAGAGTCATCTTGGTATACATGCCCATGCCATCAGTGGAGAAAATCCATTAATGAAATACCCTGGTCATTCAGTATGTTCAGGTAGTCACAGCTAACCTCATAAAGTTGACCTCGACCTGAGCAACCCCAGAACAAAACCCCACAGGCTTGTACGGTGGGAAATAGGCATGATGCTCCCATCACTCTGGAACAGGGTGAACCTGGACTCATCAGACCACATGACCTGTTGAGTCCAATCTTTATGCTCCCCAGCAAATTGGAGACTCCCCCCCCCCCCCCCCGATAAGCCTCATTGATAAGTGGTTTTCTTAAAGGACCATACCATTGTTACTACGTCATTGTCCATTGACAACATCGGCCACCTAGTTTACATAAACCTCTGCCATGTTGACCAAAAGTGTGTGATTTTTTAGAGATTGTGAGGTAGTTTGTTTACGTTTTGTCCATATTCAATAAATGTTTCAGAATGTACCTGAAAATGTTTGGTTAGTTAAAACTCACCTCATCGTTAAAATCCTCCTTCTAGTTCCAAATTCTAGTTCTAAATTCAGTTCTCGTCAGAAACTATTTTTCCGGGCGTAATAACATTCAGCCCAGCGGCTCTCTTGGCTCTGCTGTGATTGACAGCTCAGAGGGCAAAACCACTTACTTACGTAAACTGGGAGCAGCCTAATAAAAAGTTTACCCAGAACCTGCGACCAGCTTCGGACGCAGACGTGATTTGATACCGATGCACAAATTGTAATAGCTTTTATTAGAGTAATTTTGTAATTTCAGACAAAATAAACAAAGCTGTGATTTTCACAAGATTGAATTACGTAAACCCAGTCTCTACATAAATGGCAGTGAATAGCAATTAAAACAGGGAGTCTGAGCTCTACACTGCAGACACTGATGCACACAACATGGGCTGAAGACAGGAGACATCTAATGCTTACAGAGAAGTCAGAATTAGACCGGTATGGTCCTTTAAGGCTACACAGCTGTTCAGTCCCAATCCCTTGAGTTCTCTTCACTTTGTGAATGTGGGAATGCTTTTACATTTATACATAGCCGTGAGTTCTACTGCTGATTTTTTTAATAATTTCATTTCATACTTTGTCAATTGCAAGTTCACAATAATAACGCACTGTGCCAGCCTCCAGCATCACCTCTCAACAAAGGTGATAGTATAGAGCTTCCTTGCCATGATGACAAACAGAGGACCTGTAATCACAAAGAACCCAGAATAGAAGGTGCTTTTATCTCTTAAAGACTCTTCCGAGTCTGCAACTGCACTTTCAACGAAGGCTACAATTAAACTCAATTCGTATCTGACCAATCTCAGCGTACGAATGAGCGGGCGTTGATAAATGCGGCGGCTGAATTCGATCGTCATTAACATGTTACGCCCATAAATATTCCTGTTTCGGAGGCCTCGCCCACTGAGGTCAAACATGGAGAGACGAAACATGGGTAAGAAAAGAAACTTTTCTGACACGGAGATGGTGGAACACAACAAGACAGTGCTTTTTGGCAGCCTGAAGGGTGGCATAAAAGGGGCTCACAAAAACGCTGTCTGGAAAAAGATAACGGAGGCCAGTCAACAGCGTTGCCGTAGAGGAACGGACTCCAGCTGAGGTTTGAATATAATTCTCAATAACTTAACCCATGCCTAACGACTTAAATGAATCTTTTCATCCGCAGCCTAAAAGCTTATGTCTGCTAACTGATCAAAACAATTCTTTACATTTAGGTCAAGAAAAAATGGTCGGATATGAAGCTGGCCACAAGAAACGCGTTGCTGCGTTTAAACATTGCAGCATCAGGCAGACTGGAGGAGGCCAAACAGACTCCAGCCTGATCTTGACGGGGACGGAGGAAAAAATCTGCCTCCTTAATTGGGTCGGAGTCGATCTGTGGCATATGGTGGAGGTGACACAGAGATCCCTGCGGTCCCTGAAAACGCGTCACGTCTGACACGCGCGTATTGTACCTCCAAAATAAGCAAGTCTGCCATCATCAAGACTTGATAACTGTCAAAGCATCTGTTTAAATAGGGGAATGAATAAACATCTGACCAACCACAGTGGAACGATGATTATCTCAACAGGTGCTTTCATTTTTGTTCCAGTTCTGTCACACCCATCGGACAAAAACAAAAACAATTACACATTTTTGCCTTTAGTTAATTTGCAAACACACATTTCTGCTTGTATTTATGATTCTTTCACATTTTAATGTGTAATAATTAGTTGTCATCTTAGGCTATTTATCCTATTGTTTAATTTTTTGAAAGTGGTATCAGTAAAAACATGGGCTTTAAAAGAAATGTTTTCGTTTTAATAATCCGTTTTGATCTGTTCTAAATATGTGACTGCTTATGCTTAATGACAGCTGAGGTTTGTTCATTATTTTACGCCAGATTTTGCTGTGCTGCACCGCAAATCCACAGACTCGAATTTGCGTACACGAGCTCAGACCTGACGTGAGATCTGATCGCAGCTTCCGCTTACGTCCAAATTGATAAATGCCGAAGTTTGCGTGGAAATGGTCGTACGCACGGTTTTCGGTCGTACGTTCGTTTGATAAATGAGGCCCAATGTCACGGAGGCAGCCAAACAATCAGGGCTGTTATTGTTTGTGTTTAGGGCACAGCGGGAGAACATGAACCTCTTAGCCAGCACTTAGGGAAGGTTGCTCTGTTGCTATGGATTGGAGGTTAGGGAAACACAGGATGGAGAGATGAGTGTGATGCAATTGTGTCAGTGCTGAATCCTCACGGGGACGTAAACACAGATGAGTACAGCGTGCAGCTGCCTCTTTCTGACAATAAAAGCAATCTGGCTTGCTTGAATTCATAGAGATAAACAAAGTGAAAGTAAATGAAAGCAGCACATATTAACAGGTAATTAATATTTACTTTCAGGGCAGACCATAAACTAGCACAGGGGGTGTTGTCTGGGAGTCTTTAGCTGCTAGCTGCCTCTGTCTACCGTTTGGTGCAGAGCAGTTCGTCTACGGTGCGTTTTTTTTAGTGCTTTTTTCCACTTAGAACAGCTCCCTGCTGCGGCAAAAAGAAAGATGTTATGAGAGCGGTGAGACTGAACCAAACAGTAAAGTTGTGGGCCAGACAACTAAACAATGAGCTACAGCACTCTGTAAAACCGGAGGGCGCTGCAAATTCAGGTGATAATTTGTTGTAAGATCACCACTATGTGTGACCTTTTACATGGTCATTTGATACATTTATTGCAAAATAACGATTAAAGGCACTTGAATATTAGCTGGATGGCTGGTGACCCCTCTTTCCCCTGAAGCATCCATGTCGTCTTCCCTGTGCGGTTGGCTCGTTTCATGCTTCGATGAAAATCTGTTTGGCTGAAAGCTTAGACAATAAATTGTTCTTTTTATAGATGCTCAAACATAGCTCAACTATTAATCATAACTCTTGCCACCATCTGTACCACTTTGCTTATTTTAAAGGCCCTGGATTAGAAATATTGCACCACAATATATTCAAAACTCCTAATAAGTACCATTGTGTGTTTCAAATACAAAGCATATTTTAGTCCCGAAAGGGACTTCAAACTCATTATATAGCCATAACTACACAGAGAAGAATATTAAAGTTCAGTCACGAACACCTAGTGGTGATTAAGTGGGGTATTTTCAATTGGTGAGGTCAATGTTAAGCTTCTCAGTTATAGTAATGAGTTTTAACACCTGCTTTGTCCTGCAACACCGACATTTTTCCGAGCAGCCTTCACCACCAAAACTCATTGATATTCTCATCGTTTCATGGAAAGATTTGAAAAGTTCTGCGTTTTATTTATCTGTCACTCTAATAAAATGAGGATGTTCCTGACGTCACTGTATCTATTTCAAATTGCCAAAAGTCTCCTGGATGTCATAAAATACTCTCGGGCCTTGACAGACATAATTAAATACTTTAACATTGCCATTAGATTTGAGTCTGCTCCCTGCTCGCCAACACAATATAATTACTATCTATCCCTCAGGTGGAAGATGAAGACGGTGGTGGAGAATTACATCCGACTGATGTATATTCCATTCGGCGTACCAGAACTGATTCATCTTTCTGACTTAAGGATATGATTCATTGGTCCTCATGGCATGCACTTGATTATTTCCGCGATGTCCTTGCAGAGGGACATCAGTCTGAAGAGTTTACTTCTGAGAATACAAAACTATTCCAGCTAGAATGTGAGGAATACTGATCTGGTGTGATAAAGTCAACTTCCCCCTCATGGAGTGTCGCCGAAAAGACAAGCTCATCACGACTTCAGGTTCAGGAAGTGTAGTGTGAAGCATGTTCATACTTGTTTGGTCGTTTGTATGTGTGCACTTGTACAGGCTTGCATTCAATAACTCATAATTATAGACAGCAGACATATTTTAGCATTGGGAAACCAAGTCAATACCATGTATGGGAATGTATAGCTCCTGCACACCACAGGTGTCTGCTCGACCTGGTTACGCAGGTCATCAAACTCTCTGTACTCATCATGATGCACTCACTGTTATTATGACTTGGGAGTGTTCAGGGAGTGTTTTGGTGGATACAGATACAAACAAATGATATATAGCTCCTTTGAAAGTACGCGATTTTGGAATTATCTTCAGAGTCGCAAAATACTTAATATTTGCAACTTGAAACAACAACTCACATGGAAAATTTCTCCAACTCAGTTGCAAGTAAACAAAGCACAAGAATGATTGAATGATGCCCACACGGTCCTCAGACGACATCCAACCAGCCAAAGTAATTGAATTCCCCAGTTGGATGTTCAGGCCGTTAGACTCATCCAAGAAACGGAGGAGAAACCAGAAATTCGGCACGTCGTCGATCATTTAGCAATATCTCTGGGAGAAACACTGTAACCCCGACCTCCTCTCTCTTGGGTAGCCAATCAGCAGGATGAGGGACTTTAAAGCTGCCATTTAAGCCATCCCATCTCCATGGTGATGCATGTTTCAAGCTGGCATGATGCGTGTGCGGGCTGGATCGCCTTATTAGCCGGCTGAAGGTCACAACTGGAGGCAACACTTGTGATATTTGTTGACATTTTTCAAATGGACAGCAGCTCCCATTACACCTCAGCCCGCGGAGTGTCGAGCTAGTTCGAATATCATACGTTTTTTTTTGGGGGGGGGGGGGACTAACACAAACAGGTTTATTGAACTTGCTACTATAGGAAACGTGTTGACTTTCACTGTGCATCTTTTTCCCCCACGGCGGTTAATGAAAGAGCAAAGAGGGATTGTCAGGGTGCGATACGGATGAAATAATTGCCAGTGTCATCACATTATACCCCCCAGACAGAACAGAATTAAATTGTCCTATTCTCTTGAAACCTGGCGATTATTTTTGACAGCCTAATCCAAGCAACACACTGCACTCAATGATGCATCATCTGTGTTTGAACACAGCTTCATTAGTCCAGCAGGCGCACAGAATATTCCTCTGATGGTGTGAGGGTTTGTTGGGAAGAGAGATTGTGTATAACGAGTGTGTGGAGAGGGAGGGGGGGGGGGGAGTGAGAGAGAGTCACAGAGTTATTGAAGGTTGTGAGTCTGACACTCTCAAGCGTGCTGTCTCTGATCAGAACACCGTTGTATATGAATGACCCCCTACCTACTCCCCATGAATGTACAATGCACTGGAGGTCTCTCTCTTTATCCCTCTCCCTGTGTGTGTCTTTCTCTCTCTATGTCTCTCTCTCTCTTTCTCTCTCACACACACACACACACGCTCTGAACTGATAGACGGGATGTGAATGCATTGACGGAAAAACGTGATTCATTACGGCTGTCACTGCCGTCTGTCAAGACGCGTTACAGAGCAGAGAGTATCTTGCAACATGGTGTCACATGCATTAGACCTGGCAGTGATGTAATGACGATGTTCTAACCGTAAATAATCTGACACGGCAAAAATCTAGTATGCAAGCACGTACAACAGTACATAAATAGATATGGACTCATAACGTATTATTAATGAACTCCATCAATTATGGATTGGATGTATGGCCCCCGCTGCTCCGTGATGTGTGAGCAAACAGTCAATCCAACAAATATGTACTTGCTTTTGCACGGGATGTTCCATCTTTAAATGACTTATCTTTCTGCCATCGGTACTTCTCTCTAAGTGCATTCCTCTGTCTCTCTCTACAGTTTACAATGAGGCATCTCACTGTTCATGAAGTCAAAGAAAATGTGGCACGTTTTCCCGCAGCTTGCCGTCTCCCTTCCAAGTCCTTGTAGTGTTCAGCCTCAGATTGCCGTATCCATGACGCGCTGCCCTGGGTCCTAATCTCTGTCTCGGCTCATCTTCATCACACTCTGGAGGTTTGAACCGGCACATCAAGAGCGAGTGCGATGCAAATTTAAAAAATGCCGAATAGCCCTCCACTGCCAGTTTGCACAAAGGCATATTTCCGCCTGCTTCATTGCATTTTAACAGTGACTCACCCATCTCAGCTGTCCCACAGTTTCTGTTCAGTATCTCCACCCTAACTTGTGAACCTGTAAACTATCCTGCATCCCTCACACGCCCAGCAGGTAGAGAGACCTGTGCTCTTACCTTCTTCCCTCAGCTTGATTTCCAGGCCCTCCAGGGAGTTGCCCGAGTCCCCTTCCTCCAGGGAGAGCCTTCCAAACAGGCTGCCAGCCATGGTGAACAACACCTCTCCACAGTCCAAACACTCACAGTAACACACCCAACACTGTATCTGAGGCAGACCGAGAGATCTCCCCCCCCCCCCCTCTCTCTCTCTCTCTCTCTCTCTCTGTCTCCCTCCCTCCCTTTCCCTGATACTCTCCTCTTTCTGGCAAAACAGCTCCTCTCTCTTTCCTCCGTCTCCACCTGCTCTTGACGTGAATGTGTATAAGCTACGCCTGGCTGAGCGTCTTCTCCTCCACATGAATGAATGGAGACGAGAGGGGTGTGTGCATGAGCAAAGACAGGGGGGGGGGGGGGGGGGGAGGGGGGGGAGTATGATGCTTTATCTAGGAGGAGGGAGAAAAGGAGGCAGGAATATTTTCCTGCCAGGCATCCTGTGGGGGTTAACTGGAGGAAGAGAGCAGGAGAAGGCTGGCATGTCGGAAGGAGGTGATGCGTTGGGAGCTGACACACATGAGTGATGAGCCTCCATTACTGACATCACAGAAGCAGGTACAAACACAGTTAGCCTTTCAGATAGTCAGTGAAGCGCACATTTTTGGGAAATGTATGTGTGTGCTTTCTACTCATAAATAGAGTTCCTTCACTGACATGTGTTTAAAAGTATCTGAGTGACCGTTCTCCTACCATTCTCCAAGCCTGTGATAAAAAAAAAAATAGCCTGAAAACGCTGCTTTTTAAATAAAAAAAAAGAGACATCGATTGATGTGGAGAAACAATTTAATGTGCGTTAGTAAAAATGCCAGTCATCCGGACTCAGCCCTCGGCTGGTGTACAAATCAACACTGACTGACGGACCATTACAAAAAAAGAAACTCCACAAACATTTTAACTCTCAGCGGAGCTGCTTTTCTCCCTCCATCCGACAGCTGACTTCTGCAATTTATTAGCACACCATAGAATACTATAACGCTTTGAGTTAGAGATTTGTTCCTCTGTTACCAAATACACTGAGACTTGTAATTTCCCAGACATCTGGCGGAGGCTTTTCAATCTTTTATGTGTCTGGATCAAGTGCTCGGAGCAGCGAGGGAAGAGGAAACGCATGGAAGCATGGCTATGTGCCAGTTTGGAGACTAATGTGAAATATAATTCTACTGCTGTCACAGTGCTGCATTTTAACTTTGATATCGGTGCCAAGGTATACATCTACAAATTCACTTTGACACGACGCCAAGGGAAGAGACCATCAATGTTCCAGCAATTCTGTGAACATTTTTGCACACGGCTTGTAATGCATTTTTCTGTATTATTTTAGGCACAAATTACATTTTGTATAAACCAGTTTGCTCTGGGATCCAGTGCAAGACATGATGCACTGTCTGAGTAGTATTTTTAGTTATTGCACTGACTCGGGTAATCTGTTTTTTCTGTCTTTACAGCTACTTTGAATTAATCTTTCATAGAAGCCTTTAAGTATCACACTGTCAAACGATCAAATATAAATGCCATCATAGAAAGCAAACAACACATGAATATCCATATTTTTCAAAAAAGTTAAAATCTCAATTGCAAAGTAACTATGAGGCAACAGAAGACACACAAAAGGTGACTGCAAATCACTTAACCCTCTGCATTTCACACCATATTGTTTCAGTCATCGTTAATCAGGCATCAATCCATAATAAAAAGACACTTGCGTGCACTTGTACTACTGGCCACTAGTGCAGATCTGATGTGTGCATGAGTGGAGGCCTGCGAAGGATACGGCGAATCCTTCGAGGCATGACTGATCTAAGGCTGGAGGTTTAGCGCTCCATTAGCCAGCTCATTAAGTCACATTAGAACTGTGGAGATGAGATACATGTCCAGAGTGCTGGAATAACCACAACCCATTCAGCATCTCCTCCCTCCTGTCTCTCTCTCTCTCTCGATATCTCACTGACACACACACAAAGTCACTTACCCGAGTCAGAGCTGGACGTCGCCACAGGCATGTTAAGAATCGGTCGCTCCCAGTGTCCTACACGAAACTTTTCAGGTCAACTGCAATGAAAGAGAGTGCAGCGAGAGAGAGAGAGAGAGGGAGATTAGCGAACATACTAATGAACTATTGGTTGTGAATATGAATGCATAATCCCTTGGTTGTCAGACCACTGAGGCATATTAAGGTTCAAACAAGGGGAGCAGACGAGAAGCTCTTTATAGATATTCTATAAACTGGTCTGTTTCCAACAGATCTAAAGTTTTGCATATTTCACAGCTTGTTTTTATAGCAGCTTGTCACATTGTGATAAACAGGTTGAGGCCCTTCGAGTACGACACATAAGAACCCATGGCTGTCTTAATCACAGTGGACCTATGTATCTGTACAGCTCATTCTTATTTTACAGGCTCCCCCGCACGACAACTGGTATCTAACTTTGTTAATAGCTATAAATAGAAAAGCCAGTTGCTCTGGTAACGTCCAAACAGTTTTAGCCACTGTGTCTGTGGGGAGTTCTGTTGAAACAGTAGGAAAGACTAGTGAGCGGATGAGTGAGTGGGCGTGCCAGCTAGCATTAGCTCATTGAAGATCTCTGTTTATTCTAATTGATCCATTTAACATTGGGCAGCAAGAAAAAAAGCCATTACAGACAGCAGACCGAGAGACTACGGATCCGTTGTCCTGAGAAACCAGCTTACGAGTCTATGTGGAATTTGTGAAGAAACACACACAGTGAATAGAAATTAGGAGTTAAGGGGGGTTAAAGGGGGGGAGGGGATCAATAATCAGAGAGGAACAAACAGACGGAAGACACATGAGGTGGAGGAGAGAGAGAGAGAGTGAGGGGGGGAGAGGGAAAGAGATGGAGAGAGAGAGAGAGAGAGAGAGAGAGAGAGAGAGAGAGAGCTCAACAAGAACAATGGGGAGGAAGAAAAGAGTGCAGCTGATGAGAGAGAGACAGTGGTATCCAAGGATGCTAATTCCTGGTTGCCATGACAATAGCTATCCATGGTGGAACTAGTGCTGTGGTGGCCAAAACAGTACACAGGCGCTAAACCCATGTAGTGCACCATGCAGTGTGTGCTGTGTGTGTGTGCTGTGTGCGTGTGTGTGCGTGTGTGTGCATGTGTGTGTGTGTGTGCATGTGTGTGCGTGTGTGTGTGTGTGTGTGTGTGTGTGTGTGTGTGCGTCATGTCAACATAAGAAAAATCAGATTTCCTGGCTGATCCCATTTGGAGTGATGAAGCATCTTCACACGACGTTCCAGCATCGAAGGAATTACATGAACGGTAAAGAGGACTGCTGCACCTCCCAACTGGCTTCCAACATCATTTATTTAAGAAACTGTAAATATATTTCTTGCTTCAGATGGAATTACAGTTCTCTTTTACTACAGAGCAGCGGACATTTCTAAGCTGGCTTACTGGGGACGTTTTTCATTACTTTGCTTTTATGACTCACTTTGTGCTTTTCTAGCCTCTCAGACACAAATAGGGATATTTCTTCAACCCTAATGGTATGTTATTATATTTGATTCTCTGTGCAGAGAATATTCCCAATTTCTATTCAATCAGGAGGTGCTGGTCCTCAGTTTTTGTGTCTGAGCATTTTACCAAGACATCCCAGTAAGATTCACCTAGTGTACTGGTAAATGTGAACCGACTATAGAAGGGCATAGTTAGGCTTAGTATTGTTTTTCAAATCCATTTGAATAAGGGTTGGAATTATCAATTTCAAGGCTTCATTACGTTAACCAGAGCTCGAATTAAATGTAGTTTTCTATAAATGTATTATCCATCATGTATTCATTGTTGCAATAACTGGGTTATTCTACCACATCTTTTGATCCTGGTCATATTTTTGGTCCCTCTGTTTGCCTTATGTAAAAATATCCATTTCTCCTAACCCACAGACGCATCACATTTGGAATAGCAGGACTTGAACTCTGTATAGCTGAATCATAGAGAAACACATCTTCCTTTCTCTCCTTCCTCTTTGGTTTGAGTGTAGGCAACTTTGTTTTGAGGTTATTTATAGTTCAAGATTTTTCCTTCATCCTCAAGTCAAATGGTTTCATTTCATTTTACTTTTCTTTAGATTCATTGATTGATGAATAATTAATTTGAGTGTGTGCGCGTATTCGTACATGTGGCTTTGGCACTGAAGCACATTCCTAGATGCTGAGGGACTAAGGTATTTTCCAAAACTCTGATCAATGAGGATCAGGTTCTTAATACCACATACCAGTCCCCCTGGCTTATCCGTGGAATCCCGGAGTTGCACTTTGAAATGACATAGCTTGTTAAAAGTATGCAAAGACCACACGGCCTCTAAGAAGTCAAAGCCGATGCAGTGGAGCGTGGCCATGCTAGAGCTTTTTGACGCACGGGGGGGTCTCAGGAGGGTTGGGGGGGGTCTGCAGGATGTTCTCTGCTTGCTAACTCTGCTATTCTCCATCCTCCCTGCTTATTTATTATTACTAATAATTGGCCGAGATGATGTGATTGGTGGGAATGCCTGGATTTCGACTAAGCAACCAGTAATCAGTTCCTAACAATGATGTTGATGGGTTTTCAATGTACTGGGACCCAATAGTGATCTGGGACCCAAAAGCCCTAACTCTCATGTGAAATCAATGTACCATTGTAAATTCTTTGATCACTCATATTTGTTTATCAGGATCACCAGTAGCGGTGGAGGGAAGCGTCTATTTCTTTCCAGGCTACATCCATCTTCCAGCACATTTGGAGCTATGACACAAGTGGCGGCCCAGGTGTTTGTATGCCAAGTGAAAAACGCCTTGAGCTGTTCCCACAGTGAGGCTGCAATAAAGCCTGTAAACAAGCTCGATCGAACACACACACACACACAGACACACACACTCACTCACTCACTCACGCACCAGCGACCAAACATGTCTTAATCCACACATGCAGGCTGGCGTCAGGCCTAAAAATAACCCTGTGCTCCCACAGGTTCAGCTCCTCTCATTACTTTACAAGGGAAAACTGTTGTAACCAAGACAACCGTGAGCAGCTCTTCGTCTTTTTCCCAGGCGCTTTGCCATGGCAACAAGGGAAAATACGTAAAATAATAATAAGTTGGAGCTAAAACCGGGTCTATTAATAGGTTTCGAGCTACAATTCAATACAGAGTTGCCATATTTCTGAGGCAATGATTTTCTATCAGCGTCGTCGTTAAAAGAGCACTGTAGTATTCACACAACATAAAGTATAAGAAATTAATTTTGTAAGAGCTCTCCATCCAAAGCTAAGGCTTTAATGGCACTTTGGAAACCTGTTGTATTTAGCTCTATTGACCTGAGCGCAGCACATAAATAAACTGGTTCTATAGCGCTAGAAATCCTGAACAATTTCACAAGAGCTGAAGAAAAAAAAGAAAAGATCCCCTTCTAGTAGTAATGACAAAGGGTCAGAGAAGTTTGTTTTTAATCAAAGCCTTACTGGTTTTTTTTTTTTGGCTTATGGAAAAACAAATTAATTGGATTCTTGAGAGTAAAGCTCCAGAGTAAATTTAAACTTAAGGGGTGAGTTCACACAAACCACAAAAGAACATATTTCCTCACTTAGCCTGAACGGTATGTAATCACTCAGATAACTTTGGTTTATGTGCCGAGATTTAGAAACAACCCGCCTCTGAAACCTTTGCGCACCTCGATACGCTCAATCGATTTTTGCTGCAAGAAGGGACTCAACGTCTCTTAGGTAAAGCACCAGAACCAGCTCTTTCTGAAATAACTATATTAAAAGGAATTCATTCAATCTTGCTTTCGCGGGCTCGCATCAACACCCAAGTCCCTAAACTACCTGTGTGAGTCAGAACAAAGTGTGGAGGTCTTTAGAAAGGGAGGATGAATTCAAGTGCAGTTTAAAGCCATGGGCTGCACGGCTAAACAAGTTTCAAAAATACAGTCACACTCCCTGCATAAATATTAATACACACAATGTGCTAAACTTGGCAACAAAGAAAGCGGCCTGGCAAGGAAGGCTTTGTGTTTCATGAATGAGCTTTAAATAAGGTCCACTAATACTGCATCTTGCCTTGACAATCTAATTGTAAGTGATTAACCATCGGCTAACAGATTTGGGGACTCATTAGCCACACGAGCTACTCAAATCAAGTCTGTTATCTTTTGTATTCCGCCTCCCACATCAATAAAGTACCAACTCCCTTAAAAACAAAAACAGCATGATGAAACACGTTGCCACCATCATATCACTTGACACCATGCGTCTAATAAAACCTTATCAACTTAGTGCTGTGGGTCTTCCTTTGCCCTCAGCTGATCCAGCTTGTAATTAGTGTAATTAGAATTAAATGTCATGTACCAACCACCGAGAGGCTAGAGGATCCAGGTGAGGTGCTGAGAGGAGCCACCAACGGGGAGCTTTTACCATCACCACCCTGCCTGCCTTGATTTCATTAAAACGGCCCCTACTCCCTTTGTCTTTTTTTTTTTTTCTTCTTTCTAAGGAAGCAGCCATTGATTAAATCAGTGAAATGAATGTCACCGTTTCAATGTCACTCAAATCTCTCGAGTAAAAACTCTGGTTAAGGACCGAATATTACAGAGAAAATCCCTGCTTTTAGGCCAAAGCTGATACGCTGGCTTGCCCATGTAATTGGCAGATGCTGGCATTTATTAAAGGGAAAGTATGGAAATCATTCGGTTGGAGAGAAGGGTTAAATCATATTCATTTTATAAAAAAGCCAAACCTTGTTTATGTTTTTGTTGGATGGACTGTAACCTTGAGATTTACAGAGGGAGAAAAAAAAAGCAGTTCTACGGCCACAGAATATGTGAACAGGCTCCGGCTCTGTGGCTGCTGAAGGGAGCGCCCTAATATTATCACCTCACCATGAATTGCAAAAGAGCCTGAAACTAAATATGAATTAGATCAGATTACGTTCTGGCCTGATGTTTGTGAGATCAGATGTTCCTCATAATCAAAGTAATAACATGATGCCGAGTCGAGTGGCCACACGTTTCCTGAAGACAGCTGTCCAACGCTGCCGTGAATCAAAACACCATCTGTAAAAGTCAAATGCTAAATATACATTACATCAGATCACAGTGTAGCCAGATATCTGTTTGTTATAAATTGACTACATGACGCCTGAATTGCATAAGCAGGTGTGTTGGGGGAAATTAAATAGGGTAGATTTCTCTTGGGAAATATCAATTATTAATGGTACGATTTGTTTGTGCTAATTCATCATTTCACCGAATACATGGGAAGTGTGACCTGCAGGTGGCGCTGTATGAGAAGTCAGACCATCAGACCAATTTGTCCTCTAGGAAGCATGAATATTTGTACCCAATATCATGCAATCATGGCAGTTGGAGAGATATTACCAAGAGCCACATCGTTAGCTTGGCTTAAAATATCACATTTGCCCATTAAAAATCCATAGTAGCACAATGTGTCAGTCACTTCGTCACTTTAAAGCCTCCATATATGAGAATCAGTGTGTGAGAGTAAATGAGCAGATGGTTTTTATGAATGGCGCTATAGAGGTTGAGGGGAAGATGCTGAGGCTGTGTGAGCTGCTGCAGATTAATCTCCCTGTGGATTTGAGTGTAGAGGGCTCCTATCTGCCAGCTACAGTTCATTAGTTGTCAAAGCAGTGAAACTGCAGTGTTGGGCACCACTGAAGGTGTTCTTATTAACCATGTTCAGTTTGTAAGATCAAATAACCAGGATACCCTCTTGACTTCCACTATATTAAGATCTGGGCTAGGATTGGAGTCGCACAGGGATATCTCTTTGATTTTTTTTTTCTGGATTTTTAGAAATTCGATGCCAAATATGCATTACTTTGAGGCTCAGATTGTTGTCCTAATTTGATCCAATTTAATGTTTTATACTAAATGTATTCAAATCTTCCTGAAGAACTTAAAGAGAACGACAGACAGAAGTTTGAAGAGTCCAACATCAAGCAGAGTTTTTAAATCAGTAAAAAAATAATAAAGTGCTTAGATGTTTCTGTTGCGGTAGAACCAGACCTGCTGAACTTGTAGCCCATCCCCAAAGCTGTCAAAAGCAGGGGAATTTAAGGTAAATCTTGCATTTCCAAAACAGTAACTGATAAGCAGGCTGAAGTTTCTTTAATCCCAGTGAAGAGCTCTTCGAAATGAGACCTATCCGACAGTGGTTTGATCTGAAAACTCAGCAGTGGGAATTTCATTTTGCTAGAAGTGTCTACAAATGATGGAGGTTTTGGGAAACTATTCATTTTTTGTGATCAAAGGTTTATTAGCTACAGCGAGCTCTGTGGTGATTACATCAAGAAAGGTGTTCAGCCATTGTATACATGCAAATGTGAGGAGGCTGCCAGCATCTTTTTAGCTGCACTCAGGCCTGTAAACCATGCAGGCTGTTCAGGATGTGATAACTAAAAATCAGACAGGCTGAACATGGTGCTGGTTCCCAACACATCTGGCAGTGCAGAAGAAACCCAACTCCAAAGATCTGTCACATCGCTGCGTTCCCAACAACTACAATGTGTTTCATGATGTGTGCGAGGCAGAAACAGCATTATATGGATTATTTTATCTTTATGAATAGTGTCTGAAATATACAACCGACTAAAAATGATATGTACAAAAGAATGCAGTCTTATACTTGAAGTAATTAAATACATTTGCAATCTTAAGTCATGTTACTATGCTGTCCCCTCAAATATTCTCTCCCAGGATGCTTCAGGACAACAAACAGCACAGCGTGAACGTCACATTGCTCTGCAGTCAGAGCCCTACGATACAATTCTTCTTCTTTCTCGCTGCCAGAGGTCATTTGAATACTTCCTCTGCAGTAATAAAATGTCCCCTCTCCTCACAGGGTGACAAGAAGAAGAAAAGACCAGAACATACGAACCAAACGGATGAGCACCATGTTGAACATGCTCTATGCGAATGAAAACACAAATCAATGCCTTCTTCTTTTTTGTGGTGGTGGAAATGTTCAGGAACCACTGGCAGATTTCAGCCTTGGTGTAGGCTGGATCTAAAAACCTTCATTTTAAGGTGATAGAATGAGCCTATTGTTGACGGCTGTGTAGAAACTTACCATTATCTAATCTGCTCCTGAATGAAGAACCAGGGCATGCTTTAATATAAATGTGACTGTATATCTTTCAACCGTACATCTCTCTCAGGATGAAAAGGTGGGCTTGTTAATCTTTCGCCACATGCTGCCTGTTTAGTGCTCAGTGATGGAAGATGGCATGGTTGAGGCTCCAACATATGGAGGCAATTATAAGGACAATTTAGTGTTCAGTTTAAATCAGTTTCACCCAAAATGCGGTGGAAATCATCTAATTGTCTTAAATCTGATTAATTCATACCAGTGTCTAACTGACGGACCCCATCTGATTAATCATCAGCTACCCTAACGTCGGACACGCGCTCAGACATCTGTGCACGTAGCCCCAAAGGTGCGGGGCATGCGCAGTGGCAACGAGCAGGTACACGACGTCCATCCAGTCGTTAGGAGCCTATTCTATTTCGGATGAGTTTCCAACACTCGGGCAAAGTAAGACACGTTATTTCTGAGAAGGGCGGACTACTTTCACCTGTGCAGGTGCAAACAGCCGGGTGGCAAAGTGAACAACTGAGCTAGCTAAGAGAAACTGCGTGTTGCCGCTGATTTGGCGCAAATACACGGCGCCCATGCTAGAGGAAGCCTGATGAGCAGCACAAGGCGCTTTAACGTAACTGATAAGGGTCATAATGCGTCCTCTCCTCAGCAGCCCTTTACTTTGACAGGATACGTGATGATATGTCTGACCACCGCGCGAGAGGCGAAGGTGGAGAAACGGCGTCAACGCTAGAAGCAGCAGCTTGAGATAAACACCGCCACCTTTAAAACGAAGGGTTGAGGCTCACCTGTCCGGCCCCCCTTTATCCGGACGCCCTCCTCGGTCTGGCAGATGCGAGTCCACCGGTCTACTCGTCGTTGAAGCACGGCGGCCGTTTTATCGATACGGTCACTTTGACAACACCGGAGCCGACGGCGAGCAACACAACCTGCTGTCTCTGACGACACCTCACCTACAGCCGCTCGCGCGCTCTTACAAACAGCCCCATCGATTGAAAAAGCCGATTGGCCGATCCTGTCTCCCCCCTCCCGGAGGTGTTGTGATGACAAACGCGTCCTTGCGGAGTGCTACCCCAGCTTGTGAAGTTGAAGCCCGTCCGCTGCCGTCGATATGAACCCGCACGAGAGCTACAATGAAAAAGGACCAACTTGAAAATGCAGCGTTTTCCGGTGACACAGCGACATCTAGCGGCCACAAGAGCAGCTCCCGTTGACTTTAAAAAAATAAATAAAACAAAAGGAAACACCACAGCATGTGTGTCTACTTAATACGTTTTATTACATCCAATTCTTTATAGTAAAGTGATTGATTTTGATACAAATTATTTACATTTCTGCCCAAAGAACAAATAGATATACCAAGAGAGAGGAAGACCAACAAAGAGTGAGAGAGAAATTTGCATGCACATTAATAATTATGTATGTCAATATCCAGTGCCGGTTAAGAACCTCAATCTTTTTATTTTAATTGGCGGTGAATGGAAGGATCAGAGGAAACGTGGGTGAGGGTCGACGTTTACCACTGATCGCTGTAGTCCGAGCTGCAGGAGGAGAGAAAAGCAGGTTGATTAATTGAGATTAACACTTGGTGCATCTTGATACGTGGTTGACATCAGCTCAGCTGTGACATCATGAAGATCACATGCCCAGTGAGCTGAGATAATAATCAACACTTAACTTGCAGAGTCAAAATTTTAACAAGGAGCTTGGTAGCAGCAGTACAAACAGCCGTGTGCAGTGAGGCTTGCAGCAATGAAACAATTAAACCAATATGTTGGAGCAATATTGGCGCCCTGCCTATGGTTTTTACGGTCTAAAGAATTAGTGTATGATAATAGCAGCGTGTTAAATATGTTTCTGGATGACGTTTCCCTCACCGTGGGTCAGTGTCCGGGCTTGCATCAGCCCCAAACAGCAGCCACGCCACCGCCTGCTCCGGGGTCGACCTCTTCCCGTACCTGGAGACAATCAAACATTCGTCTGCAAATGACTGCAACTAAACATCAAATGGAGATTTTTATTCACATGAGGCTCTTCTCTGCTTCCCACCAGCAGTCACCCAGTCAGCATTTCACTGGGTGCTCTGGTAGTGACCCCCCATTGGCTTTTTCTATGAATTTCAACTTACAGGGCATCTTTTTTAAATCCAAGAATAATCAAGCTGTGAACAAGTTACTGTAGCTGCACGCTGATCTGTCCAAACACAAATCTCATGTCAAACACGAATCGGCCGAGCAATTATCTTAAAGAAAAGGAGGAGTAATTTGCCTCTTGTAGTCTCTTCACTAAAAATCTATGCGTGGCCACTGAAGCCTGTGCGTCCTCTTGAGTGCAATGACAGATCCAGCCTCTTTAATTACAGAGCTCTGCTTCCATCACAGAGAAACTGCACACCCTCTATTTTCTGCAGCTGGGAGAATTCATTGATAGTTATTAAACTACACATGCTTCTATCAAGACACACACAGCGGGAACAGAGTGTTTGACAATAGTTATTAGTTATCGGATCGAAACTGGAGTCAGTGATTTAATCTTTGTTAGATTTTAGGCATGATGACACAATAGTTAAAACTTGAAAAGAAAATGTGTAAAAGTAAGGATTCAACTGAAAGAATAGGATGTTCTAGCACATCTGTTACAAGATTTGGGGCCACGATGGAGTCGTTACAGGCTTCTATCTGGTCTGAACTTTACATGCCCGTCTGAGGAAAACCAAGCTCCTCTCCTCTGCCTCATTATTTATTAAAGTCTTGATTTAAGGTGGGTCCAAAAAAGTGAGTGAAGTCGTGGCACAGCGTGTCTTGCAGCCTTGCCCTTGAGCCAGAGACTTAATCCGTCACATGGAGGGAGGTGGAGGACTGGCTCTGACCCAGCCAGATGAGCAGATACAGAACCACTGGAAGCTTTTCAGCGTGAATCAGTGTCTCCAGATGTAATATGAGTGGATTGAAGAGTTAAACTCACCAACCTGATATACTGTTTAAAAGTTCACTAGCAAACTCTGATGGATGTGCAGGAATCCCCGGATTGACTGACTTCATTAAAAACAAAGAAACCCACGAGAAGAAGGAGACAGTCAGGTGAACATAACTCACCTCTGCCTGGTGATCAGGTTGACGTAATGCCTGATGGCTGCGTGGTATTTGGACCAGTCCTCTGGCGACGCGTTGCTGCCCGGACTCTCCGGTTTGGGGGGATAAGCGTCCGCCAGGCTGCTCCAGCACACCAGCAGGCACGCGAGCAGCGCCGCGAGCATCATCCATGATCTCAGCAGGTTGGCCATCTGAGGAGGAGGAGGAGGAGAAGGAGGAGGAGGAGGTCAGCTAGCTATACGTTAAATTCCCCATTCACATTTCAAGTTGAACTTTTGTTGTCTAAGTCTAAGAAAGTCTAAGAAAAATATAATGTTGGCTTTCCAGATCACACAAATTCCTTCACGCACAAAAGTCCATTAAAGTATTAATAATGTGATATCGAGATTCAGGAATCATACACGCAACAACGACAACAACGAAACTGCGATAAAAAAAAAAAAAAAACAAGATGCGTCAGAGCAAGAAAGAAAGTAACTCACTTTGTTGACAGTTGTCTCTGGTGTGTGTCCACGCTGGAGTCTCTGTGTCGGTGCTCTGCTCTCACTTCACCAGGGTTATATAGTGCGGGATGGATACCTGATGACTAACATGAACCAGTTAACCACACCCTCTCTCTCTCTCTCTCTCTCTCTCTCTCTCTCTCTCTCTCTCTCTCTCTCTCTCTCGCAAAATATACAAACGACTTCTGATTCGAGTATTTGACTTTAAGCTGTAATATCAATGATGATTTCTGATGATAATGCATGATTTATATTATGTATAATTGCTTTGAAACTAAAAAAAAAGACCACAAACAGCACAAGATCCCATAATAGTCCCATAGCAGCGTTTTATTAAATTATTATTAATGTATTCATATCATAGATCACATAGTAAAGCCCGTAGGCATCACATCTACATGAAGTTTTCAGTATTGGCTCATTCATTTCACAGCCCTCGCACATTCATTCTCTACCACCATGTGATGTAACAGAAAACATTTTTGGGATGCTTAAAGGAACTAGAAAGCACACTGTATTTCCACAAATACACATCTGTACTCACCTGAAACCTCCTGTATCTCAACAGGCGAGTTCAGAAGCTCCCAACAACCAGAGAACAATGTGGGCCTTCACACTGAAATAACGCTCAGCACTTCAGACTCCGAGTGTGGAAGAGAGGAAGAGAGGTGGGATGAACGAGTCTGCCAACCGGCTCAACAACAGAGAGAACACATTCTCCCAGCAGATGGACTCTCTATCACTTTGACATCTTTCCTCATAGTTTCATTTTGTTAAGAATATTTGAACCGTTTCACTCCAGAAGATCTTTTAACACACAATATTAGATGTGATATTCGTTCTTTGAAAGTCAGATATTAGGTTTATGCATCTATATCATGTGCGACACCATATTTCTATGGTTGACAACAGGGTCTCGGTAGGAAATTGGGGAGCGTTCCTCTTCAATTGGACAAAAATATTTTTCCACCATGAATATTTTCAATGAACAAACATATCTTCAGTTATAGATTATAGGAAATGCAAATTATAGACTTGGGTGTGTTTAGATTTTTTTTTTTTAAGCATTAATGCATTAATATGAAATTAAACTTATCAAAAGGACTGATGTAGCCTCACATGAGGAATGATTAACCCCTCTCACCTTTGACCTTCTATGCACTCATCACTCCTGCATGCATTAAAGTGATCATTAGTGATGGAGCCATTAATATGGTCTGGAGGTAGAGGTCACAGGTCTGCAGGATCGATAATACTGTTGTGCTGCACACTTTATGTCGCGTCAGCATATTACGATTGAATTACATGATTCATTGAGGTGTTGTGGGATCAAATATCACTTGTATTAACCGGTAGGTAATGCCTTTTCAAATCCATATCACCACTGAGACAGAGAGGGTGGGCGTGGGACGATGACGCCCATACGACGGAGCACACACTCCCACCAAGACAAGTGTTTACATGTCTTTCAAGTGAGCGTAATCGCACTTGCTTGCGAGCGTCGCAGTGGCTCCTGTTTATCTGGGATCTTCACGGTCTGCTGTTCGGCCCCTGACGCCTGAAATCGCCCCACAGTTCAGGGGCAGCCGCGTCCTTTTTAGAGTGCACATGCGGAGGGTTTCCGGCCCCCGTTCCTGTATGTTTGCATTCAGGATGGAGATGTGCAGCCAGAAGTCAACCTGAAATAACTGTTTTATTTATACAAGATTCCTATCAGCCCTGTGTTAGATCATGGGTGAATCACAGAACATGCACACGACATTGTGTCCAACTGGGCTCTCCGGGGACATCATGAAACCCTGTCTCCTTTGTCCTTTGTCTGTCCCTAAACCCTTGTCAAAAACACCACTTGATTTGGGCATAAATCCCCGATGACAGCCTCTGTAGAGCCGCCGCTGTTGACAATAAACAAGCAGTTAAAGTGTATATGACCGTGCCATAAAGGCTGTAAGTGGATTGTGTTATTACATATTGATTGCACTGCTTTTCTGAGCAATTATTGTACTATAATTCAAACTGATATTGAGGGACAATTAATGCACCAAACACCAAATGACATTTGAAGTGATGCAAAATAACAAAATGGAACTTACATTGAGGAAAGAACGTGGCTTTTAACGCCTGGGGGGGGAGCAAAATGTGATTAAATAATGAGTAGATGATGATGATGTCCTCTCCATCGTTATCACCCATTTCCCCACAGCTAACGGGGACCACCCTGAACATTTCGTTAATTCTACCCCAGTAATCAACCTCTCTCCGTTCACCATCCGGGCCGTAAAAGTCAATGACAAGAAACAACAATATGCACAAGACAAACTCATTAGCTCGCTGCAGTGTTTTGTGGGTAAACACTGAGAAAGTAACAGCCCACAGATAAGAGAAAGGGCAGACAGCTAACGTTTTCACAGTCCAATAAACTCCGGCTAATGCACTCCTGAGGAGCAGTTTGAGCCCCTGCTGGGGGGAGAAGTGTTTGCGTTTCCATCAAGGCCAAGATAATAGCACCAGTAGGACCAGTTCAAAAACTTTGTCTCTCATCTTGCTCACTTTTATCATTTCTTTCCTCCTCAAGTCTTTGTTAAGGTATAACTTAGAGAGATGTACAGCCGGGAGCGTGACTTTGAACAAATCACCATGTCGGGAAAATCTATTTACTGTAGGAATCTACCTGCACTCCTCCAATGAAACTAAAAGCTTTTCACCCGAACCCGGCCTGGTCCAAACACAAAAGAGGGATTACACACATGCACGCTTACAACTGTTCATTCTGGTGTGAGAGCAATCTGCTGGGAGAATGTCTGACTCCTTCCTGCCATCACAGACAGATAGGGGGAAATGATTATGGGTGGTTTTAATGCTTTATCTGCAGAGTGGGGGAGCCACTAATATGAGCAGAGTGCTTTTCAGGCTGTTCAGCCTGCTTGCACAGCTCAGAGGGGCAAATGGGGGGTTGATGAGCTGACCGATGCACGTTGTGGTAATTCACGACCCTATAAATGGCTCTAAAAGGGGTGCAAGTCTGCAAAAAATACTTATTTTCCTTTAACTTCCTTTGCTGTGTGGCATAAACACACAGAGCCTCTTCGCCTTCAGTCCTGTTACACAAGTCGAAGCTTCTCATTTGCTCTTCGAAGCTGCTCTGCCCAGAGCATCATCGCTCGTCTTCTCCGGAGAGCAGAGACGACCAGAAATATCCCACCGAATGATGTGTTTATGAGCGAGCTGGCAACGGCAGATTCCCGTAATTCTGATGGATGGAGAGACGGGTGTCGGAGGGCTCGGCAAAGGTCGATGAATTGGATCCAGAGCATAATTCCAAAAGCTGTTACAAATGAGGGAAGCAGGTGTGTGTTATTGATTATACATGATACCACGTAAAATCTGCACTGATGAAGTCAATGTCTTACTCACTACTTGGCCCCTCGGGGTGCCGGATCACGCAGAGGGGATGACGACTAGATGTGCCGTAAACTTACAGCGTCACACCAGATGTGACTGTTGTCATGCGTCAGCGATTTGGGCAGGAGATGCAGAAAGGCTCATCTATCCTGTGAGCTGTGGAGATGTCATGTCTCGGGGGGGGGTTGACTCAGGGGCTCTTCCCAATGGATACCAATTACTCAAAAGATGAAATTGGTGGTTGTTTTCCCTCTCCTCTCCTTTCTGAGGAACTCCAAATGAAGAACAGTCTCCAGACGAATGCAAATATCAACAATCAATTCTTATGGTTAGAGTGAATGAGCTGCATGTCACAGGCTGGTCTTCAATGGACAATCAAACCATTGGTTGTTGTTTTCCAGGACTGGATACGTGTTGCTGTCCGTCTTTACAAAGATCTCTACAATAGATCGCTTTGTTTGATGATGGGAAACTTGAGCAAAACCGCCTGTTTGAGTAAACTAGTAACGGTTTGTGTGTTTTAGGCTAACACAGCAAACACCAATCACTTGACATCGGTCACTTTGGTTAGCTGGCTTATATCAGGAACACCTTGGGAAAATCAAGGGCATTAATGGTAATGGAGGAACCAGGAGTGTCGATGAAAGTAAATGGCTGATGTTCAAGTGGTATGCCTTCAAAACTTCTAAAGAATAAATACAGCCAAGAGTCAGCGATCCGCCTAAAAACACAAGCCATCCAATGAGACTCAAAACCACAAATCTCAAGCTCACACTGTTCTTTACTCTAACAGAGAACACATTGTGATTTCTGCTGGACCACAAATGTATCCAGTCCTTTGGTCACATGACCACAACAAACATCCCATCGGTAACATAACCCAGCATCAGATTCACACGTGGCGAGCCTCCTCAAACCTCTTCATCATCACAGCCATCGCTGCAGCCCATCTGGATCTCCCTTTCCATGTGGGAGGAATGATGAGAATCAGCACATACAGTAGGAGCTGTGTGAGCGAGTAATGACATGCATGTGTCTGGATAAAAAGCTCCATCAATGGGCCCGTACTGCTGCCCAGTTTGAACCAAAACAAAGTGAAATTACCTATTTATGAGTAAAATGACAGGAGGAGACGGCCGTCTTTTACAAAGACTTTTTTTTATTATTCATTTGAACTAGACAGCTCAGATGCCGTGTACATGAAATGCCTGACACTGAAGTTTCCCTTTAAAGATTCACCGTTTAAGAACATTATTTTAAACAGAAATGTCCTAAAACAAAGCCATATCTCAAAAGATAACAGTAGGGCTTAATAAGGATATCTTATTCTGAAACAAACAAACAAAAACCTAATATACATGAAAACACATTTCATATTAGGACAAATCCCATATTTATAAATATAATAAAAAATAAACTCTAGGTCAACATAAAGCCAGAGTAATGCTCTTTTATGTCACACTCTAAAGGGTTAATTCAAAGTAAAAGGCATCTGAAATCCCATTTAATGAGCCACTTCTTTCTCCAGCAGTGTCTCTACCATCTTGGGCAAGAAGGCTTCCAGGAAATGATAGAAGTCCTGAAAAACCCCCATCCGGTCACTGAGTGGCTCCAACTTGAGCACTGCCTTTGTGCTTTCTGTCTCACCCACCAGCTGAGGCTGGACCTTGAACTCCAGGGGCTCCTTGAGCTCGGCCTCTTTTTCCATGATGTGAGCCGTGACCTTGGCCTCCAGCTCCATGCAGCTGCCCTCCGGCCTCGAGTCTGTATCTTTGATCAGCTCTCTCCTCACCTTCCTCCTGCCGGCCCACACCGTGTGCTTTTGCGCACCGATCCAGTGAGGATATTTAGGCTTGCCGCCTTTTGCTAGCCTTGGTTTTTTGCCTTGAGGTGACACGGAGGCATCGCTGCCAGAGGACAGTGGCCTCTTAGCACCTACCACAGCTGTGCCTGAAGGGCTGGCTTCTTTTTGGGACTCCACACTATCACAGCTGTCATTCAGCGATGTGTTAAGGGAAGCAGA
Source organism: Chelidonichthys spinosus (assembly GCA_029853015.1). Lineage (NCBI taxonomy): Eukaryota > Metazoa > Chordata > Actinopteri > Perciformes > Triglidae > Chelidonichthys > Chelidonichthys spinosus. The sequence goes on from CM056842.1 coordinate 7,606,647, forward strand.
GGTAGTTTCCATTTCCGCAGCAGCATCGACAGCTGAATCCTCGCCAAAGACGGCGTCTGTGGAGGGAACAAGTTGACACCCGAGAACACTTTTTAAGACTCCCTCCACAGCAGAGCACACCTTCTGAAACCACAGCAGCCGGAAGCCGTCCCCTGCCTCGTGCAGCTGATTACGCAGCACTTCGGGGAGCGATGCCGATTTGAAGGGGATGCTGATGATCATCTGCTCCGCTTTGGCCTGTGGCGCCTCCCCGTGCGGGGTGAATAAGCGCACCAGCCCCCATGATTTGCCCTTGGTGGATTTGCGCTGGTACTGCAGGCTGCGGCAGTACTTTTCAGCCTCCTGGCACTCCCTCTGGAAGCTGCGCTGGGAGCGTTCATTCAGGTTTCCAGCTACGTTGTGGGAGAGATCAAACGGGTCCAAGATATTTAGGGGGCCCAGTTTGGGGCCGTGGGGTTGGGTCTTGGTGGATTTTTCCTCATGCGTGGCCCCCCCCACTTTATTCGGGGTGAGGAAATCAGTGATGGGGAGTGCACGCCCACTTCTGACAGAAATCACACTACTGGCAAAATCAAACTTAGCATAAAAGGAGAAGAAGCCAGAGAGCAGGGTGCCTGCAGAGAGAAGACATACACATGAAGAGTGACGTTTACGGTCTGTGTTGGCATGTTTCAGAGGTTTCATTTAGTCCTATTTAGAATTCATGGAGAAGCTAGTTACATAACAATCTGACTAACAAATTCACTCACTGAGGTCCTGTGTGTTCTTGCTGGGGGGAACAGCAATGGGCTGACTGGGGAAGGTGCAGTTCCAGCCCTCGATCACACACTCTTCCTCCTCACCTGTAGAGGTGAACACATTATCAAACAGGGCTGCCGACATTGTTAACTGTCCTGTGATGTAGAAAAGCAAGAATCAGGACACATTGGGCTTCATGTCAGAACCGCTCATATAAGTGGTACGAGCAATTTAAGAGAATTTGTGATGTAAATGTTCACATGCGTTTTCCCTAAGTTCTGATCCAGACATGTTAAATGAGTCATGAACTGCCAGACTTGATCCCAAAAAATGACTGATATGATCTTGAAGGACCTTGAATTAAAATCATTTGAACTCTGTGTATTTAACCTCGTGTCTTGCTGATTGCATGTCTTTGGATACTGCTTCTGACTTGTGCTGTTGCCTTACCTGGTTAAATAAAATGTTGGGAAAAAAAAAAAAAAAGACAGCCTGATGCTCTCCTCAGTGGGGATGAAACCACTCATGATAACGATGAAATCTCAAAACACGAAGATGTGGGATTAATCAGACTGAAACGAGGAATTTGCACCAAGTTTTTGCAATAACAAGGAGTTTGGTGACTCTGATAAGAACAAAAAAACGTTTCTGTTCTTGCATGAGGCTGGTTGAGTGTAGGAGCGAGGCAGCACTTACAGGCCATGTCTTTGAGCTGGTCCACCGTCGGCAGGACGGGAGGCTCGCAGTTTTCCAGGAAGAAGATGATAAGCAGTGTCAGAGCGTAGTTGTTGAGCAGCGGACCGGCACCGCTGGGGTTACCTGCATGTCACACGTGTTGTTAAAATGAATTATGATTAGTGCAATGCTGTGAAAGTGTATATATTAAATCAACATACTGGATTACCTCTGAAATAAGACCATGTTCTAATCTTTTTTATACATATTTGGTTCGTGGCACCTTGCAAGACAGATCAATAGTTTCAAAAAGCGTGGATCACAACAGCAGCCTGACATGCAACTCATCCCACCATGCTCTGCTAGGCAGTCTGCAGAGCAGAGTGCCGTGTTGGAAGCTGCACTTGCAGTGTGGAGGCAACGTTTGTTCAAAGGGAATAAAGATGATATGCCCCAGGAGTACAGGTAATTAGTGAGCTCTTCAATGAAGAACGTTTATTGAGTGTAGGTTCTATATCAGGGGATGCAGCCTGTGCGATTACAACAGACAGAGCTGTGCTTGTGCCAATTTCTTTAAACACAGCTTCGGGAACTTCGGCTCTAAAAGGCGAATCCGTGTGTCCAGACAGATCCCAAACACCACATGGGACAAGTGGAGTTCTACTGACATCTGTTGACCAAAAATATAATAACTACATAAATGTAGAAATGACAACAACACACTAATCTTGAGTGTAAAAAAAAAATCTATTATTACAAACAGAATCGGTGCTATGTGCTCATTTCATCTTACCAGCCAGCTGCTTCTGCTTGGCCCAGTAGCGGATGTTGTAAGCCAGAGGCCTCAGCCTGTCCTCCATTCCTGAGCACAGCTGAAGGAAGCGGGTGTTCCTGACTGCCAGTCTAGTGAAGAATATGGGGTGGAAGAAAAGAAAACCATACTGTTATTCAGCTAAATGTACAAGATACAAACATTTCTCACTCCATCTAAAGACTTTTAGTCGTGGCATCAAGGATATCCTGAGAAAACGTTGTCGGACCTGTTGTTAATGGTGATGTCCCCTTGCAGATTGAGCTCGCGGTGATGGAACTTGACGACGGGGAGGCGAGCGCTGCTGACCACGTTGACCTTGTGCACACTGGGGACGCAGCGTTGAAGGATTGCTGCAACGAGGTCCAGGACCTCGGCGGGAGAGGCGGTGGACAGGTCAATGTCAGACAGGATGGAGTCCTCAGAGCGGCAATCGTCTGATGTGCCCTCCCGTGCCTGAAGAGGGAAGACGGGAAGAGAGAGGATGATTCATTGCACAGCAGGCTCCCTATAAAAGGTACGTTAGGAATTGTGTATGAGCAATGAGGCAAAAATGCACTTTCTAGGCACAATTACTGCGTTTATAAAAATGTCCGACCTGTTCTGCGGTGGACTTGGCACGGGCCTGGAACACCTTGGTGTTTTCCAGGTCCAGGAACAGGTCCAGGTCGCAGGAGTGGATGCCAAAAGTGTTTACAGATGAACCAAATGGCTGAATCTGACTGTCTGCAAACAATCAGAACATTACAGCGATCGTGAGTAAAAACCTCGGGACAGAATGATGATATAAATACTGAGAAGAAGTCCGCTTTCAGTCTTTTCATGCATGAAAGTGATTTTAAAGGGGAACAAGGGAGGAGCCCTGGTATTCATGTAATACATAAACAACTGTTAATTCAATGGCAACTGCAGGAAAAATAAAGAAAAACAAAACCTCCGGTTAATTAATCATCCGGTAATTAATTTGATCTGGACAAGTATGATCACTATAAGTGAATTCCACTCTATTAAGTGAGAGACGAATCAATCTTTTGCACCGTCATCGTTGCAAAGACGAGATTTCTGAAACAGACTCCGTAAGCGAGTTTACAAAAGGTCACCTGGGAAAAACTCGACGAAAACCTCTTGCAGGAGTTGAACCAGCAAGCTTCTGGCCTTCTTTTCGTTTTCTCCCAGCTGAAATCGTTCGACAATATACTGCATCTGTGCATTCACCTGGAGGACAACAAAGGGACAACATGTTACGCTATAATAAGCTGGTTTATTCTCACTGACTAAATTGATCAAGCTAAATCCAAATACATACTATACCAACTGTGTTTGCATAGTTTCCTATCACTATAAATCAGTTTTTTGGACACCAATTTCCAAATGTGTGCACTATTAACATGAGTATGCATAAGTTCACATGTTATAGTTAATACAGTATAAAATGTATTATTTATTGTATATCAAACAACATGATTTTGTGGTAAATATGAGATATACTGTAGTATGAAACCAACAGCAAACCCAAGTTAGTTAGTAAGTTAGTCTGCCACCTCTAAAGGGTCAGTTCAGGTCTTTTGAAGTGGGGTTGTATGAGGTATGTTATGGTAACCTTTGCTTTCAATATTTTTTCCACGCTCTAAAACGCAAACGTATAGCGGAGCGATTCTGTTTGCCTCTTCTCCCCAGCAGACAGCTGAGAGATGCTCCGCACATTTACGCATAAGGAGCAGTAGCGTAACTGCATTGATCATTTCAGAAGCTAAACGTTTAGTTGTTTTCTTGTCACAGCACAGAAGCAAAACTTGTAGCCTATGAGTTTATGCTATGTTTAGAATATATTCGCAGACAACCCTTTCTGACAGGAAACTGAGCTGAAACTTATCAACGCTCTCTTCAAATGAGAAAAACAGCATTTGAACATTTGATAACAGGATGCTTACAGACACCAACTGGCACAGCTGAGGTTTTAGACGGTCGAGATGTTGTTGGAGATTCTGGGACGTGTTGTTCTTGGGAATCAGCTTGAAATCCTTCTTTTCTCGGGGTTTGACACGCAGCTTCAAGCCTTTCATCTGGTGCTCCACACAGGACAAGGACGCCTGTATGCTGTCGCTGTCAGCGAACTGCACGATGGCAAACACACCCTGTGAGAGCAGAGCGACACATCACGGTCGGATTACATTGGGGATCACCAGGCACTTTCCATAGGCTGCAAAGGAAGTCATTAAACTGTGAAGATAAGATGAGCTTCATCTCGCTGTGAACCACTGACTGACCCTGTCTTTATCCATGATGACATCTGAAACGGGCCCAAACTGCTGGAAGTACTCAGCCACGTCAGTGTGAGAGATGGCCGGCTTGATGCCACTGACGAACACGCTGTGCTGCTCCTGGCTCTTCCTCGTAGACCGCACGGTGCTCAGCGTCCGGTGTTTCCGCCCTTTGACATGCTGCTCCACGCTTGGACCTGCAGGGAAATGAAGGGAAGACCCTTAAGATTGTGCTGGAAAACCCATGAAAACACGATAAACGCATCTAACAAATTCACCATCTTTGGCTAGCGTTAGAACAGCTGAGCATTAGCCAAATGTTCTAATTATCCATTACATTGACGTTGTGTTGATTTTAGAAATTACATGACATTCTATCGATATAGTAGTTAAAATTAGTCATTTTACGTCTGACAATACTGTTAACGACGTGACTAGAAAGTTAGTAGAGGGTTGTAACAATGAGGGAGGCTGGGAAGATAAATTATAAGTTAAATGTGGCTAAATTAGCTTAACTTCACGTTACTTACTGTTGGGTAAGTTAACGTTGCACAGGCTGCAGTGAAACCCTCTCGGCGTCGTTTTGACGTCACCATCTGCTTCCATTATAGCAAAAAAATAAAATATAACGATAAAGCAATATTAAATCAACCACGAATGACGTCAGCCAAGATCGAGTCCGACTGCTCTCCACGCGCCTCGGACTCAAATCTCCCTCCAGCTTCGGCTGTGCTTTAGCTTCCGGTCCGTCACAATAATCCGTCCGGTGCTGTTTCCGAGTTCCGGTGAATTTAATTCCATCTCTATTTCTTGATACATTTATTTATCATTATTCACTTCTGTCTTCAATTTCCATCAAAGTGTAACACTAATCTTATTCAGTCAGACTGTTTAATTAGCGCACTGATTAAATGGCCTAACTTTTTCTTCTCAAGGTGAGGTCTGAACAAGGGAAATCTTTTGACAAAAGACTAAAATATAAATCTTGTTCTTTTATAATTTCTAATCAAACGGAATTAACTGTTCTAAATGGTAAATGCTTCACTAAAATAAACAGCACATAATCCTGGCTGACAGAATCTAGACTGAATATTTAAATGTTCCATATTTTATGCAAAAAGAGGGCAGACTTCACTAAGGAATATGGCTCAATCTTGGTTAAAAGCTTTGTGGAGATTTCTCAGCCATTTATAAATTTACACTCATCTGCCTCTCACTCCTAGAACGTAATCCTTTATATGCTGTGAATAAACCCATTTCATTTCCCCCTCTTGTCCCCGCTAATAAAACAAGACCTGCCCAACCACTGAGTTGTACATTTCCCCACTGTGGTACTAATGCATGATTATTTAAAATTGCACATGAAAGGGAATGTAATGCAATAGGCTACATGAAATATTAAGGTGTCGGGTTTACAATGTCTTTTAAGCCATTTGGTCAATTGTGCCAGTTATTTGAACACGTAGATGCACAGAACACCAGAGAAACGCTCAGACATAAAAGAAAAATTCAAACACATTTTTGCATTGTACGGCAAAATTTTAATAATCACTTTTTTCACCATAAAATATTTGTAAAACCAGCAATTAAAGAACATACAACTCACCATAATATAAATGGTTAAACAAGATTCCCTGCTGTGTAGTCTATAAAACTACTCTCTAAAACGTCATACAATCTAATTTAAAATCAGAAGTATAAAAAGGGAAAATGGAATCGGGATTAAGAATATATACACAAATGCTCTATTTCTTTGCCGATCTTCCTCTTCTGGTTTTTGGCTGTGGGTCAGCCTCAACAGTTTTCACCTCACTCTTATCCACTGACGAAGCTGGGGCCACATCAGCGACCTTTGCCCCTCGCCTGGCTCTCTTGATGGGCTGAGCTTCGACAACCGTTTCTGAGAGATCCGTCTCTTCAGTTTGATCAGCGTCCTCTGAAACAGTTTTGCTTCCAGTTTCGACTTGGCCTGCAAGCTTCGACTTCCTGCCTCGAACTGCTTTCACAGGTGTTTCTTCAAAGTCTTCTTTCCACCTGACGGATCTTTTGGACGTTTTTGCGTCTTCTACAACAGCACTGATTAAATCGTCAGAGGACTTTGCCTGGTCACTGGTCACCATGACCTCATCTGCTGTGGGCTTTGCTGCTGCCCGTCTCCCTCTTTTGGCTGGCTCTACTGAAGTTGATGCAGGCTCTGAAACCAGGACTGTGGATTCTGCATTGGTCTCTTCAAGGGGAACAACTGCTCCTCGACGGGCTCTCTTGGCTGGAATAGCTTGCAAGATGTCGTTTTTCACTGAAGTTTTCACCCCCCTTGTCCTGCCTTGTTTAAGGACTGGAGCATCTGGCTCAGCATTGCTCTTCTCCTCCGCCTCCAGCTCATGGTCAGGTTTTTCCTCTGGTGCTACAGCTGCGACTTCAGCCTTTTCGGTAACTTTTCCTCTCCTAACCCGTTTAGGTTTGTCTGTGGAACTGACAGCCAGGACCTCTTGGCTTTCATTGGATTCAACAAGGGTTTCGCTCTCTGGGGCTTGTTTTGCTTTCCGCCCTCTCCTTGGTTTTGCAGTCACAGTTGCCTGTTCATCAGTCTTCACTGGTTCAGCAATAAGTGGAGCTTCGGCCTCCGTTGGGACAATCTTTTCAACAGCTTGGACATCTCTTGGTTCTGCACTGCCTTTCTCCGCCTTCTTGCCTCTCAACTTCTTCGCGGGCTCCTGGGATTCAGTAGTCTCAACTGAACTAGACTCTAGCTTTTCTTCTTCCTGTTTGGCATTTCTTCCCCTCTTAGCCCTGACTGGAGACTGCTGCTTGGTCTCCTCCGACGCCTCGTTTTGTTCAACAGCATCAGGCTTGGTCTTTCTCCCTCTTCTGGATTTTGCAGGAGCAGGAATGGACTTTTCAGGTTGAGCATCTGCTGTAAGAGGCTCGTCACTCACAACTTCATTTTTCTCTGGCTCCGATTGAGGTTGCTCAGCAGTTGTTTTCAATTTTCTCCCTCTGACAGGCTTCACAGCTGCTTTCTCTGCAGGAGCAGAATCACCTTCTTCTATCTCAGAAATCTCAGTCTCCAGTGTTTCCACAGCTTTCTCTGGTCCCACTTCAGGTTGATCAGAGACGCATACTTGAGACTTTGCATTTCTGCCCCTTGTTGTTTGTCTAACAGCTGGTGGTGCTGTAGCCTCAGTTTTCTTCCCTCTTCTTCCTCTGACTGGAGCAGAGACAACAGGCTCTTCAGAGGATTCTGCTGCTTCCTGTTTATCCTCAGCTGATGTAGACTCCACCAACTTCACCTTTCTGCCTCGACCGGGTTTCTTCAGAGCAATAACTGGTAACGTTTCTGTGACTTTGCCTGTCGTCTCAACTTCAGGTAGACTCTCGGTCACAGGCACCTGGGGAACCGTTTCCATAGCATCTGGTGAGATGTCATCGCTTCCACTGGCCACAGCCTCCTGAGGGTCACTGCAGACCTCATTTGCATTCTCTCCTAAAATAGGAGAAAAGAAAAGGAGAAATGTTATCTTTGCATTTAAAGCAGTTTAAATAATATCAAGGAACTGCTAAGTTTAATACAGCACGAGTCAGGATTTGTGCGTTTACCAATGAAAAGCTATTATAAAAAGGACCATATTCACACAACAAAATATTAGAGTTGACATACCTTGTGCCATGTCTGCTTGGACGGCACTGTGAGTACTATGCATATCTTCTGGCTCCGACTGTTCAGGTTGTTTAGCTTTCCTCCCTCGCTTGGGCTTCAACACAGCCGTCTCCAGGTGTGCTGCGCTGTCACTTGCGTCGTTGGGGACGTCAACTGGAGGGCTCTGTTCACTCTCAGGTTCTGGCACCACTTCAGTTTCAGTGGGAACCTCTTGGATAATTTCGGCTTGATCTTCAGAAGCTGGTTCTTGCTCTGTCTTCCGGCCTCTCCTCAACTTCTTAGCCGGCTCCTGGGACTCTGTAGTCTCAACTGAACTTGACTCTAGTTTTTCGTCTCCACGTTTGGCATTTCTTCCCCTCTTAGCCCTGACTGGAGACTGCGGCTTGGTCTCGACAGCGACGACGGTGTCTTCTGACACCTCGTTTTGTTCAACAGCATCAGGTTTGGTCTTTCTCCCTCGTCTAGGTTTTCCAGGAGCAGGCGTGGACTTTTGAAGTTGAGCATCTGCTGTAAGGGATTCATCACTTACAACTTCTTTTTTCTCTGGCTGTGGCTCGACAGGTGTTGCTTTAGTTCTTCTCCCTCTGACAGGCTTCACGGCAGCTTCCTCTGCAGGAGGAACAGAATCACTTTCTTTTATCGGTGACATCTGGTGACTCACAGCTTCGGTGGGAATCTCAGTCACCAGTGTTTCCACTTCAGGTTGATCAGAGACGCATACTTGAGACTTTGCATTTCTGCCCCTTGTTGTTTGTCTAACAGCTGGTGGTGCTGTAGCCTCAGTTTTCTTCCCTCTTCTTCCTCTGACTGGAGCAGAGACAACAGGCTCTTCAGAGGGTTCTGCTGTTTCCTGCTTAGCCTCAGCAGATTTCAATTCCTCTGCTTTTGTCTTCTCATGGTCGGGATCGGTGGCAGTTTCATCAACTTCTGTGACAGAATCAGTCTCCACTTTAGGCTGCTGTTCTTCAGATAGTGGCTCATCTGGTGTGTCCTCTTTAGGTTGATCTTCAGAAAGATGCTCATCTGGTGTGTCCTCTTTAGGCTGTTCAGATAGTTGCTCATCTGCCATCTCTTCTTCAGGCTGTTCTTCAGAAAGTGGCTCATCTGCCGTCTCTTCTTCAGGCTGTTCTTCAGAAAGTGGCTCATCTGCCGTCTCTTCTTCAGGCTGTTCTTCAGATAGTTGCTCATCTGCCATCTCTTCTTTAGGCTGTTCTTCAGATAGTGGCACATCTGCCATCTCTTCTTTAGGCTGTTCTTCAGATAGTGGCTCATCTGCAATCTCGTCTTTAGGCTGTTCTTCAGAAAGAGGCTCATCTGCCGTCTCTTCTTTAGGCTGTTCTTCAGATAGTGGCTCATCTGCCATCTCTTCTTTAGGCTGTTCTTCTTCAGATAGAGGCTCATCTGCTGTGTCCACTTCAGGTTGTTCCACAGATACAGTCTCATCTACAGCTGATTGAGAGACAGTTTCCATGGCATCTGATGACTCATTATCGTGTCCACTTGGCACCTCCTCTAAGTGGTCCTCAGCAACAACTTCCTTTGTATCTGGTTAGAAAATAAGACGAATAAATGAATAGACGAAAAACAAGAAAAGTAGCAAACGTAGTATTTAACTGATGAAGTGTTTGCATCAGGTTTGAGGCACATTATGGCACTTCCATAGCAAGTTATTTTTGTACCAAGGTTTATTTATTATTACTATTGTATTTACCAGAAATAAGATATGATATAAATATTTAATCTAATTACAAGTAATATTTAACAAAGTAATAAAAAAGGGATGAATATTAGTCAACATACTTTTTTCCATGTCAACTCTGGAAACATCAGCAGTCACATCTGTTGGTACATCGTCTTGTGGCTCCTCGTAGGCAAGGTCTAGTTCTTTAAGGAGAGATGATAAAACCACAAAAATAGTCAACTCAACAATGTACTGCAGTTTACATAACTACTTAAATATAATCTCATCCATGACTTCTATCCGACTTGATAACCAACTAACCTTTTGCTACGTCTTCATCACAATCCTGAGGCGTTTTATCTGCGACCTGTTAAAAAAAATTATAATACATTTGTATCCATGAGCACTCACTTTGAAATAAACGAAGTATACAACACAATTGACGTGTAAAGGTTATTGGAATTGTATATTGTATCATCATCTGTGACTATACAAACTTAAAACCTAAATGTTTAGTGTCATATCAATAAGATGAGCTTCAAATCTAGATTGCTCAAACTGTGAGAGTACCCAACTCATGTATAAGCTCTTAACTAAATTCTTTGTTTTTCATCAATCAAATTACTTCCTGTTATGCGAGTTGCTAATTACCTCATTTGTCTCCACTTGTCCCGTTTGTTCAGTCAGTTCCTCATCATCCAAACCAACAGCACCCTCCTCCTGAGCTTTGAGCATTTCCAGAGGTTTTCCAAGGTCTTCAAGAGGTTCAGCCTCCTGTCCTGGAGTCTTCATCATCCTCTTTACTCCAGTGAGACACTCCTGTTGTTCAGGTTTCTGTTTAGGCGTTTTCATAATCTTCCCCCTGAGATCCTCAATGGGCTCGGCCTTCTGTTTTGGTGTCTTCATGATGCGCTTTACTCCAGTGAGACAGTCTTGTTGTTCTGGCTTCTGTTTGGGAGTTTTGAGAAGCCTCCCTCTCAGGTCCTCAACAGGCTCCGCTTTCTGTCTAGGCGTCCTCATGATCCTCTTCACTCCAGTGAGACACTCCGGTAATTCTGGCTTCTGTTTGGGAGTTGCTACAGGGGTGGTCTTCAAATCTACGCACTGCTGTCGGTCAGACTCATCCATGGCAGAGGTGTCACTGATGATGCTAGCTTCTTCATCATTATTAAAGAGACGTTGAACTGCCTCGCTGTTGTAGCTTTTGTCTTTGACTGTAACACTCAGTGGAGACACAATCATTTCACCTGGAAAATAAGTCACATTTTGTTTTAGATTTAATTACCCAGCTAATTCTCACAAGGACTTTGTTTTAGTGATTATGCAGAATATAATGCCATCACCTGTCTCCTCTGGTGTGTCCAACACTGACGGTTCCACCACAGATGTACCCAGACCTCCCACTGGTGTCTTTGTGGCATTGTACGCACTGAATGCAGATATCCTCTTCTGTTCATTCGCAGGGGTTTTTAACATTTCAGATATTCCTGAAAACACACACGGTAAGTAAGTACAATACCGACATCCAAATTACATGACAAAGTACAAGTGTTCCCATTTGTTTGCATGGAAAACTAGTATTTACCTGTCAAGTCCTCGTCCATTTTCATGTTCTTTTTAAGCAGTGCAATATTGGTGACAATTTTCGGTGCGGCACCAGTTGGATGTACAACTTTTTGTTTGTGAGCTCTGCCCACAACAATGGTAACAGGAGAATCTGCATGTCCAGTGCTGACGTGGTCTTTGAGTTTTCTTGCAGGGGTCTGAGAAGATTGAGGAAGACATCGTCACATTAGTTTAAAAAGAAGAAGAAAAAAAGTACCATGTCAAACTTCATAAGATAAACCCATCACAGTATGTGATGCATAATCATTTAAGTACTTTGATTATAACGGGTCCAAAAACGTAATATTGTTCCAAGACTAGAACAAAATAAACACTTATTACACAAGTAAACACAGTCTGCAATCTTTACAGTGGCTTACTTTACCTTTGGTTTGGGCACAGTCTTCTTCGTTGTCTTTTTGTTGACCGTTTTTTTAGCTGGAGCAGCTACTTGAGGCTTAGTTTGCCCAAATCTCACAATGTTGGCCCAGGAACTTTTGACTGAAAGGAACCCCCGCAAAAAAACAAATAAATCAGACATCAACAGGATTTCCCATTTACTGAATTAATTAGCTCTTTTCACAACTTTCTACTTAACATGCGCACTGGAATAGAACTATGTTTTCTTTTAATGATAATAATGCAAGGAATAAAGACAAATATTCATTATGAGATGTTACACATTCCGTGTCTAACATACCTTTCATAGATGCCCGTGATACACCACTTCTGCGCACTACTTTAGCAGCACTATTTGCCATACTCGGGGTCTCCCGACAAGCGCTCCTCCTCCTCAGGGGTATTTTAGGAGTTTGAGTGACTAAAGGCACCAGGTCAGTTATAGCATCTTCTGCAATTGGAGATGGTGTGCTGACGTGTGACACAGAGAAGCGCCCTTGTACTCTCTTGATGGAACAAGAGGAGTCCAGGTCACTTGCAGGAGGACTCTTGGACTTAGTAGCAGGAGAAGCAGCCTTGGGAGACGGGGTCCTGGGTTTTGGTGACTTCTTCGCAGGAGATGCAGCCTTGGGAGAGGGGGTCTTGGATTTTGGTGACTTCTTTGCAGGAGAGGCAGCCTTGGGAGAGGGGGATCTAGACTTCTGTGATGTCTTAGGAGAAGCTTTTGGGGAACTTGATGACCTCTTAGGTGATGGAGTCCTCGCTGTTGATTTGCTCTACAAAAAAAACAAGGGTTTTTAAATTAGGGTATACGATGAATAAAAATTACAAATCTTTAGGTCAAACTATTTGAGTCAGTGAAGTCTTACTTGCAGCACGCCAATGGCTGATGCTCGTCTGAGGAGTGACTGACTGGGTTTAGACACACACAAGCTTCTGCGTGGAGTGGCCCCTTTGCGTAGCGGAGAGTCAGGAGGCAGACGTTTGTCAAATAACTCGGGACACAGGAGACCTCCAAAGGAAACCCGTTTCTTCTTAGCTTGTGGTTTGGGCAAGTCGGCCACAAGTTCTCCACTTTTGCGTTTCTTGGATGTCTCTTTCACTAATGAATCAAACACATGAATGTACATGAGTAATAACCTAACATGTTAACATAGCATGCTTGTTATTTGGTTAATGGTTAATAAATTACAATTACAATATTTATTACCTTTTTCAACTTTCCCAGAGTTCCTTGGTGATGCCTTTCGGAGACCCTCTCTTTTGGGGGAAGTAACTACTTGCTCTTCTTGTTCCTTAGTCACTGCAGGTGTGGCCTCCTTGCTTCTACGCCTCACAGGTGATTTGGGTGTTGCAGGAGTTTTCTCTGTAACCTCACATGCACTAAACCTCTTGGGGGGTGTACGGCTTCTCCTCTGGAGTGATGTTGCTTCAGACTTGGCGGCATTCTCGGCCTCTTCACCTGCAGGTGTCACCATCTCTGTAGAAGGAACCTGGAAGGACCGCCTCTGCTTCTTCACAGACTTTGGAGTTTCGTTACCTACAATTCCAGCCTCCTCCGTATTTTCAGCTTTCTGAGGAGTGCTTTTGTCTTCTGTGGAAATGACAGGTTTTCCATCACTTTTCTTGACCGAACCAGGTTTTGGAGTGCAAAACCTCGAGGTAGGTGTTTCAAGCACACTGGCAGAAGATTTCCGAGGGGTCTTGACATCCAGAGATTTTTTGATCATTTGATACAGATCATTGAAGGGAGAGACAGTCTTGCTCTGCAGCAGACCATCGTCCTCCTTGGCCTCCAATGCCACAGTTTTCTCCAGGGATCGCTGTATGTTATCATGGTTAGTTCCATCTTTCAAGTGAGGGTCTAAAAATGAGGGGGGAGGGAAAGTACATTTATGCAATTGAAAGTGCAAATAAATCAAATTGAAACAAACATGTTAGGACTAGACTGAAGGAAAAAACTACCAAATTCCTATAAATGCAAAAGATTGAGTTAGGGGACAGCAATCAGTAAGGCTGCAACATTTATTATTACTGTTGAATTGACTGAGCTAAATATGAAAACAGTCAAATCGACTCTGGTGTTCTGTTATTTGGATACTCAAATCATTGCTTTGAAGTACAGAACCATGAGGTTATTATCTCCACTTGTCAAAACCTTTGTCCCAACATTTTAAATTATATCATGCTTAATCACCTGCAACAGAAATACAAGTTCTGGGAATAATGCACACTGACCATGTTAACTGTGCAGCATTTTCTTCAAATATAGCACTCCTAAATGACCATTTTAAGAATAACTATCACATAATCTCACCTGTGGACTCTTCTGAGATGTTTTTTTCTACAGATTCAGTGGCAACTGTGTCCCCCACTGGCTGGTTTTGAAGAACCTAGAACACATTTATAAAAGTCAAATCAAATACATCAATAGTGCAGGCACATTCAATACATTGGGAAAGTCACAATGCCCTAGTGATGAGATAAATAATGGGTAAATTACTTTGAGGGTTTCAGTTTTGCCTGCTGTGGAAGATCTCTTCTTTGGTGTAGGTGCTGGAGGGTACTCGAACCTGAAATGACAATTAGCAACGAAATGTAAGACTTAATTTACATCTTTCATGAAAATAGTAACATGAGAAATTGGAACATTGCATTTCCTTAAGGGCTTTTTCATAGACAACTTTATTAATATGCGGACGGACACTAAAACTAATTTTGTCACCATGGAAGGCAAACATCTGAAGACACGAAATGTTGGCTTACCTGAAAGAACGGTCAATAATAGTTATCACATCGCCATGCTTCAAACGCTCAGATTGCTGCAAAGCCTCTCCGTTGACACGGGTTGGATTCACTGAACTCAAATTTGTCAAAACGATCTGGGAGACAAAACATAAGCATCATGTCAAACACAGGCTGTCAAAGTAGATCAAAAGCAGAATACCAGCATAGAGATGCACCTATATCAATATCAGTCCAATGCCAACGTGGCATCAGATTCCATTATCTTAATAAACAAAAATTCAGTACATTTATACCCTAGTATGTTATATTTTTTTGACAAAGTTTAGAAAGCAACGTTTAGGCCAAGCCTAATGTTGCCGTACACACAAAAGAATTAAGTCACTTCCACACAGTGAGGCCTTCAGCTTAATAATTAAACACTGGTATTGGATCAGTACTACTTATCAGCTGACACCCAAAGCCTAGGTATCAGTATTGGGGCTTAAAAATTTGTTTTGGTGCATAACTATACCAGTGTCAGATAGGGTTTTACATCTATCTAGGTCAGATTTCCAGCAGTAACTCAAGAACTGATTCAAGTATCTAAAAAATTAACATTGATAATTAAAATATGAAGCCATTAATGCGAATTCAATAACAATTCCTCATTATCTTTGGCAAGGTAAGACAGATTTATTTATTCAGCACATTTCAGCAACAAGGCAATTCAAAGTGCTGTACATAAATCATCAAAAGCCAAAAGGACATAGCGCAAATGAAACGCACTATAAAAAAGGAAACATAACTCATGAATAGAAAATGTAGACGAGCAAAAAAGAAAATAAAGGTTAGAGTACAGTGTAAGAAATGATTTAATAATCAAAATGATATCTTCTTTAAGTTAAACCACTGTAAACATGACACAAGTGAATGTAGTCACATACCTCTTTATTTTCATTCAAGTCAATTCTGCAGTGCTCCTTGGAGACTTGGGGAAGCTGAATACGAATATCGCAATCAGGTCTCCTGTAAAACCATGAACAAGTGTGTCAATAAAACATGCAAAAAGGTTGTAGCAAAACAGTTTACAATTTCATTGTGTGTGTATTTATACAAACCTTTATATATATATATATTTTATCTGTTCATAACAGTCAAATGTTTACGTTTAGCTTTGTTCATTTGATATCCTTGTTTTTAGCTGCATGTCATTTCTTTGTATGTATATTGAGAGCGACCAAAAGCTGATTCTTACATTAAAGCCGTTCTCATTCATAAGTAGGATATTAAATGCCCAATGTTGTCTAAAAGTCAAAACTTGGGAGGCTCCAATAAGTCAGTTGTACTTTCACGCATTTAAGACTGTGACGTCAGCAGCAGAGTCCCGCCTCCGGACCAATTGGTTTACAGCACATCTGTCCACCTCTACGTGGAGCAACACATGGATGTTGGCTCCAGCATGTGCATGCATGTGTTGTCTGCTCTACTTAACGGCTATGGCTGAATATAAAAGAACCTAGTGCAATTAAGATGATAAATGAAAAGACATGACAAACAAAGATAAGATGTTTTCGTGATCTCACCTTCCAAATAAGCACGTTGCAGTCAGAGGAAACTCAGTCCCGTCTCCTCCACTCCTCTTAATCACGACTATTTTCCCATGCAGTGGCATTTTCGTAACGTTACCTGGAAACATTAGCAAACACGAGAGTACAACGTTACCAAAAGCTAGCGTAAAACTACAACGACGTCCGGTTGACGGTAGGTAAATAAAAGATACATTGTAGGAGAATAGGGCCAACATGTTATCGTTAAAAAAGCCTTCAGGAAACGTGCGAGGCAAGCGCTAAACGATTTGTCTATGAAGTTAACAATTCCACGATAGCTATTGGCATCTCTTTTCGCCAACGTTATGTTTGAACGTTAACGCAATACGACGTTATCGTTGTAACTCAGCGGTTCGTTTTAAGTGTAACGTTACATTACGTTAAAACGCTACTGACAATTCTGCGTACCCCCACGTGCACGTTGTTACTCTCGGAAATATTAGTCAACGTAGAAACGACTACAAGTAAGATACGTTTTTAAGTTAAACGTGTCATGCTACAATTTAAGCAACGTTATGTGGCCTTCGGTTTAAACCACATATTAAAAACACATTTGTAAGTCTTACCTGGAAGTCCGCTCAAACACAGGCCAACTTCTCGTGATCCATACACATCGACTGGGATGTGCAACGCTGACTTTTACTATATAATATTAGAAAAACCGCACACTTGATATCCTACCATACCTTACAATGTACATCGACTAATGGCTAACGTATGCTATCTCGTACGGCCGTCATTTGACGCTTCTCGCCACTTCCACATATGCCGTGGTATCACTCCGCGGCACTAAAACACGATAACCTCAACAAATAAACGAATTAACTGACGTTGTTGGATATAATACACATCCTCTATAATTGTTTAACTACGTCTCACACTTATTTTTCGTTATCGGCATCAAAATGAACTTGCTGTTACGCGAAAGGAACTATTTTGTTTACGAATCTGGCGGAATGATCTCAACTCGGTAAAGGGATCTGATTTGAAAATGTTTGAAATTCCGCGCGAATGATTGTGATTGGTTGACACGTCACAACTTGGTAAGAGGGAGGGGCATAAGGTTTATTTCATCAGAGGACGAGGGCTTTCTCATGAAAATAAGATAAACACACACACACACACACACACACACACACATTTATTTATATAATATATATATTATAATATATCAAAGTATTGGGTGGTCAATATTTATAGTACCTTATTTGTCGTACTAATCACAATGGACTGTTTTCCCATTTTGACATTTCATTAAAATGAATAAAGGCTGTTTTTCATTAGGTGTTCATTAGGTCCCTGACATTATTTACAGCCTACAGGTTTATTGGTTTGGTTTATGGAGTTTGATGTTTTATGAGTTTTATCAAGTATAGTAATAGTTACATCAGATAAAGTAATTATTGTGGGAGATTTTAATATCCATGTGGACGTTGTAAATGACAGCCTTAGTGTATTATTACCTCATTAATAGATTTGTTTAGCTTCAATCAGAGTGGACATAAACCCACTCACTGTCATAACCACACCCTTGACCTCGGCTTAGCTTATGGCATTGAAATCGAACGCCTAAAAATCTTCCCTCAAGATTCTTCTTTATCTGAACATTACTTGATAACTTTTGAATTATTATTACTGGACCAGCTCCTCTCGGAAAAAGCTACTTCGCTCGGTGTATCGGATAGAGTTAAAGCTAAGTTTAAGGAAGTGATTCCATTCCACCGATCTGTAATTCAATGAATCTCTTATAGATTAATCTGGAAGTTTACTGAGAACAACTCTCGACTCTGTTGCTCCTCTAAAAACGAAAATGATAACTCTCCAACTCGTTAAGTAAAACAAAAATTTGGTAATCCTGAAATCATCTGGTGCTCCATCAAACTAGAAGAATCCCGCCTCGTCTGGCAAGACAGTCTTAAAACACAAGAAGCTCTCCGTAATGCCAGAGCAGCCTACTCATCTATAATAGAGGAAAATAAAAACAACCACAACAATCCGTCATGTTTGAGATGGATCCAACTCAGGGAGGCTGTGCTTGTCCCCATGGACTACTACTGTTAATAAAACCACTACTAATAATACCAACACCAAATGCAGATGGAACCCAAGAGCCTGGTCTGCTCGAGATTTCTGCCTCAAAGTCTGTTTTTTTTCTCACTGTTGTGCTGTAATGTCTGAACCTGGGTGATGTAATACTCTGAAAATGATGAATGTTCTAGTCCTTATTTTGTGTAAAGTGTCCCAAAATAACTTCTGTTGATATTTCAATATAAATAACATTGAATTGAGACAACAACCTAATATGAAAGAGCCATCATTAATATCAGTTGTGATTTCCTCCCATTAGATGTAAAAATGTTTGTTTAAAATGTTCACAGGCCAATAGTTGCAATGACATGATCTCAATATAAGCCTGTTAATACATGACTGAGAAGACAAATTGTTCATTACTAATATTTTTTGTGCAATGCATATAAATTGTCTCAATATGTGATTTGAGACAGGTTGTCCATCCCGTCCATGTCCTGACCATCAAGTAACAATTACTCTTATGGGCCGTCTCTGACATCATCCCATCTTATACATTCTATTGTGTTTTCCTTAAAGTGAGTGTGTGATTACAGGGTAATGGCAATTGCTAAAACATAGTCATAAACCGCAATACATCCAAAGTATGGACCATTAGCTAACATTAGGCACCACAAACTACTGGTTGGAGTAGAACACGTAAGGCTGTGCCTGCAAAATCCCTGAGTGTACTAATTTGAGCATGGGTGTGTTTGCACTGAATACACTTTTCAGAGCAAGGATGTTATTTCTTTTTCAATAGTTACAAGGTTTCACTTTAACCCAACATTAACGTTGTTTTGATTAAAGTCATGGCCATGAAGGTTCTGGTATTTATTCAGTGGGTTAAGGCAAATGTGCAACACTGAATTTAAATAAGAGTGACCCGTTAACCCCACTTATCATCCCTTCAAAGTCACTCACTGCCTTCTGATTTTCCTCAAACTCCTCCTCTCTATGTGTATGAAGTATGAAACCCTCCTGAGGTCACCTATGTAGCAGGGAATGAAAAGAATACCACACATGAACAACTCTTTTAATATTAAATGTTGGTTTTATTTTTTATCTTTTTTTGCTGTTTTGTTTTTTTTCCAAAGTCGCTTGATAATCTTGACAAAATTGCAACATATTCCATAATTCTCAAACCGACGGTGTGTCTGTTGCTATTCCAGATTAGCTGTGGAGGGAAAAGTTGTGCGCTGTTCTGGACAGGTGAAGTCCTAAATGATGAAAGCAGCTTTGACCATACACGTAAAATGAACACATGAACGACTCGGAGAAGAGACGCCACACTGGCATCCTATGTCTTAACGTTGCAGGGTCAGGGGAAGTGTCACTCTGCACAAGTCCTGGTCTGCCAGGCCGAACAAAAAAAACAAAGAACTGAAGAAAAAAATAATTCAGGGGCTCAGTAGCAGAAGTATGTGTATGTGTGTGCATCTGTGGAGGGTCAAGGGGGTGCAGCACAGGACATAGAACAGGCCAAGCACACAAAATGATTCCTTCCTGAGACATTGGCGTGTGTACAGTAATGATGGTCTAGATGAAACGTGTGTGTGTGTTAACGGTGAAGGCGTTTTGGCGTTAAGTGAGTCACAGGGTGCGAGGTTGCTCTGGATCCGGCGAAAAAAGTCACATATTCGTTTCTACCACAGGTTGCCAGGAGGGGGAGATTTGTGAGGACTTAGTTGACGAACATCACATTTGGGACCTTCACTTGCCTGACCACTGACAGAGGAGAGGCATCACTACAATCTAGTCTTTTCCCATCCACTACAGATTATTGATCCATTCAGACTACCGAGAATCACGTGTGTTTAATACAGTGTGTATGTACACCATTCTTCACATTTTCACTGTCTTTGAGGCTGAGCCGCCGTGGCTCACTTTCGCCTGGCAGGCGACAAGCGGCGTCCGGCTCACCGTTTTTTCAGAAACACCATCTCTTTCTGCTACATGGCCAAAAAAAGCTATGCCCCGACTGGAGTGCTACTTTGTCATTCTACTGTATGTAAAAAGAGGTTTTTTTAAAAGTGAAGGGGGCGAGGGGAGAGGTTGAAATCGTCTGTGAAAGCCACATTCTGAACAGCCAGTGATTGGTTGAGGGTCTGTCCAGTATTTAGTAGGACACAAAACATGAAAGAACTTCCTTCAGTAAAATGTGCTCAAATGTCTTTTCTTGCGTCACAAACCTATAAACAAAACACATAAAATGTATTCTTAAAAAAAAAAAAAAAAAAAAAATCAGGTGAAGCCTAAAACTCTTCATAGTTTTAAAGAAATGAATACAGCTTATATACACAAACTCAAAGGCTACTTAAAATACACCTTAATAATGAATCTTCATTAATTTGATTTCTTGAAAGGACCTGTGACCATATCATACAACCAAGTTCATACAATCATTTTTTTTCTCCATTCTCCTGGAAGCAAATAAAAAAAAAAGAAAGAAAAAAGGAAAACAAATCCAACCTGGAATAGTAGGTGATATTCATTGCGACTTGTTTTCTGTGCACATTTGTGTGTGTGTGTGTGTGTGTGTGTTCGTTTGTGTGTGTTTGCATGTGTAGACTGGAGAGACATTTCAATATCTCTTGCTTTTTGTTAATTGGAATAATGTACAAATGTGATCAAACTGAAAGGTCTCTCTCAATACTCTTGATGGGTATGAAAAGATTCAAACAGTGGAGGAGTACAACAATTTCTAATCTCAGAAAACATGTCCTCATTTCAACCTGCCATTCTGTTCTGGACATGTCAATCACAATAGTTCCTTAACTTTTTCTATATATATTTATATATCTTTTGTACGAAATCTGTTGTTTGAAGTTGGAAAAAGAGAAAAGACCCAAAGTCTTTGAGGAGGAGGGGAGGGGGGGTCTTTTGACAAGTCCCAAGCTTGCAGTCTGCCTCAGAGTACAACAACAAAAAAGTGTCTGGTGTTCGTCAAGTCAGTCTGTATGTCCTCGATCATATATTTGTCCCGCGGCGCTCCGCACACTCTCTGTTCCGTTTGCAACCGGTCGCCACTCTATCCAGATTCGTTTCCATTAGTCTTTTTGGAGAAAGGTGGAGAGGGGAGGAGCAGCACTTGAGGGGGAGAGTGGAGGGAGACGCAGGAGTCATCAGCAGTGTTTACGGTAGTGGTCTCTCAGAAGCATCCTGTTCCCCCGGCCTGCCCCGGCCTTGCCCCCCCCACACATCGGGACGGTGCTCCAGAGTGAGGGAAAGCAGATGAGGAGGTGGGGATTTGTGTCGTAGGAGGAGAGGAGGTTGGCTCTGCCAGTCTCCTGCGTTCAGCAGTCAGGGTCAAGGCCCTCCCCCCCCTTCACTCCTCCTCTTTAGAACGTCGAGGGAGGAGACAGAGAGCATCGTGAGGAATAAGAAAAAGGTGGGGCCGCAACTACGGCGATTGTGTGGCTGGACTGCTTTGGGCAGAGCTGGGGGAAAGACTGGGGCTGCAGCTGCCTGGGGGGGCACCACTGGGCCGGCCGCCTGCAGCCCCGCTTTCCAGACCTTCTGAGTTCTCCAACATCTCCTGAATGAGAGGGGGCATGGAGCCAGGGATCTCCATCTTCAGGGTGATGACACGCTCAGCTCCTGCAGGGAGGGATGGAGAGAGTAAGTAAAGATCGTACAAAATACATTTTAATGTAATCCAATCATTCACTCATTCTTTAAAAAAAAAAAAAAACACTTGTGACTAGTGAGAACCACGGACCTTTAGCGCTGATGCTTCTAAGATCAGTGATCTTCATCAGCATCTTAGGGAACATGTGCGGTTTGTGGGGCCTCCTCCTCCTCACATAAATCTTCAACGCCTCCAGGAGGGGCTCCTGCAGGATGTCCACTTTCTCTGCCTGTTCCAAGTCCTGACGATCTGTGGAGAAGTACGGGAGGAGTGCAAACGGGTCAACAATCTCCTACTGCCATAATCACAGTTAGCCATTAGGTGGTGCTCAACGAAAGAGCACAGCAGAGCCACCCCACTGCTGTTTTTTGTCCAAAGACAGGGGGGGGGACACTTAACGCTTTTAATAAACAGCTAAGATTCTGTCTGTCAATCGGCAAAGACGTGTTCAGTAAGTTTTGAAGGGGGCCTGCCGTACCTCCACACAGCAGACAGATGGCGCTGAGCAGCCCTGTCTCTGCATCGTCCATCTCCAGAGGAAGGAGCTGGTTGGCGAAGGCAAAAACCAAGTCGGTGAGGGGGCCGAAGCCGGCATTGTGCATCTGGGTTCGGTTTAGCGTGAGTCCATCTGAGAAAGTCATGGTGTCCTGCTCTGGTGTGTAGCGTGTACAGATCCGGAGTATCTGATGACAAAACAGAGACAATCAGTTAGGAAATTGAACCAATCCACTACTTTTGTGAATACATAAATGCTGTGCTGCTGTTCTTACCAGGATGTCCAGACAGGCGGCTTTGAGCAGAGTGATCTGGTCGGCGATGGTAAGCGTCGTGAAGCCGGGCAGCTGCTTAGCAAACTCCACCGTCTTGATGATGCACTTTGTGGAGAGTTCACTGAACTTGTCCCACAGGTCTACGTCCAAGGATACACGTCGTTCTGAGCTGTTAGTCTGCAAGGGGAGGGGGGGATTTAGATATTTTCAGATGCATTTCATTACTTCGGCATGCAAATATGAACTACATCGACCAAAGGTCAGCTGTAAGGAGACACAGACTGCTGGTGCGGTGCTACTACTCACCGTAGTGTATTTGCCCAGCTGGCAGAGAGAGGGGAACGTTTCCTGGTGTGCCTTGCGAACCCTGTCAATCATTCGCTCCGTGTCGGGACTCAGCACGTAGCTCTCCGTGCACTCCTGCTTCTTCTCATCCTTTTTCTTCTTATTCCGGTCATTCCTCACTGCTACAGGGACACAAGGGGAGGAGAGTAAGACTGCTAGGTGTTGGTTTCATCGCTTTAAACAGAAAGGCTCATACTGCATTTGCATTTTTAGAAAACCACTGATATTTAATAATAATAATAATAATAATAATAATAATATGATTCATGGGCGCCTTAAGGACACATTACATGTACGTATGAAATAAAAAGAGTCAGTAAAAACAGACGAAACATGAATACAACCTGCAGTGAAAAGGAACTCACGCAGCATTCAGTCAATTCAATCTGTACATATGGCTTGAAAAGATATTGCAACCGGCTAACAAGCACACCGCCTATATGTCCCACATAATAGCTACCACAAGGTAAACCGAGATCAAGATCAAAAGGCAAAGTCATCAGCGGGAAAGGATGCTCTATCTGCAGCAAACAGCAGCAGCAGCATGGCTTGTGTTATGCTATGCTGGAAGATAAATGTTGTGAGACAGCTTCATCGAGGAAGGGCTATGGTAATGGAGGCAAGGAAAGAAAAACCTTGAAATAATCCAATGTGCTTTCCCCTCTGGGCGATCCGGCTGAGAATAGTGTGCTCACCCCAAATGACAAAAAACACCAGGCGGGGTGTTTAGCATTGGAATCCCATTACAGGGTCCATCCAGACTGGGATGGAGTTTGGCTATGACTGGGTTGTGTATGTGTGTGTGTGGTGAGGGGGGGGGAGAGAGACGGGGTGCTCGTTGATAAATAGTGGTGGGGGATGGAGCTATCCATAAGGCTGACAAATTGCCACAGCTTTCATTAGGGGTCCCGGCTAATCTAATAACATAATATGACAAATATCCTGCCTCTAATGGTTTTAAAAGGGCTCGACTCGAAGCCCATACCGAGAAAAACCTTCCAGCATCTCTCTCTCTTACTCTCACGTCTCGCTCTCCCACTCTCTTGGTTATACAACGCACACTCTTTCCTCCTCTCACTGCGTCCTCACCAATCTCCCCTTTTATATTATTATCCTTAGTTCTTGCACTTTAAATCATCCCCCTTTCCTTAAGTCATCTCTATCAGTGCATCTCTACCTCCCCTCGGGGTACCTGTATTTCCCCTCAGCCGCTGACCTAAGAGCAGATTTTCCTTGTCTTAATCTTAACCTTGACCGTTCAGGTTTTCGAGGTCTCGGGCTGATGGGAGATCAGCGTCTGTGACAGAGGGGTATGGCCCGGGGGCCAGGGAGGGATGCACTACTCGGCGCTGCCGCTCATCCATCAGCCCACAGACGGGCCTCCCTGCCTGGGAGAACATGAAGGGAAGGAGCAAAGAGGGGGCTGGAAGTCTGATGCTGCGTGTTACTGCTAAGCACTGCTCGGCACAACACGAGCTGAAGAAGACCCCGCTGTGCACATAGAGCACGGTAATGCATTATTTGCTGACGTTCTATTGGTTCTCACGTGGTAGCCAATGAGTCAATACTATATACATACAGGTGCATGCATGACATTTGACCAGACTAAGCTTAGCACTGAGCTGCTGTAAAGCTTTGTGTTTCAGGGATGCTTCAATGCATGGACAGAAGGAACCGGGGATCAAACCCCCAACCGTTTGTTGGACAAAACGCTCTCCCATCTGAGCTGCAGCCGCTAACACACACGTGGACGTGCTGCAGGAAACCCAGAAATACCCTTATTATAGGGTTTGTTATGACATAGAGCCCGTTTTGTAATCTGTGTGAATGAAAACAAGCAAAGACTAAAAATGCTTTCCCACTTCCATTTACTTTAATGAGCTAATTAGGTCTTACTTAGTGAAGGAACACCCTCTTAAGCAAACCCTCGGCCTTTTTTTTTTTTCCGAGGCTAGTTACATAAAACTGTAGTAAGCTGCTGAACATATTTGGGCCAGCCCTGCTTGTGGCGCTGATTGGGAATCTGTGCGCTGTCGGCCGCGAGGAGGGGGGGGGGGGGGGGGGCGTAGGGCCGCAACACAGTCGATGTCCAATTAATTCACAAATAAAAGTGGGGCATCCCTTGCGCCCAGACATTACCCGCGCTGACAAATTGGCAGCACAATCATAAGCCGCACAACACAATTTAATGAAGTCATTAAAGAACTATTAGGCACGACTGACGATCTGTCATGGCGAATTGCCACATGCAATAACTTGAGGGGGAGGGGGTACTGTAGCGGGGGAGCGAAAATGAAAGAAGAAATACTGCCTAGCTTTTTCCTTTTTTTTCCCCACTGTGTGTGAACACACACACACACACACACGCGCAATGGGTGTTTGTGTGCACGCTAACTTCAAGCAATGCATCTTTCAAAATGCATTATGTGTATATTAATGATAATGGGGGAACTTGCATCCTGGATTGTTTGCGGTTACGTGTTCATTGCATAAAAATGATTTACAAGAGGCGCTCGCAAAACGTGTACAGAATACTGTGACGGCACACACACACAACACACACACACACACACGCACAGCCATCACTCAATCAATTGTTCTCATAGTGGATTTCAGCCTCAGTGTGCAGTTAATGGACAATTTCTGTTAGTGCCTCGGTGTGTATATATATATATATATGTGTGTGTGTGTATACGTGTGTGTGTGTGTTTGTGTCTGTATACAACACAGAGAGAGGTGGGCAGACAGGGATAATTCGTGTGAGGAAAATTAAAGCGCTGGCAGCTCGTCCATCACACAGATTAAATTCAATGGAAAGATAAAAATGTCAATGTTCCCCCCTGCTCCTGCTGCTTGCAGCGCAGAGCCACCGTCGACAGTGATGAAACTTTTTCCCTCCTTGTCCTCCAGCCTCTCTCACCCCCCCTCCCCCTCCCGCTCTCTCAACTCCAGATTTTCATTCTCACTCACACTGAGTTCAATACTCCTTCCTCTCGCAGCCGTCATCTTTCTCCACTATCCTGCCTTTCTGGCTGATGTTATCCTCCCCCTGCGCTGTTTTCCCATCATTCTTTGCTTCATCTTATTTTACTTTTATTACTTTTTTCTATCGCTGAATAACACCTTCCTGGAGGAACATGTGGGCGATAGCTTTATAAGGGGGGAGGGGATGATAAAGGGAGGGAGGTACTGAGGCATGGTGGCTGGTCTGAACTCACCAACATGAAATCAGTTTCAAGTCTTGTGCAACTGAACCATAACCAAACAATAAAGACTTCCAATGGAGGAGTCATTTCCACTCATTCCCAAACTTTTTGGCACTAATTTGGTTATATCTGGTTAAATAAAATAAATACTTCTATAAGGTTTTAGCATTTGATAGCTAGTTTAAACAGATATATTTTAGAGGTCAGACATGGTGAAATGTGTGTAAATTTGATTGCAAACTTACTTTTCTTTCAGAATTCACTGTACATTAACCTTCATTTTGACCATAACTCCTCTTTACACTGTCAGGCTGATGATAATGTGGCACCAGACTTACAGGCGTTTCCTTTGTAACCCTCTGCTTGCTCCTAACGCCCCCCCACCACCCTCCCGCTTTCTGATGCCGTCTTGCTTGGCATTACCACCTGGCAACAGGCCTGGTGCTGTCGTCTAGAGGCGTCTGCCGACACACACAAGGTCACCCAGGCGTCCCCCGGCGCCAGCAGGGGGTCCACCTTCTGTGTGTGCGTGTGACAGAGAGTGGATGGTGTCTAAGTGGAGCTGTCCGAGTGCATTTCTGTTCAGGCATTCTTATTCATATCAGTTTGTGTTTGTCAACTTGCGTGTGCATAATTTGAGCGTGTGCATGAAATTAATGCACAAGTAGGCATTTCAGTGTGCGCGCGTGTTCTCATCAGTGTATGTGAAAGGCAGAGGGACCCCCTGCTGGCCCCAGATGGCCAGCCTCTCCTTCCAGACCAGTCTCTCCAGCCAAAGTCACTGCTGAGGACACAAGACGAGCAATTGGCAAACTCTACGCAAAATGACCGCAAGAAGAAAAAGGCACTGAGGTTAAACCGAAATCAGCTGAGAAAAACAATCCATCCAATAATAATCATAATTAAAAGCCTCCATTCCATTCAGAAAACCAACGTGAGCGCTTTTGACTTGCTAGTACTACTTATTCACCACTAGATGGCTCTCCAACCCCAGTCTATTCCCCCATGGTGTGCTGTGTGCCTCTGTGTGAAAGAGCTGGCTGCTGTGATCTTTCTAACCATGATTAATGGCCCCATTCAAAGGTAAGGAGCTCAGAGGATAACTTCTTTTACTGTAAGCCACAGTGCTGTGGCATGGGGAGTGCTCTCTGCACTCGCTGCACCAGAAAGATGAGGTAAATAGCGCTGGGAAGACGGGAGGCAGGGAGAGGTGGAGCAACAGAGGCTATCTGCATGTGAGCTTAAACAGGCCTGTGAGAGGAGGAGAGGTCTCTGGGTCTTTTCATCTTATTAATATGTTCTATTACCGAGCATTCATTGGCATTCATGACTACCATTGTGTGCCCTAAACACAATCTGGCGATGTGTAAAAAGATAGCGAGTGTGTAACAGTGTATAAAAACCCTGCTGGCCTCTTGAGTTCTCTGCGGTCACACCTCTTCCAATTACTTTATCAAGTCTGACTGTGTGTGAGTGTGTGTGTGTGTGTGTGTTCACACAGCCCCCGGGTGCAATGATGGGAGCAGACGCCTGCTCTTTCACTCTCGGCAGGTGAGAACATATTCATCACGGAGGCCTGCCAAGCCTGGCGACACCCTGACTGTTATTGCCAGTCTGCATCACGGCTGCCCTTTGTCTGGCTATTACAGTGAATATTCTCCTCAAACTACGAAGAAAAGAAAAAAAAAAAATCAACTAAAAGCATCAGTGTGTGGGGAATTAATAGTAAGGCTTTCATTTCACTCTGACTTTGTTTTGATAACCACCGAAGGCCATCGGTTTTTCTACAGGGAAAAATGGACAAGTAGGGGGGTTTCTGCCCAGTATAGTTGTAAATAAATAATAAATCAAGAGCAACAGTCACACTTGCATCACCAGCAAAGCTGATATGTGTGCGCATCAATAATGAACGCTTACGCAATGTTGTTAGAGGAACAAATGTCAACAAATGCTGCGGGTTAAGACTTCCTGCAGTGATAACAATCAAGCCAACCCCTCTGGGAATAACCCACTATGATGGGATGTGTGCTCGTCCCTAAGAGCCTTGTGGGAGGCGGTTCTGGCCAACACAGTTTTTAATACTCACACTCCTTGGACATCCCGACTTCCAGGCACTTTTGCAGCCGACAGTACTGGCAGCGGTTGCGGGTGACTTTGTTAATGATGCAGTTCTTCTCCCGGTGACAAGTGTACACCATGTTCTTCTGGATGCTCCTCCGAAAGAAGCCCTGTGTGGCAGAAAGACAAGTGTGAGGGACATGGGACTATTTTCCCCAATAGGGCAGCCAACAGCTGAATTACTTGGCAAATAGAGTTGCACTGTTTGCTCTTCTGTGGCCACCCAGCTAGTAGTTATAGATTCATATTACTGCTTTTATTATGCGCTTTGTTTTGCAAACTCTCCCATCATATGTTGCTCATGTTTACGCTGAACCTTTTCATTCAGTTTCCAACCCCAAAAATATTGAATGAAATTAAAGAGAAGCCATGTATAGTATATATGCAGCTGCAGTTTAATGGCTATAAACTACCAAACAGTTCAAGTCCTTAAAAGGCTTATTAGTGAGTAAACTGTCAACCTGCTCAGTCAGGCCCACCACAACTCCAACATTCTTTTGGAGATGTTTCAGGTCCAAAGGCTTTTGGGGCAAAAGGCGCAGGGTTACTGGGTGCTACGTAACCGTGGCCTAGTTTACGCAGCCAGAAATAAGCAATTCTAGATCAAGGCCAAGCGTGTATTAGTAGAGAAAGAGACAGAGAGAGAACATAGGCTGTGTTGTGTAATGAAAAAAAAAAGGAATCCCTACTTCCCTTCCCCGTGTTTCCCCTTTTTCAATCCAATGACATTAAAGAAAATAACATCTAAAAATGTAGTGCATGTGCATGAGATGTAAATAATAATGAGCTCATCTTTAGTCACTGAGCTGTAAGGGGAGACCTTTGGCAAGGCTTACTATGTTTTGATTGCACAAAAGCAAGACATCGGAATAGAGCAAATGACCTCTCCCGGATAGAGAAGATGAAAAGCCACACATATACACAAGGTGCCACTTTAGTCCCCTTAGTTCCATGCAACCCCAATAAAATCTTAACCTAAGTGGCCTGAAACATCCCTTGCGTGTCAAAAAGATAAAAAAAAAAAAGGAGGTTAACAAATCAGCCACAGAGTACTCAGTAATACAGGTCAACGTCAGTATTGATGCGACGCAGTGGGACATGGTTTATGTTTTTGGTGGGTGGTGCTAGCTGGGGAGAGAGGGGCGGTGGGGTTGGGGTGTGGTGTGGTGGGGTAGCTGCCAGGGAGCCCCATCCCATGCCGAGGGATTAGCTCTGCTAGCCGACAGATGGCCGCTGGACATAAGCCTGCAATTTGTCCCTCCCGGATCACCAGCCTCCCCTCACATCTCCCGTCCACCAACACAGAGTGGAAGAGAAGCGGTCTTCTAATGAACTAGCGATCGTTTCCATTACATGATAGACTACGCTTCCAGCTGCTAGAGGAAACGTTTCAATTTTCAGGAGGGTCACTCCATCTAACCTCTGTCTGGATGTCATCAAGGTCTCGTATCTGCTTTTCAACCAGTTGTCGCAAAAGGTGCATCCTGCTTTTATTTCCAGTCTAGAAATAGAAGGTTTGGCACCTCAAACAGATACCTATGAACTCAATGCCTCCCATCAAAACTGTGAGGCCTGAACAAAGTGGAGAGAACAGGGCTTGTAGTTTGACGTTAAGTCTAGCTGCTGATGCTGAGGGATAAGTCTCTTGTCTTTGTGTGCGCCTGTGTCATGTGCCCTTTGATCCGATGGTGCCCTGACCCTGACCCCAGTGTCACGGGGGATTGACCCACTCCCTCCTCGCACCACGAGGCTCAGGTGCCCTCTCGGGAAACCTCCTGATTGGCTGCTGCTGCCGGCTCGTGGGGCCAGTCGATTGTTGGCGCCCCTTCCCCCCTCTCCTTCTTTTAGGAGTCATTGCTTCCTGCGGCCCTTAAGCCTCTTTTTGTATCACCGCTTAATCCACCCGGCGACAAGAGCCCTCAGCAGGCCTGTCAGCCACCCTGCAGCGTTCAGAGGAGATGAGAGCAGCAAGGAGAGCGAGAGGGAGAGAGGGGAGGGAAGGGAGCAAAATAAAGAGGAGTGTAACGGCAAAGGCGCACACGTGACTGCATGTGTCATGTGCTCTTGGATTCACGGCCGTCTACCCGGTGTGCGTTGTGAGCCTCGTGCAATTATGAGTGTGTCAGTGCGTACTACTTTGCATGTGCGTGAGGAAATGCTTTATTAAGAGGGAAGCGGGGCGGGGGGGGGTCTGGGGTTGGCGATTTCACGGGGAAGCACAGGAATCCTCTCTTACGTGACTTTCACACTGTGCCCAGATTAAGAGTGCGTTCCCAGCCTCCCACTGCGTCCGTGCATGTGTGCGTGTGTTGGTGCTCCTGCCTCCATTACGGAGCGGCTAATGCTGCAGCCCACACATTAGTAAAGACGGATGCTTGGTAAGAGGGCTGAAAAACGTGGCGAATATGGGGGGGGGGGGGGGGGTAGTCTCGCTGGAAGGGGCAGTTGGGGATTTTGGAAATATGGTCGCGTCCCTCCCATTGCAGCAGATATGGAGTGGAGAGATTGCCTGCTGCGTGCTGCTGTGCCTCCAAGACAAAAACATAAACATGAGGGGGTTGGCATGCATATTTAATGCCTAAGTGTTAATATCTGGAGGGGGGAAGAGAAGTGCAATACCGGTGAGTATGTGCGTGCGGTAGAACTTAAACAACAAACGAATGAGCTGTCTCCAAGTAGCAGAGCTCAACATCTCCCTTCTGTTTCCTCTGTTCGCTGCAGCCCCCAGGAAATGCCTTTGTAGTTTGGCGTGCTGCAGCGAAGCCAACGTTGCTAACCCTCAACTTACCCCGGTCTCAGATGAGACAGCCATATACATTCACATGCCTGTAGTGTTGAATTATTGAGCATGCTATGCCAAGTCATCTCCTCTGAAGTCAGAGATATGGAGAAGGCATCCTGAATTTTTCAAATTAGCACTGCGGCTGTTGAGTGGGCAGACAACCGGTTCATGGACAGGGTACCAGCGGCTGGCGCTAGCTGTCTTGGTAGTTTAAACCACGGTGATAACAATGATTATGATATTACCAAGCAGCTGAATGGTTGTGCTCTTCAGACACAGTGGAATTCATCCTGGATTAAAGCATTCGCACCTTATTTCAGGCCACAAAAAGCGTGTCGATGGTAAAGCTTCTGAATTAAGTTGTTTCTAAAATAATATGCGCAGCACAATAACCAATAGCTGATAAAACAAAAGCTATTTCCCCAACGTACAATAGCCTCAAAAGGCTCATTGGGGAGCTGACGGAGAGAACAGCGCTGTGATCGCTAAGGAGAAACGACTAATTACTCACATTTACAGCGCGTCTATTGTTCGCCCTCCTTTTATGTTTATCACACTGTGACAGAGTTTTTACCCGACCATTAGCAAGTGTCAGACTGTTGTGTGTTTCATACGTTTGTTATTCTTTTAAATGCCTCCTTTGTTTGTGACCGACCTTCCCGACAAACGGAAACCTTGATGGAAGATGAGACGAGACCCGAACGCTTACTACGCAACCACTGGCTCCGCTCGAGGTGACATATGCGTTTACCACAGAACAGATTAAACACTTTTATATTGGTCTAACACACACACACACACACACACACACACACACACACACACACACACACACACACACACACACACACACACACACACACACACACACACACACACACACACACACACACGCTCTCTCTCACCCGCGGCTGTGATTTAGTCTTATTATCTCACTTATTACCCTATTTAATCAGATGCTATTAGACAATGGGGAGCACTGTTAAGAGGACACAATAAAAGCACTTTGGGGGTTGAAATGGCCGCAGAGTTGCTGCGCACCTTTTGGGATCGACGCTTTTTTAATACATGTAAGCACCTTGCAAGGTTTCCCACTGTGCCGAATTGTTTAAAAACAACATAGCAAGTGTTCAGAAAGAGTCGTTTAAAAAAGACAATCATGAAACTTGCTTACATAAGAAAAATGTCTTGCTATTACACATTATCTCTACAAGGGCAACTGCGTGCCATCTTCCGTTTTCCTCGCTCACATTCATGTTTCAACAGCAAAGATTATATTTCCACTTACACGGAAAATCTGAGAACTAGACTTAATGTGACAGGTGTGAAGTACATAACATACGTAGATGTCTACATGTGTTCGACCTGCCAGAACTAAAAAACAAGACGGAAAACTGTATTAGTTTAAAATTTGGAAAATCAATTTGAAAACATTTCAAGGTTGCGTTGGACTGATGGAGCAGCAGCACAGCCAGTAGCAGTTTAGAAAACGGCACAGAGGTCGGCCTTTCCTCACTTTGTTATGCTTTTCATGTTTGGGGACCAGGTTGAGATTCACGGAGCACGGAGGGTTTTTTGTTCAGCCTTAAGTGTTTGTGTGGATGAATCCTTGCCTCCCTGTGCCCCCGTCCCTTTGAGCATTCTTTACTCGTTCTCCCCTTCGCCCCCTGCGCTCTGTTGCGCCGACTGTTTTTCTCTCTGTGTCAAGGAGTTCAGCCGTGGCCCCTGTACCCTGTCTGCCTAATCTGCTGCCCCTTCAACCGTCCTGTCTTCTCTTTTTAGCCGTTCATGCCTCCCAGAGCACAGTCTGCTCTCTCACTCCTACCATCTTTCTATCACTTTATCTACATTTCTACATCCCCCTGAGTTCCTGAGCTGTTTATTTTTTCCTTTCCTGCACATATGGCAACACATACAGACCACAGTACAGGCTGCACAGTCGATATGTCAAAGGGTCACCAACAGCACCACCCTGCCTGCCTTCATCATACCCATCCATCCCTCCTCTTGCTATACACAAGGTCGTTCTCAGGAGGAGGATTTGTATGATATCCAAGCAACAACGACAAAAAGCAAGGTTGTTTGTTTGTTCCCATTGTGGACACTCACTGTAGTATCCATGTAGAATCTAATGTAATCTTACTGCCAGGTGCAAACTCTCTATCCACGGCTGAGGTTACACAACGCTGGCTCGGCGCCTTGGGAGAAGCGAGATAAAGCGCCCTGCGTGCTGCTTACACTAGCAGGAGAACATGTATGCATGCACACAGCAACTATCAACTGATAACAGAGCAGATGGGGGCTATAAGGCCTCTTCAGCACCTGTATAACATGGCTGTATTGATAACAGACGGCCGAGGTGGACACGTCAGCAAATCTGATAGGAGTAAACATGCATGGCTGACAAAGTTTCACATACAGCACATGATTAGATGCAGGTTCATCATATGTCTTGTTATCTCGGTTAAGAGTGTGCACAGATAAAGGTCGCCGTTTTCAAGTGACGAAACAGGCAATCGCGTATTGTCCAGGTCATATTGATGATTAGGCAATTCAATAGAGGCTAATCTCAGTAAATGATTCCCCATGAACTTTGACTCATTTCCAACATTGAGCTCCAATATACAGGATTCAAAGCATTAAGATATCAGCAAACACCCATTTGCATTGTAGATAAATGGTGGAGAATGAAGTCCGCTAGTCTCGCTACCAATATAAGCTACTCTGTTGTCACCTATACTGGGCTGTAAGAAATGTGCATGCGGGTAGAAATTCACCTCGTCAGGAGCTGCACTGCCTTAAACCGAGAGTAGAAGAGCTATGAGTGAGGAAGAGCTCTTTAGACCCGAGGCTAAGTCATGACGGGAAAAACGCCACAGGCTTCCGTGCCGTCTTAGAGCTGCGATGTGTAAATCTTGTTTTTGTAGATTACAGCACACTCATAATTCACTTTTCTTACAGTAATGTTGAGGTCCCGAGGTGGGTCATACAGATACTGCTTTTCAAAAGATACAGCTTATATTAATTGATAAAAAAGCAACCATGTGCAGAGGATTGAGGATCAGGATGCATGGAAAATCGTTGGCTGTGGATTAAAGCGCGAGGCCGGTAAAGATTCGCACCTCTATAGCAGGTGAAGACCTGATTTATTTTCCCCTTACAAAATCACATGAAGGTTACAAGATTGACCAAACGTCTTGCTTGCTTGGCAGATTCAGAGGAAGGCCGGGGAGTCTCACCTTGCAGCCCTCGCAGGCGCTGACACCATAGTGGTACCCTGAGGACTTGTCCTGGCACACAAAGCAGGGCTTGTAGACGCGGGGTGGCGGGGGAGGTGAGGGCGGGCTTGGCACTATCTCCTCTGAGCTGGTACTCTGGGTCTCTATCGCTGAGGAGAGGAGAGAGCAACAACAGTGGGGTTAGTGAACGCTATCAGATGGAGCGCTGACAGACACGCGGCATTAATCGATAGCAGTGAGACAAACACAAACTCTCATGTGCACACTAACAGATCTTAAACAACCCGGTCCAGACAGATACACTGCTGCTGACAACATCCAATACAAATCACCGGAAGGGGAACTTACTTACTTCATAGCAATGTGTTTTGGAGGGGGAGAAAAATGCCAGGACAACATTCTTGATCAGACACTTTCAGATCCGCACTCTGAAATGTATTTTCAAAGAGCAAATGCTTTCCCACACACACACACGGCACCAATGCCTTCATAGAGTATTCATATTCACTGCTACAATTATGACTCGTGTGTATCTGCTTTCTCCCGATACGATTTCTAAATTGTGCATTATTTTTAAGCATGAATGCTTGAAAATATTAAAAGGAAAAACAACCTATACTTTACCAGTCAAGAGCAACACAATGCAGACAAGGCGATGCGTACATCTGACTAATGGCTGCAACTTGTTTACCCCCACAACCAAAACAGATACCTCGTTCCCTCTTATTGAATATCGGACCGGCGAACAGAAAGAGGCTGAATACGCTCCATCTTCATTGAATAAGCACTAATATGAAAAACCGAACAACATGTGAGCGCTTTCGCAGGCCAGGCTCCCATAGTTTGTGTGCTTGTAGTAAACAAAATAAGTCCAGGACGCCAGGGAAGTGCTGTTGCCTTCATGTAATATGTATTGGACTTTGACCTCAATATCCTGCGAGTTGCAAAACACAGCTCTTTAATCAAATACAAAAACACACATCCACAGCGGAGACCTGCAGCCTGTGGCCTATGACACACTAAATAAATGTGTAATCACAATTGCAAGTGGAGCCTTTTTGCAATAACATGTGCTTTTTCATACCAATACCATTATGATGATGATCCTTCTGGTTCCTTTCACATCCACACAGGTAAACTGTAAGCACGTGTGCATCTTTGCAGCCCCGTTGCTCCACCCACCATCATCAGCTCAACAAGAGAGGGATTGGGGAGGTTGACAACCAGCCCAGGAGCCGGCGAGCAGCTCAGTGTGTAAATAAGCCATCTATATTTAACAGATTGGGCTGGTTCAGCAGGCCCGTGATACAGCTGGGTACACAATCCACAGCCTGACGCAACACACACAACTCTAATCGCACTGCACACTGGGCAGTATAAAGCCAGGATGGAGTTTTTCTACATCTCTGTCTCTCTCACAAACACACACACAC
Organism: Chelidonichthys spinosus; assembly: GCA_029853015.1. NCBI lineage: Eukaryota > Metazoa > Chordata > Actinopteri > Perciformes > Triglidae > Chelidonichthys > Chelidonichthys spinosus. The sequence goes on from CM056842.1 coordinate 7,642,400, forward strand.
ACACGCACACACGCACACACTTTCCGATCCTTTTATAGTGTCTGTGTGCTGGTCTCAGCTTGCCAATCTCCATGCGCTTGCAGCAGATGGTGCAAGGGAAGATTAGATTCAGAACAACCAAAATAAACCAACCTGATGCCCAGATATGTTCAAGGCTTCCTGGAAAAAAATAACAGAGAGGCGCACCAAAAATCCAGCCTCTCCAAAGCTCACACGTTATCTCTGCTGTCAGGAGAACACGCAGCACATCCAAGTGGGTTTCAAGTGACAGTCGACAGTTAAGCTAACAGCAATAAAACTGACATCGCACAGGCCCGGGATATTAAGACATTTTATATATGAGCCCCATGTGTCATATGGCACTTTCACACCAGGAAGAACTTGCTCTTGGTGTAAATGGGTCAGAAGAGGGGAAACTTTGGACCGCAGTCTGGCATGAGACACCTTTTTACTTCCAGAGGCCTTTTTTGGGCTTATTGAACAAAGATTATTTTGTAGAATTAGTAAATGTGTTTGCAATATCAGGAGAAATGAGAAGGAGAAGAAGAAGAAGAAGAGAGTTCAGAAGAAGAAGAAGAAGAAGAATAAGAAGAAGAAGAAGAAGAAGAAGAAGAAGAGAGTTCAGATGATGGAGGTTGGAGAAGACTGGAGGAAAGCAGGGAGGCAAAGATGTGGAAGAGACACAGACATACGATGTTTGTGCAAACAAAGACAAAGATACAGATGCATTATTTAGATAAAAAGGTACAAACACAGGGTGTGTTCTTTGCTTGAGTTTTTAGATTTGTCTACATTACACCCACAAACAAACACAGCTGTCGGGATTTAACGTAAAGCCTCCAAAAACTACAAATGGGAATATTTTGAACTAACCTATGTGAAGCAAAAGCACGAACTATCGATTTCAGAGGGAAGGAGATACATATACTCATAAACAAGAACGATACTGTTCCTAGCGAGGAGAGTTATGCATGTAACAGTGAGGGGGAAAATGGGAGGTGATTTTGTGTAAAGGATTCAGTGGTTGAGTGAGCTGGGAGGGAGATAAACAGTGAGAGTCCGTCCGTTGCCACTTTATTGGTGTCATTACGGGCCGTCTTTGCCCATGCCACTGGGCCACGCTCATGTCAAACAAATTAAACTTAAATAGAGCAACCCTTACATAACATGCCATATTTTCTCATTAGCAAAAAAAAAAACATTCACAGTTTACTGCGCTCTTCTGTCTTTCTTGATGCGGACTGATTACCGCCCTGCATTATTAGTGTGACCACAGAGCTATTCATCCACGTTAAAGCTGCCTTCAAACAGATGTGCCAACCACCCACACACTAACAAATAAACAGGAAAATTGCATCCATGCCTACATTTACACAGGCTAAGAGCTTTCCTCGAGCCATTTAAAAAGCCTCATCGGTCGGACACGCACGCACACACTCATAACCACACACACAGAATGCACAGTCTTAATGAGAGCACCCATGGAAATCTGGGACACAAGGACAAGAGTCTGTGAGGGGGCTGGCGACTGTAATTAAATACAATGGCTGGCTTCTGGAGCCTTGTCAAGCTGAGGCATGAAGCAAAACAATGGCAGGCCTGTGGATAGAGGGGCAGAGAGGCTCAGCGGAGAGGACAGAGCTACTTAGCCCTTCAGCAGCACTCACCCAGGCATTATTCAACACCAGCCTGCATCCAAGCCCTGATCAACACCAACTATCACACAAGCCTGCCTATTGTGTGTTCCACAAAATCATACGGCATAAACACTGGAAGAACTGACTCACACTCGCCTGGAGAGCTTCCTTCTATATCCTTGCAACATATTAATACTGGAAATGTGTGCGCCTGGAAAGGTTTCCAGGCTGGAGCCCCTACAGAGCCTGCAAAGTCACCACGGTAACTAATACTTGAGTTACCGCTCCAATATCATTCCTTTAGCCAAGAGAAGGAAACATGAATAGACAATAAAACACTGCAGGGCTCAAGGGTACAGGAACAGGAACCCGCAACTCTGAAAATAATGTTTAAATGAAAAACAACAAGTTAGTGACTGATAAGGAATCTATTGCAACATGGTGAGGACTGGAGGTGAAACATGGCGGTCAATGCAACTGTTGTTAACCAGACCACAGAGCTGGATTGGAGCCTGGCATGCCGTCAGACCGGTCCAAGAAGTGGGACGATAAGAGCAAAGGCCGTCAGGTGTCACCAGTGAAAAACACACCTCGCACCGTATTGCACTGAAACAGCAGAAATCAATTCAAAAGGAGGGTGTGACTGCATCACATCTGCCCACTGACTCAGAAAAGTACTTCTGGCTAACTTTGGCACATTTCAATTAAAGGATGTATCAAATATAATTTCTTATTCCCAACCACTAATTTGTCAAAGCTCTTAATTGACTTGGATCTCTCTTTCAATATTCACATCCACAGACTAACATTACAAACACGGCTTCGTGCGCATGTGCGGCTCGCAGATATCTTAATGTGGCGTTCTCGAACTCAGAGCCAAAGCTCCGGTGATTTAATTAAGTTCAAGTGTGAGTGGTCTGTAATGTCGCTCTTCAGATTCACTTTGCATACATCATGAGCCACAAGTGCACTTAGAGAGAAGCCGCACCCTCGCAGCCACATCCTCCATTAGCAATTACAGCATGCCCCGACTTAAATGGACAAATATGCACACGACTGAAATGAAATCTGTTCTGATGATGAACTAGCCTGAGCTGTAACAGTGACATAAGATAGCCTGGCTAACATCAGCACTTCAAAGGCATCAAGACCACAGACCAAGACACACACACACACACACACACACACAACACACACACAAGCCCACCGGCTATTATCAAGCCTCCAGACTCTTGCTGTCTCAGGCCCAGTGCTGCCGAGCAGTTCTTGAGGTTCAGCTCTGGGTTAGTCCTCTGAGATTTGATTACCTTCATCCCCACTGGTTACTGGGCCCAGCTGTGAAGCATATTAATGAGATTTCACCATCATTAGGGGGCAGCTAACTACATTAGCAGGCTGGCTGGCTGGATTGTGGTGAGGAGAAGTGGAGAAAATGCAGGCGGAGGGGATGGAGGACGAGAAGGAGGGCTTTGACAGGGTCTTCCACTTTGTTGGATCCTACTCTATCACGGCCCATTGTGTCCCCTGGCTTCTATTAGGTTATTTGAAAACACACACACACACACACACACACATGCCAGCCATGTGTAAGATACATGGAAGAACATATAGAGGTCCATTTGTCTTTCCATGCAGTGAGTGAGCTGGAGAGTAGACACCACACAGACCACCATGACACCAGGCTGCTGCATTAAGTCTCACTTTGAAGTCTGCTTAAAATAATGGAGTTGGATGGCCAATGGAACGGCCTCGGGGACAGAGACCGCCTTGCAAAAGCCTGGGAGTTGCAGGCCAATGTATCATGCATGTCCATAAAGACGACTGGCACCGACTTAAAGAGCTTTTTACATGCAGCGAAACAGACCAACAAGTGAGAGGAGAGGGGAATGGCTCATGCATAGTGCTGGACTAAATATTCAGACGTTATTTTGGGATTTCAAGTCAGGAAAGTGGGTGAATAGCAGGGAAAATCACACACACACACACACACACACACACAGGAATGCTTTGTCAGCACTCTTCAATTACTGGAGGGGGAAACGGGACTATTTACTTGCTTCCAGGGAAATCCTGCCATTCTCTTACAAAACGTCATAACAGCTCTCCGCTGAAAATGGACGGGGCTGCGTTTGCAGCCTCCACGCCGATTGCTAACAGCGAAAGCCACGCACGGCATCTGAATAAGAGCTGGGCCGAGGGCGTGCGTGCCCCCATCACACGCTTGCAGGCACGCACAGGCCGACAGCTGTAAGGAGAGCGACAGTGGGGTGTGTGTGTGTGTTCAAACACGGAGTGTGAACAGTTATTGGAGGGGAGAGGGGAGGAACCTGCCGGCAGGGCAGACAGGCATAAGTGAAAACACACACACACACACACAGAGCCAGTGGAGGTTAACATAGGGCAGGGGAGCAGACAGCGAGCCTCACGCCTCCAGTATTTACTGTAACTGAATCCAGCCTCTCCACCTCCACTTCTCACCATCATCTCCTCCTACCTGCCCCACGTAACATTCTCCTCTGCCCACTGCTACATCAGAACAGCTACATCCAACAAAAGGCCTTCAAATCTGACAGTGTCCATGTCAGCAGCATATCAATCAAGTGTTTGATTGCCTAATAGATTGTTCTGCTAGTGGTCCATCTTTCACCACTCACATCAGGCACGTTATGATACCACATGAATCTAGTGGCGTTTCAGCGAGGATGAGTTAGGAGGATTACTGAGGATCCTCCTGCCTGGTTGTGCTCCCCCTAAGCTGCAGCATGTTTAGCTTGCAGTCCACCTTCTCAATGTGGAGAGAGAGAGAGAGAGAAAGAGAGACATAAAGACACAGGGCGCTGTCACTAATAATGAGTCTCCCAGTTGGCTAAGGATGGGAACATACTTGCAGTGTTGCGCAATAAAACTATTTTTGGAGGGAAAAAAATGAAGGTCTGACATGATTTGTGTTTGAATGATTAAATAATTATTTTTTTTTATATATTCATACGTCCACCATGGCGCTCACGGTGTGAAGGGAAGAAGGGCATGGATCAAACTGAGAGCTTAATCTGATTCTAATATAAATTTTCTGCAGCGCATGACACATCACTTCCACTTAGGAGAGTATGTTGCGGTCCACATTTCAGAGAAATGACAGCCTGCTGTTTCGCAACCATTGCAGATATTCAAGTTTTGCCGAGAGAGCAGAAATTGATGTGACAGCTTGAGTTCTTAAAGGACTGTGGAGTCTGTTTGAAGGCTACGCTGGCTCCAAGACCAACATTTGATGGATAGTGCTCCAAATTGGGGCCAAATAGCTCCCCTCCCCCCCTCCCACCATTGGGAGTGTTACGGCAGGAAAAACACACACATACGTGAGTGATAGATGACGGTCCGAGCAGAGGCCGGAGGGCAAGGCTGTGCAGAGCAACGAGCCTCTCTCGGCTGTTATGGTGATCCCTCCTCAGCGCCAGGAAATGGTGAGCCAGAAGTGTGGAAAACACCGGGTTGGGTTTAACACGGGTAATTAATGGCATCTTTACAGTACACGAAAAAAAATACACAACACTTAACATTTCTAATGAAAACATGCATGAGAGCATGTCATCTACCTGTTTGCATGCTGTGTGATATGTACAGTTTTTTTACGCGTTTGACAGCTTGTGCGTGTGAACGTCTAGGCCAGGCCTGGTTTCTATCAGCTTGGCGGCCCCCACCAGGTTCCACAGGCTTTCTCCAGGGGCCCAAGATAACTTCCCTCTCTATGCTGCCAGGCCTCTGAAATAACAACACACCAGGCTTTCCTATCACTGCTGCCTCGGCAAATAGTGGCGGAACTGAGAACATGTGTGGACAAACTAGGGCGGCGGGGGAGGTGGGGGGGGGCAGCAAGGGATCGAGCAGATGGCAAAGGTGAGGTCTACAGGGGCTAGACTTTTAGCAGCAACTTTACTTCAACCATAGAGGCTGCTCTGTGCTGCAGCCACACGCTAGCCTTCGGCACAGCCTCTTAACAAATACAGAAAAATTAAATAAATACAAAGGCATCCAAAAGACAGCTATCTTGCTAGAGAGGAACAAGTTCCCTGGCAACAATGCTCGCTTGCAACCCCGAGTAACATGGTGTAACTCTACCCTGCAGCTGTCTATGCCTGCTGACTGACAGTGGGACTATGTGAGTTGGCACTTGCCCCGGGGTGACTGGAGATATTTGGCATGAGCTGATGGTGTGGGACACGGTGGTGGGCACAAGGGGGCAAAAAAGCAGCCTGCGTCGACCCGAGGATGCCAGCTTGTGGACAGGCAGGGCCGGGTGTCGTACTGGTGTGTGGGCAAGAACACTCCAAAGCATGATATCCAATGTGTGTGCGTGAGAAGGAGAAATGTGTGTGTGCAGGATACACCAAGGATAATGAACATAAAGTCGGTACACAGTCTATCTAGTTTCTGAATTAGGCTCCTTTCAGCCACACATGGCAACAGCCAGCAATGGTAATATTGTCCACACTCTTACCTCAAATTAAAAAAAAATCATAATTACAGTCAGCCACACCCCGAGCAATTTATTTCCACATTAAAGTACACGTCACAGTTAATTTGATATGTAATCTATTTACTTTCAGCATTAGAGCGTTTAAATAGCGTGCACACAGTTTTGAATTTTAGGGTTAAAGAATCAATTTTCAGATGAATTAATTATTATTATGTTGTCCTTTGAGTTAGTGTGCTTTTGCAGGCGGAGGAAAAGATGTGTTAAATCCTGTCATCTTCCCATCAGGCCATGTGCTGCTATGATAGCAGTTGTTTTTCTATTATATTAGTTGATATATATATATATATATATATATATATATATATATATATATATATATATATATATATATATATATATATATATATTCCCTCATGTCTCAGTTTGTTCAATAAACACCTTGTTGTTTTGAGTATAGTTCTATTTTGTTGACCTTTTTTAAAGGCCTAGAGATGAAGTTCTTGTTCTCTAGGTCCTGTTTTCCTCATTGCCTCACCGCTTGGTCCCTGACATTCCTTAAAATCACACTCAAACATAGCGGAATCACTTCACATTTGGTTTAAAAAAGAAAAAATCTATTGCATCACAAATGGGACATGTTATTTAAGTGAACATCCGTTTAGTGAAATAATCAAACAATATTAAATAAGATCATGAATCAAAAAGTCTACCAGTATAATTAAACAAAACATTTGTTATAAAAATCACAACATTTGTGACTCTGATTTTATCTTTACACAATCTTTTCTTTCTTAAATCATGATCTATTTTTAACAGCTTTTTCAAGTCACTCCTGGAGATATTCACGATTAAAATCTTACCACGATTCACTTAACGTGAGTGTATTTTATTTGGATCCACGATAAAATCATATATCATCCCATCCCTGGAATGAATATGTACTTTTTTTTATGCAGAGACATTCCTCTCCCCCGTGTATGTGTGCATCAGGCCAGTAGACCAGTGATTAACAAGCCTTTTCCGTGGCTAATCCACGTGACGAGTACAGGCAGCGTTTTCCCACAGCGGATCTGCCATTGAACATGAAATTATGTTTACGAGCCGAACACACGCATGCAGCAGCTATACGCTATCAGCTGAGTGACATCGCTGACCCACATTAAGAGACAGAGGGAGGGCAACGGAGCGGGGAGCAGGAAGCGTCAGGCTGCAGGAGAAACGGGCCGATACAGGCGGAGAGGGCATCTGAGGAGAACGAGGCGAGCAATTCAAAAGCATGGCCCAAATCAAAACCGTGCATGCTGGCATGTCTAGAGTAAGAAAGGGAGAAGACGTGAACTAATCAACCCGTCCCATCGTGATTTATAGAAATAATTTAAGATCACATCACCACCATACAACACACACACACACACAGCCTTTCACAAACTGGTCTTTAATGTTACGCCTCTGACAGTGAAAACGGCCTCACGAAACATTAAGCCTCTCTTTAACAGAGTGTCTGCATTGGTTAATTATAGAATTGTGCGTGAGCAGATGACTGCGTGCGTGCTTTCTTCCTTCTGCGATATCAAACTGCACTCATGCATATTAGGAGCCAGGAGGCTGCCAAAGCAACACTAAACCTGGGGCTACCCAATCCAGAAACCCAGTGTGCGGTCTAACAAAAGCCTTTATGGTTCACACTTTAGTCGTCTGGTTGGTGCTCTTTTCCCACAGCCACTTAGAAAGAGTGCAACAGCCAAATAAGCATCTATTCCCTCTATTCACATAAAATAAAGGTCAACGACATTACAAGCAACCAGTAATAAGAAGCGCAAAGTTCAGGATGTATTCCCTTGACCTTCAAAATTTCATCTGCCGCATTTCTGTCCGCCCGTGTAGAAATGACATCCATACACATTAATCAGACCGTATTCATCTTTACTGAGCCGAGAGCCACACACACAGTACCCCTCAGTATTTGAACGCAAAGCATCCTCATGAATGCTCATGCTCAAGTGTTTGCTCTTCACTCACTAACAGAGAGGTTATCTGCCCATTGATACTCGCTAATCCAATGTGACTGGCAGCTTTCAAGACCCTTCGTTCTTAAGCGCATATTTAAAAGGTGCAGGAAGCAGGTCATAAATATGGACGGGGGGGAGCAAAGGGCTATTTGCATTAGAGGGCTGAAGTGGACTTGGAGAGGCCACGAGGAGGTGGAGAGGGAAAAGGGGGGAACAAGGGATCAAGAGAGAGGGGAGAAAGAGAAGAGGCTCATGAGGATCTGGGGAGGAGAAGAGAGGATCAACAGGGACAGGCTTTGTCATGTTAAACTGCCTCATTCGACTCATGTTCTCCCTTTCCCCTCCCCTCTCCCTCGCTCTCTCTGCGGACAACACAATAGTCAATCACAGGGGGAACAGATTACGAGGGTCTGATCTTCTCAACTTCAGAGCGAGAGCATGATTGTGGAAGTGGGGGGAGGTCGAGAGTGCAGCGAGTGCAGCGCGACACCAACGTTTGACTGTGTTCAAGGATCCTGAATTATGTGCTTCCTCACCGCGCCGTTTCTCTTGAAATCCAGACACCCATTTAGGTGTCACTTCGTGTACTCGTCAAACACGAGTTAGAGCTAATAGTTAAAACCAAACTTGTAATTTACATCTGCCTTCAAGCCTCGGCAGGCGAACGCGCATTCCTGTACTGTACGTGAAACACATAACGACAACAGTTGCCGTCATAAATTAGCGCAACGTACCAATGTCAAGTTTGGAGTTGAAAGCATATCATTGTGGATGTAAGTGGAGGTATTTGCGGGGGTGTGGACAAGAAAACGCAGCATTATCCTGTCACTAGTCTGTTAAAGAGATCAATGATGCCGGGACCCGAGGAGGTTACTAGGTCAACACAGGGGTTAAAATGGCCGAAAACCCCCCGAGGATACAGCTGACATATTTAGAATAGTCAGACGCTGGGCAAACAAGCTAGCTGCACATTGATGAGACAGAAACAAAACAACAAATCATTCATACACACAGAGAAATGACTACAAATTCATAGACTGGAACTGCAACACCATGGCCAAACTCTTCAGCATAAAGTGACGCAGCTTTAAACACCTTCAGGCCCAGACGCAGCAAAGCGACATTCAAGAACAAGCAGCCAACTAAAAAGTTGCACTTGAACACACCACAAAGACTACAACTACCATGTAGTTTCTGCATCTGTGTGAGAGGAGATATCCCTCTTTACCAGCAGGTAATGGTAGTCTGTATTTGTCATTCCAAAAGGGAAACTGAAAGACCTTGGACTGCGGATACAAACCGTTGTTACGATACACATAACCTTTTCACATCACTCATCACTTACCTTCATTCCAGATGGTAAAAAACTAGAGCCACAGACACGACGCCGAAGGCCTGGAATTGGCCATCGGTCGAGCGTCGGGCCTGGTCTGTCAGGGCCTTTACACACCACCAGCCACTGCTTCCCAGCTCATGCCCCCTAATGATGACTGATGGCCCACATTTGATTCAGCTGTCTGATGTATAGCATCAGGGGGCTCCTTAGTGGGAGATTTGGGCAGAGCGAAGGGAGAGCGGGTGGGCGGGGAGAGGCAGACTCATTTGTCTTTAGTGTCGGTAATGCAAAAAAAAAAAAAAAAAAAATTAAAAGTGAGGTACTTGTCGATAGCAACGGGAGGTTGCATTAGCTCTGTGCTTAGGAAAAAAAAGCTGATGAAAGCAGGCAGAGTTATCAAGGGATCGCAGTGGGATGTTACTAGAATTTAATGAAGGACATGTTTAGCTTCCTCAGTTATGGGCTGTGCTTATCCCTTAGCCCCAAGTCGCTCTTTCTCGGTCTTTGTGTGTCTGTGTGTGTGTGTTGTCTGTGCCTCCGCAGACACTAATTTCCTGCATGGATCCCTGACCTTTCGATGTAGCCTGGGGGGAGCCATTTGATCGTGACACACACACAAAAACACACTCTATTTCCTGTGATGTGGCCGTCCACCAGCCAGTGGACTGGTTTTAGTGAGACGGGGTTGATCTCTCCCCACAATACCAGTCTTAACAATGTGAGCATATAAACAGTATGGGTTTTTCTTCATATTAAGGACACCATTTCTCTTGTAGCAGACTACTAAGTTGTTGTTTGGTTTGCCATTTCTCAAGATTATTACTACAATTTATCATATTTCTTTAGGTGCAAAGGAGCTTCAAATACACCCCCGCTGTGACGATATAACCGGCAGGTTTGCAGATTTAAAAGTCTATGTTCTTCAAAGGGCGGTTAATTATTTCTAAGGAACACTTAAATCAAAATACTCTGTGTCTCCATGTGTAAAGAGTTAGCGTGCCTCCTCCATCTGTAAGTGCATACGTGTGTGTGTAAACGATTGCATGCAGGTACAGGGCGACGCTCGCTGCCTATGCACACACAAGTAAGCAGCCGGGAAAAAAATGAGTGGGAGTAACCTGAGCCGAGCCCTCAGGTGAGCCCGGGTGTTAATGCTCCCACTTCTCCCTCCTGTCCTCTTTCCCTCTGGGGTCCAGTTAACCCCAGCTGGCCTCTGTCGACTGCTCCGTCTCTCTGCCTTGTGACTGGGGCCTCATAATGACCCTGGGGGTGACTGGGTGCCGTTTATTGCAACCCAGTTCCTCTGCAAGTAGGAACACACGCCTCTCCCAGTTAACTCTGTCCATTAAGCTAAGTGGGGCCTTTCAATTATTCAACAGCTTCCGATGTATAATTCAAGGGATAAGGGGACCCCATCATGAATAGCGACACACACAGGTGAGGAAAGATTACCGTACTTTCAATTCAGTGCTGATTATGATATTACACATCTGTAAGCTAGTGCGTTTCATGTGATGAAGGGGGGTTAGGATGGAACGACAATACTAACGTCAACCCGCGATGAATAAATAAACAGCGAGGGGGTAAGAAAGAGGACAAACAAGTTGAGAAGAGACGGATAAGAAGACAAAAAGAGAAGATGGAGAGTCACAGGAAGTGGGCTGCCAAGGGGACGAAGAGAAACTGATGAAGAGAGTGAAACTGTCATGGATCATAGTGAGAAAATGAGAAACGATCGCGTCGGAGACACACTGGTCCAATGTATCTTGATTTATAAATCACACCGAATTGAAAAAAACTGAGCTGAAAAGAGAGCGGGGAGAAGAGAGAGAATTAGGGCAGAGCATTCAAAGTGTGAGAAGGCAGCTTTATAGTGCTACACCCCCCCCCCCCCCCCCTCTCTCTCTCTCTCTCTGCTGTGTAGGCGTGGGTCCTGAGGGAGCCACCGATGTTAATACAGTTATTAAGCCTCTCCACTGAAGCCTGCCCCACCTCCCCAACCCTCAGCATCAAGGAGCTCTTTCTGCCTGGCAGGCAGCGGGCGAGCTCACTTGCTTCCACAATGAGATCAAACAGTCCCAAGTAGGCCAGCTCAGGGGAAGCCTGTGATGGAGCTTCCCGTTGAGCAGTGAGGGCAGGTGGGGTTGGGTATGTCAAGCCCGAGGAGCATCCCAGCAGGCTTTAGGGAAGGGGAGAGGGGGGGTGGGGGGTAGGCTTCAACCTTGCTGCAGTTCCTCATTCCCTTCCTCGTTCTTAAAAGTCAGCTGACCAAGATTCCCATGCATGTCTTCCTGGTGTTGGGAGCCATGAAGGGCTCTTCTCTCGATAGCACCAGCTGCGAAGGCTGATTAGAGGTAAGTGGGGAAAGCGAGGCTGGGTGGCCGGGTTAGGCGGTCTAGGGAAACCCTCTTTGAGTGCAGATGGGGATCCTAGCCGGTCACCACTGCAGATGAGTGACGTGTGTAGGTGCGTGCGTCTAATCGCTGCATTACATCCAATCCATAATTCACACGGGGCAGAGAAGATTAGTATTGCTACTCTTGCCTGTAGCCAGGAGGAGCAAATTTGGGCAGCCATGCAGCTTTGCACGCAAAGGTACTAAGTAAAAAAGCACTGGCTGGCCTAAGCCGCCATCTGTCTGCCCTCAGTGTTACATCTCTATAGCGGAAGAGGCTCAATTTTGTGCAAGCTAAAACATGATGAGGCTGGAGAGTGGAAACAGGTTTTTACGAAGGAAACTGAGCCGAACACATTAAGGTTATTAAAACACCGCTGAAAAACAGAGATTATACACGGGGCCTTTGTCTCATATTGACACCCGATACAAAATGCAGAAACGAGAGGAGTGAAGAATGGATGAAGAAATAGGCACGATAAAGACAACCGCTAAATAGGACGGGGATATAGGTCATTCTGTACCAGACTCAATTTGCCAACGCTGGCCTGTTGGCAGCCATTGGACACCGGCCAAGGCTCCATCAGTCGCACTAGAACACTAATAATATCAGTCACTCTGCCAAACCCTCTCTGTTGTCTCTTCCCTTATTTCCCTTCTTTTCTTCACCACTACTTTTTCAGAACAAAAGGGCAAAAATCCAGAGGCCAAAAATGACATTAAACCCCCTGAAAGGCTTCACCGAGATTATTGTTTGAAAATGCCAGCATCTCCTGGAGAAGCCGCCCCCCCCCCCTCTCCCAGTGTCTGAGATCTCTCTCTTGCTCTTGCTCCCCTTCCCTCCCTCTCGTTTTCTTTCAGCTGAGAGGTGCTGACAGCCCAGACACAATAATCCAGCTCTATTGTGAAACCGCCACAGTGGCAACGGCGCTGTGCAAAAGGTTTGCCTCATATGGCGCGAGGGCAAAGTGGGGTGTCACGTTGTGGGGGTGGCACAGAACAGCACCGCCACAAGCGAATGGAGCGGGGCTGGTCACCAGTTACTAAAAGGGCACCACGCTGTATGACTTGGTTCAAACTGTTGTCACCTTTTTTTATTTCCGAGGCAGGAGCCGAAACGGAGAGGAGGGTAAAACCTAGCTGTCAAAGGGCTCCCATACTTTGATTTCATCTTACCTTCCTCTCTGATCACAGCGGCGTCGCTTGGCACGCCGAACAAAGAAGCGATTGTGTGCAAATGGTGAAGCATTTAGACGAAGACTTTGGTCAAAAGAAAGCAAAAGCACAACTGTGAAATGGCAACTAAATACATAATTTAGACTCGTCTAATCATACCTTTGAGCTAAACTGATGAACAAACGCCTCTCCTCATCCTCTCTTTCCTACCCGCCCGTCGTCTTTTTTGGCCGACTATAAAAAGCTTTCCTCGGGTTGCCGTTAAAAATCCCGTGGAATAACAGAATGTGCCCTCTCCGTTCTAAGTGATGCATGGCTGCATATTTCCCCATCAGCCCTCCCCCTGCCCCAATCTGAAAGGAACATCCAGGCTGTCGGGGCTTTTTGAAAAAGAGATGAAATGAGGAAAAGACATTTGTGTGTCTAGTTTCAGAGAGGAGGGCCCATGTCCTCCTGAGGGCTTATATCTTTCCCAGGGCATTGTCTCTGGGAATGAAATGAAACCAGGAACTTGCAGCAAAGAGGCTTGTGACATATTTATTTTTCCCAGAACAATGACCACTCCTCAGCGTCTGACATGACCACTTAATTATTGTGATATCTACCAAGCAACTATCTCCCTCTCTCTCTCTAAGCCAAGGTACTTCACTAACAATGGCCCTGATAAGACACTACAGGTCGCAGCAAAGGTTAGACAATACGTCTCTGTGAAATGAAGAGGCCGCTTGATATCAGAGCGCGGCCCCCTTTTTAACACACAGTGACTCTATTCACAGCAAACATGATCCAGTTCTTTCAGTCTTTTTTACACTTCACCTCTTTTAACCTACACGTGTTCGGAGCTGCTCCGCTACAGGGCACGTCTCAGTTCACACACCGCTAATATCACAAACAGGATTACAGGGAAGAAGCCGCCCGTAACCTGAGCCGTCAGGCGAAACATGCCGTCCCATCCGTCACTATCCAGCACTACGCTCTTCCTTCCCACCTCCGCCGCACTGTTGGCAGTCTATTTCATCCTGGTCCCAGGTGGGCCTTTAAGAGTCAAATGTCAGAGGCCGGGCTCCAGACCAGACACGTAATGAATATGAAATGATTCAGAGGGGCTGTGGGAAAGATCAGACAGTGGCGTCCAGACAGACCGAGCTCCTCTGTCACTAAGTGGGACCAGATTGAGCCGGACTTGGCCAGGATGACATGAGAGAGAACCGAAGAGGAGCAGACACACAATATGGATATCTAAAATTACTTTAGAAAAGCTTCCATAAATCAAGACGCACAGAAGGGGCTTTTCTGCCTCCAAACTTGCCCTGTGTGCACCCGGGGGGCATGATAAAGACACCAACACCAAGTCTTATGAAAGGCAGGTAAATAAGGACTCAGATTATGAGCCACAATGAGATCATCCGATACACGGAGAGATCTCTTGTATCTTAAGAGCTGGCCTGTCAGCGCTCTCTTCTTTCCTGCATGAAACACAAACATTGAGTCAGGGCAGAGTGTTCGCTCCTGCTCCTTAGTTAACAACGCTGACTGAGACGCCAGCAACACGGGGCTATTTTTTGCCCAGGCAGCAGAAGAACGGCCAGGCTTGTGTATTTTTAGCCCACTAACCTCTACCCTATATCCTCGGCTGTCCCACTCTCTAAATAGAAGGGCATTCCGTTGTGTTGCGTTAGTGTGTGTGAACTAGCCCAGGTGTACACGGTTACACATCAGTTACATCCATGTGATGTTAACACGGATCCCCAGCGGGGGACTCGGGATGAGTACGTCGGCGGCAGCAGCAGCCCTTTGCTTTGGCCTAGAGCGAGTGGCCCGAGAGAGAGAGAGAGAGACAACGTGGCTGAATGGGAGAGGATGAAGCAGGCAGTGGTCCTCGGCAACTGATGAAACAAGGCAACATTCCATGTAATCACTCTATATATAGCGGATGTTGGAAAAAAAGGGGGGTGGGGGACGGTGGAGGGCAGGAAATCTTGTAAAATGTGAGGAAAAATTAGGGCAGGCGAGCATTAAAGATTAATCGTGACACTGACCGCCCGGCTCGGGCTTGCCATGCGGTGAATGCCACCATGGAGATGGGAAACAGAGAGGGAGAGAGAGAGAGAGATATAAAGTGGGAGAGAGAGAAAGGAGACACTTTGGGAATGAAAATGCCTCGCAGATGAATACTGGGGTGATGAATGTCCCTGGTTCAATACCCCGATGAATTTATGTGTGTTCCATTATGAGAGGGTGGGGATGAAACATGGAGGTAGGGCAAGAGATGGGAAGAGGAGAGAGAGGCCTCTCTCAATGTGCTGGTGAGCTAGCCATGCAGAGCCCATTGCGAACAAGCCATCTGTAGAGATAAGTAAAGAAGTGATTACAACAGGCCCAGCTCAATTTCTGACAGTTGAAGCTTGACTGCCCCCGTAGAGCCGAATTGATTTAAATGAAGAAGCTATGAATATTTTAGAGGGGCGAACCCTCCTTTAACCTGCACCGTTTCGATCTTCCTCCCACCCCCATGTGTGTGTGTGTGTGTGTGTGTGTGTGTGTGTGTGTGTACATAACAGGACAGACACGGGAGGAGACTGTAATTATTGATAGTGAGATTAAGGCCCTGTGTCACAATATCTGCAGTCAGCTGCCTTCTTTAAGCCCCGATGAATCAATGACACTACCTAGGTCTTTTCAGTCTGCCCTGCTTTGTTCATCAAAGTGGGCTTTGCAGTGTACACAAACCCTTGTTTGTGGATTTAGCGTCAAACTAAACTGGTGTAAAGTACTCTCTGACTGATGCCTCCAGGCTAATTCTCTCTACAAACAAGCTGGGACCCATTGGTGGGGTCTGAACGTGTGTCCATAAAAAAAACAGCCCCAGACAAAAATACGCTTAAGTTCTCGTTACGGAGTGATGCTGCAATATCCCACCCTCAGGAGAAGTTAAAAGTTGCCAGTCAGCTGCAGTATTGTTTGTGCTTGTCCAAATGCCAGTTGTTCTGCCAGCGTTCAAGGTGACAGGACCGCACCCACTCATTACACTTTAAAAAGAAAAATAACTGAGGTGACGGGAACGATCGAATAAAAAACACTGTTCCATTGATGCTGGATACATTGAACCATGGCGGACATCCAAACGTGAGGGCATCTGTAATTTGTACGCGATGAATCGCATTAAGAAAAAAATAAAGAAAAGGGGGCAGCAACAGCTTTGAAGGTTGGTGGCAAGGTGTTGTTTTGGGAGCGAGTGATGGCAGGTTGTGAAATGCTGCCCTGCGGCCTTTCCCAGGAGAGCGACGGCAGCGGCGTTGAACTCTGTTCACCCCCTTGCCATTACAAACATACCTTGATGACAAAATGTGTTATTGATGTTCACCTGAAGGTGAAAGCAGGCGTGTTTCTGTGGACATACTGATCTCTCACACAAACACGCGCACACACACACACACACTCATTATCCATGGCGTTCCAGGCGTTCAGGCTACTAAATCACTGTCGCCCTTCGTTGAAAGGGGTTAGGCAGACGTGGCACAGCGAGGAGACTGCCTGACACTTCCCCTCCTTGGAAGAACGGGGGGGGACGTTGACTCGCCGCTGTCCATCCATCCTGCCAGCTCCATCAAGTTGGGATCAACAAAGCCCCGGGAGGAAAGGTCCATTCTCTCATCAGCCTGTCCATGAAAGCACCAAGGCCCACGGACATTACAGAGCATGCAGGAAGTAGTACGAGGCTCAGGGACTTGGCATTGACAAAGAAATATTATGGCCTGGAATTTGCATTACTGCTCTATGTCCACAAACTCACAAGCTGTAATTTTTTTACAAAAAATGTAAGCAGCTTTGCCAATAAATCCTGAGCGGCTTGATTGAGAAAATACATTCTGTACTTTATGTTCTCGATAGACGACCTTTCCTCCAGCTGTTTACAACAGCAACCTCCCCTCAATGTCAGAACTTGCCAGTACTCTGGCCAGTTCTGTTCGGGGACAGGACAATCCTCTATTTATACTCGCTTGTTCGTGTTTTTCCCAAATTCACAGCAAATGCTTGCCAAATAAAATCTGCATGTATAAATAAAAGAGGGGGGTGGTGGTGTTGATAATCGCAGCTCTTTCACAAGGCCAACGCCAATCTGCTCGCTTGCACAACGTCCAAACACATCACCCACAGTTTTCCGTGTTGATGTCGATCAGCACAAACAATAGGGATGCTCTCGCTGTGCCGTCTTGATGCCGCAGCCTCCAAGAAAGCCAAAAGAGAGACCACAGGGGTTTGCACTTCACCAGCAAAGCTCCAACCTTGTGCTTTTTTTTTTCCTCTTAAAAAAAATGCACTCCTACCAACCTCTCCCTTCATCATTGCCCAAAATTGCTCCTGCTCTTACAGTCCGTTGCACCAAAAAACAATAAAATGCCATCTGTTTTTTCTTGGGTCGCGTCTCCTGCTAGGCAAAAGGACTTCCGCACTTAAATACCACATGAGTCAGATTAAGCTGCCAGTCACTTGCCCCTCAGACACATAGCGTTCGTGTCCAATAGCCCACTTGGCAGGCTCTGCCTTCAGGAGACAGACTAGCTAAAGCTCGACCTCCTCTCTGCCTCGTCTACTCTCTATGGAAATCCCTGGTGACTGCTTTTTTTTCTGTACAGTGGACAGCTTGAGAAAAAAAAACAAAGAGCAAAAAGCCTATGGGCCGGTGAGCATTTAAGCCCACCATGCAATCCCTCTTTCCTTCATACCCCCCATTTTTTAGTGTGTGACAGTCATGTGAACAAGGCCATGCACATTCTTTCATGCATGAGCCCATAATTGCTGTAAGGATTCTGACAGGCACTCAGTGAAAAAAATCAAATGCATTTAATCTGCGAGACGGAAAGCCCCTTTCCCCGTAAAGATTCAGCATTGTTGCTCTGAATAACTGGGTCGTAAGCTTGCTGACACCGCCTGTGTGCAGACAAACCTGCGCCGACAGCCACTGGATGGCAACAGTCAAACCGCTAAAGTGGCAGCATATTCTAAAGAACTAATAACACTAGGGATGAAGTGTCCATATGATCTGGATTTGTGCCCAGTCGCTTAATAGGTCCAGGAGGCCGTTTCTTCCAGAGAAGATGTCATTGAGTGCACTCTTAAAGTCAGAGCGCTCCTCTGCAGAGTAATGAATAGTTAGACCCAATGTGGAGAGGTTGAAAAAACGAAGAAAAAAAAAGTTAAACTCCACCAGCAATCTGTTTCCAAACCCACGTGCAGAGGATAACATACCATGAGCTACCGTCTGTGAAGTTTGTATTTTAGAAAAAGAGTCCAGAAAGAAGCCAGCAGATATTTTTGGGGATTGTCTCGTGCTTTTTGGCCCGACTGCTTTGAGTTCTGCTTTAGAAAGGAGGTGAAAAAACTGAAATCTCACTCTGTTTCATCTATTTGGTTTTCTATCCCGATGATCCAATAAGCCTCCGAGCCACGTGATGACACTAACCAATGTTATGTGCCCCCCCACCCCACCCAAACACTACTCCCTGCTTGTGCACTAAATTTTTCATTACATTCAAGCAGTAAGGCAAAGAGCAGCTATGCTACCCCCCACCTAACACACACACACACACACACACACACACACACACACAATGTGGAGCCGAGTAGGGATCAGAGGTCTTTTCCTGGGCCAAACCCCCCGGTCTCCCTCAGACGGGCTCACATGGTTTGAATCAATGCTGCCACTAGAACGCTTTAGTGGGTCTGTTCGATAAATACTGCGAAGCTCGCTGGATATCTGCTTTGAAAAACGTGTGCCAGCTGCGCTTACTGTCTAGAGGAATCTCCAATCTCGTGCAAAATAAATAAATAAATAAATAAAAAGCAGCAAAAAAGAACAAACAACACATATTTTGAGCATGTTTGTCATTGCTGCCAAACATCAGAAATTCCCGTTTAAATTCCCCTTTGTCGTGTGTTTCTATAGTCTTGAGACGAGGAGGAAATTGGCCCTTAAGAGCCTGCGGAGAATCCTGCCTTTTACACTCCTTCAGCTGTGAAAGACAACAGAGCTATCTCTTCTGCAAAGGCCCTGCTTGAGCTTTGTGCGGCGCAGCTCCTTTGAGCTAAAGAATAGGAACGGCCTCCTCGATACTTTGTTGTTGCAATAAAACTCTCTCTTATTGTGGCAGGCGGCGTATCAGTAAACTGAAATCTCCCATGACTGGCGGTGGTTACTTGATCCAAGAACAGAAAAAGGGAGAAGAAAAAAGAAAAAAAACCCTCTAAAACAAGCACCACAGTGAATCACTTATCAAACTAAGTCGTACTGAAAAGCATCATCAGATGCTGTGCTATTTTTAGACATGGCGGAAAAGCCCGTCTGGCACATGAGCCTAAAAATGATCATTTCTGGTTGCATTTATCAGAATTATTATTATTCTAACATTCACATGTATGTTCTGTATTAAGATAATTGATTTGAACGTCACGTGGTACAAAAGGCCATTCTTAGAGAACACTGTGTCGTCATGATCCACCCCCAGTCTAGCTACCTGATATAAACCACTGGTTTAAAATACATTTCATTGGATTGGCGCGTCAGATATAGACGAGAGCGTCCGGTCGAAGAGGCCGCGCTGCTCAGGAACGCTGCTGGCACCGCCGGTGCAGATATCCAGATTACCAGAGGAAACCGACGGATAACACTGGCAGGAAAGTTTGATCTGATTAACGTTGGCTGTGGCTCGCAGGACCTCGTTTGCATTAAGTGCATATTTCGGGAACGCGAAAGCTTTTGGTATAACGTGGTCTGGATGAGCGCGCCGCAGCCTCGCAGACGTTTCTTAGAAGAAGAAGAAAAAGAAACCCAGCCGGGGCGCACACAGAGGCAGAGGAGGGAGGGAGAGACGAAAGTGGGTCAAGTATATATAATGCAGTTATGAAGCTCAGTGGTGAGAACATGCAACGCTGTTTGGCACAACCCATCAGGTTTGTATCATAGATACTGTAACAATAAAGACCTAATGACGTTAAATAAAAAACAATCATGACACACAGGCAAGCGTGGAGGCTTTAACTTCCCCGGTTAGTGGAATGAAGTTGAGGAGGCACCTACAGTGATTGGAGCCGTTCCAGTGCTGGTTCCTGATGGACGTGCTGTAGGGATGGGGCGCACCGGGCACCAGTCCTTTCTCCGGGATCAAGCATCCTCGGCTCTGGTTGTAGTAATCCATCATTAAAAACGGGTTCGGGCTGGGATTCAGACCCACAACGTCCACGCTCTCATACATCATACGGAGCAGGACGATGGCAGGGGGTTATTGTCAAAAAAAATAAACAAACAAACAACAAAAAAACTGCAGAAAAACGCGAGAGGGTTTTTCAGCGGGGTGAAACTGCATTAAAATCGGAGGTAAGGTGGTAAATCCAAGCACAGCGGGAACATTTCAACGTTTGGCATCTTCTCGCGGCGCTCTATTGATCGAAACCCCCTCAGAAAAAAAAACCCGAGGAGTGAATCGGTGTCTGAAACGAGCCTTTAATCGTCTGCGCTCAATTTGGAGTCATGATTTTCACACAAAAAAAGAGCAGTCTGCGTGGCGTCCAACGCAACAACGCGGCCGGGAATGTGCACTTAATAACTTCAGCGGAATAGATCGGTCTTTTCGGCCTGTGAGGCTGTATCCACCACCATAAAGAGGGAAAAAACAAGCCGATATGTGTGGTTTAAATCCAAAGAAAACACAAATCTCCCACGCCCGCGTCACGACAACACGGGGGGAATCAGCGGCGCGGAGATCGGGGGAGGAAATTCCGTCTAGTTGCAGTTCGTCCTTCGGGTTACGGTGGCTTGTCCCGTCTGCGCCCGCCGCTGGTGGACTCCTGTCAGCCCCGTGGATGAACCGGTCTCCCTCCGTGCGCTACAACAACCGGCGGCTTACCTCGGTGAGACCCAGCTCTCCGGTATCCCATGAAACACGCCGCGCAGCCTTGTTTGTATTCGGGGGGAGAGAGAGGAGAGAGACGCCTAAATCATTCCCACACCAAATCGTGAAGCTATCATGTTCTGCAAAAAAATGTGACAAGGCACAGCAGCTGAAGGCTTTGGCTCCACCCCCACTAGGCTCGTTTTTTTCTCTCCCCTTCCTACCCCTCGCTCTCTTTTCATGCGTTTGCTCCTCCCACGTTTAACCCCTTCAGGGACGTCACCGTGGATCTCCCTCTCTCCAAACCCGGGCCCTGCCCCCCCTCCCCCCACCGGCTTCTCCAATTTAGGTGCGGGGGCTTTAAATAAAAATGTATTTGAGGACGTGATTAAGTTATATAAGCTCAGTAATGAGTCCTTCATATCTTTACACCGGAATTCATTGACTTAATGAGAGCCGCACCAGACTGTATCGCTCTCTCGCTCTTTTTTCCTGGAAGTTCCCCTCTATGTTCTCACTCTTTATTTGGGGCTCCTCCTTCCAACTAATTTGACCCTTTCCCCCCATGCTCTCATCAGTCCCTACCCTCAGATTTTTCTCTCCCCCAGCCCTGTCTTCCTAATTTGCCTAATGCTATGCGGCTGAACTTTTCCTGAACCCAGGAAGAAGTAGGCAGCCTCACCTCCTGGTGACCCACTGGCTGACTCGGATTCGCCTTTCTGGCTCACTCTCATCCCACATTATTCAAGGTTTCCCACCTTGTACGCTCGGTGCGACGGCATTGCACTGCCCAGATAGAGGCGCCATAAAGTAACAAAAGTGTCGCCCGGTCACGGTAAACGACGCTTAACTTTTCATCGCAGCGTAGTGGAATCAAGTCCAGGAAGTTGTTTGCGTCAGACTTGCACCACCTCCCTATTAACAATGTTACTCCACCTATACTCTGCAACATTCCATGCAACATTGTTGCAACTTGTTATGCCAAAGCTGTCACAGCAGGACACCAAACGCATTGATATGTCCTTTTTCCGCAGTCAGGTGATGCAAATGACAATGCTGAAAGAGGGGCGTTCACGGCCCTGCAAGAAAACATAAACACAAACACCTCACCGACCTCACGTCGGGGTGTTGACAGGTAACCTGAGCCTTTCAAAAACATTGACCTGTGATTGTCATGTGATCTGGAGTACAGCTGTCGGCTCAAGTCGCCTTGCGCATGTTCAGCGGTGGAGATTAAGGTCAAGCACCTACTAGATGTAATTTAGAGGACAGGCTAGTTTTTTTCACTATCACACTTGCTGAACTGAAAATCAAGCTTTTATTTCAAACTTTTCTTAATGGACCTGACATGCCCACTTGGAGAGAAAACACTAGCTACATAAATAGCCTAGATATAAATGATCTGCATTAAAGGTGGAAATGGCCAGAAAACCTGTGTGATTTATGTTGTAATCTACACCGCTGGCTGAACAATGCTCCTCCTCCTCCCCCACTTTCCCTACACCTGAGCCACAGGCCACAGCTGGGTCTGACCAACACGGTTTCTGAGAGGGATTATCTGCATGGAGCCTGGCAGGGGGGCTTGGCCCGCTCCGCCCCGACTGACTGTGACACTTATTTAATGCAGGCCCCAGTGTGTTTACCCTGCCTGATAAGAGCCCAGTGTGCAGGCCTGGGCCGCGGCGACCCCTCGCCTGCACTGATAGCGTAGCCACACATTCCTTGACAGGATTAGTCCTATGAGTAATGGCTGTCAGAAAATGCTAATTTTCCCGGCTCTGTTTTCTTCTCCAAGGGGAGAGCATTCATCCTCGGGTAATACACTGTGATCGCATAAAAGCTAAGAGATAACGGACTGTTGATCATTGCTTATTATGGAGGGGGAAAGGAAGAATACAAGATTAGACATGAAGTCCTTTAACCACAGCTTTCTTGTATTTGTTTTTAAATGGAAAAAGTCACTTTCTCATCCTTAAAAGGGGCTGAATGTTTTCAGGTGCCTAAGATGACCTTAAATAGATCTGAATGATGAATCGATCATGGTGTATTTTCATTTTCAGGATAATCGTAAATATAGTCACAAGTGACTTGAAAAAGATGTTGAGCTCATTATCATAGTAGCGGAGTGAAAAATAGAGCCTGATTTAACAACAAACATACATTAAAAAAAAACGTATTATTCATAATCATCTTATTTAAGATTGTTCTATAAGAATTCTATAACAAGGATGTCTAATATAAAAATGTTTCTTAACACCATGTAAAAAGTGATTTTAAGAGTTTTAAGCATAATTTGATGATTATCGGGAAAATATCATAAATCGCAATTATTTTGATCTTGACATGACATTTTAATATCTCCCATGCCGAGTCACATAAGGGATGTATTACATCACGTTGATGGAAGAATAAAGTGCTGGTTTAGTGCCAGGTGGTGTCTAAATGTGAGTGACTCATCACAAACAAGCACACACACATACACATGAGTGTAAGTGCTCATAGACACACTTAACAATTGGTGCCATGACTGTAAGGAAAGTGAGAGCGGTCAGTCGTTTGTTTTGCATCTTCATGACTGTAAATTAAAAGGACAAAAAAGAGTCACAGGAGGTTTCTCGGCCCGTGTAAACACACCAGTCCAGGTGGCTGCTCCGGACCCAGCATCAATAAGCACCACACTCCTAAGAACACAGAAAAGTACTTTGGCGGGAAGCAAAGCCGGGGAGAATGAGATTGCGTCTCCAGCCTCGGTTACATTCAGCTTTCAAGGTGCTGTTGCATAAAATCCAAGGCAAACCGATGAAAGGCTCTGATTAAAGCAGCATTCAGAAGTGGAGGCTTTTCAGAAAACAGATGGTTATAGAAGTGCGTATAGAGGGATACCACCAGTGGTAAACATAGCAACTTGATTCTGAGAAAATCTGGAGCTGAGCGTCCAGCGAAGTTGGGGGAGTGGGGGAGGAGGGTTTTAGGAGGGTATTCAAAGAGTTTTATGGGTAAGGGCGGAGAGGAGATTGCTGGCTGGACCTTGAGGGTGTCAAACTATTTTTACTGCCCCACTCTCGTTCTTTCTTAGCTCAATCTGGGGTGTTAGGACGCAGTAAAACGTGCTCTCCTTGCCATTCCTCCCCCAAGGAGATATCCAGGTCTGTCACGCTGTGGGGCAACACATGCTGTCTGCATGTCAGCAGTATTATCCTATGACTGTGATGATCTGCACCGTAATCCCCTCCGCCCCCGCTCAAACCCGTGGCAGGGGCCCAGCAGCCAACTTCCTCATGCCACCAGGCTCACGTCTCCCTCGGGTGCACGTCGGCGTGTGTTTATTTCTCAGCGTGTGTGTGTGTATGTGTGTGCCGAGGTGCATGTTTGCTTTCAAGTCTACCTGAAACTACCACTCTGTTCCCCTTGCTGCCATTACGGTTTCTGTGTGTGTTTGTTTGCACAGCTGGTTTTGTGCAGCCCGGACAGGCAGCACCAGCCAAACCCAACAGCTGTGCTCCCCGACAGCGAGCCAATGTGTAATGAGGGCCCGACCCTTCGATGTGAGAACAAGCTGCAGTTATCGATGAACACTGTACCGCTTCCACCTCCTTTCTGTCAGTCTACTGCACACACATACACACACACACACACACACACACACTAAAAGCATGACCCCAAGTCAAACTGTTCTATAGATCTCTACATCGGTGCTTTGCTATCCTCAGTGTGTGTGACTGTCTTTTCTAAAAAAAAAGGACCCTCTTAGTGGCTGCAGGGATTTTGTGAAAGCTACCCCCCCTGTCATTATCCCTTTAATGTCCCTCTGACAGCAGATTCCAGCATTTATGGTACAGGCCTATATCTGCCCATAAAGCCTTTTATTGTTTAGCCCAGCTCTATGGTGGCCGTAACCTGGTTTTCCCATTTTTTATGGGACCTTCACTATATCACAGGGGGGAGGACAAAGCTGCCCACCATCGGTGTTTACCAAAGTATGGCCTACTCATAAATCCATCATGGCCGGCGGCATTCTGGAAATACCTCAGCTCAGGGAGAGAAAGAGAGAGGAGGAGGGGGCGTAGCTTATTGTAAAGCTTGTAATCGTCCACACTCTACGGCCTTGAGTTAGAGGACCCATCTCCGCAATGATCATTAGGTCTATGTTCCCCGTGCACAGTCCATCACTCAGCAAATCAAGGGAAAATTGCTATGGATGTTACCCTGGAGGAAGGATATCTCAATATCAGTCATCCCGGACTTGGAATGGCCCCCCATTAGCTGTCAAAAACAGGGAGATATTTAGTACATACGGATGGACACACTGCTAATTCAATTAAGAAAGACAAGAAGGACAGAGAATGAAACACAG
Source organism: Chelidonichthys spinosus (assembly GCA_029853015.1). Taxonomy (NCBI): domain Eukaryota; kingdom Metazoa; phylum Chordata; class Actinopteri; order Perciformes; family Triglidae; genus Chelidonichthys; species Chelidonichthys spinosus. The sequence goes on from CM056842.1 coordinate 7,667,670, forward strand.
AGCAACCTAGAGGGAAGCTAGAACCGACTAAACAGTATGAAGACTGCAGAAAAAAAGTGTTGTAGTATTGAAAAGGTCAGGATTCTTTCAGTAGAATAAGTTGTGTTTGCTGAAAGTATAAATCAGGAGGCCAGTGATGTCTGGATTCAAATAACTGCCTACATTTAGGAATTACTTATGTTGGTAGAGAAGTAAGTTTTATTAAATTCATCTAAGAACTGCAGATTTCCCAGTTGAGCTCTGGTATTTCACCACTTCATGCCGAAAGTGTGGGTCCCGATTCGCGAAGGAGAGGAGTACATTTTTTTTACGTGCCATCTCAGTGATAAAGATAGAAAGATAGATATATATAGAAAAGATTTTTAAAAAAGGGTAAGAAGCAGGCATGAGGTATAGTGTGAGGAGGCTTTGGCAAAGAGATGGTCTGCACCAGGAAAAGCACAGAGGGAGAGTCAGACATGAAGAGAATTCACTGTTGCAATAACAACTCAATCTACATCCTATTCATCTACGCATGACACCATTCATTTCTCCACACAGGTTCTGGACGGCAGCCTCGACCTCGTGGCCTGAACTCACGGAAAAAGACAGACCAAGTGAGAAGCTGAGGGAGCAGGGAAAAACCCATCTTCTTATCACACTTTCAAGCTTTGATTTTGCCAATCTTCCCCAATTTGAGTAGTTTCATGTCTCTCTAACAGAGATCACTGCTGTGTGGGTGTCGAGGCAGCGTGTTTAAACAAGCAGCTCTGTATCGCCAACATGCTGCCTCCTCTCCACGGCATCCTCTCTCTCTCGCTGCGTTCTCGCTCTCCAGTGTCTGAAGTGCGGCAGAAGGCCGCTTTCCCGTTTTCCATTCAGAAGTGTGATGATCGGGGTGGCCTGGAGGGGATATGAGAGGAGGTTGTGGGGGGAGGAGGAAGTGGTTCGCTTTAAGTGGATTGCCCTCAGTCTTGTTGTGCCCAGCCTAAAGCATTATAACGCCTCGGCAAGTGACCCCCACTTGAGTGGTGCCCCTAACACCCACGCCGGGCAGGGCACGCTGATTGTTGTGCTTAGTACAAAGACCCAATGTGTGCCATGAACCGCGCAGAGGTTGGATAACTGCAGGCCGAATGTGCAGTCAACACTCACGGAAACGGTTGTGTGTGCACACGCGTGTGCGTGTGTGTGTGTATGTGTGTGAGTGATACAGCCCTAATCCCGCCTTTGCTCTTTCATGAAACGGACCGCTCTCTCCTCAGCACACGTGCCTGTTGCATCCTGCGTTCCCGTGTTCTTAAGTGCGTGTACGTGCGGCGCTCGTGCCCGTGTCCGTCGCCGTGCAGCGACGTGAAATGTCGGAAAAGTGCCGAGCTGGTTCAGATGTTAATGAAACATGTGAAATCCCCTGCTTAGCCAGCAAGTTTGGAGCTGGGGGGACAACAAAGGCCCGCGGGAGAGCAACAGACTGCCGCGGCTCAGAGAATGACAAATGCCCCTGCCATCGTCACCACTGTGGCCCCTGTTACCCTGCCTTTTATAAAGGGGGGGATCTCCCTCATTCTAACCTGGGGAGGGGAGCAGGAGGAGGGTTAATGGAATGGATGACTCCGCCACATTAAAAGAGAACAGAGCAGAGCGATGAGGTTGAGGGAGGAGGAGTCATCAGCATTTCAAAAGAATGAGGCGCAGGGAATGTAGATGGAGCCGCTACCCCTCTTTCTCTGCCATCTCTCACCCTCTCCGTTATTGTTCACCCCACACCCCTCCCCTATGTGTGTGTGTGTGTGTGTGTGTGTGTGTGTATATATATTTATATGTATGAAAGAGATGAGTTAATTGGATGAGAGGCAGCCCCTTTTACCCACAAGTCCCAGAGGTGCATATGGGTCAACTTCATCCGAGAGCCGAGGACAACCCTGACAGTGAAACGTGCCCCATCAGAGCGCAGATTTTCATTGCGCTGTGGTTTGTGTTCCGCAGTCAAAAGTGTCGCTCAGCTTAGCCACAGGCTTTGTCAACAAACCCAGAGTACTGCTGTGAAAATTGATATCAATGTCAAACTTTTTTGCCCCCAGGCCCACTGACTTGTCCCGCTCTTGATATTGAGGCAGTAACAGCAAAGACAAACTCTGGAGGAAAATAGGGAAGTACTGAAAACATGACCGACATCATGTGGCTTATGATACCCATCGGGCAACACAAAGAGACGTTTGTGCTCCTTCCGAAGAATATTACAAATATCCTCACACTCTCAGTGACCGATGATTCAAGGTCTACAAGTTAGAAGATACATTCAATTTATTAGTTATTAATATGTCACTTTTGTTTGTTTTTCCACTCTCATAAATGTAAGAAAGCTTAAAATAAAAACACTTTAAGTCATCCAACACTGAAGTTGATCAATTCAGCACTCCATCTGCTTTGAAACCGATAGAAATGAAGCTCAGCAGTCACTATGGCTACCCCAACCATCTGTGTTGTGCACCCATAGAGAGGGGAGGGGCTCAACAGTAAGTAAATAGGCTAATACAAAAAGTGAATGGCTCAGAAGGGCAGATCATTAGCTGGCCACATCTTACCATTCTCTGTGTGATACCAGGACAGGAGGGGGGTTGATACATGGAAACAGAAGCCTGATAATATTTAACCAGCGGCGATCTATCATCAATCTGGACTCGCCACACCCCCGCAAGCCCCCCCACACACACACCACATCATCAGTCCTCGACCCAGCTCTGGCCTATTGTCATTAAAAACCCCAGTTCCTTTTCACTCCTTATTCAATATTTTGGAGCCATTGTTCCACCTTACATGCCCCCTCTGAACTACATTACTTCTCCCACTCTGTGGTGAAAGGAGAGGCGCAACAGCCAGAAAAAAAAAATCACAATATCTTATAGTGTCAGCAGCAACAAAAACATTGGGTGGCTATGGCAAAAGTTTAACTTTTGCATGAATTCTCGAGCGCAAACTCCAAGGTGAAGCATGGACGCCTTCACACTATCACCCCTCGTACTTTCACATGCAGACACACACACAAACAGTGACCCTGTGGGCTTTGCTGGGCTCTTTGAATGAAAAAGAGAAGTCATTTATCCGACTCATCCTCGCTGCACCTCGCAGCACCTTTTAAAAACACTCTTTATTCCTTTCTAACGCTAAAGCTGCACCACACTGACAGCATGATGGAAAGCCCCATTCTCCCTCCCTTTCTTCCTCTCTCTCTCTCTCTCTCCTTCTCCCCGCTGTCTCTGGAGCTCCTCCTGTCTTTCCATCCTTGCTGCCAACAATCCTTGCAGGAAAATGAAGGCCAAGCTTCAGTGACAATGTAAGAAAGTGTAGGTGTGTGTGTGTGTGTTTTTGCAGATGTTTTGACATGGATCCCGTGTGTGTTTGCATGCTCAATCCGGGGGTAAAAGTTGCAGCAGTACAACGTGTAAATCAGTTGACAGCTGAGCTTGCTTACTTATGGAGGTGAGAGCAGGAGTGCTTGGGGCTGCTGGGGGGGCCCGGTGTGTCAGAGCTCATCAGGAGTTGACAAAATCATCCTCCACAAACTGTCAATATTGTGTCCTCTCACATTTTCACTTGGGTGTTCTGGTGCTTTGTTGTAGCTTTCAATTGCTGTTCCACTCATTTTCAAAAGTGAATCCCAGCTTTGTCATCTCTCACTGAGGCTAATAAACGTTGACACCATGGCAGACCATACTATGATAGATGTGTACACATGTAGCTTGCTATTAGTATTTTTGCATTTACATTTAGTGCATGTCAACTCCCCCCATTGCAAAATGCATCTCCAAACATTGTTGTTTGCAGTGAATAAACAAAGAGCGATGCACGTTTCAGTTAGCACACAGGTTAGCGACAGGCTGTCTAGACCCTGTTTGACCATGTGTGTGCATGCTCTCAGGTCTGTGTGTATATCTGAAGTAGTCTCTATGCAACCAGGCAGACAACAACAATAAAACCTCTAACCTAGTTGGCCAACAGCCCATCTCTGTATATCTCCTTTTCTCTCTGGACAGATCATTCGTCATTCTCTCCTTCCCTCTTTCCCCCCATACAACATCCTGGTCCACAACATTAGTGCCAACAATACATGGATTCAAAACTCATATAGGGTAAGAGAAATTAAGAAATGGAGAAAGTGTTTCAAAGCCATAAAAAGAGGAAACAAGTGCTTTCATCCTTACATGACATCAGTATATATTGTCAATGTGACCAAGTGTATCTAAACGTAATGGATGTTAGTCTAGTTATCTGAGGGGCAGATCGGACACACAAAGGATGTGGGAGGATGTTCCTACAGTACAGCAATTAAAAGCAGTTTAGTAGCTGGTTGAGTGGAAGAGGTATGGGGCTTTAAGCCTCCTGGACCACTTCGATCTCCTCCGCCCCGACATCACCACTCCTGTGTTTTATTGCTCAACGGTACGTCTGATCTCCTGCATTTGCAAACTTCAGTATTTTGAAAAAGATTTTGCAAGTCCTGATACCTGTAGCAACTTGAACAAGAGAAATATACAGTAAATGATGTTTAAAACATACGCAAGTACCAAAAGTAATGACTCATGGTGTCTACACTTCCCTTCTTTTACTGTAACTTCCCTATGTTGCAAAATGATTGACATCTAGATGTCGACTATTTGCACGCAACTTGGTTTGTGTGTGTGTGTGTGTGTGTGTTTGCCGCAAACTAACTGGCACTATTTAAAATGACTGTTTAAACCCTCATCTTCCCACGCAGCTGGTCTTACATTAAGTGTAACAGACACAAGACAAATATTGTTGAGCCATAAGAGGGCCAGGGATAATTATGCTGCTTCAAAAATGAAGGGAACACTTAAACATCACATTATAATATCCAGACTTCAGGGATGTCAATCTGTCCATTTAGGTAGCACAGGGGATTGAGAATCAGTTCCACCTGCTTTGGTGCAAATGAAAGGAATAACAGGTGTAATGGAGAGGCAAAAGCAAGACAACCCCCCCCAAAAGGGAATGTTTTGATGTGGTGGCCAGACAGTTACTCTCTCCTTCTCCTTCCTGACTGATTCTAGTTCTGTGTTCTGCAAAGGCAGTCCGTGACTCCAGGAGGACACAGCCATATGTGAGGTCGCAAGAAGGTTTGCTGTGTCTCCCAGCAGTGCAGTAGGCCCTGGGTACCTCCTGGTGCAGTGGGCCCTGGGTACCTCCTGGTGCAGTGGGCCCTGGGTACTTCCTGGTGCAGTGGGCCCTGGGTACCTCCTGGTGCAGTGGGCCTTGGGTTTCTCCTGGTGCAGTGGGTCCTGGGTACCTCCTGGTGCAGTGGGCCTTGGGTTTCTCCTGGTGCAGTGGGCCCTGGGTACCTCCTGGTGCAGTGGGTCCTGGGTACCTCCTGGTGCAGTGGGCCCTGGGTTTCTCCTGGTGCAGTGGGCCCTGGGTACCTCCTGGTGCAGTGGGCCCTGGGTACCTCCTGGTGCAGTGGGCCCTGGGTACCTCCTGGTGCAGTTGGCCCTGGGTTTCTCCTTTTGAAGGACAATGCAAGGCCTCCATGTGTCCAGAGTGTGTAGGCAGTTCCTGAATGACAAAGGTATTGATGCCATTGACTGGCCCTCAGGTTCCCCTGACATAAATCCAATTGAGCACCTATGGGACGTTATGTATCGCTGCATCCACAGACTGTCCAGGAAGTCACTGATGCCCTGATCCAGGGTCTGAGAGGAGATCCCCCAGGACACCATCCACCAACTCATCAGAAGCAGCCCAGACGTTGTTGGGAGAGCATACAGGCATTGTCGGATCAGCCTACCATTTGAAATTGTTACTTGGATTTTCGGTGATGAATCCAGCCCTCAATATCGATGATTTCTGTTTCCATTGACCGTTGTCACGTCATTTTCTTCTCACCAAATTATACAAAGTACATCAGTAAAGATTTTCAACATGAATAATTTGTTCATCAAGATGTGATGTGTGATTTAAGTGTTCCCTTAGACTGTGTTGAATTATAATAGATATGAATCACGCAGTAGCATAATATATGATATTAATATAAAGCGTTGACCATAAATATGCAAAAATATGAAAATGATTCAAATAAAAACTTAATACACTTACAGTAGGTTATCTATTACCTGCATATTGAAGATATTTTCAGATTAACAGAGACAAAAAGAAAAAAAGGAAGCTGCATACAGATTAGATCGTCTAATTGGAAGAGCGGCGGTTTCGATCCCGGCTCCTCCAGTCCGCATGCCAAAATGTTCCTGGGGCAAGATTCTCAAGCCCAAATTGCTCCCGAAGGCTGTGCCATCTGTGTGCGAATGTGCATCAGATTAGATCCTGATGGGCAGATGGCACCTTTGCATGGCAGCCTCAGCCAGCAGTGTATAAATGTGTGTGTGTGAATGGGTTATGTTGTAGTGCATACACCAACATGCAATCAACCAGTCAAGAGAAACCAGAGGTGTAGACTTTAAAAGTCCGCAGAAATGATGGATATGCGGTGCCAGAGTATACACTGCAATACTCCGAGTCAGTATATTGATAAAGGTCTATCATTGTCCAGCCCTTAACATATAGAGTCTCTTCTAATGGGGGAGATGGCAACTATGACACAAGTGAAGAAACTGCATGTGAATAATTCATGATTGAGAAAGCGACAGTTAACGAGAGAGTGTCATTGGACACTGACGATCATCCATCCATCCATCGAACCACCCTCATCCACTCTCTCTCGCTCTATCTATCTCTTCTATCTATCTTCTGCTCTGGGGAGTTCAGATAAAGGATAATGGATCTGCTGACATTCATCTGTCCCAAAAAGTTCACATAAAAAAAAAACCCATTTGTATGGAGCAGCATGCAAATGCACACACACACACACACACACACACACACACACAGGTGTGTACACAGACTCACACACTCACATGCGTAGGACACGTGCCGTAATGCATACAGTGTTACACACACACACACGCATATAAAACATTCTACAACATGTGCTGTATGCTAATGGACTCGGCTATTACAAGTTGCGCATTTATGAATACTTTGCACCCATTCCCTATGATTTGGCGATAAAGCAAGTTGGCCAGCCGGCTTGTACACAAAACACTCCCTCCCCTTCTCAGTCTCACGCACACAAATAATACCCTGCAGGCCTGGCGCTGAGGGAGTTGCGAGACTACACCTCAGGGTTCAACGGTCAAACCCAGGCAGTTAGCCAGAGTGCTCTGGGCTGAACTTGGAGTGATGATCATAATTTGTGCCTGAGAGGCTTCTGCTGAATAACAATGGCCAATAATGCGATGACACCGACGATGCCCATGTGCATGTCACACCCACAGTTTTAGGCCCCGCAGATGCTGCCTATTAACAAATGAATGAGTCAGACGCAGATGCACCCAGGTCGTAGACAGAAGCAAAGTCACTTCCATGTATCGAGATAGAGACGAGCTAATTAAACAGGTTGATTCGATAGATGTGCACACACAATCAATGGCTTGAATTAGAAGTAAATGGGTCTGAGGTATTACCAAGAGAGCGACACTCACACCCACAAAGGGAGCAAAAGCACAGCAAAACAATATTTCCAGCTGTTTTCCAAACATTTTAATCTCATATTATAATAGTCGTGAGCAACACACTTTTTAAAAACTCTCCTTGGTGTTGTGTTCAGTGAAGATTTGACATATGAGATTTGAAGATAGGCTGCCATAAAGCTATTTAAGGTGCTTTGTTAAAGTCCACACACACACACACACACACACGCACACAGCAAATCCCACCATCAGCAACATGCAGGTGCACGATCATTCCAGCAAGGAGACACAATGGACACCATCCTCTCTCCCTCTGTGCCTAAAACCCAGTCGTCTGGCAAAACAGCTGAGTGGGACACATCATCCAGAGTTTTTCTGTTGTCCCAAAGCGAAGCCACACAATATGGCTGACACACACACATACACACTCAACGACAATGGCAGAACCTAATTCACCGAGCGAACAGCATTTTTGTTTTTCATATTTGGCTTAAAGATTGTTGCACTGTTAATGTGCAGAATGTTTTTATGTTGTTGTCTTCAAAGCTACGGTTTATATACCAGCACATCCTCTAATAGCCGAATATCAGTCAGACTAGCATGCTTTAAATTGTATTTATTTGTAGAAGAAAAAAAACACTTCATTGGAGATGAAAACATATTTTATTTCCTGGAATGGGACGCTGTTGGCATGGTAACTAATGCAATTAATTAAAACTGCCTCTTAGAAAAGAAAAATACAATTTGGCAGCAACATCTAGGTTCAAGGAAGTAAGCACTTAATTCCAAGAATAGAACAGAATATAGATTTGAAGTGTAATGGGGAATAATAACAGACCTTGAACATCCATTTACAGTTGCTTGATGAACAAGTAGTCAAACAAATTAAACTGTCTTCATCACAGAACTCCATTCATCAAATCTATTTGTTGCTTATTAAAATCTTTCACCGCGGGTTCCGTAACACGTCTCACCATTCAGCCTGTTGAGGCGCTGGTTTGATCTCTGAATCGGCTAATTGACTACGATTCCTTTATTCTCTGGAGTTCACTTCACCGTAGTGTGTTCATTTCTTCAGACTTTAGAAGACCTTTGATCTTTCCTCACTACTTCCTCCGTCCTCTCATCCTCTCTGGATCTGCCGCGGTCCATTCTTATCTCTCATACACATCGTACTTGCTTCCCGTTCTCTCATGCTTTGCATATCTTATACCAGATCAATTCTTTTTTTTTTCCTCATCCAATTGATCTTCCTCCTTCGTACCCTCTCGCCTCAGTTTCTCCTTAGCTCCCCGAGGAAATGTACGACTCTATATAATCAACTTAACCGCTTTGCCGTCTGTTACTACGCCGAGCTGCCATGAGGTTTACTGGTCACACGGCTCTACTCCCTCGGCTTATCGTGTGCGGTGCAGCAGGCGGAGGCCTGAGCAGGAAGGCAGTGAGAGAGGAGCCAGCTGCCCCTCATGGTGGTTACACTGGCTGAGTCGCAAACAAAAGATTCTGTAAGGCAGCGTGCATGTGTCTTTGTATAAGAAATACTGTCTTTCAGTGGATGCTTGGAGCTCAGTATACAGTATATCTTGTATTGTGTGCAGTACTTCCACTTAGTATCTGTATTTTCTTTTACTCTTAATGTGGAACAGCTGAAATATGAAGTTTCTGTGATGCCAATCTGCAGTGGTCCTCACATACTTCAAATAATGATAGCGATGAATTGGTATTTTATTTACCACACAGTGCAGAAAAGTTGTGATTAATCGTTTAAGTCGGTTTTTAAGCAAAAGTGACAAACCTTTCCAGCTTCTCAAATGTGTGAATTTTACAGCTTTTCTCCCATTTATATTATTTCTATTTAGAGAGACAGTTGGGACAGTTGGTTTGTTGGCCAAAACAAAGCGCTGACAAATTGTGACAAGCATGTTCCCAATTTTTTTATGCAAAAAAAATAAATGACAATTAAAATAATCACTCTTCGTAGCCCTGAAACCACATCAGGACTTTGGAATAACCGTATACATTTGCACAATACGACAATGTATCAAATCAATGATCGGGCGGCACTGGTAACTAAGTTTACACGATACCAAAATAAGAGCATGACTCCACTGCAAATGTTGTTTGTGTAAGTGTTTGAGAGGGAAAAACAATGCGCTAATATCCATCCTGTACTCTCCTTTCAGGGGCGAGAGGAAACCCTGGTTATAATCACATTTCCTCTCACTGTTAAAGTTGCCAAGCTATCAAATAATGCCTGCATTGCCAAACTCACCAGGTTTCCTACTGAATGTTTCTGGTCACATCCCCAATGCTGCTGCGGTGAAGAGGACCGAGTCAGCTTGGGTGGAGGTGGCGTGTTGTGTCTAAATTTAAAGTGGCGTTTTTCCATCAGCGAGAATGAACACTCATCCGCAATGCGCCGGGCGTGCTGACGAGAGTGCCAAGGTGTGTGGACGAGCAGAGGAGGGGAAAACCCCTTAAGAAGGAAGGGAGGGATGCTGAGGGAAGGATGGGAGGAGGTGATAAAGAGCAGGAGAGGAAGACGGGTGGCGTAGCTACGGGGGATTGTGTCAACGAGTCATGGTCAGGCTCTGACAGGGCTGAATGATGGCTCTTTACTAACTTTCCCCACTTCCTTTCCTCTCTCTCTCTTAGATATAGACAAACCGAATCTTCGTCTGCAATCGTTTGTTTCCATATATTCCTCCTTTCCTCTTCCCCACCTCTTCTCAGCATCGTCTATCTGTCCCATCCCCTTCCTCTCTGAAGTCATAGCAAGTACCTCTCCTCCTCCCCTCCGCTCTCTCCCGTCTCTCTCTTGGGGGACGCTCAGTGCCAGTGCGGAGTTTTATTTGTGTAATTTACATCCTCTCCGACAGCCTTCTGTGCCCCCCTGCAACCCTTGGCTTTTACTGCAGCCAGACCGTCGTAAAGCAGCCGCTCTTTGTGATGTGAGAGAGACGGAGATGGGTAGGTGGGCCGTCTGAGTTGCAATCCAGAAAGAGCTGATTGTAAAAACAACACGTGGTCACTTGGTGTATACGTTAGCTTCCCGGATGACTATTTGTGTGCGTGTGTGTGTGTGTGTGTGTGTGTGTGCATCCCTTGCTCCATATGAACAAGGCAGTTGGTTTCTTGACCAAACAAGCTTTACTACATCCAGGGATCAGACATTAATCCACCAGCCATCATGTGCTTGCTCTGTGCTTAGCTAGCTCGCTGCGGGGTTCAAAGGTCAAGCGTTAATCCCATTAACAGGTGGTATGGACTTCCAACTCACCTGAGGTTGTACAAGTCTGTTTGGGGTCAGGTCAGACCTGACACTCGACAGCGGAGACACACTACTGATACCAAGAAGCACCACTTGCACAGCGCTAATCTAGCACCAATGGAGATACTCAGGAGCAATAAAGGTCTATCGGCCGAGCTCAGAACAAGCTTAAAATTAGATAACTTGTATCTACGAAGGGAGAAAAACATCAAAGGGAGTTAACACCAATAAAATTCATTCTGAACGAGAATGTTAACTGGAGACAAAGAGGGAAAAGAACAAAAGAGGAAAAGCATGAGAGAACAAGGCCAAATAGGTAATGAGGGGAAGCGATCAGGGAGATGCTGCATCTCAATGAGAGAAAACACACAGTTGGAGAGCAAAAAGGCAAGGATTTAAAGAGAAAGGAAGCGCCACTGTGAATACAAAAAAAGTAAAGATGCTACTGAAAAAAATGTGCCTTTTTTTGAAAAATAGGGTCAAAATTGAAGAGCTCATTGAATCAAAGCAGTGACCCAATCTTTTATTTAGACAAGTCTCAGTCTCACTAATGTATTAACAAGTGTTTGGGAGCATGGTGCAAGTCTGGCGAGCAGGACGTCATGGCAACTGACACAATGGGCCTGCCCACACACACACACACACACACACACACACACACACACACACACACACACACACACACACACAGAACAACAGCTTAACTATGACAACAGCGTTTGAGCTAGAGCTATGGAGAACAATGACCCCCAGTGGCTGCAACGATGTTTCAGAGTGGAGCAGAGACACAAGTGTGCATGCGTGTGTGTGTGCGTGTGTGTGTGTGTGTGTGTGTGTGTGCGTGTGTGTGTGTGCGTGTGTGTGTGTTGTAGAGGGCAGAGGAGGAACTCATTAGGAGTGTTTGGCCAGTCAGCCTCTCACAGCTCACAGCAGTTGAATGGTAAACAAGCCCACTTGAGCACCCACTCAACAATATCACACACACACACACACACACACACACGCATGCACAAACACACACAACAACACGCAGGCGCTTGTATGAGGTGGCATTTCAAAAGGGAACATGCCTTATTAAAACTGTGCACACACTACACATCACGATCCCGTTCTAGCCTTGATTCCACGCTATTTGATTCATTCTGCTCTCTGAAGACGGCTCAAACTGAATTATTGGAGGCAAAGAAGGAAAAAAAAAGGTACAGCAGAGCTGGAAAGGGGGTGTGAAAAGAGGGGGAAGGGGTTGACACCAGCGGTTGGAGTGAGGGAATCAAAGCAGACAGGCCAACGGCATGGCAAAGACATAATTAGCGAACATGAACATGCGTCATGTGTCGCCCGTGAATGCCATCTGCTTCAATTTAAAGCCTAACGAACAGAGGAAGACGGAGAAGTAGCAAGGGAGGAAGAGAAGAGGAGGGGACAAGTGACAGACAGGGAGTTCTTGTATACAGCTGAAAAACATTTGTGATAAACCAGATCAATACATCAGTCGTCATTGATTTTAACTCATTACATATATGGGGGGAAAAAAATATGGGAAAAGCGCTAAAGAAATGCTGCGATCGTTCAATAACCAAATTGAATGAATACATGTCATATTTCAGGCAAATAATGAATATCTGCCAATATATCGTTATCTCATTATTATCCCATAATAATACTGGTGTTGGCCTAAAAATCTAATTTGTGTGAATGTTTTCCTGTTCAAAACGTCAAATAATCTACTACAATAGGAAAACCACATGGGGCCACATATGGCGTTACACCCATAAAATCTTAATCAGTGTTAATATGAAGAGAAAACTCTCCCTTCTGCCGTGCTTTAGCCACACCACCAGCAACATCACAGAAGAGCCATGCCTCTTCTCAATGAAGGGGAGCTGATGTGTTATTTTAATCAACTCGGCCTGCCGGCATTAATTATTCACCAGGTTGGTGAATTGGGACGCCCCGCGGTTAGAAAGAGGGAGGGACAGGGGGTCCCTCTGATTAAGGGCTTTAGGGAGAGTGAAAAAAAGAGGAAAAATAAGAATAAGAAAAGAGAAAGAAAGAAAAAAGAAAGAGAGGAGGTTTAGAAGGAGATTAGAGCTACAACTCCTGCCCAATTTCTTGTTAGCTTTTTAGTGTGTGAGCGTGAGTGCGTGTGTGTGTGTGTGTGTATGAGATGCAGTATATGTGGGTAAGTCTGAAAAAATGAGGGGAAACAGCCGAGCGAGAAGCAGAGTAATGGCAGAAAGCAACATTTGGATGTGCGTGACTGTCCAGTGTCTGGCTGCTTACTGACGCAGCAGGAGCAGCGTGACGCTGTGTGTGTGTGTGTGTGTGTGTGTGTGTTTGTGTGTGTATCAAAGCTCAAATCCAATCATGATGCTGCTTGATCTAAGGAAGTCCCACCTCCCATGGAGAGGGGAACCATGGAGTAGGTGAAACGTGATTGGTGGGGATGTGGCATACACACACACACACACACACACACACACTCCTGTAGGGCCTGGATGACACCATGCTCAGGCGCAGCATGTTCTAAAATGAGTGAGACTGCGTGTGTGTACGCCTGAGAGTGTGTATTTCTGTGTCCAAAACACAAGCGCCCCGTGAGTGCCTGTGTGTGTGTGTGTGTGTGTGTGTGCCTAAGCAGCTTTGAGAGCGATTCTCACAGCAGAGACAGAAGGGAGAACAGAGCGCCCCCGCTGACTCTCTCTGTAGGCCGACACAAAAAGCTTGTTTTGGGGCATTAAATCTTAATACAAATGAACACTGGGGAGGAGACGGAGTAAAAGAAAATGAGAGGAAGAAAGTGAGCGTCGCAATAAAAGGTGGAGGGAACATGATAAAAAAAGGGGGGGGGGGGGGTGTTAGGTGGAGAAGATGCACGAAAGAAAAGGAGGGCGAGAGAAGGTGAGTTAAGGGAAGCTGTGTAAGAGCACACAGAGGGGAACTCCTCAGGGGCAGGAAGGAAGGATGTTGCGAGGGAAAAGAAAACTCTTTCCCCCCCTCCAATCCACAGGAGGATAGCCTAAGATGCCAGAAAAGCATAGCGTGGCACTAAATCAAACCAGTTAAATCATCATGTGTTAATGACTCCGTTAACCCGCTTCTCCCCCTCCCTCCCTCCCCTCCTCCTTTCCCCTTCACTAAAAGCCTGTGCAGAGGTTCCGTCATAATTCATCCTCTCAGCTGACAGAGATAGAGGATGGCGAGAGGAGGAAGTAGAAGATGAAGGGCTGTGAACTCTCTCCAGAGACTCTTTTATAAATAGTTTAGGCTAATAAGATCACAGTTTGTTTAGTATGGCGGCGGGTTCCTCTGCGCCACCATGACATGTGGCATTCTCTTGCATTTTAGTTAGCATGTAGCAGGTATGCTAACTTATGCACTGTTAGATCTTCATATGCATACTATAGTGAGCAGTGCTGCAACGTTCTTTTGCAACCGCCAAGCGTGTTAAAAGCTGGTACAAATGATTCAGTAAAAAACTGAGGAGGAGACATCCTGCTAACGGCTAAAGGACGGATACATGCCGAGACCTATGCGGAAATGCGTAGTGAACATGCACAACGTCCTGTTTATACCACATGAGGCATCAGCATGCACGGATGTGTTCATGCATTTTGTGTGTGTGTGCATTGTCCACACAGTCATGAATTGTGACCTTGCTAAGGGAAATTACGCTTTTCATGTAGACATAGTCGTGAGGGTCCGCATGACAGAAACGTCGTCATGTTCACATGAGCGGCATGTGAACCGTCCCCGCCGATCCTCGCAGACATGAGCAGATGACGCAATTTACGTCATATGAAGCGAAAAGATTGTGGCGACGAGAACACCACGACTATTTGTGCTCAAGATTTCCTCAATCCAGGACGTGATGAGTTAAGTTATTACTGTCACTTTTGGCAGTTGGAATTATTATAAGCGATTGCTAGATCACTGCTGTCGACTGAAAACCGTAGGCGCTAATTAATGTCGGGACACCGCAAAGCATCGTAATAAATAAGACTTACTGTGACCGTGAATCAGTATCAAGCAGCACAGTATGTGGACGGTGCCTAGAATACAACTGTATACGCTGCATGAAGACTCAGCGATCTCTCTGTAGCTACAGAAAAGTTAAGCACAATTTACACAAGTCACTGGAAATAATTAATGACGTACAATAGCCACAAAACAGAACAGCTTGACATAAATATATTCCTAATGAACAACCAAGATATAAGCTATCTGCTGAGCATATGACCACTGAATCATGACTAAGAGCTGACTAAGGGCAACAGAATCAATAGAGAGAGAAGAAAACAAACAGAGGAACAATATAGACATAGACCATGTGGAAATGTTAAGGGGGAATGGAATATAATGGATTATGGACCTTGCCTCTTGTTCTTGAGTCATTCAACAAAGGACCTTGGACAACATTGTTCAACCTGAATATGTCTGAAAAACAACATGTTTATCCCATTTAGTCTATTTGTTTGGATTAAAAAAAAAAAGTTTTACCTTGTTTGATGGGATCTTAGAGACGGACTCAGAGAACCTTCATTAGCATTGAAATACTATAATAAGAACCACCAGAGGCTAATTCCCTGCAAAAACAAAAAGGAACACGACTCAACTCTGTGAGCACGTCGTCATCATCCGTTGTTGATCAATCAAAGCAACAGAAATTATGTTTATTCCACTGGCTTTGCCTTCTGCAAACAAGCAAAAAAAAAAAGTGTGATTACTTTTCGACAACCTTGAACAGTTGACATGACGAATGCAACAACAAACATCTCCAGTGGCACTGGTTTGTCCTGCAAATGTGTTCAAGATGTTAGCAGTGTAATCGTTTAATGATCCTTTTCCAGAAATGGTTCCAGTCAGTTTGGGCGGTTCTTCGTGTAAATGGAGGATAGGGGTGCTCTGTTCCTTTTACCGTTTTTCTCCCCCCCCTCCCTTCCCCTCCCACCCTTTCTTACTCTGCCTCTCGGCTGAGTGATAAACACTGTCTGTTGGCCATAAATCCAGAGGGAGTCCTGACAGGCGTCCCAATAAAGCGCTCCATTTTCTCCCTGTTTGGTGGGTTTGTCAGGGGCCCAGAGGAAGTGAGATAACATTAGGAGGAGGGAGGACGACGAGGAGGAGGAGACGCTATTTCATCAGCGCTGCACATGCTAGGATACACACTCGTAAACCAACAGCAGGGATGTCCGCATGGAAGGATGAAATGAGCGAAGCGCTGAGCAGCCGAGGCGCCCCTAACCGCGAGAATGTGTGTGAAAATGTCGGTCTGTGAAAAAGTCGGCCTGTAAAGCTGCGAAAAACACATTTTCATTTCACTTCCAGTCTGCCGTTCCTTCGCTCAAACGCACAAAGACAAACAGAGCCGAGTCAACATTCACAGAAGCACAAACCTCAACTAATATGCAAAGGAAACAACAACTCCCTCCAGTTCTGTCTGCGGCAACATGCGGGCTTCCTCAGCCATTTCAATAAGACATAACAACAACACGGCGCTGTGGCTGAATACATGCAGTACGTGCAGGCGTGCATACCATACAATACAGCACGCTGCTTATCTCGCTAATATAAAGATGGCGTGAAAGTGTTTTGTTGGTGGAGTTGAGATTACGTTTCCAGACCTGTACAGGCCAGCCTTGTGCAGTGACTTGGCATTTCATAGTCCTCCCATTATTAGACATGTCCTCTTTACCTGTACCTTCTTTGACTGTTGTTTTGTTGTTGACTCTCGGTGCCGAGGCCACATTACAACATATACACAAACGTTGATTAGTTTGCTTCTCATTCAAACCAACCCTCCAGTGGAACTCCTTGGTTCGCACATCAATGGTTAGACAAGTGGATGTTCTGGATGTCCAATTGGCTTCTTTCATTCATTGTCACAGTTCAAATTAAAGGGTCGGTTCATCTTCAGAAGCTCCCAGGCTATGTTCAGACAGGACATGAAGTAAATTTTAGACACACAAAGTCAACTGAAAGGAGCCAGTGGTCATGAGTACACGCAAATTTGCTCATAGTGGTGAGACATGTCCTTGTGGGAAACAAAAGTTTCGACTTGAAATGAAAAAATCCCAGGGCGTTATGAATGTACTGAAATAACAGAAAGACGCCGACTGAGTTCTGAGTCAAAAACAAACCCACGGTGCATACATTTTTAGCTAGCTACAGATTGAACACATATATCAAATAACAGTATCTGTGATGTTCTTTATATGATATTCACAACATATGTTTCATGATGAATGATGTGAGTTCCACCAGTTTCCTAAATTTCCCCATAATCTTCAAGCTCCATTGGTACATTACGACTACGGTTGCTGGAAAATTCATATATGTTTGCCATCCGACCGCTGTGGGTCTGCACAGTTTGTTCATTTGACCAAGCAATAAGAAAAGGACACCAAACAACAAAATGGACCACGCAGCATAATTTAATATTCAAGTAGCAAGGATTCCATTTAGCATCCTGAGTCTACCTGTCTGCATGTCCTGCTACCATCAATCTCTGATCTCTTTCAAGTGCTCCCCCCCTTCTCTTCTCCTTGAGAGGACACTCCACACACTCTCTTAATTCATTCCCTCAAACTTTTCACCTGTCGCCGTCTCACAACACACACTCCATCAAGCTCCATCACGTCCATCACTCTCTCTCTCGGAGCTTGGATTTCACTGCCTCCTCATTTCTCTCAAACACACTCAGTACACCCCTTCTCCATCTCTTTTATCTTTTCTCCACTGACTGATGGTTGTAGGGGGGGGGGCTGTCTCTCCCAGGCGAAGGCTATCGCCGGACGTGAGCGCCTCATAACAGAGTGGTTAATGCGTATACATTTATTCTTACTTGTTAATGAAGGGGTGATGCGCTGAGGCGGCGAAAGAGAAAGATGCAGAGACAAAATGAGATATGCAGCCGAAGCAGAGGCCGAGAACGTTTGGGCTCTTCAGGGCTGAGCCTCTCTGCTCTTAAGAGGATTCCCACCTGGTAGCAATTTTGGGTTCTGCCTGGTAAAGCAGGCCCTGGGAAGGGAAAATAATGTCTGTTGGGTTTGTGGTTTCTTTTTTCAATCAAATAAATCACGACCTTACAGAAAATAATTTTTGTCTTTTAATGGCCTTCCCAGCGTTTGAAGTTCCTCAAGGGACAGCTAGCTTTGAAGTCGAGTGAGGAGTGAACTTCCCCCCGTGTGTGTGTGTGTGTGCGTACAAGTGTGTGTGCATGTGTGTGTGTGTGAGCGAGCATTCATTCCATTGCCTTCTCAAAGTCCTGAAACACAACACCTGAGGTACTTCTGACAAAAGTCTTCAACCCTGTGAAGGCCTTTGCATTTAGCTTGTATAAAAACACGCTTGCATACTCTTTCCGATGATGGCACTACAAGCCTAATGTCATAATTATCATTGTGACCATTTCAATAAACCTACTTTCAAGCTCCCACATTTGTCTAGTAAACATGAAGCGACTGTTCAGCCAGCAGCCAATTAGATATACAAGATACTAACAACAAAGATATGACATAGCAATTAATGAGCTTTAATCATGCTATTAAGGCAGATTTTGCTACCTTTGGAAAGGGCCAGGCTAGCTGTTCCCCCCATTTCCAGTCTTTATGCTAAGCTAAGCAAACCGGCCGCTCGGGGCAGCTTCATATGTCCATACATAACAAATGAATCCTAAAAATCCAACTCTCAGAAGAAGAAAAGAAATAAGCCATTTTTCCTCAAATAACATCTAACTTTGGGGGAAAACACACACGGAAGAGTTTCCTTTGACATTCAACCAATCATGTGACATTATAAATTGCCTGCTATCAAACTGTGACCAATGGGGAGCCTATTTTAGTTTTGTTGCCTGCATCTCTGTCTGGAACAACAAAAGTAAAAAGCAAGCAAGCATTTGTTTTTATAAAAAAATATCTATGTGGAGGGGAATAGATTGTTGAAAGGCTGTTTGTGCATCAGTAAATTAGTCTTTCTATCTGAAGTGCCCGCCAAACATATTAGTGCAATAATTCAATTTCTGCTGTAAAACGTATCCTTTGTGTATGATGGGCACAAGCCAGAGAAGAGACGGAGCACATGGATGAAACTGCCCCCCTCCCAAGGCTATGAGAGATAATGAAGCGGAAGCTAAGTGCCACAACAACGCAAAAAGAAGTGGACGAGATCGGGGAAGAATTGAAAGAAATTAACGGACAACCAAGGACTTTTGGAAGGAATGAGGGCTATTTACAGCCCATTCAGTTACAGCAGCGTGGCACAAGTGTACCAACCTTGGGTGGGATGAACCAACAACCACACACACAGCACGAAATGGAGGGATGTGTACGCACACACAAGCACGAGCATGCGCACGAGCACCTCAAGAGAAGACTATGTCAGCGTCTGGGCTGCACCGACAGACGACTACCTTCATGATAAAGACTTAAAATATTTCCCCTCAAAATGTTTTCCCCGGAGCTCTTCCACTACTTTCCATGTGTACCTTCAGTCCAAGCGGGCTGGTTTTGACATAAAACCTATTTTTCAAAGGGCTGAAAGACGCCAGCTTTGACAGCACATCTGCCGGAGCGCCTTCAGTTTTTTTTTTTTCAGAGAGGCCATATAGTTGTCTTCCCAGCAGAATACCCCATAATGCTCTCCAGAAACGTGCTCATACACTTGCTGTACTCGCACTGCTCATGGTTTACTGTCTGTGTGTGTATATATATATATATATATATATATATATATATATATATATTGTGCACATTTGCACAGGCAAACCCACAGAGACAAAGAAAGACAAACTTGCATGCAGAAAAATTAAAGGTGTGGACATTTCCTGGAGTTAGTCAAATGCTAAAACACACTCACTTGTTTTGCACACACCCATGACAACGTCATTATTGTAATATTTAAAGCAACATAACTCCCCGAGTCAAGCCAGCTCACCCACACTATGTACACAGCTAGATTATCAGCCCTATTTGAAACTCAAAGAGATAGATGGGCGGGTGGATAGGCGGATGTTTGCTCTCTGCTTATTCAGTGTCTCATTTCTTTTGGATTGTGGGGGAGGGGAGGGGAGGGAGACAGACAGACGGATAGCAGGGTCACGAAAATGAAAGGAAGACAAGGATGACGGGAGAGAAGGACAGGAAGGAGAATGAGATAGGAGACGCAGGAAATAAAAACGTACGTTGAAAGGCAATGGGCCAGAAAGACGGACTGAGGGGGAGGAAAGGAGAGGAGATAAAACACAAGTGGACAAAAAGCAAAAGAGCGAGGCGGTGAAAGGGAGAGTTTGGCCAAGTGCTTACAGGAAATAGTTGTGTTTGATGAGTAAATATTGAATCAGCGAAATCCCATCTTTGGCAC
Organism: Chelidonichthys spinosus; assembly: GCA_029853015.1. Lineage (NCBI taxonomy): Eukaryota > Metazoa > Chordata > Actinopteri > Perciformes > Triglidae > Chelidonichthys > Chelidonichthys spinosus. Next base: position 7,687,818 of record CM056842.1, read on the forward strand.
CACCTGACCTCTCCCTCCCTTGGTTTCGCTGTGTGTGTGTGTTAACAGTAAACAGACAAATTAAACCTACATTCGGGGCCATAAACACAAGTTTATGAAACAAATCATTGAAACTGCACGTGCACAATTAAAACAGACGTCTGAGAAAATGAAATATGTTGAGGCGTTTTCGCTGAATGGAGAAAGGTGACAGCGACTCCTGCTTCAGGCTGTATTTACCTAAGTCGGTGGTCATTTGTGGAAAGTGTGAATCGCTCTTGATTCTTTGCTGAAGGGTATGCCTGGGCCTGCCGTGATTTAAGATGCCTGCAGGGGCTCTTCACTTCCCTCTTCACCCCCCCTCCCTTGATCTTTCTCTCCCTCTTCCTCTTCAGTCTTGTCTGTTTCTTTCAAAGAATGAGTGATTAGAGGGGTCTCCAGGTCAGAGGGGGAGGTCTAGGGTTTGACCTTTAGGTATGTAGCAGGCCCTCTATCTCTCGGCTCGTCGCTGAGTCCCAGTTTGTGTGCTCACTTAGAGGATATTGGAACTTAGACATCGTTTTGATCACGTGTTCAGTGGTTAGTGAATCAGACGGACACACAGATCCTAAAATGATTACATAAGAGCTGGGGCTGGTTTGGCCCCTCCTGACCCTCAGAGGAACATTTCCGATGACAAACCATGATCGTCCCGGATTGCCTTGCTGTGGGATATTTTGTCTGTTTTAGGTTTCTCTTCGGCGTACTCAAAACAAGTGGCTAATCAAAAGACTGATTGTGTAATGTGCTTGGTCAAAATGTGCATTGTGTAAACTTCAACACCCATTTGGGAGGTCTGCCACAATTCAAATACTAACCCCCTCATACAGTAGATTCCTCATTCAAGCATGCGTGTCCGTCTGACTGAGGAGACAAAGGAAATATTTTGTTCCTGTCAGTGCAAGTATCTTCTGTGCGTTCGCGTGCGTGCGTGCGTGTGTGTGTGTGTGTGCATCTGTTCCAGTTTAAGACCCAAGTTTTTTTTTTTTTTTTTTTATCTTGGCACGAAGATCAGTCAATGTCATTTTTTGTGGAATTCCTCAGCAACTCCACCGGATCTGACCAGTTCAACAACAACAACAACAATACTGAGAATCCAACACTGCATAATCCTTCTGACACGACGGTGGGTTACAGGCAGAGATTAATCACAACCCGCTCCCACAGACTCCCTGTGTTGTGTGTTGTGCCACAGCACGCTTCACGTTTTGTTCAACAGTTCACATTATGACAGTGAGGGTGAAAAAGGAAATATACAAAAATGGCTGATGGGGCTGCCACTTTCCTGGCACACAATGTAAGTGGCTGGTGTGAACATCTGTGTGTTGCATGAGGCAGACTAAATTAAGGGACTCATCAAGGCCTAATGTACACCAGTTGTTAAGGAGGCCATTTCAATTGGAGGGGCAAAGCTGTGTCACTAATCACGTCCTGTCTGTGCACCTAGTGTGAGCCTACGTACAGGACGTGTGAAACCGAGAAAGATGAGGACACAGCAATGAAAGGGGAATAGAAATATGTGTGTGTCGGTAGCAGAAAGAGTAAGCAAGCGCTCAGGCTGGTGCTGAACAGCTGTTTGTCCCCGATGAAAAGGAGAGGAGCGAGGCCACGGGGGAAAAGAGAGATCAGAGAGACCTAATATATCAGAAATCCAAACTGTATTTCTGATTGTGTTCAAATAAAACACAAGCTCTGATTCCAGTGGACCAGAAGTACCTGCAGACCTCATATCATTGACAAATTTACGCCCCACATCTGTGCTCCGTGCAGCGCATTCACACAGGAAACACTATTCAGATGGAATTTATTTATGTAAGGGAGGTTCGCTGATTTTAATATTGCATGTGCTGATTGGTGATTTTAATCCCGTCTGGAGCGCATATGGCAGTGTTTCTTTTCCCTCTCCACCAGTAATAATCACAATCCAGCATATGACTGTTTTTTGGCATGCTCATTGTTCCTTCCATAGGGGAGGAACCATTTTTCACTGCACTGTTTCAATTCAGGGACTTCATCTTTTTGCATTTACATTAAATGCTATGAAAACCCTCATTAATACCACAGCTTTAATAACTCTCAATTTACCAGAAGGAGAACAAAAGGAGATATGATGATGCAAACAAGTCACGCAAATATCTAATTAATTACATTTATATTTGACAAAAAAGAAGGTCATTTTCAGTGACTGCAAAATCACGTTTAAAAATCCTTATACAAAGCGTTTAAACCATGGAACTAAGCCAACCAACAACGATATTAATTGCGAGAATAAATAATTTGAAAGAATTGGAAAAGAGAGAAAATGGCAAAGGAACAAGACTGTGTACATAATTATTTTAAGCATGAAGGAAGCATATCCCATAAACCATTGCCAAAAATGACTTGCTGCCTCTGGAAATTCCTGAAAAACCTTTAAACTGACTGCTGTTGATCTAAAATGAAGACAGATTCAGCATGGTGATGCATGGCTTATTTCATGCCTCGAATGGTTTCAGAAACACATTTCGGCGTACTATTTTCAGAATCTAAGAGCAAGTTTCCAGACAAGCCATGGTGTTTGTCTGTACGAAATCTGGCAACACTTATCCATGATTATTCATTGATTTTAGGGACAAAATATATTAAGTTGGTGCATCCCTTATCTGGCACACATATATATCTGGCATCCAATCATTGCATCATTGCATGTGCTGGCGCTCTCAACAGTGCATTATCTTTCCATTCTGAGGAGACTCTGTGCTAATGCTAGCAGACAGGCTTGAGGTTAAGTGTGGCCAGGGGCCCCTTAAAGAGGTGCCAAGAGAGAGCTGGTGGCCCCATAAGCTCTGGCCAAACAAAGCTCTCTTAGCCCCTTTGCGCAACACAGCTAGCCATTGTGCTAGGCTGAAAAAGCGCATTAGCCGCTGAGAAAATGGCTTTCCCTCTGAAACCCCCTTGGACAACAAGCAAAGCTCTGCTTGATAATTCAATCACTCTCCGAGGCTGTGCAGGACAGACCTGCACAGCCTCCCAGAAGCTCCCCTCGACCGCTTCCTTTCCTTCCTTCCCTCCCTCGTCTCCTCCATTAGGTAACTGTCCTAGATTTTACAGGTGCCGTCATTCCTGCTGCTTATGAAAAGACAATAGAGGAATGATGCCCGTGAGACAGTCATTGACATTTGAATGTATGCGGCAGTGTGAATTATGGCTGTGCGCAATGGGTACTGAAAAAGGGCATAAGACGATGGAGACACGTGTGTGTGTGTGTGTGTGTGTGAGTGTGTGTGTGTGAGTGTGGGGAGGGGACAAGAGATAAAAGGAAGGAGAAGGGGGTCAGTGGGAGAGTGGGTTGAAGAAAAGGATAGGAAAGCCGCAGAGAGGAGAGAGAAATAAAAAAGGAGCAGTTCTTATCGCTTTACCCTTGTCTTGACTTCCTTGCGGCGCCTTTGAAGAGAGCAGAAATAAAGATACTTGCGCTGGCACATCAGAGAGAGATTTAGATTATGCCAGTGTTTACCCAACTGAGTGCTGCATGGCTGCTGGCGACAGCCTGCTGGTTTTGAAGTTGTTATGGCCCAACTACAGCTTAAAGCGCTCCCTGCTCAGAACATAACACCCATGCTGCAGTGGAGGGCTTTCTCTCTGTGTGTGTGTGTGTGTGTGTGTGTGTGTGTGTGCTTGTATCTGTACGCATGTGTGCATGCATGTGCCAGTTGGTGTGAATGTTTATGCAAGATAGCATGTGTCCTTGTATTCCTAATAGAGTGTGTGATGCATTCTGCATTTCTGTGTGTGTGTGTGTGTGTGTGTGTACACTCAAAATGGAGCCATCCATCGGATTATGGGCAGACAGCTCTTTGAAAAGGAGGGCCTGTATTTGCATAAGCGGCCATGGAAGGGAAAAAAAACCTATAGAAAGAAAGACAGAATGAGAGAGAGAGCGAGAGAGAGAGAGAGAGAGAGAGAGAGGGGCAAAGAACGTGGGGTGGGTGAGTGGACCCCACTCGCCAAAGCCACACAGGGATAAATCCTGTGGCTAGGATCAAGTATTCTGGGCAGGGATTTGGCCCCAGGTCCCCTCAAACCAAATGGAAAATAACAGGCTGCGAGTAAATAGGTGGCAGGGTAATGATAGCTCTGTCAAGTCCTAATGTGGAGAAAGGGAGGGTGGGAAGAAAGGAGGATAATAGAGAATAAGAGAGAGGTGTGGAGTGGACAGTGTGTGTGTGTGTGTGTGTGTGTGTGTGTGTGTGTGTGTGTGTGTGTGTGTGTGGAAGGGAGGGGGGTGATCAGGTATATGACGAAAGAAAGTGTGGAAAGGAGTGGAGCGGACAGGGACGGATGGAACGGGTAAGAAAAGAAGACAAACAGAGAAAGCGGTGATGGAGGGAGGGAAGAAGAACGCGACCGGAGAAATGAGAAGAGAGAACAAGATATGTGCTAGAGCCAAGAAGGGAGAGAGGAAGAATGGATATGAGGGAAGGCCGGAGGGCCGAGGGAGAAGGTGATGGGTTTTCTTGTGGGAACCCCTTTTGGCTAAGCCTGCTTGTGTTTTTGGCACATGATCCTGGCACGAGACACGAGTGCTGCCAAAGCCAGAGTGTGTGTGTGTGTGTGTGTGTGTGTGTGCGTCAATGTGTGTACGTGTGTGTGTGCCTGGGGCTCCCACTCCTGTCACATCTGCTCACAGAAGGCCTGCATCTCCGTGTCTCTATCCCTCTCTGATTCTGTTCGTCTCTCTCATCTTTTTGCTTTCCCTTCTCAGCAGACTTGCTTTCTTAGGGCGATTTTCCCGTCGTTCTAATGAATAACACTCAAATACACAACTGCATTGTTTTTTCAAATAGCCGCACAAGATGGGAGTGTGTTATCCTGCCTCAGCTCAGACAGTTACACTCATATATACAGCGTACAACACAATGCCCGCAATAACAATTCCTGAAATCAGAAATTCAGAACAAGAGCTGATTGATTTAAATAGCCTGAGTGTCACTGGTTAATTTATTTAATGCTTGAGAGGTTTTGCTTGTGATCAAAGTCAAAAACTCTTCAACTACCTTGCGATGCGCCAAGGATCTCCATTCTTTGAAAATGAAAGAACAGCACGGCCCTCATGCACATTTTTCAGCCTTCCAGCTCTCTGCAGTTAATTAACAAGGCCATTAAGCTGGGGTGAATAGATGCTACGTTGTTATGCTAGATGTGTTTTACACGCCACTTTTAATAAGCCTCCATCCTCGCCATCTGAGTATCGGCACCCCTGAAATGTCTTTCCAATAATGACAAGCAGCTCCCCCGAGGTACTGCTTCTGTGAGCGTGACTGGTACCCGGTCGCCCGGTGGAAAAGTGCTTCAGTCAATAGCTCGCGTCTTTGTGTCGTATCCACACACACTTTGGATTCCTGCCGCAAGTGTTCCTCACTGTCATTATGCTTTTCCCCGCCTCTCGAACCACGTGTGTATGTGGGGGGGAGAAAAAAGTGTGTGTTCTTGCCACCCATGGAGCGTACTGACAAGCCCCCTTGATTCCGGCAGACCACCGGGGCAGAGAGGAACCACCTGTCTGTCCAGAAACCAGCACATACACACAGGCAACCTCGCAAACACAAACTCTGCCCAACATTACCATATCCATATTTACCCATGGTCAGAGCATTCCACCATGGGCTGTTTAATGGGATAGGTGACACACACACGCTTGAGGACTGAAAATATCCTTTCATATTTCTTATAGTGGCCAAAAAGTACATTCCTTAATGTCGTAAATATTCCCTAATAAGTCAAAAGAGACAGTGCTTGTGTGCATTAGCCATCCGAGGTAACGCTCCTGTACAGAGCAATTACTGCAGCTGCCGAAACAAGAGCACTCTGTGGGGAAAAGCCAATTAGTCCGCTGTGGCAGCGGGTAGAAAGCTGGCTCCATTCATTTTGATCACTCATAACACCACGCTAATGTAATAGTGCGGTGTTAGAGCTGGTGACAGACAGCGGAAGGCTTTAATGATAATAACGGGATCAATAGATGGGGTGTTATTGCCAGATAAATCCATATTCGTACGGACACGCGGCACAAAGGATTTAATCGGGAAAAGGCTAATGAAAGTTGCGCACCCGTGTACGTGTGCGTCATGAGCACGTTCTGGTGGATGTGGATTTTGGACCGTGTTCAATGCAGCGGGCGTGCGAGTGTGATCAATCTATAGTGATAATATTCAGTTAATTAATAAAGCTGCAGGAAATAAATGTTATATCAATATCTGCAACTGATCTGCCCCGGTGCGTAACCTTACCTGATGATTTTCAGATAATGTGATGTGAAGACATAACCCAGGAGAGAGAGAGAGAGAGAGAGAGAGAGAGAGAGAGAGAGAGAGAGAGAGAGAGAGAGAGAGAGAGAGAATGTGTTGTAGGCCTGGATTAACCCTTCTGCTCTGCTTGGTCCAAATAATTGGTTTATTGTTGTTTGCAAAAGGAGGCTGAAGCAGAAAAGCAGAGAAGCAGGATGAGTGTGAACAGAGAACAGGGGAGGTCTACTGAACAGGATGCATCATGGCCAATGAGTTCAGTAGTATGACTGCTTCATGACTGTTAACACCTTTTGACCTCTACAGTCCATACCTGCATCATACGTGATTGGCCGCATACACTGCAGAACTACAATTACCACCTCATGGATGTATGCCTCTGTGAACCAATCAAGTCGCAGTTTACATCCATGTCTGTCCGAAACCTCATCGCTTCCTCATTTTATTCTTACAGACGTTGGTCATAATTTGAATATTGATGATATGGCAAAAAAAATGTGCTTTGTGAGGTCAAAGTGCCTTGAGTGCAAACAGATGTGAAGAAATGTGCTCAAGGCGTTCCTGAGATGTTCACGTGCAACAAGAAATGTACCTTGTATCTTTATGGACAACAACGAGAACACAAACACGGGGACAAGTGCACACATACACACACACGTCACACACTGTATACACACAAACATGTCATGTGACTTTAGCCTCCACTGGAAGCTCTACCATGCTGAAATCTGTCAAGTCCAAAGCTCGCCTCTCTTGCCTCCAATCTGACATTCTGTAAATTCCTCTCATTCAAGCTCCAAACAAACTGACTCTCTCCCCCTCCCTCAGCATCCACTCTCTTTCTTCCCCTCTTTCGTCACTGCTCAGCTTTGAATGGGGTTGGCGAGGGCTTAGCTGGAGTATGTGTGTGAAAATGTGAGAGTGGAGAAGGAGAAGAAGAAGGGAAAAAAAGTGTCTGAGCAACAGGGTGGGAGAGAGAAATGATCTGCCAGAGAAAGTGGGGGGGGGGAACGGATTTAAGGTGGTGTGTTAGTGTTACAATGTGTACAGAGGGAGACGCACGTGTTTCTGTTTCTGTGTGGGAATTACGCCTGCAGTTATCTGCATGCAAGGAGGAGCGCGAGTGGGAGAAAGTGAGCCAGCATGAAGGGCAAAGATTGTGTTTATGTTTCTACGTGTGTGTGTGTGTGTGTGTGTGTGTGTGTGTGTGCGCGCGCACGCTCGTGCTCATCAGGAAGCCGCGGTGTCCCTGGCTCTCCAGTGTTTACAGACAGGAAATGTTTGTCCAAGCAAAAGGGAAGGGACCTTGCAGGCCCACATGGCAAACACTGCGAGCCCGACGCACACACGCAGATATTCAGAAACAAACACACACACACACACACACACACACACACACACACCTTGCAACAGTGTCAAAAGAGGAATCTGATGGGAGCTGCAGACTTTGTGTATCTGGTATTGGGGAAGTGGGAGTGACTGGGCTGGGCACTAACTGTTCCTCACTTCCCTCCATGCGGACTGCCAACGCAAACTCCAGCAGATAGAAAGTCAATACACTGACCCCCTCTGAACCCGTAAGAGCGAGGACGGTCTGCCAGGCCCATCCACACCAATATACAAACACGCGCTGACTGCATGTTTTCACCACCCACTGTATTCCTTTAGTTCATATTCCTGCTGCTGCCACAGCCATTTCATTGATTATCTAGCTGTTTGTCGATATTGCCCAGTCTGCCGTGAGATGCAGGGATTGTACATGACAACACTTCAGTGGATTTTCAAAGCACTTGGGGGGCTCTGATTAGCCTGTGATGGAGGCGCATTTGCATAAATGTATTCTACGTTATACTTCCACTCCATTACATTTTAGAGGGCAATATGATATAATTACTTTGCAGATACAAACTGGACTCATTCATTATGAGTTTTCTGAAAACAAATCTGCCAGCGCTGGTGCAAAATAACGTCTTTCCAAAACAATTTAACACGTTTGAAGGATTTTCTGTGTCAAATTCAGATCCAGTTTGTGACTTGGTGAAAATTGCCAGTATGAGACATAATTTTTCTTTGTGTTTAGTGCTGCAATCTGCCTCAGTTGTATGAAAATGATTGCATCGTAGTGGCAGATTCTCTTCACTTCTTAAGCAAAACATACCATCATACAGATGATGCAACAGCATGTAAATGAGTTAACATAAACTCAACTGTGACATGAAAATAATGCTTATATAAGGCATCAGTAATACAACATTCTGAATGCAGGACTGTACATAATGAAGACTTTTCATACTGAAATTGCAGTACTTATAATGGAGTATTTTTATATGGTGGCACTGTGAATACGTCTCTCACTACTGTGCAGGGCTTCTTGTGTGTAAATCCATGAAGAACAGCTATTAATATCCTTACACAGTTCTGAAGCTTTTGATGGATTGTATAAAATGGTTGTTGTGTCGAGGTAAGATATTTTTTGTGAGATTTATTGTAGGACTGCTTGTCAAATTTGTGTTCCCCAAATAAACAATGCTGCATTCTGGCTGTCCTGCCTCACTTCCTCGTCATCCATGCTGACGCTATAATGTGTGTGTGCGTGTGTTGTGTGTGTGTGTGTTGTGTGTATACTTGAAAATTAAGGACATCGCTAGAGGCAAAGTGGGTGTGCGGCCATATGTGTCTGTGCGTGGCTGTCGCTTTCTGTTTAACCAACACACACATCTTTCAAATATGAATGATCTAAACAGGAAGAGATGAAAGCATCCTTATACCAGCAGACTCACAGGCATAATGTAAACACACACACAGTTGGGGGGGGCTGGGATATGCAGGAAACCGTGTGCCACAGCCGCACAGGTAAACCAGGACACACACAAAGGAAATTGAATCTGCCTGCTTCCACTTCCTGCCACTCAGCAACCAACCTGCACAAAAGCCAGATGGCAGCGCCGCACATCTGAAGTTCAAGTCAACAGTCTAAAGTTTACTTACTGGCTGGTGAGGGGGTGCTGTATCCACTGATGGGCAGTCCTGCTAGCGCTGGTGGTGACAGGCTCCCCAACATGTGGGGGAAGAAGTAGGAGTAGGTGGGCATGGGAAAGCCGTTGAGGTGGGGGCCCGGCAGCGGGTTGCCCTTCCCAGCCATGATGGCTCAGTCCACCTCCAGTAACAAACAGACCTCACTGAGAAATCACCGTAATAAGATCTAACAGAGCCAAAGAGGTGTCAGTGTAGAGTCCTGTACTGGTTTAATCCCCCATAGGAATGCTGCATGAGTATTCCAAAAGACTGCCGGTTTGAGTTTGTAAAAAAAATAAATCTCCGTATGGTTTTGGTAAGTCCTGAATGGTTGCTGTAGATGTCACAAAAATGCTGCTGGTTTAGTGAATGTGTGTGTTGAGAGTTGAGTTACTAAGGAAACAAAGATAAAAAAAAAAAGAGACACAAGGTAGAAGTATAAAAGAGGACTACAGAGTGTTTTATCCTTCCTTTCTCTGGTATTGAAAGAAGCTGAAAGGCCTTATTTGCGAGAGGCGTTGGGGAGGCTGGAAACTAGCACGGTCATTCCTTATCTTCAAGATGAAGGGGGGGGACAGAAGGCAAGTTGAGTCACGAACAGGTGACTTTGAGGACTGCGGTTGGGAACGGCAATGCCGGTGCTGGTGGTCGTGATGCTTCCAAGGGGGCGTAGATTCACTCTTCCACTGCAGAGCGCTCCTAGGGAATGCACAGATCACATGATGCCAAGACAAAGCTCTTCTCCTTGAATGGGCCTCCTCCTTGCAGTCAAACAGCCTCTGCCAGGGAAAAAAAACACAGGGAGAGAAAGAGAGATAATTTAGTGCTTCAATGACAAGGTAAAGAGATTGTTTCCCTTTGTACTTAAGCGCTTGAACAAAACAGTTCTTTTCTTTTGACACTAATTAATGGCAATGTCTCATCTGAAATGTTACAAAAACACCCCCTCCGCCTTAATTATCTAATGGAGTGTTAAAACTGCGAAGAGAGCAGTGGGTGTGTGATGTCTCCTCGCAGCTTTGTGCGCTCGCACACACGCTCATTAACAGTGACAGACTACAAATACTGTGGGAGACGAGCCAAAACATAAATGAAGAGAGCAACACAAAAGAAAACTTTGCTAATTACACCAGTCGCGGGAGCCAGAGGTGAGACCCAAGGCGACGATCTGGGACCACTGGAGATTTCTGCTGCAGAGTTTACTTCCAAATTAAGAGCAAGACGTGTACAAACAGACCTGTAACCACCGCAGAAAGCATGAGCACGCACAAGGGCACTGACAATTATACACCCAGAGAACATAATTATCATAAAATAGTACACCAGCACCATAGTATATACAAGAATAAGAGAGAAGCTCCTCTGCAAAACAGCTTGTCATAACATGAGCATGACTTATTTTTCTTTTACTGTAATGATCCTTTTTACGAGTCAGTGGATGTAATGTGCAGCATAAAAGTAAAACCACTGCAAAAACACCAGAACACACACACGCACCGCGCTGGAAAAGCAGTAGGAATGTGTCTTTGCACGAACAGTGTTGCTCAGGAATGTGGCACACTAGCATGAATCACACTGGGACATCATGGATGAACCCCTGTAAAGAGAAAGGGGTCAAGTCAGACATGTTTGTGTGCCTGTTCCCACTTGAATGGTGTGCATAAAGCATCAGGATATGACAGGTGAGAGGGGCGCGCTGGTGGCAGCCAAGTGACAAATTAAAGGAAAAACTTAACAAAGTGTTTCGCCACATGCGGGCGGACCAGCTTCAAAGCTCCTTAGGCATAAATTCTAGTGTCTGAACTCTTCACAAGGGATTAGTTTGTCATCCTTTTTTTAACATTTGATGATGATCACATGGTTTCAGAATGAAATGAAGCTGTAAAATTGGTCCCCGCCAACGTCCTCACTGAGATGGACGACAAACCGTACTTCAAAAACGACACAGGGCCTCCTGGTGGCTAGCTGTGCTGGTGATGCAGCGGTACTTTAAAATCCTCTTACATCACATCTCTAGCGTGGATCTTTCCAAGCAACTGTCCTCCGTATCATGTCTTAAAACTGAAACCTCTTCAAGAGGCTCTGTTTCCCTCAGTCTTTGTCCCTGCAGGATCGTTGCTCCGTCGTAACCGTCTTTGATTCCAGTGTAACATTCTTTGGTGTAACTGTCAGAGAGCTGTTCTCAGTTATTCCATAGGGGTTCAGTGCTAGACCTGTGCCTGCATGTGTGTGTTACTTTATACCTACCTGCATGGAGGGAAAATGAGTAATTACTTATGAGAATGAGTTGCCAAACTCCTAAGAATGTTTGTCTGTGTGAGTGCATGAGTGTGTAGTGCAGGTATTGCATGTGGAGCCTGGACCTGTCTGTTCATCAGAGGGAGACCGGATTTTATGGGCCTTATTTTTATTGATCGTGCTCCATTGTCACCCTGTCGCTCAGCTGGTGTATGTGGTGGTCAGGGGTTATGGCCTGGACGGTGGGCTTGTATTAGGCCAAAAGCTTTAACAGCATTTTTTTAAAGCCCAGGGGAGCTAGATGTAGTTTTATTTGCTTTTAAAGCCCCTCTCTCTCCGGAGTAGCCCCCTGTTAAACCAGGAGAGAGGTAAGAGTTAAGTTAACATACTAACAATAGCCTGTAAGATATTGTTTCTGGTTCCATAATGCAGAGTGATACACAATCATTACCATTATGAAATGCAGCCTTGAAATACACTACACTGTACATTGGTGTGGTCATGTAAAATGCATCAGCATTGTCAAAAATACAAGCTGAGTAATGTAAAGTCATATATATTTTAATGCAACGGCCAGAGGCCACAGATGCTGAACGGGGTCTTTCAATGAGGGACTACAACTCACTTGGACAGTAGGAGAACCCACAGGCTGGAAATGGCCACTTCCTTCACCATTATCGTTAGAGTGTCTAGTATGGCCACTATAAGAGGCCGTTCTGAATGATAAGCAACATCAAACATTACCATGCACTTACACCAGCAGCAACTTTGTTGTCGTGCACCCACAGCTAATTCTTTGTCCCGATGCTGCAGTAATAGAGATATTGTTGTTTGCTACAAAGGAAACGGCTGCACCACAACCAGCGTCTCCTCGATTTCACAATGGATTGGAGCAGACCAGCAGGACGTAAAAGCAGTAAAAGTTTCTACTCACATCGCTTTAGATTAAAACATTGTACGCCTTCGCCCAACAGGCATGTTCCAGTTTACATCCATGTCTGTCCAAAAACATTGTTTGTGAGGTTACAGTGACCTTTGACCACCACATTCTGAGATATCCTGTTCACAAGAATGGGACAGACAGAAAACATAAGGCGGCTATCGCTGGCATAAAAGCATTGGAGGTATAAAATGCAAATTCAAATAACAATTCAACTGAAATATGTTGTATTTTTCTGATATTAATCCTATTAATTACAACTGATATTAATTTCTGTGAATCAAAGATAGCATTTCCACATTCATTCTTTTCTATGCCTAGGAATATTTTTAAATCCCTCAAAAATAAATCTGAGCGTAAGAGCATTTAATGAGGCCCGGTATCTGGAGCTGAGAGCAGGCAAACGTTTTCTGATGCATGTAAACAATGTCTGATTAGTAGAGCTGAAGCATTTAAACACAATATTCATGCACGCATTCATGCAGAGAAAGAGAGAGAGGGAAACACACACACACACACACACACACACACACACACACAAAAGCTGCACCAGAGTTCATGCACGCATTCATGCAGAGAAAGAGAGAGAGGGAAACACACACACACACACACACACACACACACACAAAAGCTGCACCAGAGTGTGGACAGAAGCAGAATGAAACTGAGCACCAGTATAATCCCTCTGCTGTGGGAGAGGTTCAACGGATCACAAATCTTTTGGTTTGGATCTTATCACGGTTTTGAATCACAGAACAGGTCAACCAAAAAAAAAAAAAGGAGCAAATATAACTTTAAGAGATGCCCTGATCTTTTTTTTTTCACCAACATCCTGAAAATTCTTTTCAACTGCTCGAAGGTCGTTAAGTACGTTACTGTAAGCACGTTAAACAGGTCATAATTCCCTCTCTTATATCTATTTTATATTGCTTCCTCAAGTGACTATATTTATCAGAGTTTCTTGCCAAAAGCTACATATTATAAGCTTACATCATGATATAATTATGATTTACCTGAACACGCCCAGCACCTACATCAGAGCCCTGTTCTTGGACTTCAGTTCAGTCGTTACTCTCCTCCCTGACCGTCTGCACGCTTAGCTGCAGGTAGGAAGTGGGTGTACTCTCCTGTATATTCCAATGGCATTTTGGCTTTCAGGCAGTATCCTGTAAACAGCCAGAAAAAGAGGTGGGTATACCCTGTAGACCTGCATATACACTCCACTCCACCACTGGTTGGACTGTGTAACTAAACCATGGTTCACTTGCATGTCAAACAGTAGGGCGGGGATGTGTAGGAATCACGGAAATAACTACGGCCCATTACACCACTAGCCAGCGGTGAAGACAAAACACATACGTAATCACAACCATCAGACACACCACTAGAGGAGGAATCAGGGCACAATCGAGGGCACGTATAATCTGCTGTGAACACTGCACATGCAACGCCAAAGCTGGGTAAAGCTGCTGACATGCACTCCACATCCTCCTTCCATTCAATGTCCAAAAACCAATCACAGTCCTCACACAGCTGTATAGTCTGATCCCCCGTCGGTGAGGGTGGGCAGAAAGACACACAAAGATTGAGGTGTTTATATCTGCCTATAAGTATTTGCACATAATAACCTCCTCATGCACACATGCACTCATTTAGCTCTCACACACACACTCACACCAATCTCGCCGGGCAGCTGCCTCCCACTGTATAATGCATGTGTTCTATATGATATGGCTGACGCACAAGGTCACTGATATTGAAAAGAAGAAGGGGGATCAGTCGTGAGCATAATACTGTACATTGGCTGGTCTTCATTGTAGCATCTAGATGTGCTGAAGTGCTGCCAGGGCGTACAAGGCATAAACATGCGTAAAGATATGGATGTAAAAACCGGCATAGAGGAGTTTCTGTACGCCAGTGTCTACATAAAACATTAACTCACACACTTGCTTACTGCACTTACGGCGATACAGCTGAGAAATGGACCATCATCTAAAACAGGAATAGATTGCGCAGATGAAGAGGTGATGCAATAGTGCTGCCTATAGAAGTGGGTAGGGACCCTGGGGCCTGGAATCGAGCCATTAGCGTACGTCTTTTCAAAGAGTTTCCAACAATTCCTCTGCAGACTCCATTTGTATAGACTTATGTGACTCTTTAACCGTTATATAGCTAGCCCACATCCGCCAAATTCATTTCAACGAGAGCACATATAGGCAAGGGGCTGTATGGAGGGCGACCCCCGAGGGAATGTGTGTGATCACTTACAGCGGGAAGGAAAAAAACAAACAAACAATCTGGGTCACTTGGTCTTAACTCTTATATTTGGCTTGTAGCGGGCAGAGAGAAGGAGGGGGGGTCAGAGGTCACGGGGCACAAGATACTGTAATCGATTGTGACAGCAAACGCTGAATTAATAATCACGAAAAAGCAGTAAATGGCAGCGAGAGGTCGGGGTGGACAACGCAGCAAACAGAGCCACAGGGGAAAATGCGATGCGCGACATACAGAGAGGCTCTGGCGTGGACGTAAGTAGACAGACGTACGCACAGTTCAGCGCACATACACACACGAGCGCAGATGCACACAAGGTCAAAGAGCGCACTGACAAAAAGTCAAACAGCCACCGGTAGCTGTCGAGGCTCAGAAAAAAAACAGAGGGATTCTTGAGATGACGACACACACAAGTACGAACATTTGCACGCACAGCCACATCTAGAATCTATATGTCTCCTGATGACCAATTATCCGTGATGTGTGAGCGCTGCTAGTGCTACACGTCTCTGTGCCGGCAGCAGCTGGTGGTCAGTGGCAGCAGCACCACACATCAATGTGTTGCTAGTGCTACGGAGTCCGGCGGGATTAGACACATGGCTGTTAATGCTATTTAAAAAAAAAAAGACATGATCACACAGGACGGCTCCATCTACTCTCGTCTTCTAGCTCCCAATACGAGTAATTTAACTTTGTAACTCCGTTATAAGTGAATAAGAATAAGTGTAAGCAGTGAGCCAATCATAAAAGACATGTGTAGGTCAGCCTGAAGGAACACATATGTAAGAACAATAGACAAAGTATCAAGTCAATTGTTATCATGTTGTTATCTGATACCCGATACTGTATTGATGTTGCACCTTTTCTGTAGGCGCGTCATTGTGCTTCACCTGCCGTTTCAAATGACTTGTAATCGTCTTTCCACCATGGCGACATCGTATTTCACCGTTTAAGGTTAAGAAACGGATGGCTCAGACTTTCTCTATGACGGCTTCGACGTAAACCCCACATAGATTTGTACAAAAGCCTCTCCACAGGGAAGGCTGCGGGCTGCAAGCTCGGAGTGGATGACAGTCTTTAAACAGCTCAGAGTGGGCTCCGACTCCAGCCGGTATGGCTTTGCAGTGTTACACATAATGGAAGTCGCTCAAGCGCGATGCATTGAAATTTTCATGAGGACAGCGGTGTGGGTGGATGTATACGTCAGAAGTGAGATGTGACATCGCGGGAGGGGAACACGCACGCACCCACGTACTGAACATCTAAGAGCGCGTGTGTGCCGTGATGTAAAAGTGAAAGGCAAACACGTGTGTGTATCTCAACAAGTGTCTGAGCATATGGGTGTGTGCGGTCATGCATGTAGCCTGTGTGTGTGTGCCTATAAATGTATGCTGTAGTCATGTCTTGAATTATATTTGCATGTCATCTTATTGCCCTGGGGAGTGTCTTACAGTACACTGCATTTACTGTACATTACTGGCTCAGATCAAGTGGGTTTTTTGCATAAAAACTAGACCACATCTGTGGGTGATGGAGGGGGGAGGGAGGGACACTTTGACACGTCACTAACACAAGACTTCAGCTGATAGACGTGAATTATTAAGGCAAGAAAAGGTAAAGCGAGGCGAGTGAGAAGCCTGGGAGCCAGAGAGTGCTACTAATAGTTTGCACTACCTTACCTTGGATAACCTTCTGACTAACTCCATGCAATTCAACTCAAGTTTTATTTATAGTGTCATATCACAACAGAAGTCATCTCAGGACACTTAACACATTGAGCAGGACTAGAATACACTCATGATTTTCAGAGTTAATACATTTTCATTTCCCGACATCACCCAGGGGCAAGCGTTACAGCGACAGTGGTGAGAAAAAACTGCCCTAATAGGCTTTTAGGCAGAAATCTCATGCATTCCAGGCCCTTGGGTTCCAACTGCATTTGGTGTTGGTAGTATAGTAGTAGTAGTAGCATTAGCAGTAGTGGTAATATTAACAGAAGCAATAGTATCAACAGTAGTACACCAACCATGTCGCTGTAGACCAAAAAGCAGGAGTTGTTGAGCAGCCACATGGCGGGCAGGTGGAGCTACGATATGGTGTTTCCAACCAATTCTGGAGTTGCAAACACTGTGATGCATTAAATGAAGTAACGTCACTGGTGAGAGAATAATTCCCTTATTGTAAAGGCTGGGTCGAAACATTTATCTAATAAAATAGATTATAGTAATTAAACTAGAACCGAAAGGATCTAAAATAGCTGTAGAAATTCACTATATCCCTACACCATTGCTATGCACATTGTATGTTATTATTTCTTAATCCCTAACTTTGACACAAGTGAGATAAAAGTCAAGCTCTTCCCAACTAACCAACCTCAAAAAAATACTTTCACATCGGCGCTCCTTCCACCTGCGTAGCTTCAAAATGAGCCGAGGCATTGTGGGTGATAGAGCAGGAGGTGTGAGCTACTTCTCAATGACAGCCAGGAAGTGTGGCGCAAGAAGGCTAAAGGGTGCTAAGTGCACATCCACGTTGGTGGAAATACTCAGCCGTTTTTGCCAAGGCCCCCTGTGGGGTGAATCCACTTGTCAGCGTAGCAGGCTGGGTGACATTTCTGCTTCACCTCAGAAAGGTCAGCCTTTAATTATCTCAAATGCCAGCAAGCACTGCACCTGCAAAAAATAAGCCAAGGGATGAGCTGTGTGTGTCTATGTGTGTGTGTGTCAGAGTAAGATGGTAGCCTGCTTCCTTCCCACATAATGAGCGCTACTGTGTCTGTCCATGCAAAACTGGACCATCTGCCCACCTGCACGCATAGATAAAGACCCATAAACACAAATTCCATGGCAGACGCACCCCACACACGTGCTGCATCAACCAAAGTCAATAAAACCTACAACTAAAGTCGCTCGCCAACCCACCCCCTCGAATAAAGAGCATCGGATGAAGAAATCCCAAGAACATCGGCTGCTTCTAAGAAGGCTCTGCGTTATAAACAGGCTGCCGACAGTGAAGGTAGATTATAGACCTATAGATAGAAGCGTAGCACGGGCCAGCGCTTCTGCTAAATATGGGTCCGCTGCGTGACGCGCGGATGAGATAACTTTCTCTTTATCAATATCAAAACTCCAGAATCACCATGAATCACATGAATCACAGGAAGTGGAGGGGCCTGCTCGCGAAGATTAGGCGCGAAGCGAGCCAAATTATTTCCTGTAAGAATGCGGTTGGTGACAAAACTCCAGGCATATCTGGCAGAGCATGACATGCTGTGTTTGCTTTCAAGCCACTCACTGTAGCTATTCAGTTCGGTCAATATTTGC
The DNA here is from genome assembly GCA_029853015.1 of Chelidonichthys spinosus. Taxonomy (NCBI): domain Eukaryota; kingdom Metazoa; phylum Chordata; class Actinopteri; order Perciformes; family Triglidae; genus Chelidonichthys; species Chelidonichthys spinosus. Next base: position 7,705,910 of record CM056842.1, read on the forward strand.
AGGGGGCTATGGTAACAGTGAGCTCCCACACCGGCATAAACACACTGCCCTGTATACACTTAACACTCAGCCTCACACATGCACAAAAACCAACAACTCTGCCCAGAAAGTCCCACTCATGCTCAAAGGAGGTCGGGGAGACAAAAGACCATAGATCATCGGCGAGGACGGCGTGCGGCGAGCTCCTTGTGTCCAGGTTTTTCCGGCATTTTTCACTCGCTCTGAGAAAACATGGAGGGCTGGTCCCTATTGTTTACACAGCTGGCTCCATGGAAAGGATTGCTTAATATGAAATATGAAGAGAGTGGAGAGGTTAGAGGGAGAGAGCGGGGAAGAAAAGAGGGAACGGAGCCAAGTGAGGGGGTGGGGACGGAGGGGGTAACAGCCCATTGCAGAGAGTAAGTTAAAGGCTAAGGCTCCTCTGGACTGCTGGACATAGGAAGTGAGCAATAACAAATACAGGGAGAGAAATGTGGTCGAGGACAAAGTGGCAAAAACTTTGGGAAACAACAGAGTGTGGAGGAGAAAGCAGTACAGCAACAGTAAATCTGTGAGGAGAAGAAGAGCAAACACAGAAGGTCCAGGGAGACTAAACGAGGAGCAAAATGAGAGCAAACAGAACATGGAGCAGAAAGCCCTGAGGTTTCCTAGTGGTGAGGGAGTCATGCCTCCTGCGGTCTGGGGTCTGTAGTGCATATTATTCTTTCCCAACAGTTACACTGCTTCCACTCGTTCAGTCCTGCCTCTCCGACCCTCTGGTACTGTCCCGACGGCTCCTCGTTTCCTCAGCTCCTCCACTTGCCTCTTTTAATACCAAACGTGACAACACCTCTAGTTTTTGTGTTACTTGGACTGTAGATTCATCTGTGTTTTGTAACAAAGGAACAGTGAACATCCTGGTGACTATTTCACAATATCAAAGTAAAGAAACACATGTTGTCTTTTTTTAATGGCATGAAAATTAGACAATGACCTCAGTGTGCTAATACGATAACCCAGCTATCAAAAATGAAATTCAATTTTCATTTAAGAGCTGCAAATAATTTTCAGGTTTTTTTTTCTGTTGATTAATTTGAAGATTATTTCCGTGACTAATCATTTGGTCTTTAAAATTAACTTAAAGGTAGATGCATTGCAGTTTTAGAAAGCCCAGGAAACATTAGAATAATGATGAAAAATTCAATAATATGAGTAAGATCAGTGAGTGGAAAATTGAGTTTGTTATCCTTATGAAAGTAGAGTCAACTTGTCTGTCTGGTTGCAAACAATACACTGTATTGTACAAGAAAAGATAAGCAAGCATGTGTGACATGTCTGTCTGTCTGAGTATGTGTCTATCTCTGTGTCTGTGTGTCTCTGTATGTGTGTGTGTGTGGTGTGTGTGTGTGTGTGTGTGTGTGTGTGTGTGTGTGTGTGAGAGTGGCTCCCTCCATCCTACTCCAACCCTATTCCAGTTAGCGGGAGAGGCCCGGCACAAATTAATTCCATATTTCTGAGCAGGACTCCAACAGACTCAACACACCCCACCCGCTGACACACATGCTGTACACACACACGCACACACACACACAAATATCAAAGCATATCTACAGTCAAAACACTTAAGCTGTCATAATCCGTATGCATAAAAACATAGATGGGTGCATGCACCTTAAGCAAGACATTTACATCCCTCTCTGTTCTCATGAGGGAACAGAACACAGCTGGCTCAGGACGAGGTTTTGTTTCCCCTCCAGCCAACACACACTAATCAACTGTGCATGTGCGTCTGTGTGCCTTTAAAGTCGTGTCACCTTTGTGTACCTATCCAGGATGTCGGCCTAACAATGTTATGCGAAACACTTCGGCACATTTCAACAGAGAAGATCCAATGACACGAGATCGAGTGACGCACTAAAGCGCAGGGCCCCTTCCTGTTTATGCCGCCACTCACCCGCTGAAAGGATCAAACAAGATCTGCTCCTCTGAATGGGCGCGCCCTCTTAAAAAAAGGGACAGTCTGCAGTTCCTCCAGCCAACTCAACACCAGTATTTTCTTTAAGTATATAAACAAATGGTACTGTCATAAAAGGGATCAAAAAAAGATTCAAAACCAAGGACAATTACAAGTTTATTTAGTGTCCTTGAGTGTGTTTACGCATGAATCTGTGTGTACTGCAACCACAACTTTAGAAAATGTTGGTATTAAGCATCGTGTGTGTGTGTGTGTGTGTGTGTGTGTGTGTGTGTGTGTGTGCGTGAGAGAGAAACAAAAAGTTGGTGTGGCTCACAAGCCTTAAATGTCACTGTATTTCCAGAGGGCTTGTTTGAGTCTTGTTTACAGAAAGCTAAATTCAATTACTTGAATGATCTACCGTAGTGTGTTTGTAAGTGTGTGTGTGTACATCCGCTATGTCATAGGGCTTCGTCTGCTTTTCACACTGACAGTGATACAGTAAGGAAGCGCTGCAGTGCGTGACGGCAGACCAGAGCTAACCCATCACACTACCAAATCAGGGACACTAAATAGGTCAAGGACAAACAGCTATGTGGCCCATTTATTTCAGCGTGGCCTTCACAACGCTGCCATTATGGGCTCGGAGCTGCAATGGGTGAAATGTGAAAACAAATACACATAAATATACACAGTTTAACCAATAATGCCAATCAATCCATTTGAAATCCCATTTATTTCCCATACTTAAATGGAATCACTTTACAACATCTTGTAATGAACTATTTTTTTGTAACGTAGAATAAAAAAAGTGATATCAGTGTCCTTGAGAAAAGAATAAAAACTGCCACTGATAATGCCACAATAGTTATCCATCCGCTCCTATTCATACTGTAGGCTCGACTCCATTGTCTGTGAATATGAATCAATACCTTAGTACATTTCCTATATAAAGCCTCCATGGAATGCACTTTCAATGAATGCTGCGTCATCCACATTTTAAACCTCCAAGGTCAAAGCGTTAGAGCTCAGAGACTGTGTGGCATTGTGTGGGAATGTGAGTGACAACATGTCAACTGGAAAATAGACCGGCATCGACAGATTGTGGTAATTCCGCAGCCAAGGATGTTTCCCCCCGCACGTCTATATGGGATGCGGCCGTATGATCATCAGCTATCCACCAGTGAGGACACATGTCAGATGGCAGCATGATCCAGCGCTCCTGCCCGTTGTGGTGCTGTCTGCATTAATGCCCCGGAGCGAACTATGCTTCACGCTGCATGTCACTCTTCCCCTGTAAGGGGAAGGCTTATTTCCATAGCTCATGACCGGCGCCATCAGCAAGACAAGCAGGCCAACAGGAGCAGTATGTGGGGGCGCAGTGTGATCATTTAGAGCGCTGCCTGCCGGCTCGGGGTGTATATATGTGTGTGGGTGTGCGTATGTTCTTATGTGTATTTGTGTATGTATTCACATGTTTGTGTTTAAAAGAAACAATGGAGAGGGGACAGGGGTTTGTGGGTGAACGCAGCGTACACAGATGAGTGGTGGTGAACATGACCTCTCTAGGACACGCATAACATACATCTCTGTGTGTGTGACACAGACACACACACACAAAGGCAGGCAAAACACTGTCCAAATGCAGGTGGATTCAGCTTCGGGTTAAAGTTCATGATCTGAACGGCCTTATCGGTGAGTATGTTCTGTTCTTAATAGAGAAGAATCTAAATAAATGAAGTGAAAGATGGTAGTTTGCGATACTCGTCCTATCCACTGCTCTCCTTTCTCAGACAGTCACGCTCTTAGGCTCACACACACACATTCAAAGAACAAATATCAAGAAATAGTTCTGCCTTTCTTCCCTTGCCTGCACTCCAGGAGTCATAAAACTCCCATTTAAAAATGCATGGGCTCCATAAGCTTCCAGAGCTATCTATTAACTGTGTTATAGTGTAGCTGGCTATAGCTGCTGACGGCAGCCAGGGAATGCTGCTTTCCATTAGGGGAGGGAGAGGGGAGGGGAGGGGGGGTGAGGAATGAAGGGAAAGACAGAATTTACTCATTTTTCTTTTTCCCATGGCACTGCAATCTGATGCCTGCGCGTTTGGACATGCGAAAGAAAGGAGGCAGCGACTTCAGCATGTAAAGCCTGCATAGCTATAAACATATAACTGTATCAATGACGGTGCGTAAGTGTGTTTCTTTGGCCCCTGTGCACCAGTCTGTGGCTGAGAAGTAATTGATTTTAGGGTTTCTGGGAGATTTTCCCCAGTGTCCTTAGGTGCTCACCAGATGACTATTGATTGGTTAATTGATTGATTGGCATCTGGCCGACAGCGAGTCAACAACATCATCGCTCTTCATATGGACCCAGGTGCGCGCACACACACACACACACACACACACACACACACACACACACACACCCTCCACTCCACGCTGCCAGTCTTGTTTATCATCCTTACTTACAATATTCAAATACTTTGTATTGTTAATTTGGAAATCTGCTACATTTCTAAAACAAAACTCAGTGAGTTCCTCCTCACTTGAACAATGCTCATACATTTAAACATGGGGAATAGTCGAGTGTATCTGTATTTAGTTTTTTTTTTCCAACTTCACTCTGTTCTTTCATTTTCCAACTGCAATGTATTTTTTTTTTCTTCCCCTCAAGCCTTTTCCAGCAGAGCTGCTTTGGTCATTAGACGTAATGCAATCTTGAAAAAAACACTCCACTGAGACTGTCATAGCAACTAAAAATAAAATGTGACTATTAGCCATGAAAACAGAAAATGGCTGTCTTCATTCAACTGAGCAGCGCTCCTCACCTAAGCGTCCTTGAGCAAAATACTAAACATCAACCTGCACTTGATACGAGCATCTGCTTAATGTCTTTGAATTAAAATGTAAATGAGGTTTTGGATGGTTTGGGTGATCTTCAACATGCCAGTGTGCGTCTCATCTTGATGGTGTTATTTCCTCTCCTCAGCCCCACCTCTCTGTGCATGTGTAAGTCAAACATCGACGATCAAAATTAATGAGCTAGCACCTAAAGTAGTGGTGACACTTAGGAACAAGGCTCCTGTCCCTTTAATGGACCATATAGACAATGTCTGTGGTATTTCAATTAACAGACAATGGGACGACATGAAATAATGACATATAGGAAGAACTGAGTGACATGTGGGAATGAGATGGTAACTGCAGTGCCTATTCCTTTAATGGACCATCGTGGTTGAGCGTAGACAATAGGAGTTAATAGGAAAAGTGAAATTATGATGTAGGCCCTGTCCAAAGGGGTGAGTGACACTTGGGAGCGAAGCTGTTACATCTTAATGCACTGCTGCCAGTGGGATGAATCAGCTCCGCATATGGGGGGGTTGAGACCATCTGAAGGCCGCTAATAGCAGCCACTGTCAGTCTCACATTAACCTTGAGAACAGCCAGGGGACTGTGTTAGCCCTGCTGACCTCTCTTTTTCACAGGCACACACACACAACTCCTGTTATGTCCACATGTATGACTGAAGGGTGACTCTGTGTGTGTGTGTGTGTGTGTGTGTGTGTGTGTGTGTATCCCTCTCCTTGTGTCTTATGAGCACTATCAGTGGGATTAAATCAGTCCATCACAGGCTGCTGTAACACCATATAGGCTGTCTGTGCTGAAGTGAAATCACCTCTGCCTTTCCTGTTGCCCCCGGGGTTAGGCTCCATGTAGACCAATAACAGCGTTTCCTAAGCTAATTCCGTGTACACAGATGTGCACAGCCGCGTACAAATATCCTCATCAGCGCGGAATGGAACGACACCAGGCTACATAAAGTTTCACAAACGCATGATTGGAATATCACGATGTATTCTATCCAAACCTGAGCCAAATCTGAAAAACACGATGTTCACCTTGAAAACAACAATGTGTACACTTCCTACTTGTCTATTTAGCGACAGGAAATATGAACAAATAATTCATTCCTTGCAGTACAAACTGCTAAAAAGCCAACGCTTGTCAACCTTGGGGTTTTTTGCAAACACACAGCAAGACACAAAGCTCCAGTGAAAGCTGTTTATGTTTCACTGTTTGGCCTGACTGACAACAAGGATCGTGTGTTGAGGCATGACTGGGCAGGCCGATGCCCATGTGTTTTCAGTCAACTTTCCCTGGCAGGAGGAGAGACAGAATGTGGATGATAAAGGGAGAGAGGCTTAGAGAAAGAGACAGGGAAAACAAAGGAGGATTTTTAAAAATAAAATAGTCGGAATAGCTCCCTGGGAGAATGAGTGGAAAGCATGATCAAACACAGCAATGGCCTAATTTTCTGCTACCTATCACAGAGAAGCGGGGAGAGGAGGGATCAAAGAAGCTCAACACTGGAGAGAACACGCTGAAATCGAGGAGGACGACTTATGTCTCCGTGAAGGAGGATGGACATCAGCGGAGGCGTCTCACGGAAGTGGTGATGGGTTACAGCAAACCCAACATGTTTAGGATTGGATGTTCATGATGACAAATGTATTTTGTTTGTGTGACTTCAACACTATGAGCCCACAATGGATCCTGTGTTATCATGTACTCAAGGTTGGCAAACAGCTGGCCTTACACCAAAACATCTGGCAACCTCCACTTATATCTGACATTGTCTTGTACCAGAATTCTTTTATAGATATAAACCCAAATCAAAAGGACATGACAATGCCATCTAATAGCCAATTCTCCCATGTAGAGAGCAGACTGACACTGTAACTCGTTCCGCACCATGTGACAGGCAGCTCAACACATGAACAGCTCCCGGTGCTGAAATTAGGTGATTAAATTAAACGAGATCGTATTTCATTTCCACTCTGACCAAGCCTAAGGTATTTATAACCTATTGTAAAAAAATATAAACACATGAAATCTAAACAGTTCCCCCAAAACCATAAAGAAAAGTGTTACAAATCACAGTTAGCAAAATAAAGCAGTTTTACAATATGGTTTAAATTTACTATGTGGTTTACGTAAAACCAGAGTTGACTTTCAGCTTTATAATAAGGTCGTCCAGCTTCCTCTTTTCCTCCCTATGGTCATGATTTAGATGCGAGAGGGCTTTGCCACTTAAACATGTCGCCTTTTGGCATTTGCCGTAACAAACAGATGCTGTTGTTTTGCTTGAAGGACAGTCTATGTCATCAAACATCCAGGCATGCACCTGTACGGCTTGACTTATCCCTCCGGTCCTCGGCCGAACCTAATTGCCAACCCCTGTCTTCTACTTCCCCATCCGGCCGTCCCTAACACACACACTGGGCCTGTGACGGTGCAAAAAGCTTTTAAAGGGCTACTATTTGTGCTTGAGTGGTCAGAACATTGTGTGCAGCATTGCCTCTGCCAGTCGCCGCATAAAGTCCACTCGCAGCGCCGCTGTGTTGCTGCGCCTGGACTGGCGGGATATTTTTAGAAAGCCGTTGACAATATCGCGTCCCCAAACGGGTGTAATCGTATTATGCCGGAGGTGCTAAAAGCCTTGAGTTGGGAAAGCACGTCACTGGAGGAAACGGGCTCAGAGACACACATGCAACCGTTTCCCGGTGAGTCTTGAGACCAGGAAGCTTCCAAGCGGAATGGGAGGAGAAGATGAAGAAAGACATACATAAAACTCAGCATGTGAGATGGAAAGAGTAAGAGAAAGAAGAGAGAACTATAAGGAGGTGGGTTCGGGAGCTGTCGAGAGCTGACAAGGAAGGATGAGATGCAAATGGAGCCTGTGGTCGAGAGCATTAAGCTTTGCTGTTGGAGGGTGTGGCGGCGGCGGCGGCTCAGGTTGGAGGCTCGATCGTTTTGACAGTGTTTGGAATCGGCTGCTCCGAAGGTTCAAGCCGGCCATGGCGATGATAGATGAAAGACTGAACTTTAATCAGAATGGCGCCCGGAGCATTTTCAGGGAGGTAAACAGGTTAATCAGTCAAGCCCTCCTTCCATCCTCCCTCTCATTCTCCCCTACTCTTTCCACAGCACATGACCACTTCTGACACTGGCACGCCATTCGTCTCTTTCCCATCAGCACCTCGCCCTGCTCCTTCCCTCCTCCACCCTTCATTTTTCCCTCCACCCTGCCACATCTCAGCAGCCAGCCAGAAGAACAGACATCCCCCCCCCCCTGCTCCGCTGCTGCCCATACTATCAGGCATATCCCACTATCATATTAAGGGGAACTTGAAAATCAAAGCGCTCCGTCAGCCCATTGAATACCTCACAGAATCATCCACCGTAAAGCTATAAGGTGGGAGGAGAGCATTCAGCAAACAGAGGCCATTCATATGCTCTGGGTTTCTTGCATTATTGCCCCTCCACTAGCCTGTATCATAGGAAATAGATAATCATTAGGAGGGAGATCATTAAAGTGATCACTCCATATCTTTAAAAAAACCTTCCAACAAACCGTGCTGAAATCAAATCCAGTGAGGCAAAGGCTGGAGAGAAAATAGTAGCGCGAGCAGCCAAGCATTATCCATTGTTCCAAGTGTCCCGAGGGTTTATTTATTAAAATGGCCCTGTCTTACTGCCTCTAGAAGAAAACTGCAAGAGGCGTGTTGGCCTGCATAAAAACTTGTGCAATGTGCTGAACAGTGCCAAATTACTACACGCCTGACCACCAGGACATTTTAAACAAGCTGCAACTGTAAAAAAGAAACCAGGAACTACGAATTCCCACGGGTTTACGGTCCAAGCCACATTCTATGTTTCCGTCATCCATCTCCCTCCCCCTCTCTCTCCCCAAGAAAAATAAACAATCAACTCCGACAAACCACTTTGGCCAGCCGAGTGTGAACCTTACAAAGCCTTAACTGCTCCTGTGGAGAGAGGCCACATCCAATCTGAAATTACCCACACCAGCTCCTCAAACGCTGCATTCAGGCCGTTGCTGACGGTTCGGCAAGCAAGATTATATTGTGTTGTCTGGGATCCCAACCACAGACTTTGGTGAGCAATCAACAAGGGCCGCCTCTCGCCAAGATAAACTTCACAGGCGGTTGCCACTCATTTACGGGCTGAGCCGCCCGACTCTGCTGCATCATTGCTGTTGAGCAACAAACTTGTCGTCTCGCTAGTTTTCTCCCAAGCCTTGGTTGGATTGCAGATTGGGTTTTGAATAAATGCTCTCTTGTGCACACTCGTCCAGGATATTGAAGGACACTGGTTGTGCAATATGAGTTAGGAAACACACTTTTACAAGAGGCCTTGAAGTGGGAACATAGGAGGGAATGCTCCTTTGGAGACAGTGTATACACATCACGGTGGGAACTCTCCAAGTGTATTGGTGTTGCTGCCTCCTCTTATCCACCTCCGCTTTTGTCATACACATCATTTAGGATCTTCGCTTGTTGAATATTGTCAGCATCGTGCTGTAGTTTATACACACTGAGGAACAAAATATGCTAATGAAGCTATTAATGATAGATCAGTGCATAACTCAATGTGGCAGCGAGAGGAGTTCTGCAGCATCGTCTTTTTTTAAATATATATATATATTTTAAATACCACGTATCAAGTACAGAGCCGTGTGGGAGTTAAGAGAAAGGGGGACTGAAGAGTGCCTGAAGCCAGTCACTGTGTTGTTGGGGAATGCGGGAGCTGGATAGCTGGCTTACATACACACACACACACCCACTCACATGTGAGAAACGTGCGCCAAAATGCACAAGTGCATGTACACACATCATAAGCTGAATTCCTAGAGGGGCAGAAATCCCATGTGAGTTTACGCCGTTACATCACAGGGGATTTTAGAACAGTTGGAATATCAAATGTGACAAACTGGCATCCGGATTAGTGCTGCCCCCATAACAGAGTATCCGGTGACACAATGTCTTCTAAAAATTCAGTTTGTAAAACGCGTGTTTCCGTCGCTGGTTTTCTCCGATGCCATAGATGCCTTCATTGTTATTTTTTTATTGATTCAAAGCAAACTGCTGTTACAGGAACAGAGAGCAGCAACACATGTATTTATAACAAGTTCAATTCAACCACAGACTAATACTGAAGAATAACTAAGCTAGGATTTGCTTGGTATAACGTACTGGAATGACAAATATATGGAATAATGCAAAGTTCGCCAGCACCACAAGTTGCTGCACACTGGCACGCATTTGCCATATTCAAAACAGCGGCCTGGAAATCTCCATGACCTAATAGTGCACAGCAGACAGGGACTGTCAGAGTGGTAAGCAGCTGAGAGTGATTTGGTGGGATGAAGAGGGAAAAAAGCAGGGAAACAGAGAGAGAGAGAAACAGACCGAGGAAGAGAGGCATACAAGGCAACAGAGGTAGAGGGAGACAGTCATCGGTTGTTGTCCTATCTCCCTGAAGATCTGGATGAATTTGTCCTGACAACACAGAAGCGACTCAGACAACACCTCCTGACCCATATGCACACAAACACACACACACAGATGAATCTCCTCCAGGCATGGCCAAGCAAGAAGAAGGAGGGAGCAAATGAGCGGGTGCGTAAAAGTAAATAACCTACGAGATGGAGTTAAGTTTGAACAAAAACTGACTCAGGAGTGTCAGAGAAAAACTATAAAACAGTGTAAGAGAGAGAGAGAGAGAAAAAAAGGACAGAGACAGCAGATGAGGGACAAATCGATTTTGGTAATGAGGCAGAGCGAGCTGTGGGCATGAAAAAGGAAGACGGAGATGGATAAAGAGCCTCAAAGAGAGAATGTGAATCGGATAAAGAAAAGAAAGAAGGGAGGAAAGAGAGGGGATGATAGAGAGAAAGACACCTTGTGAAAAAGATTGAGAGAGCAGAGGAGAAAATGAACGGGGAAGGGAGAAACGGAGAGATTGAATGAAGATAGAGAGAGTGAGAGAAGATGAGAGGGTGCCTTATTTTCCTCCATCTCAATTTGCACAAAACTTTCATTACCACCAATTTGGGCCGGGAGCCGTAGGCTGGACCATTAGAAGAGCCCAGCATCAATCAGCCTAATCTCCCTCCCAGGCCGCTAAATTACAGCGCCCAGTTGCTTATTAAAATTTGTCGCCCGTCTCCCAACGCCCGGCACTGCTGAAGATTAGACAGGGGCCCCCAGACAAATCTGTTCCAGAGAAGAAGAAGAAGAAGAAGCAGAGGAGGAGGAGGAAGAGGGAAGAACGACGGGGGATGAGGGAAGGAAGTACAGGGACAGTAGGTGGGGGGGGGAAGAGAAATGTGCTCGCTGAGACAGAGCGGATCAGAGTGGGGGACGATCATCTGGTTTGATTTATACACTCTCGTAGTGTCTGCCGTGCACGGACAACCACACACACACACACACACACACACACCCTCATTGCATTTCAGCCTCTCTTCACACATTCATACATCCCAGTACATGCCCTACACACCAGCCACCACACGCCCACATCCCATGCAGTTTTCCATTCCTGTCAACACGTCCGAGGCACACACACACACTGGTGTGGAGAATGCGGGGTTTTGCGACGCCTCTTTTCGCACACTCAATCAAACCGGCAGCCAGATAAGACACATGATGAATGGCGTAATTGAAGGCGGCAGCAGGGTAATGCCGCATCGCTCTCGGTTTGGTTGGGAGAGAAGAAGAGTGGCTGATTAGCCTGTAGGATTTATTGTTATTGCCCATCTTATTAAAAAATACTAAGACTGTCTGCCTTGCCCACACGTCCAGCGACAGAGCCTATAGGGCCCTACAGTCAGAGGGATGAGCACACAGCAGGGTTGCACCAGATTCAGGTCTGAAGTCTAAACATGGAAGCTGCAGGGAAACATGATGCAGAAATACTGTATATAAACTACTATGGGAAAAAACACACACAACCTTGTGATGTTACATAGTGCCAACTCTTTACCAATGAAAGTAGCTGTCAGCACCAGCTCCAAAAGTGAGTAAATCTAGTAGTCACCAAACCACAACACTGACAGCCCGTCCCTTCAGGCCTTCTGGCCGAAGCCACTCCCCCAAAATGGTCATGAGGAACGTAAACAACAAACACGGCTTTTGTTAGTGTGCCAAGCTGTCATGCTAGCAGCTTGTGAAACACTCAGGTTGGTAGGTAAGTAGGTCAAACTACAAATACCATTTTTATTTTTCCCTTTTTTTTTTGTTACAGCATTTTACATGCAGCTATCTGCATCAAAAGCATCTTGTGAGTGACAGAGGCTAGTGTTGGCATGTACTTGCACTAGAAGGCAATATTACTTCAGGCTGTTGTGCACTCAACAGATCAAACACTTTCCTTTCACATATCAAAAGCTACCAAAGGTCCTTGACAGGAGGGAGCCATATACTGAACAGCCACACTGAGGCCAGTCGCTCCCTGACAACACGCCTCTGCTGTCCTTGTGCTGAGAGCATGTGCGGAGGGATTTCTCCTCAGACTGCCCATGCCATCTGATGACCCTGATTTACCGTGGATTACTGTTCGTTGGGGCCTAATCTGTCTTAATGGATCCTGACTTGTGGCACATGAAGAGATGATTTCAATTAGTGGGGCTCAGGATGTTGTTGTTGTTTAGACACTCATTTTAAAAGCGCAGGTCTCAGGGGACCAATTATTATCAGATTAAGGTGGGAAATCAATGTTTATTGTATTTAAGCTCCCCTTTTGGCAAAAATGTTGAACTTTAAAACAGCCGAGGTGAGTTTTTAAGGTGTTACACCAGATAAAACCAACCAGTGCACAGCGTCTATAAATACAGTTGTACGTTATAAATTAACATTGGTGTAATTGGGCAAACAAGGAGTTTGGCAGCTGATATTTTCCTTTTAGGTTTTGTGCATGTTGCATCAATTGCTTGATTAATGGACAAACCTAATAAAGTACAATTCTGATTATAGCTTTATCGTTTTTAAGTGTTATGATTTGCTGACTTATCTGTTGTATATTATTGTGAATCGAGCCATTTGGGTTTTGGACCGCTGATTGAACCAAACAACTAATTTAAAGAGATCACAATACTCTCTATTATGGGCAGTTTCCCTACTTTTCAGCCTGAAGCCTACAAGATATAGCCTAAAATGCAAATTGCGTATCAGGGAGGAGTTGACGCGCCGATCCAATATCACGTTATCGTATCATTTATCAGCAGGTTTATGCTACACAGGGGGAACAACAACAATTTGCTCCCCGACTCGTACATCCTGTCCAATCGCTACTCTGCATGTGCAACTCTCTACAGAGATGAGAAACAAGCAAGATGGCTCGTTAGCTACTTCCATCATCTGGCTACAGAGAAATGATGACTGCGGTTGCACAGGTTGCACAGAGCATACCTACCGTCAACACATACGGACACCGCAACCAACAGAACGGCAACCACACATGTACACACTGAGCCAAATGTGGTCTTCGACAGAGCAAAGCCCATTGAGCTGCTATAAATATAAGAGAAACTTAGTAGTTGCTTTGTCTGAGAGATTAATTAGCACAGCACCTAGAGTATTCGAAGACAGAGGAGTTGGCAGTGGCGAGGAGTTGTGAGCCAAAATGGTCTGGCATTGTTGTCGAGTTGAAAAAAGGAAAATCAGTGAATCACATTTACTGCCGTTGCAAGCTGTATGATTTATGAAATAAGTTTGGTCCGGGATCTACTGCTGTATATAGAGAGTGTGTCTACCTCTGTTGCTCGCCAGAAGCCCCTTTGTGCTGCTGTTCAGACTGATTGAGTGGTGTGCTGTTCGGCCAACTGGGCTTCCGGCTGGTGGGCTGCCCGCATCGATTGCTCGGACGAGCCCTTCTTCTGGAGCATAGACACAAAAAAAAAAGGTAGAGAGAGAGAGGGATGGAGATTGGGAAATATAGAGCAAAGAGAGAAAGGTAGGGAAGAAGAGAGAGGAGTGGTGGGGAGAGAAAACAGAAAAAAAGGGGAACATTAGCTTAAATGAAAGTTTATTAGCTGTATCAGTCAGTCAGTCAGTCGGGTGGGGGTTTTTGCCTCAGGCCTACCATCCTTCCTCTCTATCCATTTGCCCCCTCACCCCCTCTTTCTGCCTCTGTGTGTGTGTGTGTGTGTGTGTGTGTGTGTGTGTGTCTGTGTTTGTAAAGCCAGGCATGACGGGAAAACATTAGGTTGTTGGCGAGTCGCCTGTACACCAGCCAGTAATTGGCTCGGGTAATGGTCATGTCCAGACAAATGGTGTAGGCCCTAACCGTGTTACGAGCAACCAACTGCTCCGCCTGTATTCACAGCATAAAAGCCAGCATTGCTCGGATCCCGAGTGGCTGCAGTGTGCATATGTGTTTGTGTACAAGACTCACAAAACAAGTGATTTACTGGGACACAAGTTGTTGTTTTTTTCTTCTCCACCTCACAGCCCATGTCTTCTGCATGGCCTGTGCGTGTGATTCATGATTTGCTTGCGTCCTGTGTGGGAGAGACTGCGCTGTGATAAGGAGGCAGCACAAGCCCCGCTCACCTCCAGGGACAAACCGACATCTGCCGGTGTCCTCCAAACAAGTGACAGATAGGAGATGGGGAGGGAGAGAGGAAGACAGACAGAAAGAAAAGGGGGGAGGAGAGGGGAAAGATGACGAGAGAGGGGCGGGGGGGTAAGAGGATAAGTTCCATTTTTCATCCGTCCCTCCCTCTGCTCTGCATCACTTCCCCTTCTGTCTGACAGCAAGCTGAGCCACTAATGTCCATTGTGTCTGGATGGGCTGCAAACATACGTGTGTGTGTGTGTGTGTGTGTGTGTGTGTGTGTGTGTGTGTCATCTGTCTTTCTGCTGATATGAGTAAGAACGAAACATATATGCTCCTACAGCAGCTATGCAAGCAAAATAACATGCATATGTGAATTAAGCTGAGTGTGCATGTGTGTGTGTTGTGTGTGTGTGTGTGTGTGTGTGTGTGTGTGTGTGTGTGTGTGTGCATGCGGTGGCAGCCCCTCAGCCATCCAGCTATCATCTCCCACCAGACAGGCCCCACCAAGCCATCCCAGCTGGATAATGAGATCCATTATGATTTACGTGCCAAGAGGACAGCCAGACAGAACAAAGACACGTGTACCCACACACACACACACACACACACACACAGATGGGTGTACATGTCAGTGTGTATGCACGTGTCTCTTACTGTATGTACTGATGTGTGCTGCCACCGCTTCATATTTCAGGTCCTTCCTGTGTGTTAGCTACGTTAGCTGCCTGTGAGGGATCCTGCAGTGGGTTCTCTTTCCGTTAGCAACTCAAGGACTCCGACCATTTCTCTCCCTCCGTCTTCCCCTCTCACTCACACACTCTTTTACACCTTTGCCTCTCACCTGAAAAAAAATCCATTCATTGAAAGTCCCAAGTGGAGCTCCTTCACTCCATCTCTACCCCCCCCCCCCTCTCCTCTCCCTCCCTGCCTCACAAACACAAAATGAAAGGTGAAGATTACAACTATGTGCTGCATCAAAAAACGGAAACCACCACCACCATCCTGATTGATCAGTACTGGAGCTAGCCAGGGATTTGTGTGTGTGTGTGTGTGTGTGTGTATGTGTGTATGTGTGTGTCTGTGTTGCAATTTGTTAGTGGAGAGCCGAAGTAGCTGTCAAACGCATTTTGGAAAAGGAGCAGTCTATATCTTATTTTCCCTTTTTGGGAATAGTGTGTCAGTTGAGAACAAAAAAATGAAAATCAAATCCACTGCAAACTTAAAACACGTAATTTGAATTATGCAAAGTAAAGAGATTCATTACACATTACAGTTGTGAATCGTCAGAGAATAGCAAAAAGGCAACACCAAGAGCTCAGAGTAAAATTTCCAAATGCCTTGTTTTGTTTCGGACATTCAGGTCATAATTATATAAACGAGGAAACCAGCAAATCCTCACTCACTCACTGCTGTTTATTATTGTTATTGTGGGTATGCTGCTGTCCAAACAGTAAAAAAAAAAAAAAAAAAGCCAGAGTCAATATTTGCCAAACAAAAGACCAATAAACATGCACATTCATAACACTTCAAAATCTATCATAGTTTTCTATTTCCCTCGCTCTGAAGCTTCTGCACAGTGCAGCCCTACTCAGTCTCTCTGAGTGCAGGACACAGAAAACAATGATGCGATTCTCTGCTGTCCCTGCCTTACGAAGTATTCAAGTGACGCCAGCTCAATTAGAGTCCTAAATGCCAAGATCCAGACTGGGGAGAGATGAAGGGATTAAAAAGAGAAACACAGAGAGAGAGGGACAATGAGGACACAAGAAACAGGCATGGAGGAGGAGATAGGGGAAGTAGGCTATAATGAAGAGATGGGGAAGGATGGACTGCGAGTGGATCCCCTAAAGGAAATGGGAACTGACAGGAAAGAACAGGTGAATAAAGGAAAATGGGCGACGAACAAGGAACGGGGAGATTCAGCAGGGAAAAAAAGACAAATAAGCAGCGACAGAGAGACTAATGTCCCCACCAGAGACACACAACCAGGACAATCATGACCTCCTCCATCTTCTCGCCATTACACACATATACAAACACACACACACACACACACACACACACAATCCTCTGTGGTATGTATTTCCATCATCAAATGTGATCAGCGCTACTGTCTGCGAGCCAACATTCACTCAACCGTGATAACCCCTGTGGGAAGGCACACACACACACACACACACACACACACACACAATGATACTTTGCTACAGCTGAATATTGAACCTTTTTGACCACAACACACACATGGCGCACACACTGTCACCAGCTAAGGATCTGAGAGAATGACCCGACATGGCCGGTTAAATTAAAAAGGTCAAATAAACTAAATGAACATCAAAGTGAATGAGCCTTCAGATGAACGGTGCAGTGGCTCGGAGGTTGAGCTCTTGGGGCTTGTCTCGGAGAAAACGAAGAGCGCTGTAACCTTGTATTACTTAATGCAAAGGATAATTCTCCTCTTTTTACAGCTTGGGTCACATTTTCATAGTTTTGTCTGCTATTTCTATGGGCAATAATAACATTGTACTCACTGAGATAATTGCTGAGATCTGGGAAGGCGGCCACATCGCTATAAAGAAGTCAGATGAGGCAAAAAAACCCGAGGAGTGAGACGATTATAAAGCTTTTAAAGCAACCCTCAAGGTCAGCCAAACGCATTGGGATGAGAAAACAAAGGCAAATAGTAAAATTAATACCCAAAATGCCCTTTACAACAATCATCTGACCGCCCGTTCATTGAGTTTGTTGTTGATTTTTCTTTCTCAGATTGAGGCTCTTTGAAGGAAATATTGTTTTTTCTAATGAGACTTTTGTTCTTAAATTCATCTGCCCTGGAGTCCTTGGCATGAAAGAAAACTGGACTATTGTAATGACTGTTAATAACAGTGACAGAAACATTATTGGATGCCATTTGATGGGGTTTTCCCAAGAGTTTGTTTGTAGCATGGGTGGGCCCTGTTTAAAATCTAACCATGCAGATATTACCACCATTCTCTCAGCATTACAAATTACTGCGGTTACAATAAAACTCCCATCGTTGCAGACAAAGTGTTCATCCTCTCAATGGTTAGCCGCTCTCTCAACTATTTCGACTTCTAAGGTGGAATGTGTGTAGTCTGTGTGGGAGCTGAACCCACAACCCCACTGTTGTGGCACAAACCCCATGCATGAACCCACTCTGCAATCAGCACCAGTGTCGAAAACCAAAAACACATGCCGCCGTAACCAAAATAATTCCCCTCCAATTGAACACCAACAAAACAACATTGTGCCTCAGATCTCACTTTGACGAAAAAAACCCAACGTCAATATTTCTCCAACAAACCAAACTCCTTAGCAAAACAGCTCTTCACTCACTGTGGTGCCAACCCTAATCACTTCCCTCAGCACCAGGTGGTTCTCATTGACTGGGGCCCAGCGTCTCCACACGACAAGAAGCTTCGCCAGAGGAAATTGGCTCGTCTACACGCGTTTATTGCTCGAGAGCTCTATCGAATGGAGTTGTGCGGACCCTCCAACGCCGGCGTATTTTTTTGTGTGGCTTTGTTCGGGTCCTCTGGTTCGCTGTGCAGAAACAGCTGCTGCAGCGTGCACCGCGCCATCCGAAGAAACAATTAGAAACACCCTTTTCCTATTACTCCCCGCCATTAACTGCCATTGTGTGGAATTAGCGGCGGTCTATGGAATAAGTGGATTCTAATTCATGCCCCTCTTTTCATGGGCCGCGGCTGCTGCAGTGGATTTCCACTGCTAATGAAGAGGATGAAAGAGAAGTGTTAATCAAACTGAGCATCTCATCTGTGGTAATAAGGAGCAGAGAAGAGGGCCTTGGAGTGACTCCAGAGTGTGTGTGTGTGTGTGTGTGTGTGTGTGTGTGTGTGTGTAAAGTGACTTTTATGAATTGTGAATCTAAGGCTCTGTAAACTGATCGTCAGTTGAAACAAAAAAGAAATAAAAGAAATGCTGAAAATAATGTGTGCCTGGGCCTTGTTTTCTAATTACTTAGCCTCAGCCCAGAGGGATCCATGCCCCACTATGAGCCAAGCCCTCTCTCCGCTAGCAGCCTTTCATCCCTCCCAGGCTCCCTCCTCTTGGACCACAGTGCTAACCAGCAGGGTCTGATTAGATTTAAATGTCAAGAGAGATAGGACAATACAGTTATCTTCCAAATTATGGCCCATTAAAGGGCCTAAGCAGCGTGCCTCCGTCCTCAACTAACTAATCACCAACCAAATTCATCATCTCACAGACTTGGGCATAATTTCGGGGGCTGTGGTTTCTCTTGCTTTTCCCTTTTGCATGCGTGTGTGTGTGTGTGTGTGTGTGTGTGTGTAAGCGTATCACACCATGTGCAAGGGCATCCAGGAGTGTCTGTAATGTATGATCAGTGTGTGTGCATGCTGTGTGTGTGTTGCTCTAGAGGGAGCTGGTTCAGTGCCCCAGGCCAGTGCCCCATTAAAGGGAAGGAGAGGGAGAGACAGTGAGGGTGTGTGTGTGTGAGAGAGAGAGAGAGAGAATGAGAGAGAGAGAGACACACACAGCAGGAATGGTAGGCTGTGCTCCCCCACAGACCCACCAACAGACAGACAGACAGTGGGACAGGACTTGGATGTGTCCCATCTGCCGCCTCCTAATTCACCCGCTGTCCTCAGGGTGTCATAGGGAGCCACGCGACAGAATAATGGAGTCTATGTCTTCTGCTCTGTTGTTTTACATATTTTATTTACTTTCTTGTTTACGTCCCACATTTCATCCTTCATTGTTTCTTCCTTCAGTCCCATGCTTTCCTGTCTTTGTCCTATAATTCATTCTTCCTTCCTCACCTTCCCTTGTTCCTCATGGAGGAACTCTACAATATAATCTATAAGGAACCCTATCATTGATCTAGCATGCATGATAGTTTTCATCCCATCATCGTAGTGATAATAGTGTGTGTGTGTGTGTGTGTGTGTGTGTGTGTGTGTGTGTGTGTGTGTGTGTGTGTTATGGAGGAATGAGGAAATATAGGACTCATATTTCAAGGTGGTTTCCTTCATATCCTTGTCTCTCTTGGCTGCTTCTCTCCTTGCCACATCTCCATTTCCTGCCCTGCCCACATTTCAGTATTCATCCTCTCCACGTTGGATCCTCTCTCCTCCAAGCTGTTTTTCATATTTCCCCCTTCTTCTTCCCTCTTTCACCTGTTCCTTTGTCTCTCCTTCTACTCAATCTCTCGCTTTTCCACTCTTATCTGCACCCCCCCAGTCCTCCATCATGGAGCCACTTATATTGGGCTCTGACTTCATACCTACACTGGCGATTTATGTACAGGAGCCTGGGTGATGTGCATTAGGGCCCCCGTTGTACAGCAACGCATTATGGATCGCACTATGAATAGCTGCTGTGCGTCCTCTAAAAGCTTTTCATTACATAGAGATATCGTTTGATCAATATACAGTAAGCGTAGCGCTAAATCTAATCACCAAAACGACCAAGGCTAAAAAAAAAAGTGGATTATCAAGATGATCCGGGAAGCAGAGGAAGCCATTGTTTTGACCAGAGAGGTTTCAAGAGGCCAAAACAAATAGCCAAATAAGTTACGAGAGGATGAGAAAGAGAAAATCGAGGGCTGAATGAGGCGAAGTTGATAATAGAGGACTATGTGTATGTACATAGCCAGAGAGGGGAACGTTTAAACAGAGGCAGAGGTATTCTGAGCAACCAGGGTTGATTTATTGTCACCCTTCAACACAGGACTGCAAGGAAATGCAAGAAGTAGTCCCTTTATGATATACAAGAAAACCAACATACAAATGTACAGTGGACAAACACACATTATGGAGCCGCTGGGCCCCAGCTGAAGCTCCACGGGAGCCACTGGTCTGAGCCAGGCACACAGCAGACCTTCCTATGAGGTGCAGCTGTAGGAAGACTGGGGAGGAAAACTGGAGGGAAAGAGGGGAGTAAAAAGGACAGAGGGAGAGAGAGAGAATAGGAGGAGCCCAGGGTGTCATTTCTCTCTCTGTCAGCTTCCTGCCTCCCCCATCCTCCCTCCCTCCCCCATCACCCCCTGAGATGTGGATGCTTCGCGGGGACAATTACCGACTGACACTTCATCATGGGCCGCGCGACAGGCGCTGACGGCCCTCGTCCAAACAAATGATGCTGGGGTCGAGGTTGCGGGCCTGCCTCCGAGTCTGCCTGCCTGTAGCCCCGCTGCACGGCCCTGCAGTGCATTAGCAAGCCGCGCACACACACACAACATGCAGAGAGAGGGGAAAAAAAGCTACATTAAAAGAGACTCCTCTCAACCAACCACCTCTTTCCTTTAAGAAAAACACATTTATCAGCAGTGGGGGATGGTGGGTAAGGCGGAAGGGAGGGGGGGGGGGGCTTCAATAGAAGCATGGAGGTTGGGTGGGGGCGCTACAGTACTGTCAAACCCCATCCCCCTTAGGTAAAGAGAGAGCTCTTCATCTTTGTGAGGCAACTAGGACTCACTCGCACACACACACACACACACACACGCACACACGCGCACACACACACACGCGCGCACACACACACACACACACACACACACACAAAACTCCCTAACCCTCCATATATACGACTAATCAGATAATGGGGTTAAACAGCAGCTTAAAAAAGCCAACGAGGCAAAAAAGCAAGCAATCAGCACGTTGACACCCGCATGCATCAATTAACCCTGTGTCTTTGTGGAGCACAGATAACGCTCTGACCCCCCGCTTCACGAGCACGACTCCTTTGCCTTAGGTTGAGGGCAGCTAAGTTTAGATTCAGAAAGTAGGTCAATTGCTAATAGTCCAAAAAAGGGGGCAGCATATAGTGTTTAAGTAGAAAACAAGAAAGAAGAAATAAAGATATGTGGAGGACCTGCAGGTAGCGGTCCCTCAGCTGAGACTCTGAACCTGCAAATTAATAAATACCGCCTGTGATCTCAGCCCAGGGAGGCCGTTGAACAACAATTGAGACAGACATCAAACGCTTGACTAACACTGAAACAGCACTTGGTAAAAAAAAAAGAAAAAAAGGAAAGCTCGCCAGTTTCTGAACACACTCACCGCACTGCATGTAGGATGGAGAGGAGGGGAGAGAGAAGTGAGCGAGACGGAATAAACAATGAAACATTTATCAAAGCGAGGAGGAGTACGGCATCTTCTGGGCTGCGCGGGCAGACTGCTAATGCAGGTGGCATTATTGTTGTTGTACTATCCCGAGCTACCACCGCTAGCTGGCAGTGAGCTACGATGCCTCAGGTTGGTAAAACTCAAAAGTTCCCTATTGACACTATACTGTGCGGATGCTATCCCCAAATTTATCACTACGCTTTCTAAAAAAAAAAAAAAAATTCTCATTGTTATGCGAGTCTCCGCATTTATTATCACATTCTTCTCATTCATACTCCTGATGTTTTCCCTATTGGCAGCACCCCTTGATAAATGTGTTTATGGCATCTCTCACGTCTACAAACCTAATGCACAAGCTGCTGTCTAAGATAAATAAAAGGAGAGCTGAGAGGGGTAGGGGGGTAGAAATGAAGAGCAGGAGAGAAAAAATACAAAGCGAGAGCTATATGTCATGTTGGAAAGGCCCTTGAGAACGCTCTCAATCTTTCCGTCAATATTCAGCGCACAGGCCTGTATATGCCATCATTAAAAAGGGGATGCGTCCCTGTTTATTTATCATAAGGACACACGGTTGACAGCTTCCTGTAAACAAGTTGTGTGTTTATATACGTGCGTGCCTGTGTGTGTGTGTGTGTGTGTAGGTGTGCTAACTGTAGCTTTCATAGCACGAACTCCGGCGTCTCTGTCCGTTATCTGCTAAAATGGATGGTAGTTGCTCAGTAACGTGAGGGAACAAGTGATGGAGTTGGCCAGTGTGCTCTCTGATAATGGCTGTTAGAGCTCATCACTGTATACAGAGATTGAGGGTGTTTAACACAGGAGGGGGGAGGGGGGGCGCCGTTTCCACGTTGACTGGTGGAGAGAGAATTGAAAAAGGGTTTAATGCACGAGGTGAGTGTGAAAAAATGTGGTGGCGTTCAAGATGTTTTCCACCCTTAATCACCTCTAAGATAGCAAATGTTTGAATAGAGAACGAATCGTTCGCATGATGTGTGACCTTGAAACAAAAAAGGTTAAAGCAACGATAAGCTGAGAGAGCTAGTCACGAAGGGAAAGGGTATTTATTTTTCACCGTGATGCTAAAGCTAAACAGCTGTCGGCTAACAGCTGGGTCCAGTCATACTGTCAGTCAGTCAATAGCTGATAACTTCAAACTTGGAGGAAATTAATTCCTGGCATTTATGAAGAGCAATGGCAACAGGAGGAAACCTATTAATTTGCATTAATCCTTTGATGCAGAGACACATAAGTGTATTTAAATATAGTATTCCCAAATCATTAAAATCAGGGAGACTTCCTTGTTGTGGAGCGTGATTGTGCAAGTCAGGCTGGTCAAGTTAAAGCAGATGAGCGTGTTTGCCTTGGTACCTACATGTGTGTGTGTGTGTGTGTGTGTGTGTGTGTGTGTGTGTGTATCCAGGCCAGACTGACCCACAGAGAAAGACAAATGGCTATAGCAGGGGGCTGTGCTTGACATTTAGGTTTCATGTGGTAATGGACGTTGACCTGCCGGGGTCAGGCCTGCCAGCGAGGCAGCAGAGGGGCCCATTCCTGCACACACGGCCCCATCCCTGTAACTAGACACTGGCATAACAGTGGTTGGACACACACATAATCACTCAGTCGCTCAGTAGAGAAGAAGATGGAGTGGATGGACCGCATAGGTCATTATAGAGAAGACACAGATGTTTGGTGTGTGGGTTTTTGAGCATTGAGAGCAGAATATACAATTAAAGCCAGGTCACAGATTTCTGGCATTTCTGTTGTTATTTTTTTCTCCAACTGTGTAGGTGCACATTGATTCCTACAACCATGGCAACAGCACAGTACAGGAGAGGCAGAACAGTGGTAGCTGCTATTGTTAAGGGAGCGCCCTGTGTTCACCCGCAACTCAGCAACAGGAGGCTACTTTATATACTGTTTGTGACAGCTTTGTGGTAATAATGGAGCCCAGACCCCCGCTAGTGCAAGTGGCATGCTCAGTCAAGTGAGACTTTGCCTAAGAGAACACACATATACACACAAGGCAGCCTCCTTCATATCTAATGAGACCACTGGGAGAGTGGAGAGCAGGAGGCAGGGAGAGCGAGATGAGTAGAGGGGGGAGAGATAGGATGGGATATGAAGGAAGAGCAAGGGGAAAGGAGTGAAGCAGTGATCGCAAGAAGGGAGCAAGAGAAAGACAAATACACAGACAGAGTCAGAGAGGCAAGGAGAGTGCTCAAACCTTCATGGTTTGGGATTGGAGGAAGGGGAGGGAGCGGGGGCGAAGGAGGGATGACCTGGATTGCTGCCAAAGAATGGCGAGGAAGATGGGGGGGGGTGTCAGAAAAAGAGGAATGGGAGTGTGTGAGAGAGAAAGAGAAAGAGAGATGGAGTTGAGGTACACCGCTAGGCTAAGCAGCAGGTGGTTATGCAATGTACACAACACAGGGGTGCAGGGGGGGGATCAAAGACATGGGGTGCATACATAACTAAACCCGACACTGAAGTGCAACAAGAGGCGATCAGCAGAGAGAAAAATTTAACTCAAATATAAATAACTGACACTCCCCGGGGATGGAGGCATTGAGAACAAGTACATTGGGTACTGGGTACACATCATCTTTGAGTAACAACGGAGGAGGAATGAATAATACAAAAAAGTATTATATAGAAGTATTATATTTCTAAATATAGAAATGCCATAACTGCTCTACCTCTGCCGCTGGCGCGATACCATCATATGCTCATCCAGGCAGGTGCACATTGCAGGGTGGGGTGTGGGTTGGTAAGTGAGTAAATAACTCGGGAGTCCGAAATGGGAAAAGGCTTAAATGTCCGGTGACAAGGAATACGGACAGACAGCCACAGCTGAGCCTTTGGTGGCGCTTCCAGGGAAAGCGGAGCATGAATTATTAACAGGCGCTCGGTCTAATGAAGTGAAGATGAGCCACTTGGCTCCGTGCTCATCAGAGCAGACAACCGTGCTTGTTCGGACTACAGCGCTCAGGCCCCACAGCAGGTTACAGTGTCAACAAGTGACATGTCACCCACACCGCTGCCAGGAACAATGCTCGGGTTATTTAAGAAAACATTGGAGCACTGCACACCTTTGACTCCTCTGTCGGCAACGATGTTGCTCAATGGCAACGCGGGACTTCGTGGAGGACTAAGGCACATCAAGTGCTACATCTGCGGAGAGCTTTACAAATAAAGGAGAACTAGCAACACAAAAAAAAGAAATATGTTGCACACTTCAACACATTTCAGCCATCAGTAGAGACTCAGCTGACTTTATGACCACAGGTTTATTGCATAGGAGCTGGAGCGTGGAACACAATTTCCCCCCTTTTTTCCTGATGTTCTTTATGGTACCAGGAAGGAAACTTAAGTACTGTACTTTGGTACGGTCCATACTTCACATGCAGCGTTGGAAAGGGAAAGTTCAAATATGCACTTCCGATCCCTGACTGCCTGAGGTCTGCCGGAAATGCAGCCCCCCCCCCTTTTAAAAGAAGAACAGACCAACCTCAGTCCCAGTTCACAGCGGGTCCCAATCACCCTGCATATTGTGAACAGTCTGCAATGCATTCTCTCATCTGTCTTGTGAAATCAAACATTAAGGGACTGGAACTCGGGAGACAGTTTTCTCCTCCCCACTATTAAACTAGCTATTATGTGAGTATTGTAACTTGCACAGTGGCAACCGATTTATCTAACATCCTCCATCAATACATAGTTGTTCACCAGTTTAAGTAGCACCTCTCTCCTAGGACAGCAAATCCAGACCATTGATGGAACAGAGGACAGGATGGAGGACATGGAGAGTAGTCGTTTGCTAGGATAGTAGTGTTGCTCCAGGGTTAAGGTCACTGCTTGTATGCTGTCAGCCTGCCTCCTCTTCCGGCCATCCACATGCCACTGTTAATCCCTCATAGACCCAGAGGAAGGCTTTGGGATCATCCCCTGTGTCAGCTGGGAAGGACAGGAAGTTGGCAGGTACACATCGTCTTGGTGATGAGATGTGGACGACCGCAACAAACTCATCATTCTCTGGGCGTGCACAATTTCACAAAGTGCTGGTGATGTTGCTGTTGGACAGTGGTCTTGCTGACCAGTTAGACTCCTCCTGGATCTCTGTGCCTTCCAAAACAACACTCAATCTCTGTGTGCTTTGGCCCACATACTGCAGGTTGGGTGGTGGCACTGTTTATGTAACAAGTCACTTATGTAAAAGGCTGATGGTGTTGTTTGTGCTTGAATGACTGGCCAATTGAAGAATTGATATAAGCCATCTAGTGGCCACTTTGTAATACTTTCAATGTTTGTTCTTTGATCATTTACTAGCAACAAATACATGTGTAAAAGCCATATAATGTCATATCGTTTGACACTATTGGGACATTCTGACAGGGAAGATAAGACGTAAGGGACCGTTAACCATTTATAATCTCATACAATGCATTTTGTATGGGCTCGTAGTGACGCTTTTAGGATGGGCCTCTAATTTGAAGGAGAGCGTAATGGTTCAGTAGGTTAGTGCCCATATAGTATAACTGAACACATAAGTGTTATTAACCAATATACCTTCTGGGTAATAATTCCAGAGGCATGCTTACTTTGGGCGGCAAGCACAGCCAATTAGCTGCAGACAAAAATAAATACACAAACACGGATGTGTGTAGCGATAAAGCGTGACATGAGTGGCGAGCCCTGCTATTATGAAGACTATTGACAATAAAGCTCTCAATGCAGTCACGGGAATAATATGCTCCGTTATCGTTCAATATGGCAATTCTCTTCTACAAGACTCAGTGGCACTGTACTCGTTCTAGAGGGGCCTGCAGGCAGGAAACACTACTCAAGGTGTAGAAATGTCTCTTCGCTACATTAAAATCTGTAAATATGTGCAATTGCACGCCGTGAGAGGTGGAGCTGATCCTGAGCAGGACGATAACTTCATACTTTAATGAACACATAGAGGCTACCATGGCGCAACTCAATCTTAGTTACGGCCACACCCTGAGCACGTCAGCCCGTCTCTGTGTACATTACACACAACTCCTTCACCCTCCCTCCTTTTCCTTTTGCTGCACATTTACCAGTGCAGGAAGGACCCTATATCACTGTATATAATACATCAGTGACTACAGTCGTTAATTTCTTCTCTTTCTCATTCGCTCTCTCCCTATCCTCAGGGGTTCCCAGTGGCTGTCCAGAGCACATGTGTTTTGGTTTACCTAGAGCGGAGCCCTATCTGAGCCCGGGCTGAGAGCAGACTGCGGGCTTTGTCTGTGGCACCATTAATCAACTGTCCTTTAACAAAAACAGAAAACCAGATGAGAGACAAAGGGAAGAGACATGGGGGGTGGGCCCTTATTTAGGTAGAAAAAAAGGGAGCGAGGGTAAGGAGGAAGAGAGGAGAGAGAAAAGGGGGGATGCTTGACCCAGATCCAGGCCTTCAATAAATCAAGCAGCAACAATAACAAGCAAAGTTTTCATGTGGCTTCACTGATTAATCAGGCTTTTTTTTTTGACATGGGAGGCGAGGGACTCTTTTCTTCTTTTTCTGTCTCATCTCTCTTGTGGTAGACTGCAGATTGGCTGAGCCAGTCCTTTTAATGTTGGGTGTTTATGTCTTAATGCTGCAAGGTTTCAGACGTGGAGTCCTGCATCGTTCATGGTTTAATGAGGGTAAGACCTTCACTTGACGGCGCATCAATTTCACCGAAGGTTTCCGGCTCCGTCAACGGGGAAACCGGAAGGTTGTAGGGAAGGTATGGACACCCACTGGCATGCAGACACGGGTTTCTTTTCTAAATTATAAACAAGCGCTGTTTTACACACATGCACACACACCACACGTACGATCCACACGGCGAGCCACAGGATGTGAAGGAGGCCTCTGAGACTCTTTGCGAGGTGCCGATCGATGGGCATTGAGTGTGGACAAGGAGGCCTCAGGATCGATAGGGGGCCATTACAGAGATGTGCCTACTGGGACCTGGAAGAGGAGGTGTGGGGGGAGGGGGGGTACATCTGAACCCTTGATGCTGTCTTCTTTACCTCATTGGTGGGAGGTTTTACTCCACGTGAGTGCTGCGACACACACACACACAACAGAAATGTGTGTGCATTTAGAAGAACAGTTCAAACCAAGTTGAATGGAGATCATCATGTACGTGCACTTGCTCGCTCATACACACACACACACACACACACACACACACACACACACCACACACAAGCTAACGCCACACCAGGAGTGATCATTCTCATCTACTTCTCTCAATCTCCCATTTCCAGTGTCCTCATCTACAATCCATAGGAGGGGGAAGATTCCTTCCGTCTCTATAACTCACTATTGGTGCCATCTTCTCCTGCGTTTCCTCCTCCCCTTTCTCTAACCGAGTCTCCCTCGCTCCTTTCACCTCCTGTGCACTGCAGCGTCACCAGAATTGCCTGCGATGTGCTTTGTCAGTGGATCCTAACTCTTTGTGTCACCCCCTGCTCGTCCTCCACTCCTCACAGAGATAGCACTGACTGTCCTATTTTCTCTTATATAAACACACGCACGCAAGTAACATCAGCAACGTTATTTGCACAAAATATTAGTGAGATAATCCTCCACCATGTCCTGTTCATGTTCTCGAGGTGTCTTTGGTGATTTTACATAAACGTTTACTCGCAGTACAGTGGAATTGCTCAGCAGAAATTATGTGGGGAGGCAGGAATGTACAATATTGGATTTTTACGATATCCAATATGACAATAAAAGTTGTTTTGGCCGTTATATGAACACATTTATTTCCTACCTTATTGCAGAGAACATCAAGTCTCTCCTGTAGTGGAATTACCATATTAATATATCTACTGTTCTTGTGATGTCCCACAAGATGATGCAGAAATGAAATGATATGCTTTTCAAAATGTACACATTGATTTTTGATTTTGACGCCTTTATCTGCGGATACTGATGACAGGACTTGCATCCCTAAATGTAAGTTTGACTTAAGGAAATGAACACACCGACATCCACTGACCGTTTACAGTCCCAGCGAAACGAAAAGGAAACAGTATGACCGGGGATGTGATCTAAAAGAGTTAAAAAGTTATTTTTAAGGAAAGGATCTATTCTCACAAAATGCTATAACTGTAGTTAAGATAATTAAAAAAATCATACTCCAACATAACATAGAAAATCCAGCCTGTTAAAGCACTATTCTTTGTAACTGTTCCACACTCATACAGGTGTTAATCACATAAAAGTAGACAGTAAGGCAGACGGCTGAAACCAATGAGGCAGACTGTGAGCTGGCTCTTGCATCAATCACCATTCCAGGAAAAAAAAGTGAAAAAAAATTGGCTATTCACCGCATTTAAACCTCCTAGTAGAAATTGGAGGAGAGGAGCTGGGTCTCCTCCTCCAACTCGCCATCGCCCTCTTTTCTGCGGCCCGTCTCCACCAGAACCGCCATTAAAGGATGGTTGAAAATAGTGCATCTGGATGATGTTGTGGAGACGAAGGACTATTAAAAGTCAGGCAAATGCTTTTACCAGTGCTTATGAAATTGCACAGAGGTGCCATGTCGGCTCCTGCAAACGCTGTCCAAAAAAATCCTTCTGTGGCTGATCAAAAAGAACGTGTGTGTGTGCGCACGTACGCACACACACACATAATATGCACACTTGGTTTCTGGGCTCAGTTAGAAGTCCCCGTTGGTTTGGAAGGCCATAGCAGGCTGTAACAACTACAGCCTGGCCGGCCTGCTCGTAGTGGGCCCTCTGTTTCAGCAATCTGGGTTCTCTTTGCCTTTGGACATGGACCAGGTCAGACTGCACAATACACCACTGTGTTTGGAGAGTGCGAGAGAAAGTGGGAGAGAGAAAGAGAAAACAGCAGGCATGTGAGTCTCTGTGAGCAAATGTAAGCATGGGTGCACCAGCACGTATGCCTGAGTACGTTTTGGTTGTGGGAATACTGTGTGTTATGATGTTGGGCCTACCACAACCTCTCTCTCTCTCTCTCTCTACTGGATTGCAAGGCCTCCCTCCCATCTCCCCAACACCTCCGTTACATCATCGCCGCCACGGCTTCTTGCTAGCTCAGCACAAACAACCATTTTGAGACCCCCAGCAGCAGTTTTGCCTCCCTTAAGCAGCATTTCAATGGTGTCGTTGGAAACCGCCAAGAGGTCAGTGCACCCGAATAACACACATTACTGTCAGTCTGAAACAATACAGTGCAGAGCAGACATGTTGGATTATGCAACTGTGACGATTACAAGGAAAACAGGCTGCAGATACAGAGCGGGCCAGTGCCTCTTTAGGGAGCGCGGGCGGCACCTGTCCCTTTAAGATCTATTTCTCACAGCTTGCGGGTGCTGGGCTGAGCGGGCTAGCCTGAGCCGAGCAGCGCTGTGCTGTGCATGTATGGTAACAGGGGGGAACCGCGCCGCCCAGCCTGCCAGCCCACCACAGGGAATTTGTTTATGTTTCCTTGCTGCCAAGTTCCTGTCAGGAGGCGCCCCAAAGAGGAACTGCAGAGTACTCGGTACTGTTAGCTACGCCCTCTTGCCTGGAGTGGCTGAGGTTTTCTGCATACAGTATCGGGTGGTGCTTTGTAGCAACACTTAAATCCAGGGAGGTCTCTTCATCAGTTTCAGCACACACACACACACACACGTACACACAGACACACGCACACTCCATACTTCAACCAGTCCGTCTGTTGTTCTATAACCAGCTTTGAGAGAGCAATGAACTTTATAAAACAAGGTCTAACAGAAAGCTTAATTTATGACTCCCTAACAGATTAACACCGATTTACTCAGTGCATAAAACAGCACAAAGGCATAGTTTCATTAAAAGCAACACTTTACGAGTGGCACTTTGTTATGCTGTGGATTATGGGTATTGTAAAAACTGAGCACCGCCACATAAAAACACAGTAAACAGAATTGGTAAACTCGTGGGCATTAAGTCAAGTATTTGTGTGAAAAAGTGCTAAATCTAAATTACTCTCCCTCTAATCCAACAGAGCAAAGAATTCTGACTGCAAGAACACACACACACACAAACACATTTCCTCAAATCATGAGAACATTATGATCCATTAGTGCCAGTGAAACAATAATTGCATGGTTTTGGCACGTTAATATAATGCCACAGCCTGGCATACACATGCTACATGCTACAGACAGAAGGTCTGCAACTATGCAAGGTCAGCAAGGTCAGCAAGTGTGTTCTCCATCTTGAGTGCTGTGGCCACCCACAAGTTTGTCTCTGCAAAAACAAAAAAGCCGCTCAAGTACAGTTATGTCAAGGCCATGGGCCGTGTGTCTTCATACCGCGTGTGTGGTGTCCAGTAAGTGTGTGCGGTAGGAGATAGAGAAATGTGCGTATGTGTGAGTGAGCGGAGGAAGGAGAGGTCAGACAAGGCCAAACAAAGGGGCGTGGGACCCAGGATGGCGAGACAGAGGAAGAGTTAGAGAGAAAAAAGGGGAAGAACAAAAGATGGAAAGATGTAGTCTGGGGTTTGGGGGACCGCGTGAAAGCAAAAACAGGAAGCCATTTATGTCAGCTTGGATGGCGGGACCACTCCCTGTCACGTGCTGGCACATTTCACTGTTCTTTGACTTTACACACACACACACACACACACACACACGATGAAAAGGTAAACCAATGGGTGATTGGATGAATGCACATTTGTTTAAATGAGATTCATGCCATCTTGACAAAGTTCACTTTTTTTTTTTTACTGTGTGGAGTGCACACGCACGAGCGAAAGTTTTAATCAATTCAGCATCAGAACATGCAGCACACTTCTGCTTTTCTGCTGATGGTGAGGAAATAAGATGCCACACAATATCTCGCAATTCAAATGCCTTACAATAAATGAGCTCTGCAGCACAAAATACCAAGTGAGCTTGAAGTAGCTTCCTCAACCCTAGCCCTCCAAATCTGAGGGACTGTGTAAATCTGACGAATTGAATTGGTTAATCAGAAGGTGGAAGTGTTGGAAAGCCCCAGCATGCAAGAAAATCGCACCACTACACTCAAATTTAGTAGAAGAAAAAAAAAGTGCCTTAGAACCATTAGAGTTTCAAAGATATCTAACATGACGTTAATCTAACATGGGGAAGTCTACGGAAAGACTACAAAAGCTGCTGTCACATGGTGGCAAGACAAAAAAGACCAAGTCTGGCTATACAACAGAGATGTCAAGCCCTGATTATTCAACTCCGTCCAGCTTTGAGGGAGAATTAGAAGTTCCATTACATGGCAACAACTGTGTATAAACAACACATTATCTTCCATGAATTTTCCATGTATGAAGGGGAGTTAAAAAAAAACACAACACTGACCAAAAAAAAAGAAGAAAAACACAGGAGTCCCGTTCTAGACAGAGGGAGAGGCAGCGGGCTCGGCAGCCACCACCGACCTACCGCACACAGAGTGTGAATCATTAAAGGCATGTGTTCCACATCAACTGCCGGGGCCGCTTCCCAACCCACGAATGAGACTGGATCTAAATTATGGCGGGGAAGGGGGGTTGAATACTGCTTCACGTGGAGATTAAAACCCCAAACCTGCTAACTCAGAGAGTGAGAGAAAGTGGAAAATGACTACATGCGAGTACTGCATGTACCTGCCTGTTCACAAAAATAACACAGCGATGAATAAATGAAGCATGTAATGGAATAATAAAATGATTTCCAAAAACAGTGAAGTGCCATCAACAACAAATGAAATGAATAGTTTTGTGCCCTCTAATCAACTAAAAGGAGAGCCAAACCGAATCAAAATCCGACCTTTACTTCGTGCATGTTTTTCTGGCTGCCTGTGTTGCTTTTCTGTGTTGATTCCTAAAAGCTACAACAAATGGGATAACTTTGCCAAGGAAAATAAATCAAAGGGGAAATGGAGGAAGAGGAAGTACAAATAGAGGAAGAGGAAATACAAAAAGACTGCATAAAAGACCAACACGCCAGACTTCAGGCTTGTCCATCGTGCCAGCCGCATGCCAAACTGGTTTGCTAACGGAGCAGCGCCTGCCAGACCACTTGTCATCCCCAGTTACGAAACATGGACGTCCTTTTTGGGTGTAAATATGTGCTTGCACACAAAAACACACATCCGCTCAGGGGTTGGCATCCAATGAAGGAGGCGATTTGTGGAGGGAGTCTGCATTCCTCTGGGTATTGGCTGGCATCTTTGCACACATACCATTCTATTTGCTATTTGCCATGGGGGAAGGTGTTCATCTGGGAGGTGGGGGGGATCACCTTTCCCCCAGGGCCAGAAAGGGACAGGATAGGACAGGACATGACAGGGTAGGACACAAGTTTGTACAAATAGGACAGGACAGGTCAAACTAAGCAACAGTCCCTGGGACTTGATGTTATGATTGGCTGAGAGCAATTGACCATTTTCAGCTCATTCCTGTGTGTCATTATTGAGGCACCATTCTGGCAAAATAGCATGAAATGATATACAGGGACATGCCGGAATAAAATAAATAGTACATAAGTATTCTTACTGCTGCCAGAGATTCCTGCAGCTGACTGAAGATGAATCATACCCAATAAATCAGTCCATATGACAAAGTGAAGGTCCAAATTCTTCATGCCAGTTCGTAATGATGAATGGCTGTTTTTGTTTGGTTTTTGTCGCTTGAACATGACGGAGCAAATCTCTCTGCTGTCAGCTCCAACAGTGATGCAACAGACCCAGGATTAGACTTGATCCTACCACTGGCGGCACACAGGCCACACGACAAGAAACACAGCCTCTAAACAGCACAGAGTGGATGTTTGTGCGTGCATGCGTGAAAATGATGCCACAGGTTTGAAAATACTTACACTGTACATAAACAGTGACCTTTACAACGGCAGTTATGAACACAGAAAGAAAGAAAACCAACATGGCAGGCAAATGGCGAGGAACAATGCTTTTTTTTAAATACATTTTATAGAGATAAGGATGGCGTTTGGTACCCAACAGATACAAGTGTGGAGTGTGCAGAGGTCCAATTACCCAGAGTTGACAGGAGCGACAAATTCGGGCTTACCCCAAAAACGTCAATCTCCCTGTCCTTGGCCAAGGAAATCTCCCCTTGGATCGATTGCAGCTCCTAAGCTCTGAAGAGAGAGGAAGAAAGAGAGAGAAAGATATTTGAAACCGAGAGCGTTGTGGTCCTTATCCACGTGCTGCACACTCAGTGACTCCCCAGTCTCTCTGGCAGAGAACGGGTTCACTACAAGAAAACTCTTACGCACATTTTCCTTTCTTCACGCTCATATTCCTGTAATCTCCCCGCCCTTTTTTCCAAAAGATTGGACTTTCTTTCTCGCTACATTTGTGCCCCAGACATCATGTGAAAAGAGGAGTAAAACAGTGCTTTTGTGGTGTGTGAATTACCTGGGGCCAAGGAGTAGCGCTTATAGCCACAACTCAATTACAGCAATGTGAATCAGGTGGCGGCCCAGAAATCCCCCTAGCCTGATGCACAAATAGGGACACAGAGGCGCCTTCATTGCCAAAAGTCTAAAGTGGTATTTCATCTCTTCATAGGAAGACAGCTTTTAATGATGAATGGTTGCTGCAGACATGCATCTAGCAACACTGGTCTGGAGCGAGTGTCTGAACAATGCCATTTTGTTTGTACATGTTGCTAAAATATCAAGCATTTTTACAAATATCTGGTTGCAGATCTAAACTGAAAGATTCACATGGCACTTAGGATCTTTGATTAACCCCACCTTTGTGTGGCAGAAGGCATGGAAAGTATTTTTGCAGGATTGTTTTGAACCAAAAACAACTGGATGAAAATTACAGGACGGCGGTTTAAAAGGCACTTTGTTGTATTTCATAGAAATGCCAAACTGAGCAGTCATGGTCAATATACGTGAAAAGAGAATTGGTTTGTGTCGAAAGCACTCATAATCCATGAGGTTATGCTGTCTTTCTCTTTCTGGAGAAAACAGAGACCATCTCTTTTTAGCATATCCTGGATACAGGATCCCTCCAGGTCCCATAAAATGTAGAGCGGTGGACCAGGCCAAGTTTTCCAAAAGTGTGTTCAAGAGAAACCAGTGACCTTTAAAATGCCATTTGGGTTTATTTCATTTCAAGGCACTTGTCTCGGTAAGGAAGACCATTTCTAAGTTTCAGTTAACAAAAAAAGCGGCAAGTTAAACCAGGAAGACAGTCATATCAATGGTTGCTCTTGAAACCAATCATCATACCACTACAAAAAAAGAAAATCCCCTTCATTCAGGCTCAAGTGGCCTTGGTGCCATTTTACACCAATGTTTTAATTTCACACTTATTTATGTATTTATATATTTATTTATTATCACAAGCTCTTGGGTACTCCAACACCTATAAAACAGCAGTCTTACAAAAAAAATGTTAAAAAGACATCCTTTCTTTTGCACATCATACAACCTCAACTGTCGACTGTGTAGACCTCAATGCAATGTTTATGAGGTCACACATGAGGCGTTTGCCAGAGGACTGCAACAAGCTTTGTTACTGTTTCTGTTCAAGCTAATGTTGCTCACTTGCACTGGCAATAAGCTTACCTTCCTGCTACATGTCCATATTTAGCCTGTTTGACAAAGATGGAGGGGGAAAACAGGACCGAAGAGATGCAAGGCAACACCACTGCAGAGCACATTTTAAAATGATCTTAATTATAGACCTATATATTATAAGCATATTATGTAATATTTATACAGTCTAATACCGCAGAACCAATACACAACAGACACCCTGTTGTGGTGTTGGTCATATAAAAACATATCAAATATAAAGCCATATATTATCCCTGAAACAAACCAAACATGTGCTTGTATTGTGAGGTGGATTGTCACAGCCTCAAAAACAACAGATTTCTAGCATCCCTTTGATAAAGTCACAATAGTGAGTAGAAATTCAACATTGTCGGGCTCCTGTTAACACTGGCATGAATAACTGGTGCACCAACATGATTCAGTGCGGGTTATAAAACTCAATATTTCTGGATTCATAAAACTTTCTGCAATGTTATTGCAGATAATGGCAACTAAGTGATGCACTTGCGTTTGTTTACAATTGGTATGCCTTTAATAGGATTTTAAATATATATATAATAGTCATTTCGTAAATGAATGTTAGCCTTACATCAGACCATACTGCCATTCAGTCAATGCATGGCTCTGTTGCCTTGCTTTGCATGTGACAAGTTAAACTAAGACCGTATGTTGCATTTAGCTGCAAGCTACCCAATCGTCTATGTGATCCTGGTAATGAGATGCTGTTTGTTACTCCAGCTGACAACACTTTAACGTGCAAGTCTCTGGCTCTGCAGTGCTCATTCTGGTATCTATTCCGACTTCACAATCAGCTGTGCCTGTGCCCTCAATGACTTCTCATTTCACTTCCTGTCGTATTACAAGTTCTCACTTCCTGTTTGTGGGCCTGAATAGTGTTTTTTTTACTGGTCCACTTCACCAAAAACAGCCTACGTTAGATAAAAGGGCAGGTAGGATGAAATGAGGACAGAGTTAAACGCACATGCATGATGGTTTGTGTGTGTGTGTGTGTGTGTGTGTGTGGAGGGAGGGATATATGTGCAAGCCTGCAGCCTATACACTGATGAGAGTGGACAGGAGTAGCCTGGGGTAATCACGTCTTTATCCTTGCTGATGGCTGAAAGCAACTCATTGCAGACACTCACCTTTCTCTCTCCCTCTCCCTCTCTCTCTCTCTGTCACACACACACAGAAAAGAAGGGGCCCTCACTGCTGGAGCCCTGCCAGACAAGTCCATCTGCTTTTAAAATGGAACTCAATTTACCGCATCTAGAAGGCCTCGATTGCTCAGGGACCCCACAGTCTCACCAAGCAGAGGTCAGCCGATCTTCAATATACGGCCTTGCATCGGCACCTGGAACTAGGACTGAGGTTGCTCAAGTGCTGTTGGTTAAAACGACTTGATGGGAGGCGGTCCAACTTTCAAGTAAAATCATTCGTCTGCCCTGCGACATTCACTGACTCGTTGTGACAGCAGCGCTCCAACGGTGCCAACAGTACAAATGTGTAAAAAAAAACAGATCGTAGGTACGACCGGCAGTCTCAACACGCGAGTCTACTTGGGAATGACAGCCCTGCGGTGACAGATATGAGCTCACATTAAAAGGGACGTTATTTTAACTTGCTTGGTTTCAAAAATATTCCACAGCCTGCGTACACACACTCACACACACACACACACACACACACACACACACTCACACAACTAAACCTCTCTCCTTGAGGCTCTGATTCTCAGTGGTGGAAACCCCCTTCAGTCACACATAGATCACATAACCTCTCTTGACATCGGAGGACAGCACTCCCAATGGATAGATGCAGATTCACACACGCTGAGTGCTGGCCAAGGCTCCAGACTGCCATTGTCCTTCAGAGTCATCCAAACAAAACAATGAAGAGGGTCACGCAAGGCCCCCTGCGGAATGGTAAATAACCGGAGAGGGTGAGAGGGAGATTCAGGGAGGAAGAGGCAGAAAGGGAGAGGAAGTGTGAGAGAGAGAGAGAGAGAGAGAATTCACTGACAATGACAGTGTTGTATGGACAGCCAAGGGAAATATACGATCATCTGGGGGCAGGTGAATTCCACCAATCTTCAATCAATCAAGGAGAATCTGACACTGCTTGAATGGAAAATATGTCAGCTCTGTGATGTACAGAGCACAAACACCCATGTGAAGAAAGCATGTAAATTATCTCACCTCTCGCTGTAAGGAATTATAGTTATTCTAACACGCAGGGAAAACACATCCATTCAGGTTTGAGTTTTACGACAATACTTTATGTCCTGTAGTGGAATAACAGAAATGTACATCTCATACTGTGCAGGAGACAGGGGTGTATTTTATGTGCACAACCATACAGGTGAGTAGTGCTTTTGTCAAAGCCGTGCACGGGCAGAAAAAAAGTGCAAATGCAAAGGATATCAAAGGCTCAGATTGTGGTGATGTAAATCATTCATTAGTGCTGAGTGACCCTCATTATA
The DNA here is from genome assembly GCA_029853015.1 of Chelidonichthys spinosus. Classification (NCBI taxonomy): domain Eukaryota; kingdom Metazoa; phylum Chordata; class Actinopteri; order Perciformes; family Triglidae; genus Chelidonichthys; species Chelidonichthys spinosus. The sequence goes on from CM056842.1 coordinate 7,743,446, forward strand.
AAACCATCTTTGTTGTCATTATTCATCGGGCATAAAATGCTAGCCTGTTAATTCAGACTCAGGATGTTGACAATAGGCTGCCTACAAAGGGCTTGGAAGGCACAGACCCTCCCAATTGGTCTTTCATATGCTAATGAGGGAACTGTTTTGGGTTTACTGGCCTGGTTGGAAATGATTTAGGGTGACACCGGTGCGCTGAGCCTTTATGTTTAGGCTGGCCGCGGGGGCTCATATATCACCCTGATCATTAATCAATTAGCGTCTCCTAGCCACCTGTCGGACACATCGGCGCACAAAACATTCCTGCCCTTGGGCAGTTGCTAGACGATGATCATCAGTAGCACCGCTATTACCTTCCAACCCCTCTGCACACACCCCCGCCCCCTCCCCTTTATGGTAATACCCTGATGGATTACATAACCACAACCAAACACTGCCCACGACGAAAAGGGCTCGACTCCAAGAGAAGCAAATGTGGAAACCGCCATGTCGTTTTTTTGGGGGTTTTTTTCCAAATTGGTCTCCCCCTCCCAACTCAATTGAAGTTTTTTTTTTAACATGCAGTTGCCCTCCGCTGTCACAAACAGAAAAGAAGAGGCAGAGAGGAATTGATGCTGGCGCTGAAGGAGAATCAATAAGCTGACGACTATTCAAAAGTGCTGAATGCACACCAACGCTGTGTCCTTCATTGTTTTAAATGTGACTGTCTCCAGTGGGGTATTGATGGTTGTTTGGTATTGATGGCGTGTCACAGTAGCCAAATACATGTGAGATGGAAGGGTTCAAACTACCAGGGTGTTTGTGACATTAGAGTGAGTCAAGAGGAGCGATTTGGTTTAGACCAGAGTAACTTACTGCGGATTTGCAGAACGTCAACTAGAAACTCTCATGGAGTCTCCTGAGACACTGTGGTGGGAGTGATGGTGATTGAAAAAAAAAATCCTCCATCCTCAGAGATTTCGGTTAAAGAACTGACCTCTGTCTAACCGCCACAAATACTGTCTATTTCTGGAGATTTGTATGTAAATTTGAACTCTTATGCAAAGGCCCTCGCTGCCACTAGACAATCTCTTTTTCACAGCCTTGCTTCCCTAACAATAGCCAACTCCCACCACCCTCCCATCCAACCCCTGAAAAAAGCCTTCACATTTTTCACCCTTTTTTTTTTTTGTTATTTGGGACCAATTCTTAAAAGCAGCTGAGAAGATAAGTGGCACTAAAATTAGAGCCTAATCCGCCAACCCTCAATATGTGGACATGGAGAAAGTAGATTTGTCAAGCCTTGATTTAGCAGCATTCTTTCATTATAAAAGTAGCACTCTTCACGCAGCTTAGCAATACGAAATGGCTCAATCAAGTCTCATGTGGAACATTTAAGAGGGAAGGGGAAGAGGATGGAGTAAGGGCCTATCTGTGAACCCAGAAAACTTGGCATCCTACTGATGCCATTATTGTGTTGGCAGCATTGTTTTTCCCTACCTGTGCTTCACTCTTCCACTCTGAGAGTTCCCCATTGAAAATGACATTCACCGTACACTGCTAAAGGCTCTGAACGCTGGAGTTGTTTCACTGGGGGATTGTAGAAAAACTGGGCCACTGTGTTAGGCGTGTAAAGTGTGTAATACTGGGCTGGGCACTGGAGACAGGGGAGTTTTTTTTCCTTTTTTTTTTATTCTCTTTCGTCTTTTAAATCCAACCAGTCCAGGCAAGGAGCCAGCTACCGACATTATCAGGTGGATTTTCGAAAGAACAAAGCTTCTCTGCGATTCTTTATACTACCAGAGGAAAAGAATCTGAACAGAAACCCCATCCAGTAAAGACAAACTGTGTGTGTGTGTGTGTGTGTGTATATATATATATACACACAACACACACACACACACACACACACATGTGTGTACACATTCATTTCTTCCGGAAGATTATATCGCTGATAATCTCACACTATTTACTTATCTCTCCAGTGAGGTCCCAAAAAAAAGCAGCTGTGATATTAGAAGTTCAAAGGTCAAAACTAAAGCTGAGAACATGGAGAGGAAAGCATATCTGTTCTGGCTCACTGTATCCAATCACATTCACAACATAAATGTATCTCAGAGGCCACAAGGCCAAAGAACATATTTTTCGGAAAGAATCTCACACTTGACTGCAAACAAGTAAAGTGCATAGCTGTGTTGCCCGGTATCTGCTGGTGCACGAGCAGTGTTGGGGAGAAAAACTACTGCCTGAGCAAGATAAAGGCTATCCACAGGGTACAGAGGCAGAGAGGAGACAGCAGGAAGGAGGAGGGTGGTGGGCGACAGGGCAAAGGCTTGACCTCACGGGGTCAATAGGGGATTAGTAACATTTATCATACCTACGCTAGCTGCTAAATGAGAAGACAGACAGCTTCTCTCTGAAGAATTCAGCCACATTTCGCTGTCAAAGTCCACATGAAGGCTGGGCCCACTACTGGCAACCAGATGCCCTGTGTTTATGACAAAGACAAATATTGGAAACCCTAAGTGGAAAAACGTGCCATGCTGGCACACGGCAGCAGTAGTGAAACGTTACATCATGTTGACGATTTAATGAGCCCAGCCTGGATCTGATCAAACATTTTAATACCTGCCAATGCCAATATAAAAGCTTGTATTTCATGCTTCACGAGAGAGGCTGAAAAATACGTTTCATTCAATAGCAAAACACTGGTTGGAGAATGAAGGGGCTGCGGTAAAGAGGGAGGCAAGAAGTCCTGATGAAAGCCATGCAAGGTATCTGAACACAGGGGATCCATGGAGCCACGGCTCAGCCACTCTGACATTCACAGGGAGGAAATGACAAAGAAGCAATTGAGTGCAGAGACCAGATTTGGCACACAGGCATATCATAAAACAGCCCACCCCCAGGGGACTGGCCGACAGTGGCTGAAGAAGCATGGCAGATCTGCATTGTTTTGGTGCTCTGGACAAGTGGACCAGAGTTCGAGTGGGTATCCTGGGCCAGAGGCCAACCGAGAATGAAAACAGTCTGTTGTACAGAAGGACCATTAGGCCACACTCACGCAACAGACAGTCGTCAAAGTGGAGAGGACAGTCAACTTCACATATAAAACAAACATAGCTTACTTTTTAGGCCTTTCACAACTCATGCATGGTCATAACATCTACAGTGACTCTACTAGAAGAGAAATGCACAGACAAAACACAATTAGCAAATTATAGCATCCCATTTTCACATCACACACCTCCAACGCAAGCGTCCAACACTCAGGATTGCTTTCTCCAAACAACCAAGGTTGTCTGCCAAAACAACAAAGGTTGTTTTCAGGCATTCGTGCAGGAGGTGCCTGCGTCACTCAATTTCTGTAACTTGCGTATTTACAAATCCGACATCAGGCGTCTTTCTGCACTTCAATATCTGCTGTTGCAGCATCATCCCACACTGGTTAGAGGGCACTAAAAAAGGGATGTTGTCCAATGCCACAACTGGAAGCAGGATTTCATGAAGAATATTAGAATAATATAAGAGAGTAGAGGTTAAATATATTCCAGGGGGGAAATCCACAAAAAACAATTTACAGCTGGGCAGAAATCAACTATTTAAACCAACAGCCTCACGGTATGCTGCTCCCTTCCCACTGCAGACCAGTGAGGACAGGGGTGGGTAAACACAGAGGAGCATACAAAGACTACACAACAGCAAAAGTTATTTAAATTTAGTCATGAGCGCACGTCAGCGCATAAACTTTACATGTAAAACTATTTTACCCTTCCTGTCGCATCCTAATAGTGCTAACAAGCAGGCGGCAAAACTACAAGCCGCACAAAGAAACCATTACACAGACATTCTGTCATAACCATCGTAATTCTGTTGTTTCTTAAAGTTGACTGAAACATAACTAGTTAACACTAATATCATAATTTCACACTTCAGGCACCCCACTAATGTTGGGGAACAGGGCTACATCAAGAGGCAAGAGAGCAGCTGTTTCACATGTGCATAGGTGTAACAATGGGCAGAGCTCCAAATGCTCTGCAAACAGTTTTCTCCTCATTTTTCACATTCCTACTGTCCGTGTTCGCTGCTGAACCACACCAAACACCTCTGTATTAGGGCCGATAGTGGGACGGTGTGAGAGCAGGAGACAGAAGGAGAGCACGCAAAATCAGCATCAAGGTCTGAACTGAATTTTTCCACAGCCAACATCTTAAATATTTAGAGCAGGAAAAGGCCAGGTGTTACTAATAATATTATGGCTCTGTTCAATTTAAGTGTCCCAGAAAGCCATAACAGTGTGGCGTTTATTCGCATCACCCGGACTAGAATTTACCTCCATGTAGACACCAACAATGTTTCACAGTCATGGCTAAAATAACCACTATTGCTGCTTTGTGCATGTTGTGCAAGCTACAATTCAGCTGGTTTACTAAAGCGTATGAAACCAAAGCAAACAATTTTGTTGTGATTTAATTGCAATAAAGGGATTAAAGAGGATTACTGACGACATAATGACAACAATTTGTAAAAAGTCTGAAGTCATCATTTTAGGTCTAACGCCACCCAGCCCATCTGATTCTAAACACAGGATGGCGTTTAGAGCCGGTTTCAAAATGTACATTTCTAGGAATCTGGTCTGAAATGTCAACATTTCGCCAGCATTAATATGTCAGTCATATAATACAGTTTATAGCTTGTTGTACGTGTTCAAATGTGCAGTTACTCTTTAATGTTAATTATCTATACCTGTGCTTTTCCTACTATGATGTGTCAAAATGTCTGTGGTGAAAACATTAGACTGATAGACTGACTCTTTTTACAGCTCTACTCCACATTCACAGTTGCACAGCTGGTATTCAAGTATTCACAAGGTGCAAATATCTAGTTTGGAGTTTAGCACTTTACTTCTGTAGCCTCAAATATTGATCTCGTGCACCATGTGCTTTATAAATATATTGGGTCTGACAGTTATGTAAATACAAGATGCTTATTAAAGTCATACAGGAATTCACTTGTATAGATATGCCTTCCACAGAAAAACCTTGAGCTCTCTTCAGTGTCTCTGTTTATGAACTTGTCCAAATACCCATATAATACTTTATTGTGGCAAAAAATCCCTGTTGTTGTAGAAGTCCTGTGTTTGCTGCAGGGTCTTATGTAAGCTACTAGAACTCTGTCACAAGGAAGCAGCATAAACCACTCAAGATATGTTGCCTCGGGTAATTTCACAATTCAATAATACTCTGGATTGTGTGGATCTTTTTATGTATTAACAACTACATTTTATTGTGTTTGGGTTCCCCACATTATATTTGGTAATATCCACAAAGTAGCAGCAAATAAATCAATTTTATATGAAAAGTTCTGGGTTTAAGAAGAAAATCAGTAATACAGTACTACAGTTCACAGTTATCAATGTAGTTCTATTGAAATAGAAGTTATTACTGTCGGATGTAGCCTCATCCATTATGTCTTGTTGCAATGAAATAAAAGACCTGTGGCTTGACAAGCATACATTACATGTGTTCCAAGCTGATCTGAAGGAATGGGATTGAGGCCTTCATGTCAGTTTTAATGGATAATTAAAATTAAACTCTTTCCAATCATTCGTGTGTCATAATTCATTGCACTCCTTTTTAGACAGGAACTTGTTCCTGACTGCTCGGCATTGTGTTTCAAGAAAATGAACTGGTAGGTAGTGTGAACCAATAACCAGTACGTCAAATTTGTGTTTTACAAACTGTTTTCAGTGCAAGTTAGCAGGCAGAAAAAGCCTCTGAGGAGCTGGATTTGAACTTCAGTATCTTGTTCATGCTGTGGCTGAAGCTAGAAAGCCTTGATCCTATCCATATCTTCCAACCACATAAGATGCACACCAAAAACAACACATGCCTCACACTATTATTGGAAACTGTCAAAGGAAAGCAAGGATGCGGGCTGTGTTTTCTTAATTCAAAGCCATTCAGAATATCTTATGTAGGAAAACACATCCCTACGTACAACTGTTTACAACAAAAAGGCCAAATTGTACATTTGCAATGGGCACCAAGTTGAGTAGGCAGTGACTAAGAAAACTGTGACTGGTTGATGTGTACAAATGAGAGGTTCTGTAGAAATCACCCTTGAACACGAATCAGAGCGGTGCAGAGAAGCCTCCTGGAACACAGTCAACACATTTCACACATGCAGGGCCTGGAAACAACACGCTTGGGGCTTCCACCTTCATTTAGATAAAAATGGACCTCCTTGAGAAGAAATAAAGCCATTTTTAACTCCCCCTCTCACTACGAAGTCGGTCTCCCATAATGTGCCCAGTCAATGGACTGTGGGTTTATTCAACTGCAGGCAGCCCACAGCACAGCCATAAATAATGTAGGGCAGCTCACATGAAACCCTAATCACCATTGTGCTGTCACCCAACAGAGAAGATTGCTTGTTTAATTTACTGCGCCGCATCTGTCTCAGTTCTGCCCAATTTAGTTTCACAATTTCAATGGGCAAGTACCCCAGGTATTTATCAATATGCTTTTCATCCAATGCCATGAATCAATAAGAAGGCAATTTCCATGTATCTAAGTCTATGCGAGTGTGTGTGCATGTGTGTGTTATTGCACGTGTTTTGGGTGATGGTGAGTACGTGTGCCGGGAAGAACAAATAAGAAAACTGCAGATTGTGAAACAACAAACGCCATCAACACTCAATAACCAGAGACTCATTATTGGCCCTATACAACGCACTTCATTACATTACTATTCCATTAGCATGCAGACATTTGCATATCCCAGTCACCTCTTTACAGAGGCTGTTGATCATAAATGGCAGCCATATGCTGCCTAGTGCGCCATATTACAGAATTATTACTGCGACACAAAAAGCCAAGAAAAATGGAAATCATGTTGACACAGAATGATGTAAAAAAAAAAAAAAAACAATCAGAAGATCCACCGTTATTGATATTGTGTCACAGCCTCACTGACTGAATGAGTATCATTTACATCCCAGAGCTATGCCACGCTGCATTTTATTATTCATGCATAAAATACCACAAAGAACAACAACAATGCAACAACCAAACATGGGAGATTAATTTGTGCTTTTTAATTAGCCCTTAATACTGTTTACTGCATTGCTTTGGGGGGTCATTTTAGCTTGACGTCCACTCCTCCACCAACGCTGGAATCCTGTCACCTTAACAGGCTTTGTACTGCAACATCTCAGTATGACAGATATTTGGTGCGACGGCTCTCTTGCACTCTGATGACAGCCCATGGAGACAGAATAAGTAGGAGAGGCTCACTAGCAAACATAGACTTGGCGGGCACATGCCAAGGCAGCAGAGCAGCATGATAACGATGCTATGAGCCGAGCCACTTTGGGGCAGCTAGCTGTTTGGAGCTAGCCGCAATGCGAGTGGTATCATCTTTGTTCAGGACCATTATCTCCCCACTGTGGTGTTCACTTCACACAGATAAATGTGGCCGAGCAACTTCAGCTAATGTGCAAGCAGCTGCAGCCACAGCAGCTGGGTAATACACTGTCAACTGCCACATACGCCCACACAGGGGGCACAATAGAGGGGATTTGTTCCACTGAAATCAGTGTTAAGATGCTTTGGGTTGTGTCGCGCTTTGAAACTGGACATGGCCGTTGCACAGGAGACTCATGTTTAATGTCCCGTGCAGCATTCTGGGAATGACACGGGAGCTGTCAAGTGTCTTAATTAGGAAGATGAGATTTGGCATGATGTAGAGCAGTCCAGCTGAGAAGTAACCACTAGTGTTGAAATAGATTACTGTTGTAACCTTGAGTAAATTTGATTGTTGAAGTCATGTTCTCTGGCAAAAACACGAGCCATTATCAGGTTGCAGCTTCTCTGGTGTGAATATTTTTCAGATTTTCTCTGTTTTTATCATTACAGACTGAATATCTTCAGGTTTTGGACTGTAGGGCATTTGAAGATGTCACCTTGGATAAACATTTTCATCGCTGTATGGCATCTCATACACTAAATAAATGATAGCCTTGTAGAAAAATAACCAGCAATTTAAATTGATAATGAAAACCACTGTTTGTTGCACAGCAATAATCTGGAGCCATCCAGACTCAAGTGACGCATCCAATCTTGGTGTCTACTATATCTGGCACCTGAGCAGTCTTTTCATATAGTCTACTGTCTAATTTTCAAATTACCTAAAAAAAGAGTAAGTCAGTAAAATTATAGCAAGTAAATATGAAAATGAAAGGTTATGTTCTTCTAGAAAACCAACCAAAAATCACTGTCATAACTGACTACAGAGTACACACTTGGCACAGAGTAGTACTGGTATTATCGAGGAGCGTTTGAGGACAGATTTGCTGGTCAGACATCTGTGTAAGTGACACCAGTTATAAGGCTAGTTGTCTGACTCATGGCAGCAGAGGGTTAACTTGGCAGCTCAGCCGTACAGTGCAGCTCTAAAAGGAATATTAACAGCATTCCCCTCAGTGCAGACAGAGAGAGCAACAGGAAAAAGGAGGACAGAGAGAGGGAGAAAAGGCAAGTAGCAAAGGGGTGGGTGTGCGAATCCAATTTCCAGTGACAGTGTGCTCAGGATCACTGTTTCAGTGAAAGAACATATCATCTGTCAAAGTTAATGGCAGTGTCTTGGGGAAATGAAGGACAATAGAATGGAGACCATTCATTAAGAAGGTGGGTGATGGGGGTGTGTCGAATCCACCGGTCTGCTCCACTGTGTCCCCAGGAAAATAAATATACAGACAAGCCTTTTACGAGGTGGCAATGCTGCCATGATCAGGGGCTGGTTCTCATACTACAGAGATAATATTAGCCCAGATGCCTGAAGGGGAATCTGTGGGCTGGAGCACAGAGCCATCACTAGGAATGAAGAGGTGGGTCTAGCTGCCTGGCAGGACGGCTGGCAGGCTAGCTAACAGGCTCGGCCAGCCTGCCTCTCACTCAGAGTTGTGGATATACTCAGTGGAAGCAATTGATACCATTGTTTTATGGAGAGGAGGGTGGAGGGGGATTAAGAACCAACAATAGGGCTCTTTCACTGGAAATGTCAGCCGTCACGCTGGGGGACTGTCCGACTGGGCAGAGACACTTTTTGTAAAAAGCCAAGGTACAAAATGAGTGTGGAAAATAGCATGAAACCCTATGATGAGGGCAATGAAACAGTGTGACATACGCCAGAACATTTGCGTGCCAAATGGTAGAAATGCAATCTCAAACATGGGACAACAGGCTAGGGGAAACTTACAACACAGATCATGTGAGATCTCGTCAAACAGAAACACAAGGCTTTCAATTTATCGTTGTTTCGCGTGTATCTTGAGGATTTCATAGTCTAAAAAAAGCTCCGCTAATAAACGTGTCAATGATTTCAAGGTCTAGCAAAACACGCGGCAGCTTGAAACACATTCCAAATCAATAACCGGGATAATAGGTTATATGGGTCTTTAGCTCACCCTCATTAGGAAAAATAGGAGACAAACGTGGCCTGATTCTTCAGGCAAATTAACATAGTGAGGAACCTAAAATATCACAACGGTGATCCATTCTGGGACATTTTATCATGAGACTGTACAACTAAGAGACACAAAGTTCTCTCTCTGAGTGCTTTGATAACCCCACTGGCCTTGGACCTCTTTGAAAATCCCACTCTGAAGGTTTGAGGTGAATATAAAGAGCAAGTTGAAGTGAGGTACCCTGCCGCTTTAAGGCTGGGATGAAATCGAGTTATTCTACCACTCTGACCTAATTGCTCTCTCGCTCTCCCGACATGAACACTGGGAGCTGTGCACTCTGACACGTAAAGATTATTTAATACCATCAAAGCCATAAAAAGAGGAATAAAAGGAGGCAGTGTGGAAAGGGGGTGGGGGGTGTAGTTAACCCTTGTGAAGCTGGCCAGGCAGTCCAGAGATCTATGTGTAGAGCAGCGGAAAGAGAATCAGTATGCAAAAGCAGGCCTGTCTAACTGCCGCCGGCCGACGTGAGCGGAGCTCCCACATCCCAACATCACAGCGGCTCCAGAACTCCCCCTCAAAAAAAAATCCCACTCGACTTCAGCTACACTCCTGGTATCGGCTCCCACCCTTCTTCTCTCCTGCTTTTCCCACACTCGCCCCAGTCCCTAAGGCAATGGCTACGTCATTGGGCACCACTGCCAAACCACTGTAATATCCCAATTTATTTCTACTTATTCTTACAGAGTCGAGGCCTGTTTCATTTATGTCAAGGCTGGTTTTATTAGTGTAAAGCTACACTGCTCGGTTCCGCTAGACTTCATTTGTAGAAGTAACTGTTTCTCTATTAGAAAGATTGCTGGCAAACTTTTCTTAATGGCAGTAAATTGGTACACCGACACATGTACACACATCAACATGAATTCTAAAAAAGCTAGCCCACTGGTTTTTCCTATTTACAGTGAGTGAAACTCTAATTCTGTGGTTTGTTTTTCCACTTCAAGTGCTTCCTACTCCAGAAGCAGAGCAACTAGCAGTCAAGATCTGATGGTGTGTGGGTGGGACAGGGTAGAGGTGTTTACCGTTAAGCAAGCACTGGGTGACTTCTCCAGGGTGCCCTGCCAGTGTGGCGAGCGTGTCTCATCTGTCAGTGGCTGATGAGTTTGTGCTGCAGAGACTCATGAGTCAGCCTTGCTCATCAACAACAGGGGAGCAGGCTGCTGCGGCGAGGCTGCGCGTAGACCACTTCAGACCAAAGCAAACCAAACCACCTTACGCACTGAGGTTTTTTTTCAGAGAAAGCCGAGATCCAATGCCGAATGTAGCCAAGATTGTAGCCCCACTACTGGTGGTTCATGTGTTATTCATGAAGGACACTATCTTGTGACTTACATCGAAATGATTCGTAAGAATAAACAATGTGGTGACCAACTGAGCTGTACGAATGGCACCATCTATAACACCTGATCGTAAGACAAGGAAGGAACAACACGCACTATCTTTCCACGCATCACTCGAAACTTCTAAAATCACCACGCAAAAGTCGATGCTGGTTTCATGCAACTGTTTCACACAAGACACACTTGGTGAAAATAAAAATATTCTGCAATTAAATGTATCTAAATATGTACATTTATCACTTTCAATTAGTAACGTAATGTGTTCCACTGATGATAAACAAAAAGTAAACATCAAATGTGATGAATAAGACTGACAGTGCAAGGAGACACTGACTCACTACTACTGTGTTTTTACAAAAAGGGAAAATAAATCCGTTCCAGTGTCATTCACACTTGACTTTACAATCTGCAGAGGAAGGAAAGGGACATTGTGAGGGAGTGGGGGGATGTGAGGGGGCAAAGCGAGTGTGACACTACCACCACGACGATGACACATTTAGTGCCACGTGAAGCCGAGGCGTGCAAGGCCTTTGACTGGCACCTTTTCACACGAAGAGAGAACCAACTTCCTGCTGACGCTTGTCAGAGGTTGAGAGTATCGGAGGAAGAAAAAATACCGCCTTGTGCTGCGTCACAGACACCGCTGCATTTTAACAAACACTTTGTGCAGCTTTACATTCAAAAAAGGAAACGAAAGTTTAATTTCTGTGATCTTTTCAAACCTATTGTTGCATGAAACAGTGCTTAATGATTTCTGCTCCAGGAGGAGGCAGCATGACAAAAGCACAGCTGTCCATTATGATTTGAAGATATCATTTCTGTCAAACTTTCACACTATGTTAGATTTTCAAGGGATCCTTGAATAAGGGAACTTATTATTTTTAGGGCAGGGCCCCAGTTTGGAGAAATTATCCCTTTAATAAAAGGAGATGACTGCCAACATTATACCTTTCAGATAACCATTGAGACAGGAAATATATTTTTAGAAGTCAATGATGGGCTTGACTTGTGATCAGGTGTCACAAGATGGCTACACAGCAGAAACAGTTATGACAAACGCTTAAAGGCTATTATCAGAATCATTATCTGCGACAATCTAGAGCGAAGGTGAACAGTCTTGTGTTCGGCCCAAGCCTTTCCGGTTTACGGGGGTGGAACATCATTACCTGTGAATCACACCAAGATAAGAGGTGACGGCGTGGGAAAACCCTCAGACACACCAAATTTCCCAGTGCGTCTGCCTCTAATGCATCTTGTTCTAAATGTCACAGGTTGTCATGGGAAAGGGCATCTTCTTCTTTCACCAGCCCCACCCCACACACACACAAAAAAAAAAATCTTTCTGCACTGGCATGTCTGCAAGCCAGTATTATAGGAGTCGATAGAGCCATCATTAAAGATCATTCAACAAATCAGGCTGTGCCAAAAAGCATAAAGTGCACAGTCTTAACAGATTACTTAAATAAAAGGAAACATCTAGAAAGTGGTTGTTAGAGCCTTAAATGTAGGGTAATACGCACTGTAATCTGTGGTTTCACAAGACAACATTTTACAAGTTAACGCTGAGGGTTTTTCTGATGCTGCAGGGTATGTTACTCCAACATTATTGCACGCTACTGACATTTAATTTGCCGAGATCTCAAGACGCTTCTAATGTGCCACATTATCTTGACAGGGGGGGTAATCAGGGGTGTTAACAAATTAGGGGAGATGTCTGTCAGTTTTGCAGTGGCACTTTGAAGGCTCCTCTATCAGAAGAACGCACGCGTGATTGTGTTTTTTTTAGGTCATCGAGTTCGCAGCTCTGTATTAGAGCACATCAGAAGAATGCAGGCTGCGGTTTGCCCCTTTGCGTGAGCTCTATGCCCTGTCCATCCGTGCACAGCACGCCGAGGCTGCTGCCGATGTTCGCCTCGAGCCTAAAAAGTAGTCCACGACCAAACGATATTGGTGAAAAGGAGGGAAAACGCGACGTCAAAAAAATAAATACACATTTCTCCACATTCCATCGTCCCGACGTTGTAAAAACAAACAAGTGTGGGCACGGACGCTCGCACACGGAGCACTGTTTTCAACTCCACATATCGGCACTTTCTTTTTTGTCTGTTTGTTTTGTTCTTGTGACATGCCGAGCTAAGCAGTTGGCAGGTTGTTAATTGACTCGAGGAGAGTGTCAGCGCCGAGATGTGTCCCCGGTGTCTTTACAAGCTACATCACAGGAGCGTTAGCTTCGCATGCTAGCCGCCCTAACGGACGTCACATCCACCGACTATAACGCCGCTCGGACGGACACAATTTAGCTGTGCTTTCCTTTTCTCTCGTTAGCCGTGAATTACCAACTTCACGGGAGTTTCTGGCTCCCAATTATCCGCTGCATTTTTTTTTTTTTTAACCAGAGACCTGTCAACACTTGCGCACATTATCACCGTGGCCGTGCACGACGCATTCAAACCCCCTCCAGGTGGAAGGGCTAACCCCCGCCAATCCTCCCGTGTAGAGGGGGAGACACGCGGACGCACGCTGTCAAATGTTGACAAGCTGTCAATGGCAAGCGGATGGTAATACCTGGGACCTGTTGACTCCTCCTCCCGGTCCCCTCGGGCTGCTGGTGGAAGTTCAGCCGCGCAGCTGTATTTCTCCGCCGTGGTACTCTTTTCAAAGTTTCCTGGCGAGTCTCGAATCTGCAAACGGTGGCTCTCGCGAGCTCCGAGTGGCGTTAGGTGGACCCCCCCACCCTCCGCACCGGCAAAAACCGTGAGCTGCGTTAAGGGACGGCGAGCGCAGGGAAGTTTGGCACGGCGTCCGCGAGGGCAAGTCACGTTCTCTGGCTGTGAAATCCAACACCAGATCGCGCTGGCCCCGCCCCCTTTCCTCTCTGGGGCTAGTAGCACAAAAAGTGGATGTCCTGCTCTCTCCAGATGTGTGTGTGTTCTATGCTAAAATGATGCGAGGCAGCAAGAAAAGTGCAGAATTCTTTTAGTTGCATATTTTAAGTGTTAAATCCTTTCAACCTCTCTAAAAAAACTCCCTGTTCTATTCTCAGTCTGGCATTTAAAGACAAAATACCAGAAGACTCACTTTCTATGGTTGCAAAAGAACTAACTGCAACCTTTAATGTGAGGTTAAAGTAAATGATGTCTCCAGTGAATGTGTGGTTATGTAACTGATTTGATATTTTAAAAGCAACGCAACCAAGCACAAGCTTGCAACAGCGAGTGTACCGAGCCAAAGATGCTCAAGAAATTATTTTACGCAAGCCTCAAATCATGGATTCTTTTTGCAAAACATAGATGGAAAAAGTGTCTTACTTATGAAAGAAAAATAAAGGATGTTGCATACTGAGACAAATATCAAGACGGGCTACATATTTCAGACTGTTAATAATATTCATGGTTTCACCCCCAGAAATACATCTCTCATCAATCATGTATGATGTGGTTTTCCTTATACTTTTCCTTACATTTTTTGTCAAGCCTTGAAAGCTTATATCAACTTATAATATGTCAACTCTGTATCATCACTATGAGACACAGGGGGAAACTGGAGAATTTCAGGATTTTGTTTAAATATGTATCATTTGTATAAAATTTTAAAGAATCCAGCTTTTCCTCCATTGCGTGACAATGCCTGCCTGTCCTGCTGAGAACACCATTAAAGGCTCTAAAGTATCTTCCGTCACAGATTGTACTATACCCTTTTGTCACACTGCATTTGGGCAGTCAGCTCCTTCTGTTAAATCCGGCACTCAAGAGGGAGCCTCTGCCAGATCACATAAAGAGCTGCAGCTCTTTTTATATTCAAAGCCCAATTTGTCTAGACGCAGGCCCAGCAATGTGCACACTCACTCTGCATGTCATTTTATTTTTAAAGTTTATATAATTTGCATTGTATAGATTTGTTACACGTGATCTATTGTTGCGTTTGCCTTTTTATTATTATCTGCTCTTTGATGTCATGTCCACATGCACGTTTCTAATCGTGCATGTTCTCAGCTTTGCTAGCTGAATAATAAAATGAATCAAGAAACCACACAAACCACATTAACTCTGCAAATATATGAGAAAATGTTAAAGGCAAAACTAGTAGTACATTTTGTGTGTGCTCACATACATATGGACCATTTGCTTTTCGTTGTAAATTAATTGATAGCAATTATGTTCATTAATCATTTGTACAGTTTCAAAATTTAAAGAATTCTCACCTTTATTTGTATCGGAAATTGAAAACACTTTTGGATTTTCTTATCCATATAAGACACATGACCGATGACCCCAGCAATGTGTGGTTGTCATTATTTTCCCCAATTTTTTTTTTTTACATATGAAAATACTTGGTAAATCAGAAATAGAAACAATAGTTAGATCAACGATGAACTTGTATTTGCAGCTTTAATGTTCCCGTGTGCACTCAGGCGTGTGTATGCCTTTGAGTGCACAGTATCGGATACAGTATAGGTGCAAATAAGTGCGTGTTTCCAGGGTAGGGCACATGTTCTCTCCCGTCTCTCAGATGTGACTGCTACACTCCACGGCTTTCCACCCCAGAAAGCAAAGTTCTGTGACAGGTGGTAGATATGAAACCCCTTGTCCCATATGATTGGACGAAAGGCCACAAGACAGCGAGTGACATACTTTGCCTCCGCGTTTACCTTCTCAGTTGCTTTTCATCTTTTCCTGGGAGCGCTGACACTGCCACGGAGAGAATGCGAGTGACAGTATCCTCCTTGTTTCCCCTGTTGCCTTTAAGGCTTTCTTATACAAAAGCTGTGAGTTGCACTAAGCTGTGTCAGTTGTCACACATCGTCACACAAGTGAGGAATGCAGTGCTGGGGGGGTGGAGGGGGGGGGGGGGGGGGGGTTGTGACATGGGACAAACAGGCATGCAAGTTACTGTGGACTCAGGGAGTCATCCATTGCTTAAATATGTACTAGCGGAAGTAGCTGCTGTCATAATAGAGTAGTTGAAGAGATGGAACTGCCTTATTTCACTGCCATCTGACAGGTGGAACTGGGGCCCGGCATATGCATGTGTGTGTACAGCATGTGTTCACACAGGCTGGATGAGCTCACCCCTCGTCCACCAAACTGCAGCACGGGGATTTGTATTGTGTAGCGTCGTGTTTCCTCTATATCTCTAGGTCGGATAGTAAGGCCTCTGGGATCTCCTTAGGCCAGCTGCATCCTCCACTTGTAGCCAGGTTTACACTGGAAGTCGCTGGAGTTGAATCTTAATGGCTCACTGGCCGAGTACAGCTCGCTGCTACTCGGGAGATACAGATATGACTGCATTTAAGCACGTACTGTACAGCTGTAAGGGTATGTCAAGCGCAGTGAAGAATCATGTGGTGCATGTTCATGCTTTACATATAGGCTCCCTGTGTGCAACCTTCAGGATGTCAGGCCCGACATAGTGGCTTGGAAGGCATTCGCTTTGCGTCTGGCTACTGTACAGAGAGTCAGACTCTGGACATGCTTCGGAGATCCGAGATTTCTAATGCTGCCCTCTCCATTTTCAGGAATTTCAAGGAGACAGGCCTGACATTGACATGAAGGATTACATACAGTATGCATACAGAACGTTTGCCTATGCTTTTGGTTAGAAGAACATTTACTCCTGCCGAGTGATCTTTCTTTTCAAGTTGGGGTTGTGTGAGCCATTACTTCAGCGGCTCCCAAAATAAGCGTGATAATCCCCAATCTGGCTCATTTTTCCAGTCCTGTCCTCTGATGTTCGCTTGTTTTGCTGTCATGGACAATTACCTATGTAGTCTTCTGAAAACGATCTGAGAAAATAAGGGAAATAAAGACGTGATGGGTCAAAAGTGTACATTGCTTTGTTTTAAAGGAATAGTTTTGGGAAATGATTCCTTTGCTTTCTTTGCTGAGAGTTAGATACAATTATTGACTCTACGTTCATTTCTGTACGGTTAATATGGGACCACAGCTAACAGCTGGTTAGCTTAGCATAAAGATTAGAAACAGGTGAAAACAGCTAGTCCGGCTCTATCCAACAGTAACACAATTCACTGTCCAGTATTGCTAAAGCTCCTTCATTGATAATCTAACCATCAGGTTATACAGTATCTTGTTTGTTTAATCTGTACAAAAATTTACCAAACTATATTTTGGCCTGGAGCACTTCCTGGATTGTCCGCTGGAGCTCGGAAGCAGAGTTGACCTTGGACTGTGCCAGGCTAGCCATATCCCCTTGATTCTAATCTTTTTTTTCTAGTTCATTTCCCAAAATGTTCGTTTTCCTTTAAGAGGTCACCAGAATAAAAGATTTGCCAACTGCTGCGCTACTTAATGCAGACAAACTCTGAGAGGCTTAAGGGGTAAAACATCCAATGTCCTCAGCGGCCTCACAGAGCTGCCTTAATCCTGTGATTCCATCCAAAACCATAGCATAGAATAGTCCCTGCAGATGGTCATTGTTGCAGGACTGTAGTGGAGTGTCTCTCTCATGTTTCATTTTACAAGGCACCTGGTGAGCCCTTCAGCAGGTGCTCAGTTTCCGCCTCTAAACATCGGGAGCCTGTTTACTGTCAGCTGTGGAGCTATTTCCAATGTGTGGTAACGTTAGCCAGCCCGATCAATGCTTTCACCCCGAGCATGGGGCCACCGCATGTCATGGCTTGGTTCACAGAGAAAGAGAGAAGGTGGGGGGGGGCTCGTCTACATATACAGGGTGTCACCCACGCCCAAGAAACATTTCCAGTTCTCAAAATGTCAGAAGACAATTACAGTGAGGCATCTAAGGCAACGGGGCAACATGGGGGCCCAGGGACCTGACGTCAGCAAGGCCAGCAGTCTGCCAGCCTCTCTTGGGTATACATTAGGATCCAAGTCCTGGTGTAAGAGGGAAAACCATAAAGGTGCCGAGGCTTGTTGGTCAATCACCATCCACAGTCCTTTGGCTTTTAATTCGTCCAGCCTGCTGCTGCCGTCTCTAAACCACATATCTATTTGGAACTCCCAGCAGCCAACCATTCATCACTCTGCAACTACCTTTAGCTTGTCATCCATAATTGAGTGTTATGGCGCAACCTTGAAGCAGCCGCCATAGGAAGCACTTCATAGCAATGCTGAAGGTGAAACGATTGAGCTTAACAAAAGGAAATTCTATAAAATATATATACTGAATCTCACACACCACTTGAATGCTCAAAAGAAGTTACAATGCCGGTAGCTGAATGCGCCGTCCTTGTCTGGACAGGCGCGTTGAAAAGCAACATGGCTTCCTCATTGGTGCCCTTCGTGGCGCGAGGTTGTGAAGAATAAAGAAGAAAAGCGCGAGGGGAAGAAAGCGAGCGCAGATGAGATCGTATCAGCCGCATGGAAACAGTTAGCCAAGCCCCAAAAGCCACCTTTGAACTGCAAATAGCAAGAAACAGCTTTCACTCAGAGCACATTCAGAATAACATGCCACCGACATGCGAGGGGACGCAGACATTTCCACACACGCCGCCGCCGCTGCCACACAGGGACATTCCTGCAAAGCCACCCACGTCTCTACCTGATCTCACCTGCAAGAGAGAAAAGCCATTATACAGTTTAATGTTCTCGTTCTCATTTTTTCCCCTCCTGTTGAAAAAAAAAAAAAAGAGATGATTTTTCAAACCTCTGACAGCCGAGCCTTTCGCAGGATTTAGTCCATCTGAAAACATGTGGTAAGCCTTGTGGAATGTTTCAAATGATTCCCAGATGTGGGCCGCAGACAGGTTTAACCCATTCTTTTCCCGCTCGGCAGCAGGGAGGAGGTAGAGAGGAGGCCTCGCTGGGAGAAAGTCGGAGCAATATCAAAAAAAACTTTTATCCCTCTCCGTCAATTTTTGTTACTTTCAAAGCATTAGGGCTCACTGAACCGTGCCTTAATGTAATTTGCCGTAAAGCTAAAAATGGAAGTCCTTTTATGCCGCATTACCCAAGAATAAAGAATGCTAGAGCGCTGCTTTTTTCCAGATGACTCAGCAATCCCATGGACCTGGCAAAGTTAAGGAAAACACCTTTGGGGACAATTCATATTCCCCACATGGTTAACTTCTCTCTGCATTGCTCAACTGCCTGTTTTCCTGGCTTTTTTTTCCCCTCCCCTGCGAGGTCACCTGTAACGAAGCAGAACATTTTCTCGTGTATCAGCCTCGAATGGCCGTCTCTCCGGGCTGGGAGAGCGTTACCAAAGCCACATAAAATCAAAACAAGACGTAAGCTTACTTAATGCTTTGCTCGAACGTCATCATCTTTGCTTACATGGTACGATTAAGCCAGGACTCAAAACGAAGGTTGTTGGATCGTTTTTATGCGGTACATTGTTGTTGTAATACTCCCAAAGATGGCGGTTTTTGATGAGATAGGGAGGGAGGTAACAGAAGAGCCAAACGGGGCGGAGAGAGTCAGCCGCTTGATATCCTATGAGCAACAAACTCAAGTGACCCCATTCCCTGTTCTCCCTCTCTATCTTCAGCTCTGTCGTTCCCTCCCTCTGCCTCTCTTTCTCTCTCTCTTTCCTCTCTCCCTCCTTCCCTCCATACTTCCCCCTCTCTCACCAGCCCAGCCAACTGTGAAGCAGTTGTCCAACACGCCCGTCAGCCTGCCAGCCAGCATGTTGGACTGAGTCCCATTATACACAATCATAACAGACAGGAAGCAGACAACTGATTGAATTGCACTAAAATCGAGGGCAGAGGAGAGTGACAGGCAGTCACTCTGGCGGCGAGTTGGTGGGCGAGCAAAGGAAGGTAAAGGAGTAGCCAGAGAAGGGAAAGATAGCAGGACTAGTCTTGTGCTGTGAGGCACTTAGCGGGATACCATAGGCCATATGAGGCCAGAGCAGGCTGGGAAAGATTGTTACTGCTTGGAGCTTCCACATGTGAATGCACCGCAAAACCCCCTCTCCCCCCTCCCTCCCACAAGCCTCCCTAAGGAAAGACCAGCGTATTAAAAGAAGCACAAACAACTGCCAACTCCGAATTCTGCTTTTTATTTCTGAAGGGGAATCAAGCGTGTGTTTGCTTCCTTCTCCGTGCTGTGTTGCAAGCAGCCTGATTACACAGGTCGCCCATTAAGACAGAACACGTTTTTTTTTTTCTGGCGATCACATCCATGGAGAATTAGGTTCAAATGTGCGAGGGTCATTTATGTGTACCTTTCACTTCCAACCTCTTCTCAGAAAATATCCCACGTCGTCATGTAGAAGAGGTGGAACACGCACGAGAAAGGATTCAGTGCTGGATGTCCGAAACTGAGGCGAATGTCAGGAGTTCATTTCACTTTCTTACTCTCTTTCTTGCAGAGTGTCTCATTTGAAGATCCATACCACTTTCATGTGTGTGCATTGAGTGTGAAGCTATCAGGGCAGGACACGTTGATTAGCTTAGCTTAACATTTAGACTGGGAAAACAGATAGCGTGGCTAATCTCAAAAATAAGTCTGTCAGCACCCATAAATCTCACTAATAAACACATCCAAATCAGTGTAGCAGCTTCATCTTCTCATGTAAATAGGAAAATTAGAAAAATATGTACTGAACCCATCCTTCTTCCAACTTCTAAGCCAAAATGAAATATCTGATGTCATGTCAACGTGAATGAGACTTCCTAAACAAGCCTCTGTACGGCTCTTTATATCATCCCTCCGTGCCTTCCATTTTGGATCATCGGCTGCCAACGTGTTCCCCTTCCCAGCATCTCATCAGAGGCAACCCAAAGAGTATGTCCCTTTAATTAGACCGCCTGTGAAAATAATGGCGCATTAATGACATTTCTATGGAGGCCAATGAGCTGGAACAACAGAGGAAAGACTAAATCACAAATCAATTCCAACAAATGTAATTAAGGCTTAATTAGCCTCCGGGGTGTTACTGGAATGCCACAGAGGGGATGATGCAGAGGAAGAGGGAAAGAGATGGGAAGTGGGAGAGGAATTTAGGGAAAGTGAGATCGTCATGGGTCACGGGAACAATGTCCACTCGCTAACCTGCCGCGTGTATAACAATCAGAAAGGACACACTGTATTGAGTGTGTGTCATGCTGTGACTGAGCACTTTCAAGGCTTTGATTGAATCATAAGAAGTGCCCCGCTCCTGTATGCTAAATGTGTGGCTCTTGGCACGTGCCTGGGCGGTTTTAAAGGGGAAGGGCTGATTTAAAGGCAACACTTCCAGTGTGGAGCCACACAGCCAGCGTTGGGTAGAGAAGTGCTAATTCTCAATAAAAACAGCAGCATGTACAGTTAAGCCCAGCAACATTCTGGTGTTAAAAAGAAAGGAAGGGGGGAAGAGAAGAAAAAACAACAGAGGGGGAAAAAAAGAAAAAAAAGAAATGCATAAACCACAGGGAGGCTTGGAGAGGACTGGCCTGCCTCGCTGGATGCCAGATCACACAAACACAGACTCTCGCGCCAATAAATGAGCTTCATAAACTGCAATTAAAACCCTGGGCACTAATTTAGTGGAAATGGCAGCCTGTAAAAAGCGAAGAGTGTTAAGAGAAAGGAGGAGAAGGAGGAAGAAGAGGGAGAGGAGTGGAACTTTTTCCGTCCTTTGCATTACTGCAAAATATACCACGCTTACACTTTTTCCTGGCTTGTACCACCCACATAGCCCTCAGTGAGTTACTTTAACGCAGGGAAGCATATACTTACTGCACACACGTCATATCAGAGGTTTTGGGGGGTTGCACTGGACACGGCCGACAGAAGACATCTGCCCTGGCTGCCTGTCTATCAGGGTCAGAAGACTATAGAACAAGGTGTCAGCACTGAAACAGCCCACAGACACACACATGCATAGAAAACACATTTTACTCCCACCGCCCGGCAGACAGCACCAATCTAAACCTTGAGGTCAGTGTGCATGTTACAATAGCAGCAACCGCGGCTGTAATTGGGGACGGGTAGTCATGTCATGCGACGCAGTGCAACTCTGTTGGTGAAGGCCTTGGCTTTGTGCGGTGCAGAGTGACAGCGGAGCATCAGAGGCTGGCAAACAGTGTGACTGGCGGTGCAGCCGCTGCGTGTGAATTCCTCGTAAACCAGCAGCAGTTATTCCTTTGCACAGGATGGGTGGTTTCAGCCTCTCTTCCTGGTTAAGATTACTGGCGAGTATCGTCTGACCTTGAGCCGGCTCGTCTTCCCCCCTCCTTTAAGAGCGGCTCGTAAGCCGGAGCTTTAAAGCGTTATTCGTGGAACCTGCGTGGTCAACTTCTACAAATGTCAGGGAAAAATGTCAAATGTCGCCGTAATGTCAATAAAAGCACGCTCCCATATCTGTAACCACCGTTAGCTTTTTATAAACGTACTGCGCGGTGCAAGTCATCTCCGAGCCGTGTTTTTATTTTTCATGGTTGCCATGTGTCAGATAGTGTGACTGTAAAGGCCCAAACACACACCGGTGGACTCATTCTTGCACAATATCCCTCTAAAAGCTACACATACACTCAAACTAAGTAAGCAATGCCCTGTTCCACGTTGCCTTTTTTAATTGCTTATTGATTACTGTGTCATGCTGTGACAAAAACAGGGGAAACAACGAAGGACAACCTGGAAGTGATGAGAATCTGGGGACATAATGCTTGACTAGGCAGGAGACTCAGAGGGGGGCAAGCATAAAGTAAACTCTGCTGGAGAGTAAATAAAGGGGATTTTTTTTTTAAAAGAAAAGAAAAAACATGCCCTGGCTCACAGAAGGGGTTCTAGTTTAAAAAACAAGAACCACCATCTGGGCATCAAGCACGCCTCTCTTTTTGAAAGAGAAAAACAACATGAGCTTGGCGACGGAAGTTTGAGGTTTTCGTCTTTTATCGCCCGAATCCTCTGCTCTATCTCTTCTGGGTTTCCTGTGTAAGTCACCATTACGCTAATGTGCCCTTGATGACTTTCTGCATTGAGCGGTGGCACACAGTTTTAAATAAGGCACAGGGTTCATCTGATTTAAGAAGTAAAAGAAAAAAAAAGAAAAATGAATGCAATATGAGCAGGACTCTTTAAGTGACTAATAAAATCTCATAAGTCTGTTTCTGCTTTGAGCAGGTTTGTGTTGTTGGGATCAAAGGAGTTTCGGTAGATATGATAAGATCACATATATTCAACGCCCTCAATCGAGAAATTACTTCTTAGAAATGGAAAACGACACTCAGCTGGAATATAACTGATCATTAATAATGAAGACTGGAGCTATGAAAATGACTTTTAAAAGACTATTTAAAACAGTGCCTTTGGTCACGAGTTTCGGTCTTATAAAGGCACTATGAGTCATCACGTGCAGACACGCAGATCTGAAATGATACCCACATATAATGATCAAATGTTGCTCATCTGTGACTCCCGCTGCTTTTCCCAGAGCTACAAGGAGCTACACAGAGACCGAGGCCGAGGAGTGACCATAATCCTTAAATGTCTTCCCGTGATCCACAAGGAACCTGCTGCTGATCTGATCCAAATGAGGCGGAGAAGGAAAACTCCTTCCCTTGATCTCTCTGCAGGAAAAATAGAGAAAAAGAGCAGAAAAGCTAGCGGACCGCAGCAGTACGATGGTATCTTGTAGCCATTTCTCTGTTTTGTAACAGCAAGTTAAAAAAAACATTTATTTATTCAGCACTAATCAAATTCTTCCCTTATTGGGACTTATTTTTTTACATCAATCTCATTACTTCTACTGCAAAGTACAGTAGGTATTTTAAACCATGTTCTCCTTTTGAACCAGTTATCGCACGAACATATCTATATTAAGTACTAGTGGGACACCGCAGTGGGCTGTGGCCGTGCAATAATCTAAATAAGCTTCTAAATGAAGAGTTCCCCTGCTTCTCTGTGCGGAAAGTCCATTTCCTAATATTTATACACTTACAATAACAGTACTTGAAAGTGGTCTACCCAGTGAGATGAGCACGGCAACGAGATGCTCGCTTTGTCACGACATCACGTCTATTTCTTCATTGAAAGAAGAGCAAAAAATGACACTGAAGCCCTTTATGTGTTTAGTTGACAGATGGTTTCATCCAATCACATGCCAAGTATCTTTTTTAAAACTTCCAAACTATTTCCGGTGGCGGTTTCTGAGACTGTTCTATTAGCTTGAGCAAAGATCTTCAACAGGGGGTCTGGGTATAAGCCTTGGGGGTCCTTGGCCTGAAAACGTTGAAGACCTCAGGGTTAGAGGTTACCAACATTGTGGTTAAATTAGTGATGGAAACATACATGCACACACTTTACTTCTGCAAAGTTCTTTTGCCAAAGTCCCACCTTTCATGAACCCAAATTCTCCATATAGAGGAGAAAGGAAAAGTACCATTGGTGGAACAGTGTTGTGAGTCCATGTTAATCCACGACAGGTCTGAGCAAGTCATCACAGCTGATTAGGAAGTGCATTTTAATAAGGGCTAACCTACACTTATGCCCCGGGAGGCTGTAAAAACAGTCAGGGATTATCACGCCCACCACGGGGCACACGGGAGCAGCAGAGGAAGGCGTGACTGTTGCATCCGGAGATGGCCAGATGTGTTGGGAGCTCAGTGACAGGGCGGAGATTAAGGTCGCACTGTCCTGGAAGGATTAGTGCCAGGAGCTACATGATGCTAATGGCCTGGCAGTGCCCGGCAGAGTGAAGGCATAGGTAGGCTGGCAGATGTCTACACGAGGCTTTCATGTGTGTGCCAGCCCCCTCCCTCCACTCAGCTCCCAGCTCCCTCTGCAAGCCAGCTTTACTCCACCCAAACACATGAGCAGCTTGGTAGCAGCAGCTGGGGTTAAGAAGGAGGCCACGCCGCGCACAAAGGTCCCAACCTTTCCCTCTAATAGCATTGACCTTCTTTTATCTTAATTTGTGTATTTCTTTTGTCTCATCTGACTCACAAAAGAAATATTTGATTGTCAGACATGCCTCAGATTACGTGATGAGTTGAGTGCAAATAACAGCATGTACTGTTTTTGTAAAGCTGAGCCCGGACAAAGGGGGAAACAGCAAAGATGGAATAACAGAGTGAACGGAACAGTGCAACAGTGAAAATGATCAATTCAAGTGAGAAGAATGTAGAGCAACACAGTGCTTGGCCTTGGTTGTTGTTTACCAGTAATAAGTCACTTTATTGCATCACGTTTGCCATTGTATTATTATTGCTGTTATCTGTCAAATGAAACAGCGAAACAGATTAGGGTGTTGCAATGTATTGTTTCATCCATTTAATATAGTCTAAAAAGGAATAGTGTGTCCATCATGAGTTCCCAAGTTTACTTCTGGAAATGGACTGCAGAAATTTTTACATTTTTCAGAAGCTGGAGAGCAAATATTTTCTATTTAGTAGTAGTTATATAAAAAAAAATGTAATAAAAAAAAATAAAAAAAGGAACTAACAAAACGTTGGTCTGTTTTATTTAGCATTTTTTCAAGCTAAATAATTTCCTTAAACAGCTAATTTTTAGAAAAATAATTGGGAATAAACAGTGTTTTTGTTTGGGAATATTTATATCCGTGGAGACAAACATATCTATTAGTATTTATGGCCGCAGGACAGTGTATCCTTCATGTTAATGACATTAATTACATTCCTTATTGATGAACACTCAGTAAATAATCGTTGTGTTACCACATAATATCGTACAACAGAGGAGCAGATCACAGACCAGGACAGGGAATTCAGCAAAGCAGACAGTGAAGTGGGCGAGCAGGCAGGCAGGCGGCAGGCAGGCTAGCTCCTCCGGGGAATGGTTTGAAACGGGAACATGAGTCCACATTTCTAGACAGTGACTGGCCTAGTTTCAGGGATACAGTCCATGCTCTCCCTCCCTCCCGCTCTCCATTCTGTCTCTCTCGTCACCACCACAGTGGAGCAGCCAAACAAATCATGCAAAGTTAACATCAAAGTTCGCTCTCAAAGGTCACTGGATCCCTCATAAAACAGCCGACCTCTGTACTGCTAGAGGAAGGAGGTGATCTGATCCAATGAGGGAGGGGGGGATACTTTTTATTTATTATAAATATATATTATCCTCCCTCCTCTCATCCCCTGACCTACCACCCTGGCATCTACTCATCTCATTATTTTTTGATATCCCCCTCCTTTCCCATCCCTCCACCCCCTCCCTCTCTGTCAGCCTCCCACATCCTCTCTTATCCCCCGTTTTAAGGACACGGGCTTGTTGAAGTGGAATGCTGGCCTGTCGCTTGATATTATGGCCAACATAGGACCAGTGGAGTGACGCAAGGTGTGCAGAGCTCCAAAAAAAAAAACATCCCACCAACAAACCGAGCGACTCCATTGGCTCTCTGTCTTTTCTTGCTTGCTCTGTCCAAATCCATACCTCATCCCTGCAGGACAAGCACGGATACAGGGACGCTTAGAACAAAAAGGGGGAGAGAAAGAAAGCGTGGAAGAGCGGTTTAGAGGGAAAGAAAGGGAAAATGAATAGCGCAGTCGGTAATGGAGAGAGGGAACACGAGAGAAAGAAAGAGAGTCTCTGGAGCGAACCATAATCCAATAACAGGTCTTGTGAAAAGACAAGCTGACCATAAAAACTCCAGAGAGGTTACATGGGGACTTAGTCGGATATATATATAGAGCACGTCCAGTTGGCAAAGGGGATGATGGGGCAGAGGAGGGCAAGAGAGCAAGTGGAGGAGAGGACAACAGGTTTGTTTATTTGTTAATCCCCCCCCCCCCACCACATCGTGTTCGTCCCAATCTTTTGCTCCAGTGGAAAGCCACCTCCCCCCCCCCCCCCCCCTACTACACCGTGATAAGATTTCCCTGGAGAGAGTCAGATGGTTCCACTCCACCCCTCCCCTCTTTACCTCCCTTACTTCCCTTTTTTTCCCGTTTTAACCTTCATCTCTCCGTCGCTCGGCGCGTCTCTCCCTTCTCCTCCTCTCATGCCATCATATCACTCATTCCCACGGCACTGACGTGTGAAGAGCACCGGGGGGTGAGGGGAGAGGGGGGGGGGGCTCCACCGAGGGGCCTCTTAAATATTCAAGGTCACCCGCTTGACAAAGTGAACGCTGCAGCGCGCGGAGCGTGTTTCACAAGGCATGTGATGTTTTGTAATATTTGATGCGCTCCCCTGCAGATCTGATAGCGTTGCGTGTGTGCAGTTTGTGAAACAGGATGACCTGTGGACCGGGTGCATTCTCAAGACGACAGAGTTCACACTCTTTCAGGGTATCTGCTCCGGCATCGCCAGAGAAGACTCACATGGGTTTATTTGTAGTGTTTTTTTTTTGTTGTTATATCGGCATGTTGTCACACACATCTGGTGTCTGGTGCAAAACCTCGTATCTCGGAATGGATCACTTTCCAGGAAGGAAACTGGTTTCGGCTTGATAGTCGCAAAACTTCTGAGGCTACTTTCCACCCAGAGATTACGGAGGGTGTTTCTCAATCGTGACGATAGTGATAGCTACCCCCACCACCCCTCAATGCTCCCGTTTCCTATCTATGTGCTAATAACTCTGGTGTCAATTTTTAACTTACTGCACCAAAAATGAATTTTAATCTGCTCTGCTTCGGGCTAAATTTGCGTCTCAACATGTGCGTCAAAAATAATATGATGCAATAAGAAACAAGCCACCATCTATCAAGGGCAGTGGAAGTGATAGAGGACTCAGTCACACTTATTTCGACACACATTGTGAATGACAGTGATGTATGGTCTGCGGCCATCAGCCAAGCTAACATTGATCAGGACTGGCTGCCAGCGCGCCATCAAATCAATCATGGCCATTGATCCAACACCATGGGAAGAATGTGTGTGTACTGGGGAATGTTTGTTGTAGATATGACTGTGACGTTCAGCTTATTATTTTGTACAAGTGCAGTTCACTTCATTATTATTATCATATATAAAAATAACAAAGTTCCGTACATGTGGCCCTTCATCACAACACAATGGCTCCTTGGTTGATTTGTCACTAATCCAAATCGAATCCTCCTCAGAATGATTGAGAGAGGAGCGGCTACACATCCCAACATGCCAAATATGATTTACATTAAAGTCATTTGCAGATGTAGAATAACAGGGAAACATTTTTTTATGTGCTTTGGCTGAATATACCGATCATCAGAGCAGATAAAGAGAGAGAAAAAGAGTGGGAGGAGGGAGCCGGAGAGATACGCCACCATATGCGTTTTTGAGAGTCGATACATCCAGGTAGAGCTTAGGATGTTTGTCACGGACATGGTGATAAAAGACAGGCGAATAACGAGGAATGAAGGTTTCAGTGGGTGGGATGAGAGAGAGAGAAGGGTGGAGAGAGAGAGAGTCTGTCTGGGGGGGTACAGATGATCGCATGCTGGTGGAATGAAGCAAACTCCTGCTCCTCTTATCTATCTGGGGGAGGCGAGGAGACGAAAGCAGAGTGAGTATCACACTGGGGCCAAAACATAAAAATCAGATGGAGGGGAAAGAAGAAGGAGCAGGGGGGAGGGAGGGGGAGGGGGGGGGGGATCACCAGACCTCCACCCCCCCCTCACCCCCAGCCCCCTCCAACAAGAAAAGATTGGAACATGAACAATGTTATGCATTCTTTTCCTTAACCACAGAACTGCAAGGCACTAACCCTTCACACACACACACACACACACACACACACACACACACAGGCTATTGCCTCATACACATGTTCACACACATAGATGCACACACAGACTTTTTCTTAAAAGAAAAAAAAAGGGCACATGAAAGGATGTGGGTGGAGGTGGAGGCGGGGGCTGTGTGTGTGTGTGTGTGTGTGTGTGTGTGTGGGGGGGGGGGGGCAGCGGCTGTGCAGAGTGTTTGTCTTTTTATCAGGTGAAGGAGAAGCAGGGGGGGGGGGGGGGGGGGGGGGGGCGGGGGGGGGGGGGGGGGGGCAGTGTAAGATTTATCTGCTGCCGTCGGAAAACTTTGACCCCGGAGTTGTAAATCTGTCAAAGGAGTCTAGCCAGCTCAACAGGAAACATGAAGAGGAAAGGGGGAGGGGTGGCCAGAGGGGCTGGGATGTTTCTTTTTTTGGGGGAGGGGGGGGGGGGGGGGCACCAATAAGCTCAACCATTTCAAAAGAGGCACTTTTCAGATTGTTTGGGGGGGTCTATGCCATGTTTACAGTCCTGAAAGTGATCCCTCCCAGCCGGCGAATCTCCTTCGCCCCCATCACTACTACTCCCCTAACCCCCCCCCCCCCCCCCCCCCCCCCCCCATGCAGACACAGAAACTACACAGGAAATCACTGTTTTGATATATGAATGTTTCAAATATCGGTTTGTACCGGCAGCATATGTCGTATTAGTTGCAGCTTCCAGTGATTATGTTAAGTTTATTCCACTTTTTAATGAAAATGCTGAGGAGAAAAGGATTTCGGGGAAGCAGGAGTTGTATTAAAACTATGTCTCCACAAATCCACAAGAAGAAATAATAATAATAAAAAAAAGCATCTTGTTCTTGCTTCCGTCCACAACAAGTATGTTTCCCTCTTATTATTATTCTGTGCTGGCTTTTGTTTCTAAGTTTCACTGACTTTTGCTCACATCACTGTACAAAGTACAACTGATGGGAATGTTAGTTTAGCAGGTCATTAAAACAACAACATTTAACTCAGAACTATAAATGGAAAGCTCATGGTGATGCTAGAGGAAAAGTCATGGGATCACCAAAGTCACTGGGATTCATCCTCTGGGGACTATTCATGTCTGTACAAAATTTCACGGCAATCCATCCAGTAGCTGTTGAAATATTTCCGTCTGGACCAAAGTGGTGGACTGATCACTCAACAAACCAAAAGGCCTTTTGATGCCATCGATCCACACACACTCCTTTCAAAGGAGGGCAACAAAGCAGCAAAAAGTGTCAAAATATTGAATCAAGATTGTTTATTGTCACACACACAGCAGAAACATAGTTCACACTGAGCAGTACACTTCTTATTTTGCAGTTTCACTTCACACAGTGACCTCAAATAGACAATCCGACAGAAAAAGAATAAAGATATAAGCTGAAAACTAAAGATATAAACATATTGAAATACAAAAGAATAAAATGTGGTTGAAGTGTAGTTTAGCAGCAATTTTGTATAGGCTGAGAAGATATGGATATACTGCAAATATGAAGATATGGAGAGAGTGAAAATGAACATTGTGTAGAAAATGAAAAGAGATCCTACTTATAATTACCCTGTAACAAACACAAAGCAAATCATTTGAGAGTTAAAGCGAAGCCTTCTGATTTAAACTTGACAAAACTAAATCAACCAAAAAGAAATAATCTTATTTAATCTTTCAACACAGCGTCCACAAATACCACCAGTGATGGTCAGGTGTTTGGATCCAACATCCGCTACATTGCCCACTGGGATAAGTGCGAGCCATCTTTCCTGCCCGCTCCGTGCCAGCGGGGCAGCGCAATTGGACACACTTTACGCCGACTAAAACCATCTATTACTGAGCCCTGGGAAACCCCAGCACCTTGGCACGGGGTGGCACGCTGTCACAGGCTGCCCTGGGAACAGCTCAATTAGCCACCTGGCCACTGCCTCCACATCACAAGACAGAGCTTTTCAGCCCGTGGGCCGCGGCGTAATGGATCAAGAGGATGAGAGCGTTTTGGCAGCCGGCCGCGCGCACCGGCTTAAGAGAGCACCTTCCTTTGCAATGGATATTGTTCTTATTTCCTAATCGTCCGTAAACCGTCTCCATGACAGGAGTGCTGGTGGAGGGAATGAGATCATCCGAGAGCTATTGTTCGCCACTAGCAGCCCGCATCTTCGCGTTCACCGACAAAAAATCCCCAAGAGGAAAACCCATGGGAGTCAATGAGGAAGGCTATTGTGTCAACGGGTTCATTCACAAATAAGAGAGCGCGAATTCTGAGGCCACGGTGTGAATGTGGACGCCTATCTGGACTGCATGCAAACAGTCGCAGACGGAGAAACCCCACAAGCATGCGAGCTCTTGGTCTAAGCTTTGTCTTTAAGAGCTAAATGCTAACAAAGAAGGCGACGGTTGTATTTCTGCAAGCATGCATGCTCATACAGTATAGTGAGTACATTAAAGAGACAGAGGCCAAACAAGGGCATAGTCAGTCTCTGCCCTACATGCACACACGCTGTCACACACCCACACACACACTACTATGGGTGAGGGATTTTTTTTAATGCTTTCGTTGAGTGAAAGCGAAATGGAGAGAAAAGAGAGGTGTGAAGCCTCAGTCACGCCATGCCGCTCACTGTGTGTGTGTGTGTGTGTGTGTGTGTGTGTGTGTCGGGTGGCACCAATAGTATACCAAATTAGGTGTGTATGTTGAGGTTCGCAAGCGAGTTTATCTCTGTACACAAAGGTTACAAATCTGACGTTACTAACAGGAAGTCATAGTTCCTGACAGGAAGTGATCGTTCCTGACACCGCCCCTTCCATGCTCAAAAACAGATTTGAAAAATATAGTAAAATATATATTATATTGATCAAATTTAAATATAATGTGTGTGTATATGTATATACATATGCTACTATATCCATATGTGTGTGTGTGTGTGTGTGTGTGTGTGGCACAGGCGAAGGTACAGAGAGCATCAGAGGCCACGTTTTGGGAACTTGTTGTGGTAACAGATACATGTGTGGTTTCATCGAAGGGGAAGTGAAAGCTGAGGGCTGCAGCTGTTCATGTCTAGAAGGCCTCATCTCTGCTAACAATGAGAGAAAGGAAGTGAAGAGCAGAAATTGGCCACGTGCCACAGTTATCTAAGGGTTACAATCTGCCACGCATGTGAGTCTAACCGTGCGTATTATTGGCGTCTGTGCCAGCAAGACACAACAGTTCAACTTCCGTTTTCAGCCCTTTTCCTCTTCCTTGGTTACCGCTCATGAGATAAACACAAATAAACACTGCAAAAGTAGAAATCAGAATGAGAATTCTTTTTTTTTTTTTTCAACTTAATACTGGCGTGACTCATTCTGGTTGGTATGCTGACAAATTGATCTTCCTCGGTGAGAAAAGGTCAAAATGACACCAAATAGAACCTCAACATGGCTATTTCCTCCTTCAAGCTATGTGTCATCTGTGCCCTCAAAGGTCTCGGATTTTATAAGGTCACGATGACTGACAGTTCATTTTCTAGTCTATATTCTATTGAGACTGAATCATATATTTTTTTGGGGGGAAAAAAAATGAATGGATGGAAATCCTTGTATTCAGTTTGTCGTTATGTTCTGACATTGAAGCCACAGTGGCGGATGGTTGTGCACATACATTGAAATGATCTGGAGCGTACCAACCCACAAACTGGGAAATAAGATAACCCACTCTTATTGTTTTTCCCAGTGATTTGTGGGACGGTGGGATGCATAGATAAGGAAAACATCCATTGTCATACGTTCAACAAGAGGACAAGCCTCCCTCCTGGAGGAATCTCTGCAGGGACGGTGATTGAACTGTGTTCCCCCCCCCCAAACTCCAGTTGAGGTGCTCTTGAGCAAGATACTACATCACATGCCCCAAAGGAACGTGTCTCAGACTGATACACTGTAGTTTCACTGTGGCCTCTCCCAGCTGTTGAGGTGTGTGTGATTGTAGGGCGAGCTGTGAAAACAAAACACCTCCACTGTGCATGCTCACATTTTTTAAATCAGCACAGAGTAATTGAGAGAAGTGGAGGTGAAGGTTGTTTTTGGCCTGGACTCAAATACCCCAACACTTCACCTCCCCGTGTCCCTCCTTTACCCATCTCACAGACTCCCACTCTTAAGCCCCGAGCTCCAGTATGAAATCAACATTGGGCCTGCAGGAAATGAGAGATCTCCACAGGAGATAGAGGAGGGAGGGAAGGTGGAGGAGGTGGAGGAGGAGGAGGAGGAGGAGGAGGAGGAGACAAAAGGAAAACAGCAGAAGAAACCATAGATTTGACTTTTGGCGTCCAAGTGTCCACTCTTCATGTCGTGTTCCCGCTCCCCATATCGCCTCCTCTCCGTGTCTGTCTGCGTCCACCTCCCTGAACATCTGCTTTGCTGAGCGTGCGTCTGTGCACGCAGCGCCCCGGCTTATATAGTGAGCTTGAACTGCTCGCCTTATGAAAAGGCTCTAGGCTTGTTGTTTTTTCCTGGCGCGGTAATTCGCCGGCTAAGCCAAGAAAGTGGACAAGCGGCGAGCTATTCCAGCGGGGCCTTGTTTTTGTTGTTCCACACTCAAAGACAACATGACCTCATGTGACCCCCCCCCCCCCCCCCCCTAACCACCAGCTACTCACGGCTGGAACACGGCAAAGTCTTGGAGGTGTGGAAGGCAGAGCAGTACGCAGAACGCTGATGAGGCCGCCGCTGCTTTGCTCCAAATGTTGTTTTTTTTTCGACTTGAAAACAGAAAGATTCGACAAGAGAGGCCACTTCAAGAGACGCCGGCTGAGATGTACTGCACAGGGCCGAGGGGGGGATTTTGGCTTTCAACATGTACACACAAGCGTGCACACGCATGTGTCTGCGTGCAGACGCAGATAAGCGAGACACACACACACACATACTCGCCTACACACACAGAAAGGGGTGGGGTAGCAATGAGGGGCTCGGTTAATGGCTTTTAAATTTCCACTGAGTGAGTGACTTACAACTGTGGAGGAGCACAGCTGTTCCTGATTTGGGGAACAAAGAGGGGGGAACGGCAGCGATCTGAGAGACTGGACTGGGCTGCTCTCGTTTAATGGGCTGAAATCTCCCAGGAATGATACAGATGTGTGTGTGTGTGTGTGTCCACACTTGTCCATAAGTATCTGTGGTCATCCTTTATGCACTTACATTGCTGCGTGAAGTCTCTTTTTGTGTGCGAGTGCTTGTGCGTGGGAGGCTGGGAAGGCAACAGGATACGTCTGCGTCTACAGCCATAGATTACGGCCGCAGAGCAAAGCAGGCAGAGCGGCGCGATAGTGAAGGTCAACCCTTTTGGGAATAGCCGAGTCGGAGAGGAACGGAGAGAGGGAGATGAGGCTCAGATGTGTGAGATTTAATGCTGGGAGAGAGGAAGGGAGTTGGAGAGGGAGAGGAGGAGAGGGGAGATTAAGGCCAGAGCTCATCTAAGCATGTCAATAAGAGTTGAAAAAAATCCAACGTCGGCCAGGTGGAAATCCAACCTGCTTTGATCAAAGGCGGACAACAACGCAAGCACGTTTGAACGCAGCCTCGCATGAAAACGCTGTGCTTCTACATGTCAAACTTTTTATAGTGGAGTTCCATATCTTGAATTACTGCTTCCTGACCCCCTTACCCACCCACCCACACAATCCCCCCTGACACACACACACACACACACACACTCCACCTCTCCCCTCCAAGCTGTGCTTTGTTTCCTGCCGCTGGTGAACGCAGCCCTTTTACTCGGAGGCCCCCTCGCTGCACTGCAGCCTTGTAAAACATAGCAGGTCAGCGTCACATGACTGAGGTCTAGGACACTGAAGGCTGGGGCCCGGCCCTCTGCCTCGCCGAGCAGGAGTCTGGTGTCAAAGTATGCATGGGAGGAGTGGTGTGGAGGGAGAAGGATGGAGACTGACAGCTCAGAGAGAGAGAGAGAGAGAGAGAGAGAGAGAGAGAGTCAGGCAGAAATACAGAGAGGAGGGAGAAGAGAACGGGAGGGAGGGACGAATGTTAGCAGTAAACCAGTAAAGTCTCCCGAGGAGCTGAAACCACTAAAAGAATATTATTTCCATCCATCCCTCCATCCCCGAAGAACACCTTTCTCAACACTCATCTATCACCTCCTCCCCAAAAACAATGTAACTCTCTTTTTCTCACCTCAGGTCTGAAATGCTCAGTCACCCGTAGACTTGATGTAGACGTGAATGGGAGTCTCCACACGCTCCCCTTCCCCTTCCTTTATCCCTCCTCGTTTCGCTGAGTGATCGGAGCTGACATACATATGGAACACACTCATCCTGCTAACCCTTAACAGAGCAGGGGGGGGGGGATGTACACACAAATGCATAGATGCAGGCCTATCAGTCTACACACAATCACACACAGTCCATTCTGTATAATATCATGACCAGGCATCGGTTTGGGTGGTTTTCTTGTACATGCACCTATCTATTTTCTGTCTGTTTCTGTCATTTAAACCTCTTCCACTTTAATTTCAGCCTCGCGTCTCATCCTGTGCGTCTCCTGTGCGAAGCTCTCGGAGCGTGTCCCCAGAGTGTCTCCGTCTTTCTGGGAGGCCCGTCACACTAATAGATTTCACCTTCTCTCATTTTCTCTCTCTCTCTCTCTCTCTCTCTCTCTGTCATTTCCTCTCTCACCCTCTCTCCTCATCTGCTGCCCATTACGGGCCGCGAGTGTGTCTGCTCACCACAAGCTGCAGTAGCTGAATGTTCGGAGGGAGTTCAATATCTGTTGCTTTTGTCATGTATTCCAACGGCAAACATGTTGGCGTGGATTCCTTCATTTTTTTTTTGCTAACATTTCTTAAAAAGGGCATCTGCATCTGTTAGAGGAGAGGGCGTTTTATGCAGACACACCTCTCCTCGTGTGTTACTGTGCATGCAGAGATCGTTTTAAAAGCTGATAAAGACAGCAGCCACACATTGTACTGTGGTCTGTTTATGTGACATTAAAAGGAGAATGGAGCGTCGCGCTAGCAGCTGTGTGAGGCCCTGCTTAGTCACAGCAGTGGTTTGAGCTGAATGCTAACCATGTTTACCATGTTCCTCATCTTAATAAGCACCAAACACAAAAGTGCGGTGAAATGAATTCACAGTTATGGAATCTTGGAAAACGACTTTGTGTCTTGTGCTTTGCTGCAACGTATTACGATGTTTAATGAAGCGATGAGCCGTGCTCTATTAGTTCATGATAAACGTGCTGTTCTTCTGTAATTGTTTTATGATCAGTGATGTACATTTTGTTGCAACATTATGTGGTGATGCTTTGTTATTTGTGTCTCTGTGGCGATGCATTCGTGTGTTGCCAGCCTGACTTTGTGGATCTCTCAGACGTAAAGTGTCCTCCAGAATCTACCTGCACCAGCCTCACCTATCCTCCCCCCCCCTCCCCCCCTTCCCTTTTGCTCTCCATCTTGCTCATCCCACATGTCACATCACATTTCCCAGGCAGCCCTGGGAAAAGGGCAGAAGCCTTATGAATTGATGTGGGTCGCTTACAAGAGCATGGTTGGGACAAGGACACACACACACACACACACACACACAAACAAACACATACACACAGTGAACCATGAGGGTGAGGGGACACTGTGTACGTGCATTGTCCTTCACTGTCACCTGCCTTCATCTGCAGCGTGCTCGTTCGCAGCTTTCGTGCCTGCATACAAAATATGAGTTCATTCAATTCATTTCTCCTGCATTCAAACACAAAGAAACTCCTCACTTTTCTGCCCTTTCCCTCTGACGGAGCCCGTGTCCCGGCAGTTTTGAAAAAGGGAAGCTCTCCCTTGCCAGCCTGATCTCCACGGTAACCCCGAGCACAAGCTGGGCAATGACGACACCTATTGGTGCTTATGGGACGTTGTTCTGCAATGGGAGTCGTTGCAGAGGATATATGAGGAGAATAACCGGCGATATTGAGTGCATACATCATCCCGCTGACAGTAAATTCACAGAGGAAAATTGACATTAGCTCATAAACATCTATCACGGGCCTGTGTATTCGGCAGCACACATCTGAGTGTGGAATGCATGGAGGATGAATCAGATGCAGAGGAGCAGGGGAGGGGAGGGGGGGTAGGTTATGATATTTTCTGTGTTTTATATTAGCACTCTACAGTTCTCTCACACACTTTCTCTCCCTGTCGCTCTCCATCATCCACTTTCCCATGGAGCTTCTTCGTGGCTCCTTTTGCTCCTGATTTATTCCTGTTGCCCACAGCCTGCACACAGTCTTTCATATGTCCAGTTAAGCAATTCTCTCTTCTAATTGGTTAATGTAGGGCACATGGGTCTGGTGTAAAGGGGAATCCCAGGAGCCTCTGAGGCCTGCTTCATGCCCACTAGGCTGGAAGGGAGCCAGAATGCAGTGTTCACCAGCCCCCCCCCCACCCCCACACGCCTCCACTGGACTGGAGAAGATCCAATATGGACGCCTCCGGGGCAACACTGTGTGAAACTTACACTACTGTATGGATGAAATGTGATGTACAGCAGCTTTGCATCCGCCCACTGCTCAGACTTGATAGATTTCAAATGATTGATGTTGGGCCAAACTCACGTCACATGCTTTAGGAGCCAAAATCTGCCAACTTTAAACAACTTTAAACATCTAGATACGACTTGATGATCTGTGACAAAGAAGCCATTTTACATCAATGATGCATCAAAACCTGATCCATCAGCTCACTGAGCAAATTCAGAGTAAGGAATTGCAGCATCATATCAAACCGCCAGTCCCCTTGGAAAAAAAAAAAAAAAAAGGGAGCAATTTTTAGAGACAGTGTCTTGAAGCTCAGTGATCCACGATGCTTCTGCATGCAGCCGTCTCCCCGAGGATAGAGGAAAAAAGACAGGATGGAGAGGAGGGAGGGAGGAGGAGGGAGGAGAACGTGCACGAGGAGGAGAGGCGACAGTGATGCTGAAAGGAAATATAGACATGTTGGCTTAATATAGATCTGTATAAAAGCTGAGGGGGTAATGTTGTCTCTTCTTTGTCCTTAATCTGCGATTTCCTTCTCTCAACCTCACATCTTCACCGTCAACGTTACAAGTCAAAGTCCAGCATTCTTCTGGGACTACATCATAGATGAAACACAGGGCCCAAAGGTGACAGAGGTCAAAATCTTGCAGTGCTTCGTATAATATTAATAACGTTAATAGCGTTTGTTTTTAATGTCAATTCTTGGTTTGAAAAATAATTTAACACATCATTCAAATTGATGCAGTGGAGAAAAATGCACATTTAGCCAATAAAGTGGCTTAAAAAGTACATTTACTGAGTTACTTTTTACCACTAACTGTCAAGCACTGGAGTGGAGCCCAGAATTATTCTTTATATAATCATTTTTACTCCACGTTCTTCATATCATGTTAGTCATTAGCAACTAATTGTAAAATATGATGTACAGACAGGATTTTATCAAACATGGTTCACTGTAATACATGAAACTGAAAATAGTACTTGCACATTAATGCATCAGTAATATTATTAAAATTATATGTAAAAGCATAGCAATCGAAGGCTGAAGCTATTTTTCCTCACTTTTACTTATAACAGAATATTTGTACTTGTAGTATATTAATATGTACATTGCAGTTTTGCCACTGGTATTTGTACATCATAAATATAGTCATAGGACAAACTCCACTGCAAGGATGACCAAATAAATTTGTTTGAATCATATGAATACATCTATTATTATGAATAAAATTTGGCAGTCCTCATCTTGTTACCTAGGGAACCTTTTTGTTGTGTCTGTATGTTGCTTGTTCATCAGTATTGGAAGGTGCACAGCCAAAATGTCCTTGAGCAAGGCACTGAAAACCCAAACTCCCTGGAGCTGCTTAGTAGCCAGAGATCAGGCTTTCATCCAGCAGCATCCAGGCGTGAAAACGTGTCACGGCATAAATATGTGAAGCATGGTGCTGCATGATAAGTCAACTTTCCCCGCACGCCGTAAGCTGAAGGTTAAAGAACGCTGTCTCCTTGTTCTTTGACACCAGCGCGTTACTATGAGAAAATGGTGTGGCATTTAAATTTCTCCTTGTCATATCGGCTTGAACTCGCCAGGTGTGAAGCAGCAGAGGTCGGGGTTCAAACTGCGACAACGGCAAATGTCAAATGATTCGTCCCCTACTGTGACTGTCACCTTGGTTCACCGTTTTGGGAAGCCCGACCGGCCGGGAGGAAGCCACCGGAAGGAGAGGATGCAAAAGTAGAGGAGAAGGGACTCGTCTCACGAGGCTGGGAGGATCAACATATGAAAATGCGGCGTTGCGTAACGGGATATTATGTAATATGTCCCAATTTGATACCATGTCACTCAGTGATGCATGCTAGAACCCCACGTAATGCTGCTAGTAAGCAGGCAACCAGGGGGAAGGGTTTTTTGGGGTGATATGAAGGGGAGGGGAGGACATGGAGGCTTATGGTTCTGTCTCCGAGCAGAAGATGTGGAGTGACGGAAGTAGACAGCCAATGGGGTGTGGTGCTGTGGCGGAGTGGGGGGGGGGGGGATAGGGGGGGCTGTGGCGGGTGGAGTTGGTGTGTGTGACAGTGGGTGGGCGAGAGCGCGGTCGGTACTGGTATTTCTACCCTGTCACATCGTGTTAGTGTGCAGCCGAGCACGACTGCTGAGCACACCACCCTGGACAGCTCTGCACACACAGGGCCAACCGCACACACACACACACACACACACACACAGTTTAAATTCATAAGGACACACAGTACCTACACTTGAGTGCACACGCACTCACACACACGCACAGTGATCTCCCACGAGGACCACAAGGACATCCAAAACAAGTGAGCACCGATGGAGGTTTGACAGAAACCAGGGGAGATGGCTCTACCTCCCAACTTTAACTCCAATCCAGCCAGCCATTCATTTATCCATCATTATATTGATTTCCTTTTTTCTACTCTCACAAAAACTGCACTAAATGGGGGGAAAAAAAGAAACATTTGGAAAAGGATGAATCAGAACCACATGAGGACCGTCTTCACGTCGGGGGGGAAATATTGCAACCTGATGTTCTCGGCTGTGTGCTTGAGTAACACAGGCAATGTCTTGTTTTGGAAAGATGCTCCCCGAAACCCAGATGTCCAGAATGAACGAACCATAACAATTTACTTCATCAAACAATCCTATTGTGTCAGTGAGGGGGGGGGGCAGTCAGCTCATCCGCTCTCGAGTCACTATATGCAACGTGGTTAAGTGGCCTGAGCTCCGGGGGCTTGTATGCAATATTTTTTTTCCTGGGAAAATGACAGAAAGGGTGAGGGAAGGGAGATGAAGTGAGTTGGGATGACGGTGCACATTGCCCCCTCCCTCCGGGCAAACAGGAAGAGGAGAAGAAAGCAGATGGAGGGAGAGATGAGAGAGAGGAATGGAGGCAGCAGGAATATTTCACTGTAAATGCTGCATTCACACTGTGCACCCCGTGGCACGGGAAAAAAAGAGAGGAGGGGGGGGGGAGTGCAGATGGAAGAGGAGGAGGAGATAGAGTGGTGAGGTGTGATGTGCGGTGACCCGAGCTCTTCGGTGACGCCATAAACTTGGGAGGCACGCTTCGGTGACTTTGAGCGAGCAGAGAGATAAAAGCTGTCTCTGGCCACCGGCGCACACAGAAACGCATAGGGCATCGTCAGCGCAACGGAGGGTCGTCAAGGTCACGGTTACATAACCGGGCCTGGATCGCCGGCGCAGTAGTGCACGTCTGTTCACATACAAAACATTCAGTCTTTTTTGGGGGTTTTATATGAACACATTCAGGGCAAGGTCGCACCACAGCGGGAATGTTAGTCGTTTATTTGGACGTTACTTCCTGGGAACTTAATGGAATTGTTTAACATTTTTGTCAAGATGACAAGACCTATACCGACCATCATTTCTGTACTGTTAATATAAAGCCAGCAAACAGTTAGCCTAGCATTAAGACTGCAATCCACTGTCCCGCTGCGATGCGGTGAACACAGATCGGACCCAGATCACGTCAGAGATTTAATGATGGAATATCGGCTGACTGGCAGGTCCAAAAACAACCAAAAAACACACTATGACAGTCAGGCAGCAAATGAAAGGGCCAGTGATGTAATGAGAGGCTGATAAGGGAATGTGAAGCAACACGATCAAGACATGAGGAAAGTGTTTGTAAGTATAAGGAAGTGGATGTTGCCCTCTGACAGCAGCAGGTACTCAGGGGGACAAAACACAGACCTCATCAGGTGTAGCTTCCTAGAAAGGAACTGATATGTTGTCATATTTAGCAAGGTTTCAGTAAATATAATAAACATGGTAATAACTGTTCGGAAAATGGAAACAGCGATCAGTTGGTACACTTTAAAGGCACAGTAGGTCATTTGGAAAAACCACAGACTTTGATTATGAATGTATCGCTGAACAGAAAAAGTCCCGCCCCCTTGTTTCAGACCGGGCCGTCCAATTGTTTTCTCCGGTCCGACCTTTTGGATTGGAGGTGGTTTTTACAATCCTGCCACGGCCAAAGATTACTTAAAAAAAAAAAATTCATGTCAGAGCATTTAATGTATTCATGGCTATCGGTATGTTAGGAAGATTTCAAGTGATATATTATAAAGTGTTTCTGAATAGAATCACCTACTCAACCTTTAAGTTTCACTAAAAGTTCAAACCCATAAGGTCAGCTGATGCATAAATACAAAACCTGTCCTTCTGCGTGGTTGTAAATTACAAGCATGCACGATCTCAGATGAATATTGATTTGAGTTCTTTAAAAGGAACTTCCTCTGGAAATCACCGTCATTTCTCGACCCTCTAAACTAGTCGATTTTATCTTTAATTTCCCCTTCAAATATCAAGAGCAAACAAGTCGTGTTTGTCCTGACTTACAGAGAGCGGAAACAACAATGTCGGATCACAAGTTACCAAAACTCAGGCCAGTAAACAAGCAGCTTGATTTGTTTAGAACTGGGCACGACGCCGCCAGTAAACTGAATCAAAGAGGAAAAGCGACAGTGTAAGCTGTTTGGAGAAGATAGCAAACTATCGAGGGAGGTGTCTCCTGAACTCTCCTTTGAAAAAGAAAGCTTCGTGCCAAGTGTCGTGACTACACGACTTGGCTGGACGCAAGATGCTCAGAGAGCATGTGGAGACGTCAGTCGGCTGGACTGGGGTCACAGGTGGAGCAAAGGTGAATCAGGTGACTGGAGCATGGAAGAGGAGGAGGTGGTTATCACTTCCATCTCCTCCTTTGTGTCGGAGTGAAGGGAGTCGCCAAAAACAGATGCCCTACATTTTCTTAGAGCAGGGAGACAGAGTCGAGCATGGAACAGCATCGAAAGAGGAGAAACAAAAGAGTGAGTTTGGCGAAGAAGGTGTGGAAAGACAGAAACAGGCAGACTTGAAGTTTGACGAGGCAGACATGAAAACACCGGCAAACAAAAGGCAACAGGAAGTTTTGGCTGTAATCCTCTTCCTTCCTTCCCTCTTGAGTGGTTATATAAAACACATCTAGAATTCTGTTCTATGCACATCAAAGAGCCTGCACCGCTTTTTAATCTGCATATATGATGCATCCAGGGAACAGCAGGAGGTGTGTGTGTGTTTCTGGGAGTGTTTGAGTCAAAAATAAGCTTCCTCTGAGAGTATTTAGATGACTTTGTTTAGATGAGGCCGTTTGGATCTGTGACTGCAGCACATTTCTTTCATTCGAGAGTGGCGCTGGCTGCAAATGCTGCAGTTAAAAACAGCTCGTTGGCATGATGGGCACACGGATTAACGGCAAAAAAAATATGGCAAAATCTGGTGACTGGGCCGGGCTGCACCTGTCAGCGCAGTAATGTGACTGCAAATTATGTCATCTCACTGAATGTGAGAGCCTCATAATTCAAGTGGTGTTTCATATCCTGGTCCACTGCTGCCACCCACTGTTGACAAAAGGTACTTAAAAGAAGGATTGTTTGCTTGGTGCTGTTGTAATATTACAGGCGATTTATATGAATCTCCCCACATGATAAAATACAAGGTGACAGAGAAAAGTGTTGTGCATGTATCTCCTCCAGATGTGATATCCAGATGTTAAAAATATTCTACTTTAAATAATAGTTTGGATCTGATAACAATAAAAGTCTAATAATTAGATTTTTCTTCCTAACTGACCTGGATGGTGAATAGAAATTAGTCGGAGAATAAAATAGGATGTGTAACAAGTAGCTTCATGTTCAGCCGCCTGTGCTAGAAGGAAAGAAAGCAACTCAGCTTGTTTTACGACACTGAATGAAACAGAAACATACGGTCATACTGTACAACATGCTTTGCACTCAATTTAATTACAGCGCACTTTTGTAAAATACAGGCATAAATGTGAAATGTGATTATAATAATCATTAAACAACATTGACCTCACGAAAGATTCTTATGTGCATTTTTCATTTATTTGTGATCATGTAACAGAAATAAGAAGAAATGGGAAAAACCTGAACAACAAGTACAGCTAAAATTTTCTTTAGCAAATATCCATTTCTCTATAAAGAAAATACTGAAATAGAGACCAGGAATGGTTTCCAGCAGTTATTGTCATTTATAGATTTTGACTGCATTCACCATTTCTCCATTAAGGAAGGTGTGGCACAGTATCAAGTCGTTTCCCCTCCTGAGCCGTTAGTGTTCTGTAATGAATCATGCGAGCAAACAACAAGGCGCCTTATCAGAGCCATCAGTCTCTTCTGGTCTTTGCTTATTTCCTCATCTCAAGACCGTCTCCCAGGCGTTTCCTTATGATGTCTCCCATGGTGAAGTGCGTTTTAATGAAATGGCATACAGGGATTAGTGATATTTAGAACATTTAGATCAAAATAAGTGATCGCAAAGTGCCTCAATCACACCACGAATGGCCTGGGGCTCACTTTTGCCTCCCTGGCTCTTGTGGCCGACGCTGGAGACCTTCCTTCCCCCTTCCGCCTCACGCCACTGGACGCGCTGTCCGACGCCGTCCTGCTTCCTGGGTTCTCCTCCACCTGTAGGTGGTTGAGCTCGAGCTGGTTCTGGCAGATGGAGGTGGGCCCCGGGGTGTAGGATGGCGGTTTCGAGCAGAACCACTTCAAGGAGCTGTAGAAGAGCTCTGCACAGCTGGATATCGCTGATATCACCCCGACGATGAAGTAGAAGCAGAGGAAGACCGTTTTCTCCGCCGGGCGGGAGGTGAAGCAGTCCACCGTGTAGGGGCAAGGGAAGCGGCTACAGGGGAACCGGGCCTCCACCTTGAAGCCGTACAGCTTCCACTGGCCAACAAGAAAGACAACTTCTGCCAATATGCGGAAGGCCACATTGACCAGGTAAAGCCTCCTTAAAGGGAGGTCTTCTTTGAAGTCCTGGCTGCTATTTTGGCTGTCCCTCTTGTTGTGGTGGTGCATGACGTACATGAGGAAAACCAGGGACGGCGTGGCGATGAGGACGATGTGGAACACCCAGAATCTGTACTGGGAGATGGGGAAAGCCTCGTCGTAGCAGCCCTGCTTGCAGCCCGGCTGGAGGGTGTTGCAGGTAAACTCTTCTTGCTCATCTTCAAACAGGTCACTGGCTACGGTTCCCAGGATCAGTATCCTGAAGACCAGCATGAGTAAGAGCCAGAAACGACCGAGCATGGTCGATTGGGCCTGGAGGCTCTCGAAGAGCTTGCCGAGGAAGTCCCACTCACCCATGGCTGCAGGCTGGTTTGGGGTATGGCCGGAGATTTACCCGCCTCTGGTTAAACAAGAGAAACTAACATTTAACTAATCTTCGATTTACAACCAAACAGATCCATCATCAGGTCAAAGGTTGGTCCACG
This sequence comes from Chelidonichthys spinosus, assembly GCA_029853015.1. Classification (NCBI taxonomy): domain Eukaryota; kingdom Metazoa; phylum Chordata; class Actinopteri; order Perciformes; family Triglidae; genus Chelidonichthys; species Chelidonichthys spinosus. The sequence continues at coordinate 7,787,699 of CM056842.1, forward strand.
GTATTATATGGATCTCATTCCAATGTCCTGAAACCAAAATGCAAAACGTGATTATGTTTCATTCAACAAACAATTTAAAAAAATTAGGAGACAACAGTTCAGCAGACGCATGCAAATCTCAAAATCCTGTTTGGGTTTTTCTCCTACCGATCTGATGTCCTCGGATAAATCAAAGGAAGACTTGAATGAATAAAAATGGTATCCAAAGAAAGCGTTGCGCTCACATACGCACCAGCTGACATTCCTCTCCCGTTCCAAATGAAATCTGATTGAAGTTTGTTGGGGTTAATATTTCAGAGGGCGGCAACAGTTCAGGAAATTCCTGCTCCGTCCTAATCTGTGCCAATCAAGATGTTTACCCAAGAAAGGCAGTCTTCAGCATTTCAAAGACCTTCCTAAATGGCAGGAAGGATATCTATTAAGTACCATCAGTCTCCTAAAGCCACAGTGAACATGAAAATTACATAAAGCAAACTGATTAATGTACATGCAGTTCGCTGAATTGAGTTGCCAGCATTAATATACACCTAACAATATAGTGTTTTATAAGGGCAACAAAATTATCACTTCAGTCGATATGATTTAAACAGTCAATTACGGTTATACAGGAAAAACTAGATAAGGAATTTTGTTTCTTACCTTAAATGATAGAAAATCTACTTGTGAACGCCTTCAAAAGCAAATCCATCTGTAACCCCTTAATGTGGAGATAAAATATTCCCCATCCAAATTCCTCAATGACCTGATCCCCATTACATCGCAGTAGGTCTTTCACGTGTGGCCTCCCTATCTCGCACATGACATTTGAGAACTGAGGTTTAACTCTGCGTCAGCCCCGAAACAAGTAAGAAGTCCAAGCACAATCAATACAATACAAAAGGTAACTTTATTTTTCCACATATAAAAAGAACAGCCATTGAAATATTTACAGGACAAGACAAAAACAGGTAGAGTACAAAAAGACATTTAAAGAATTCAAAGCCTAAAAACGAGACTTGCAAACAGGTTCAATAATCCAACATTTTCTTTAAAACTATTTTTCGGCAGGTCTATTCAAGCTTTATAGAAATGCAACCATCCTTCAAATCTCCGAACTGTGCTTTAATTCAAAATTAAAAACTGACTGGGAGAGTAACATTTAATCCGAGTCCGAGTCAAGTCTGTAGGATACAGGTTTTCGGGCACGTGACGGCTTGTCCCGCGTTGCCTCGGCTGCAGGAGCGGCCGCTTCCTCGTCTGAAAGCTGGAAGAGGTCGTCCGTGTCCCACTTCTTGGTTTTCTGCAAGAGAGAAAACATTCAGCTATAACGGGTTCATAAGCTTACAATACCTAAACGATGAAATTAAAGGGTCCATTAACCACTAACAACCTTGCTGGCAGTTTTTTTGGCCTTCAGGCGTGACATGAGGTTGTCTGAGCCGCTGTCGGAGTCGTCACTGACGAGCTGTTTCCGTTTCATGACGGGCTTTGCCTTTGAAACTGGAGCTTTGGCTTCTCCCTCCGAGTCACTGGAGTCAAACGAAGACCCTTTCTTTGCAGCCGTGGTGGATGCAGGTTTGGGCTTAGAAAGAGCATCCAGGATGGATGGCTGCTTCACATCTATGAGAAGTAAACAGGACATGACATTTCATTTAAATGAAAAAAAAAACAGCTATATTGCACGTTTGAAACTTCAACCATGCATGTGCTCTCATAGCGCTCCTTAGTTAGGCTCGTCTACCTGCAGCCTTCTTCTTGGGTGCTGCTGGTTTCCTGGCAGCAACAGGCTTCTTGGCTGCAGCCTCCTTGGTTTTCCGTTGAACTGGAGCCTTGGGTGCAGGCGCCGGCTCATCTGATTGAGCTGCAGAAGTGACACAAAAAGCATAGAATTAAAACCACAGACCCCAAATCAGGCCCAAAATCATTAAGCTCACCACACGGATGCCCCATGAATATACTTACAGCTCGACTTGGTTTTAGTTTGATGGGCTGTCGGCTTGCTCTTTGTCACTCTCCTGCATGAAAATTACAAATTTTGATTGATGGTAAATAACTCCACAAAAAGAAAAGAAAAAGGTCTTGATTTGATAGAAGTGTCATACATCAAGCCGTTAGTCGTTTCATACTCACGAGGGTGCTGGAGCTTTCGGAGGTGGCGCTGGAGAGTCCATGTCGCTGTCAGTCATGGGCTCTACGGCAAAGCTGACATCATCATCGTCGCTGATGACAGCTTTCCGTTTGGGAGCATCCTTCTTCCCCCAGTCATCAAATTCATTTTCACTGTCGGACACACTGTACTTCACAGCAACTAGAGAAAAGGGAAAACGATATGCTTTGATTTAGCAATGCTGTACTTAAGTCTTCCCATAATAGATGATGATGAAACGGCTGTTGAGAGATCAGCTTGGGATGAATTGACAGATTTAATTTGTGTGTATCGGCGCTTTCATCTCAATTCACAAGTGATTCCACCGTTTAGCTGTCTGGGTTGTGGAAGCTAGAATAGAGTTGCCAAATAATCAGCATGTAGGAAACAACAATACACCCGTCCACCTAAAATCAATAAGTGCAGTCCGGCAGATTTACCTTTAGTTTTGCGTTCCACCTTCTCCCTGGGGGCCACCACTTCCTCGGCCTCCGTTTCACTGCCGTCGCTGGACTCATCGTCCGACCATGGATTCTTCTTGCGCACCTTGTCAACAGGCTTGAACTGAAGAGTGCTCTGCCTTCCGGTCTTTGATACTGCAGCGGAGAATCGTTTCTTAGTCAGCTTTAACAAGTAGCCAGTTTGTAATCCTAGTGGGGGTATGGAGTAATTGCTACTGTGGATTTGAGCAAATGTGGGTGGATATAATAAAATCTATTATGGTATGCTGCCCTGTTTCCATTCATATCTGCCTTTAAAATCTAATTGTGCTTTCAAAGTGCTGTGAGAGTTGTGAAAGATGCATTTCCCCTGGGCTGCCACTAGATATCACTACAGAGCCATTGCTTGCCGGTTGCAGGACACACTTTATCAAAATTATGTTTGGATCATCATTGTTGCAAGTCATTTTAATTAACTATTTCATTTTATTTGACTGAATTGCTTCATGAGAAATTAAAATGACATAAAAGATTAGTTGTACAGTCAGACTTATAAATATTGTCTTCTGCTCTGCTTTTCAACAGAAAGTCTTTAAGGCACAATCCCAGTGGACACCTCTGAACTCAAAACCAACATCGAGCTTGGCCAGTGCGACATTCATAGCCACTCTCACCTTTTTCCTTTGCCTGGGTTTTAGTTTTCTTGGTCAGTCGTGCAGCCAAGCCAACCGCCTCACTTGGCTCGATGTTCTCTACTTCTTCTCCAAACTCCATTTTCATCACGACGTCTTCAGTCTACAATCACACAAATGAAGCCGAGCTAAATGTTACTTTCAGTCGGGGAGGATACTTGGGATGGGAAAGTTTTGTTTCTGACAGTGATAATAACTGGGAGTTATTACATAGTTAATTAATGATAAATGTACAAACTTCTAGGCAGACTAGGACAACACTTGAGTAGCATGATTTATTTTAAATTGAAAAAATACACACCTTGACTTTTTGGCCTTTCTTGCTTTCTTTCTTAATCCCAGCCTTCCTGTTAGCTTCGGCTTTCATGGTGCTGGTAATGCGTGGGACAACGCGGCGACCTTGCGGCGTGGGCAGAGTCTCCTGCTTCACCTTAATGGCTTTGCCTTTTCCAACCCCCTTTTTAGCAACAGGATTGTCTTCGGTCTCTTTTTCTTTCGCCTCAACTTTCTGAGCACAAGGAGGAATAAGATCAGAAAATTAGAAGGAGGGAAAAGTTTGACAGTGAACACTCTGAATGTGACCAGAAGCTTGGATCAAATGTCAATATGCATGCATGCATGTGTGCTCAGACTGTCAATTACGCCAATTGGACATACTGTAATTGACCATATGCGACTGAATGCCAATACCTCCAGTTCCTCGCAGAATGCAGCAAGATCTGCCCTCCACAGATCTGCTGGGCTCCTCTTCTTCAGGGTGTCCAGCTCGGTCAACTATAAAACAGCGGTTGGGTCAGGAATGGATGGTGTTTACAAGAGAAAGACCTCCAGTTTGAATTTAACATTTTAAGTCAGCAGGATGAACCTCACACCTTTGCATCCCTCTGTTTGCACAGCTCATCTTTCTTCTCTTTGGTCAAAAACCACATAGGCATGGAGAGCAGGTAGTTGTAGTCTGGCCCACTGGTGTCCTCCTGCTCCTCCTCCTCCGTCTCCTCCTCCATCACATCCTCGTTCTAAGAGCATGGACACAGACATATGTTATTTCCTGAAGTGGAGGCAGATTGTTTTCTATCCCACATGGATTGATTCAAAGTGCCGGACCTTCTCTTGGGACTGTCTCCAAGCCTTGATCGGGTCAGAGTCGTAGCCCATCTGCTGCAGCATGCGAATCAGTTCCTTCTTTGGCTTGTTCTCTACAAGTAGATGAACAGTTTTAATATTTGTGGTCACGGAAAATCAAAACATTCTTGGCCTGAATAATTACAGTAAAAATGGTCATCTAAAATTGTGATTGCCATGAATATGACAATTTCAGAAGCTCTACCAAATAAAGAATTGATATAGCTTTCCTTCAAGCTATTTATCTCACTTGTTCTTTCAAATTAAATTGCAAAAGCATACGATTTAAACCAAAATTGTAACTAGCTACTTACCAATGACTAAGGTGCCCTCGATTTTCTCCAGGATGAAGCGGGCCTGGTTGGTGAGTTTAGCACCTCCGCCCCCAACATGCCGACCAACCAATCCTTCCTCAGCACATAGTACTTCAGCCTCAATTCATAGAAGTCCTTGAGAATATCCTGCACCGACTCGTACTTCTTCAAGCTGCCCACATGATCAAAGAGAACCTAAAGAAAGTAAAGTACGATAAAAAGAACTGACCCATCCTCGGCCACTGAAACATTAGATATGTCTGGCAGCAGTTACCATAGAATTGCAGGTGAGGGTGTTCTGAAGTTTGAAGACTTTGTGGATGCCAGCAGCCTCCACCTCACTCAGCTTCTCTTCTGTCATCTTGACAACAAAGCGCACGGTGGTGTCGGTGTGGTATTCCTTGTAGTCTGTGATCAGAGGAGGGACCTTCTCTGTGCCATTCATCATTGGCTCCAGCACGTTTTCCTTGTAGGTCTAGACCACAGCAAATTAGAGGTCATTTTTAAGTTGAAAGAGTACTTCAAATGATTTCATTCTAGAGTCTATGATACAAATAGCATCAATGTACATGATGGGACATCCTGAAGACAAGCCTCATAAGAACCACAAAGCTTGAGTGACTAACCTGTGTCCAGGATTTAACAGGCAATTCAGAGATCTCAATGGTGGTGGAATCGATGATGGCCACCTCTCCAGTGTTGATGAACTGGTTGTCCAACACCTGCTCAATCGTGCCTTTGAAGCCTTTGTAGCTTGGAAGCTACAGGAGAAAAAAAAGCATCCTCGTCATCTGATTTGAACACCAGAAGACACGAGATGGAAATCTCAGAAAGCAACACCTCCTCACCATGGGCAGAGGCTCATCGCCATCAAGCAGCCGGTGGATGTTGTTGACGATCTCTCGGATGTCGTAGTTGGGGATCTTGCTGGCCCAGCCTGTGCCGATACCTTCGCCGCCGTTCACCAGCAATGTGGGGATGATGGGCATGTACCACTCCGGCTCTACACGCTGGTTGTCATCAACGTTGTACTTGAGCAGGTTGTCATCCACAGCTGGGAAAACAAGGCGGGCCAGAGGGCTGGACGGACAGAAAGTTAGGAGAAGTTCTTGAATTAATCTCAGACTAAGTAAACCATGAAATAAACAAAAACAAGCATACATACATACAGTTGCAATATTCCAGGAATGTTCCAAGTTGGAAACCTTCTATAGGAATTAACAGAATTGGCTGAATTTACAAAACTGAAGGTTGGTCCTTAATAGGGTTTTGAAATATAGTTGAGGAAACCATATTTTAGCATAATCTTGACTAAAACAACCAGATTTCATGCAAATACACTTGATGGCATTCCTCCATCACATGCACAGATGATTTCTTTTCCTGCCTCCTGCAAGATGTTTGTCAATTGTTAAATAATTTGAGGACCATTCTAGTTGTTTGACATGGCTAGCTATTTATTTATCTGTTCATGCCATTGCATTAGTGTTTTTACAAGCTATTATCTTATTCTACAGGAAAATGCCACATCCGATGTATGGCATTTCACAAAAGCTAATGTTGCAGGAAAGTCTTTGTATAAGTGCAAACATTGTGAAAAGACTTGTGCAAAGTGCAAATTATACAAGTATTTCCAAAATTCCCCAAATAAACTTCCTTCCAACTTGGAAATGTTTCATCACTTTGCAACCCTATACATACATACATACTCAATGTGTGCAGGAGGACTGTAGCTTTAGATTATTTTTGTTGTGTGTAAAAGGCTGCTGACCTGAGCATAGTGAAGATGTATCGAGGGCTGGCAGAGTCCTTGCCTCCATGCAACCTGGTTCCAAACTGACCCAGAGGCTGCAGTAGGTTCATGTTGTTGCTTCCCACAAAGTTCTGGGCCAGGTTAACAATAGTCATCATCAGAGAAGTCTGAAAAATGAACAGAATAAAAGAGATTAAATCAACAGCATTATCAGAAATGAAAATAAATAAATATATCTAGCACTGCTCACCAGAAAGGTGATCATTAATGACATTTATTTAACCAGAAACGTATGAAACTGGTCAAAAGTGAAGGCAAAACATATTGATATATATTTAAAAAATAAAACAAATACAAGAAGAAAAAAAAACTATTTTTAAGGAAACGTGTGGGAATATGGTCTCACTTCTCCATGGTGGTAGGCTGACATCTCAGCCACTGAGCCAGCTAACTGGGCCACCTTCACCTCCCGCTTGTCGTTCCTCTTGAAGCAACTAAACAGCACCTTCCTCTGGCCTGGTTTCAGACCTGCCATACACACAAATGCAGACGCATATTAAAACCCACTTCAACGGTTTACAAACATGTTCCTGGTGTCTATTATCATTCCACGCACCGTCCAGCAGGCAGGGGATGGACCTCTCGTTGTCAGAGTTGGAGAAAAGTACCAGCTCCTTGTTGACAAAGTCGTTGTATGACAGGGACCTGGTTGACTCGCTGTACAGGTATTCCTGTGAAGAGACGGCAAAAGATACAGTTAAACTTTACACAAAATGGTAACAAAGCAGATAAAGTTCACCAATTATAATAAGATAATACCTCAGGCAGGTTGTGAGCCCTGCGCTGGCGCCTGTTGTTCATGAAGTTGCTAAGCCATTCTTTCCGCTCCTCCACTTTCTTCTTGCTAAAGGCCTGGGGGGGAATAAAGACAATAATCAGATATTAACACGACTACTAATTAGATCCTAGACAGGACGTTTGAGATCACTTATAGTGCACCCTGTAATGGGTTTACAAATGCTACAGGGTGTAGAAAGTTTAAATGAACTTTGATGTGATCCTCCCCGGGGTAAACTATACATGTCATTGGCTGATAAATGAGCCAACCAGATGTGCAACATCTTACAAGGGTGATAGCTTCATCATCTTCAGGTCCAGAGTACTTGAATGGGATACGGTGTCTCTTCATATCAGAGAAGTACTCCTTGGCTTCCTGCGATGTGCTGGTTCCCAAACCTGGATGGACAAAGGCAAAAATCAGTTAGAGAGAGAATTATAACAACACACGACTAGAACCATGACATTGGCCGGGTACAAAGGGCTGCTTACTTGTCCGTTTTTACTACCACACAGGGGTTTTGTAACAAACCTTTGTAGTATTTTGTTTTCCAAGACTTGTGGTTGGACTGGCTAGTCTTCCATGCATTGAACTCAGGGATACTGTAGAAAGACAGCTGCGATTTCTTGTAAGATACCTAAAGAGGGCGAAATAAAAGGATTCTGTGTTTAAGGACGAAATGGTTGAATAAGGATAGAACGTGAGAATCATCAAAAAGGATTCATGAATAGTGTGATTTTAATGTAAATGGTAAAACAGTTGCACCAGATGGCAGTGTTATTGCATATTCAGGGAGACACTTTTGGACCTTCATCAGAACTAGAAATCACCTTTGTTTCACATTATATGCTATATCCCCAAATAATTTAACTGCTTTCCATAACTGATAAAACAACTTGTCAAACACAGCCTGAATGTCGTGTGGTTTTGGTGAAAGACTACATACCTTGATGATGGGGGTGATGAACTCTTCCAGGAAGTTGTGGCGCAGCAAGGACGGCCAGTTATGATGGATGAAGTTGATGAGAAGGCCCTTAATGTGGGAGCCATCTTGATCCTGTCATAATCAGAGGAATAGAGTCCAGTCAAGTCATGTTAAAGTTAAATGGTAAAGCTAAAGAAGAACACACTCAAACTTTTAGATGTAGCTTTAGATGTAGCACTGCACCTTTAATGAAAAGCAAATTAAAATAGACGTCTAAAATAATAAAGATTGAATGAAATCGACGTCGCACCTGATCCGTCATGATCATGATCTTGCCATAACGCAGACTCTTCAGGGATTCTGGGTCACTGTAGTTCTTCTTGTACTGAAGGCCGATAATCTTAATGATGCTGTTGATTTCAGCATTCTCCATGATCTGATGAGGAAAACCAGACAATTTTCACTCTATAAATAACAAACATATGATGCTCAATATGGTTCTCTGAGCACAATGTAAAGCGGTTGTTCTAAGATACTGTTAATTCATCCGTGTCCATCCATAGTAAATACAAAAATACAGATCTATCTATGTGACATGTGACTAAAAACCATGTAGATGCCATGTAATGACTACAAACCAAATGCTGTTGAGCCTAACCTGCTTGAGTGTGGCCTCTCGAACGTTGAGCATTTTGCCTCTGAGAGGGAAGACGCCATAGCGGTCCCTGCCGACCACACCCAGCCCAGACACAGCAAGCGTCTTGGCCGAGTCTCCCTCAGTGAGGATCAGTGTGCAGCCGATGGAGTTTCTCCCACCTGCCAGAAAGCACGGTTACTGCAGGATAGTGGCAACTTATAAACATTCTCATGAGGCTAAGGCTGTACAAAGGATAAGAAACGGCGTGTACACATTACCTGCATCGTTGGCGTCGTCCAGTTTAGGCACCCCTTTGATTTTGGAGGATTTAACAGCTGAGCATTTCTTGTTGAGCTGCGTTTGAGCCTTGAACTTCACCCAGTTCATGATATTTTCCACAATGCCACCAGATGTGACCTATGGAGATCAGAAAGTGAAGAGGAATTGGTAATATTGATATGATTATTCTTCTCAGGGTGCGTATCCAATACCAGTGAATGAAAACCCATTGGCACCTGTTTGATGAATTTGTCACTAAGAGGACAAGTGGATCCAAAGCTCTTATGCTGCAGTGTCATGTTCTCCTTGGTTTGAGAGTCAAAGGTGGGGTTCTCAATCAGGCAGTTGACAAACAGCCACAGGTGGTTCTTCACCTGGATGGAGAGGGAGTGAAGCATACTTAGTCATGGGTTACACTAACAGAGACGTGGGAATATTTTCCGCTCCAGCAATTATGACAACAATTATGCAATTTCATCTTAAACTAAACCAACCCTGCTTGAGATCTGAGTTCACAATAAGATGACTGTACCTGGAAAGGCTTGATGGCCACCCCTCCTTTGTTCTTCTTCTTCACCACTTCGATGAGCTTGCTAACCACCTGGTCAGCAACATAGTCGACGTGCCTCCCTCCCTGAGGTCCAGAGGACAAATACAAGTTCCCATTTAGAGAATAAATGGCATACGTCTTAATCATAGTGACACAAAGTGGCTGGGAGAACAGCCAAACATGTACTTAGCTGCCAAAAGGAGCCTGATCTTCTAGTTCGGCCAGCCTTAAAATGCTTCATATCTGCTCGACGATGTAAATTTAAACAGGGCTGATGAATTACGATAAAATTCTAATTGGCGCCCAGTATTCCAACAGACTACTTAAACAATTAAATTATTGGTTTTGCATTGAGGTCAGGACCCACACTTAATCCGTCACCGTGTTACACAGAAGAAATCATTGCTCTAGAAAAGCTCAAATGCACTGTGATATTACCTTGGTCGTGGCAATACTGTTGGCAAAGCTGACTTGCTGGAAACCTTTCTCGCTCATGGTGACGCAGACCTCCCAGCGCTCATTGACAACCTCATGGAGCACTTTGAGTTCAGCGCCCACCTCATCCACCTTGTCCTTCACATACATGTCCACGTAGCTACGGAAACCTGAAATCTGGCAAAAAAAATTGTTTTAGTCCTCATCGCAAGATTTACCCTCTATAGCAGAGATCTTTAACAAGTGGTCAACGACGCCTAGGGGGCCACAGTTACTGCAGGGGGTCCCCGAAATGATTTGATTCCAAACTTCTCTTCCAAAACTGTAAATATGCCCAAAAAAAACATACATCATTACAAAGTACTTTTATACATGGCACTAAAGGCTGCACCATGCATTATATTTGGCGCGGTTTAGTAAGCAACACAATGTTAAACCATATGTAATAGGGGTCTCTCCACCATGTCAAAGCACTGAAGACCTCTCCTCTACAGGCTTATGCAATGTTCAGTAAAATCATTAAAAAGGAGTTCAAACTCAGTCGGCAATTAAAAGTGGTAGAAAATGAGTGACGTCGCTTGTCCTGCTTAAAAATGTTTCCCTCATTCAAACTTAAATCAGCTTAAACATTATTTAATCATGTTTATGGAAGCTGTATGAACATTTGTTGACAAAGTTGATTTTCAATCTGATTAATGATATTTGAAAGGACAAATAAAATATTTCTCGATTAGTAATTGGGAGACAGAAAGCGAGTCAGAAAAATGAACCGGTAAAGTCACTTACTGGCAGCTTCTTGCCATTGAAGAACACACGGACACCCTTGGAGGATCCAGCAATGTCGTAGGCCCTCCTGGTCATTAGAGCCACCGTGTCTTTGTCCAGGACGCTCATTTTAAACTTTGCTAGGTCCGGCCTGAAGGTGATGCAGGTGTATTCCTCTCCGCCAAAGGAAGAGATGACAGAATCCCCCGCTCTGCTCATATTGTCATGCCAAGTCTGCAGAAAACATGGGGATGCTGTGAAATTATATTTTTTATACACCGCAACAGCATAGTTTCGTCAGAAGTTTGGACTGTAGGCTATGCCAGGCTTTAACCTAGTAAAGTAGAGATTGCCACCAGAAAAAAAAAACCCTTAAACTTAAAATCTACCAGAAACACAACGGGTATCTTGACAGGTGCGTGGCGGGCCCAGCAAGCCCCCTCCCGTCCCTGCAGCATTTCAGCGCCAGGCAGCCACAAACTGAAGCAGTGAGGAGTCAGAAATTATAATAACATTTAACACTGCTTAAAATATCTCCAAGAAAGAGCATTTTAAGTTTATTTTTATTGTGATTTCTTGTTTGTGTTGAGATTTAAATGAAAAAAAAAAAAAAAATTATGTTTAGCATTTTCTCTCTCTTTTTTCATTATCTTTATACCTGTTTATAGTCATGGACCAAACGTGTTTAGAAATGACCAGAGTTATATGTATGGGAACTGTAAAGAAAAGGCGTAATATGTGGAGTATTGTGGTGCCAAAAGGCACAGCGAAGAATTTCGGCTGCACCTGAATAATGTGCTGGTGCACCTACATGAAACAGGCGCACCAGTGCGATCAATGTAAAAAGTTAGTCTGGAGCCCTGTTAAATCTTCACAACACCTGAAGTGTTTCCATAATCCATTCATTGCATCAACTCCACAAAAGGCAAAAAACACCTCAAGCAAGCGTGAAAAATAGCTGAGTTCATCACCCCCATCATCAGATTTTTGCTTTTCTAATGCTGTACTTCAAAACGCAAATATAAATATGTGAATGGAAACATTGCAAGCAATGACTAAGGAGAAAATAAGATTCATCTTCTACCTGTTTGAAGTCCTTCTTTGATTCCTTACAGGCCGTCTCTACGGTGAACTTTTTGCTAAAGATGTTGCAAAGCTTAGCACCATATCCATTGCGTCCACCTAAGGAAGTTGGTATGAAGATATGGGTTAGGATCATACAAAAGTAACGGTCTTCTGATTAAACTGCAAACATGGCAGCTTGTTTATACACCTGATGTGTGGCTTTAAATGACATTTCTGTTGATGACTTGGTTTTTTGGAACGGGGATGTGTCAACTTTACTCTCAGAATAGTGTCTCTGTAATTATTTATAAAAGTCACTAATGATTATAAGATATCAGATATATAACCATAAGATTATGGTTAAACATAGGTTTTTGTTAGTCACATGTCTGATTGTTTAATGGCATATGTTGTTAAAGATGTTGCAAAGTTGCATCTCACATTGTCATCACTGCTATTTCATTGGTAAGAAACATTTTACCCCCAAAAAAACCCCAACACAACCAAAACTAGAGAAATAGTCTTCAGAATTCCACAATCAGTCTCACCAGTGACTTTCTTCTCGTCATCATCGTAGTTACTGGAGGTGAGGAGCTGTCCAAAGATGAGAGCAGGCACATAGACCTTCTCCACCTTGTGCTCCACCACAGGAATACCCTTTCCATTATTCCACACACTGATTGTGTTCTTCTCACTAAAAAAAGAAGAAAACATACACACATTTCATGTGTTCAGTTGAGCTGGATATGAGCTGGTGCTACTTCACAACTTAGAATTAAAAAGGGACACTTTGGTAAGATTATATGATATTTTGAGATCTTAATTGGTTGTGCAATATTATACATTACTCACGCATCAATGTGGACCTTGATGCAGGACATGCTCTTGTCCCTCTGCTTATTGTCTGCTGCATTGACTGTAGAAAGGATAACAAAACAAACTGCATCAGTATAGTAGACATGGGATCACCAACAATATGCCTATTTACACTATTAACCACCTATAATGATCGGAGTAATTTACTCACCAAGGATCTCATCAAAAATCTTGTAAAGCCCAGGCACAAAGGTCACATCGCGGCAGTTCAAGCCAACATCCTCATCATACACCCACATTTGCTAAAGAAAGAATCAACTAGTTACTACAAAGACACATAAATTGGTATAACATGAACCATTAATGCTTTGTTCTCCTGACAGCCTGCAAGAGTGCAAAAGTATTCAGATATTAAATAAGCCACACCAGCTTCTGCGATTTTACCCAAGGAGTTGATCAATAAAGGTTTATTAAAGTAGCGATCCATTTCAAGGACAAAGACATTGCTGTATGGCCTCTTACTTGGGTGACTGGTTCTACAGAGCCGATGTAAGAGTCCGGTCGGAGCAAGATGTGCTCCAACTGCGTCTTCTTCTGATAGATCCTCTCCACCGACATCCGCTTAGGATCTTTCTTTTTCTTTTCCACTGGCTTGTTTTCAAAGAAGTTTTGCTGGGAATGACACAAAGTATCTTCTTCAATTTCCTTGCATTGCAGTCATCCCATTTGTGTTATTGTAGCCCCCATATCAACAGCAGCTCTTCTTTTTCATGTGTGGCCATGAGTCAGTGGAATGTCCTTCCCACAGAACTTATTCTATGTACAAATCCTCACACATTTGCATGCTTGTCAAAGCGCTGGTTACTAAGTAAGCAAGTTTGCACACATTGTTGAGTATTATGTGAGTGTGTGTATGTGTCTGGCTATGAGTGTGGTTGAGGATGAGGATGATTGTTATCTGTGTATTGTATGTGTATGTGTTTGAATGTGTGATAGTGAGAGAGAGTGTATGTGCTGTTGGTCTCTATTTTGCACTTTATGATTTGGCGCTCTTGTTTCCCTGCTTTTATTAGTGCATTCTGTCAATTTTTTAAATATAATGGTTATTATGTCTTATTTCAATTAATCTTAATATTGTATCTGTTTAGCACTTTACCTGCCCAGGGACTACAGGCGGAAATTAGCAATTGTTGCTATAACCTGGCTCAAAGCATCTCTTCTTGGGGTTAAGGGTTTTTTTTTTGTGCATTGTCCCTGATTTATATAAATAAATTCATTCATTCATTCATCATATGCAATGACACTTGCTCAAAGAGGTCCACATCGTTGTAATTACTTGAATCTTGAGTTTTAATGTACTAGTTAGTCTACTGGGGAGGAAAACAAAGCACAATCAGTCAGTCTAGTCTCCAAAACATCCCCTTGAAGTAGCTCGGATCGGATTTCAATGTGTTGCTGACATGTTTCAGAAGGGCAGATGTTTGAAACAAGGTTTACCTTTACTGGTAGTACAGTGCACTTGTTATTATTGTGTGACACATGCACAGACGGGTAACGTTATATCTTAAATGCTTTAAGAAGAGATGCAACATAACGTTAGCATTAGCTAACTAACGTTAGCCAGATGGTTTCTGAAAATGTAATGGCCCACATCACATGCGTTGTTGTGCAGTGCGTCTGTGAGTTAATCAGTTAGTGATGTGCGTTAACGACAATTGTGTTACATTTCCCACAAAACTAACTAATTAAACGTAATAAGTTAAGTAGCTAACTTTAACCGTTGCTAAAACGTTTCACTGCAGCTAACAGTAATGTTAGCTGACAGTAATGTTAGCCTCTGACTAGTTTCACAGTACGTTAGCAAGTTAGCTAGCAGCTGCAGATATCGAAGTTTCAGTAAAGTTACCTTCAGTGGTTCCGCCATTCTTCTTATATTTACTCCCTAACCTGCGACTGTGCTTAAAACTTGTTGACACGATAATTTATCATCTACGTTACAAATAAACAAAACGTTAGCTAACCGACTCAAATCTGAACCGCTGCTAAACAATAACGTCTCGTCCTGAATCAAGAACCCACTTTGAAAATTCGAAACTTGGAGGCAAACCCTCCCGCCAGCTACATTAACCAATCAAATGAAGGACATTATGACGTTCCCCTCCAATGAGGAACGCAAACCCCTCTTTTTCAAGTAACCAACGAATCACTGACGATTGACGAGGCATGGAGGTAGAAAGTCCGCCCACTTTATATCCCACGACCAATCAGCTTCCCCAGATGGACAAAATGTAATATAATGGAAATATAATACATACTCGATAATAAATTAGCAGAATATGTTTATTTATCATTGACACAATATCATCTAATACCCGGAAAAGATGTGAAAACTAAATTGTGACAGTTTTGTCTTCATAAAAAAAACAAAAAACAATTCTGATTTGAAAATAACTGGCCGATGGAAAATGAACATTACATTTTGTAAACTATGGTTGATTCATTGAATTAATGAATGTGTGATATATTTGTTATGGTTTATAGAAGCCCCGCTCAGCTGGATCTACCACAAGCTGTACATGTGCATGATTAAGGTACAACAAATACACCAACACAGCTAAAGGTCAGCTGAAAAAATGTTGTTGGTCTGCCAACAGGAAATATCTTACAAAACATCATCAAGATGAACCTTTTCCCAATGACAGCCACTATTATTCCATGACTAGGTCTACATGCACAGTCAATAGCACAATTTTCAAGAGTGGCAGAGTACATGAAGAGTGATATGGTTTTTTTATTGTTTTGGGTGTAGCCTACTGCAGCACACTGGAAACAAAGACCATGAGACATGAGTGCTGTTTTGGAGTTTAACAGCATTTGGGGATGATTATTGGTTGAATTTGTCTAACTTAATTTCTTACGTACACAAATAGGCCTGTCGTTTTTGATGGCGTATCACACAAGCTACGGTTTAGCACTTTTAAAATTCACTCTGTTCTTTGAAGCCGAATATGCTCCCTGCATAATCCTGCAGGATTTACAGAGATCAGAGAAACTGTGATATTCAGGGCTGCATAATGACGTTCAGGCTTCTTAGCACTAAGGGAAGCTATAGCGGCATTCAGCATCTGTGCACATTCCATCTTATTTACATCTCGTCTTGAAGCTACACCTGCAGAGTCGGCAAATAATTTAACACCTCTCTGAAAAGTCAAGTGTGCATCATCACCTGAGGTACTTTTTCGCTGCCAAAGTAGCCGGCGGCAGCAGGTGACAGCTGCGTTTCACACACAGAAGAAATAGGTATACTGCAGATGTAAATCCTTACAGTAGCAGGCTCCATAGCAATCACTGCATCATCAGAAAAGAACACATGGACATAGATATACATTCATATCCTGTAGGTCAGACCTAAATGTACATTTAATAATTCATCACACAAACACTCAAGGTCAGCACTTGCTGCTGAACAGTAGAAATGAGATCACACCTTAAACCATACTAACAACTAATAAACCATAATGTATGTGTACCTTTTGGTCACCTGGGTTACAAACCATTACTGTCTTTTCCAATGTTCAAAGGTACAAAAACTATCTTGCAAGAGAGTGTTCTCCTGGGAGTGCAATGTTCTCTCTTTCCCAATGTTGCTTCATATATCAATACCCATCCCCCCCCCCCAACCTTTTTCCCGATCTCTCGACCTCACTGTACTGTAAAAGCTACTTCGTGGTCAATTAGCTTATCACCACAGAAGTGTGCCGTTGTAGTTTCATGAAAGCAACTAATGCGTCTGCAGCTTTGTATCCTCTTGTAAAGATTCCCTCTGTTCCCGTTAATGCAAAGTGATTCAGAAGTGCAGTGTTTAAGATCCCAGACTAAAAGACTGGATTTTATCCAGTACTAAGCGAAGATGGGCCTTTACTTTTAAGGTCCGGTGGCTATCACTGAATGGACATGCAGTACACTGATTTATCTAACAGTTCTATCATACTTATCTGTCTTCCTCTGCTATGTTGCCCACTCATCTGACCTTGGCAATGATAATAATAGGGCTGAGGAACTGTAGTCCAATAGATAGCGGAGTGTGTGTGTGTGTGTGTGTGTGTGTGTGTGTGTGTGTGTGTGTACACAAATACACCCACAGCTGCACACATGAATGAAGGCACATACACGTATTACAGTTTGATTTTGCACTTGGTGTCTTCAGCTGGAGAAGATGATTGATCCTGGCTCCTTTAAGAAAAAGAAGAAGAAGAATGTGCCAGCCGCCCTCATCCTTTTTTTTTCATACATACAACACAGGGGATCAGATATGCTACCTTCAAAATAGAACAATTTTGATCCACCCGAAAAGGAGACAATCTGGGATCGAAATGTACTTTTTAGCCTTTGTATGTACTTTTCCCCAAAAGAATTGCCAACAGGAGCAGTGTTGAGTCATTTGGATGATAGAATTCACTGTTATATCAAAAGATATTCCATCACTTTCTCAAAACTGTGATAAGAAGCATACTTTAAAAGGAACAAAACAATCGAGATGAAACTTTTTTGATTTGTGAGTTTAAGAGGTGCTGGTAATACACCTGCTTTCGCATCTGTATGCTAAGCTAAGATGACTGTGTCCTGCCTGTAGCATCATATTTAACCGATTTAACGGATTTGAGAGTGGTATCAATCAACTAAGAGCGCAAAACAGCATATTTGCCAAAATGTAGACCTAATTATTTAATTGGTTATGTTATGTTGATGTGGTTTATCTTCCATTGGCTTCTGAAACGTTTTTTCTACAGTCCATCAGTCTTCAGAGTGCATTATTTTTGGGTAATTTAAGAGAATACAGTTACATATTTTTAAGTTGGCAACTGTGCCATTGCCGTTCCAACGCTGTAACGCAGACGCAGCCAACACACACACAGACTTCCTCTCATCTAGCATGAGTGGGCATTTTGAAATAGGGAATACTTGGCACTCGGCATCCAAAAATAGTCACCCATCTGAAGTTGCGGAGAGACGTGAGCAAAGTAGATGGACACTCTCGCTCTCAGTACCACCTGCCTTCCTGTTTATTTATTGATGGCCCTGTGTTTTTCTGAGGCCTGATACAGCTTGACTGTTGAGGGAGAAAGAAACCCGATGTGTTATAGATCTGCTGATAGCTGCCTAAATGGGCTGTTTGGTGCGGCTTGATGTCATACAAGGATAGGGCTGCTTCACAGATATTAAGCTGACAGGTAAACAACAGCCAACTCCAGCTGAGCACTTGACAGAGCTTGTTCCAGAAGCAACAACATCAGTTGACACATCATCGGCAGAGTTTTCAACATGCATCTTGTCACGGAAATTGTGGCATTAAAGGTTTATGTGCCTGCAAGCTTTATGTTTTCATGTTATTTATGTGTTATTTAAGCATGTTATCATGTGTTTTTTGCCATCTTTAAGAAACATTTGTATGTGACTAATTATCTGCTCTGATCTTGAACTTTAATGTATTTATAGGTCTGTGCTGTTCTTACCACTGCTGCTTTAGGGATGTCATGAGCGCACTGCTGGATCCCCAGTAAACTAACAGTGATGAGCCTCCAGATATACAGGGGAGATGTAGCAGCACGACTCTCTTATTGGCTTATTGGGCTGCTACGTTTTATGGCAACATTTGTTTAGCCCTATAAGCAATTGCGTCATTAAGTTAAGGTTTTATTGCCTATAAGTCTGCCGAGGCTTGTATTTTCTGGGCCCATTGGATTCCAGCAGGTAACTTATGTTCTATGACGATCACAATGTTACACTAACCTGCCAAAGTCAAAGCCGCAACAGAACCTTTCGATGTCTTCATGTGTTGGTTTGACATTGTCATTGACATTGACAACCCTAATACATGTTTGCACCTCAGTCTCCATGAGAAACACATATAACTTGGTGTTCATTGTTGCTGCTCCACAGCCACTCCTTTTACAGCCCTGGGGTTAAGAGGCATGCTCTTGTCAATTAGAAGGCGATCAGATAGGTGGAAGAGCATATGACAGTGAAACAGCAGAAAATAGGATTACTTTCCTCATCGGCAGAGGAGAGTGCACTAGCAGTCAGTCTTGCCCGGCTTTATCAGATTACTTCAAATGTTCCGCCGTGGTTGGCAGCTAGACGGGGGCTGTGCGCATTATCAACCAAGCATTAATCCTGACTACACTTTCAAGTGGATCAAAGTCGTCGTACCCCCCCTTGCATTTTCTCTCCAGCCTGTCAAGCATCTCAAAGCAGGCTCAGGCGTCCTCTCTATTACCCTGATACCTGTGCAGGTGGCTGACATGCAAGCTGACATTAATCCACCAAGCCACAGAGTGCTGAGTGGGATTTTGAGTAAATATTAGCACCAAACTTTCCACAATGTCGTCTGAACCGAGTGGGGATGTTTCATCATTCCTTTTCTGTGTGCTCTGAGCAGCAGTGGAACAAGAGGATCCATATTAATGAGATCTCATTTTCTAGCATGAATATCTATGTACTTAAGCACAGGCAAACACGCTCCCGCTCTGCACTTGGCTCCCAGCTTACTCCTCATCTCCGAGTAAGATCAAAGTCCTGCCTTGTCTTTATGAATACAACATAATCCTGCGCTTTATTTATTTATTTCCCGACCTGTCTTGAACCTTTTAATCAAAAAACTGTGTGAAAGGTGTATTAGAAGGATTTCCGTGCTGCTGCCTGTAACAGAGGGGTCACCTCACCTCATCTCTCCTGTGAGGATCCTTGTCTTTGAAGTCTGACATCATTGACATGAAGGAAACAATGGACTGGTGATATGAAAGTGTTGTAGATATTCATTGATCCTTGTTGAATTCCCCTGCTGTTGAAGGTGTTCAAAAATATAATAAAGCTAGAATAAATGGGATGTTTTAGGTCAGTAGGGATCATAACAAAGGTGGTTGCAATGTCAAATCTTGTCTTTTTTCATTTTAAAATACTATATATATATATATATATATTTATCTCTTCAGGTCCCTAACAATATTGAGTTTCAGATCTGTCAGAATTGAGGTATGGTGGTGCCTTTAGCTGATTATTAGCATCGGCATGCTAACATGCTCAGCAGTGACAATGACAACCTGCTGTTCATCAATAATGGCTTCCATGTTCCCTGTTTTTGGATAGACAATTAGCATTAAAGACAAACTACAGCTGTGGCTGATTGGAATGTCATTTGTTCTCCAAGCATCTTGTCAAAAACCAAAGTTCCAGAAAGATTTTGACGATGAGGCCATGGTATCAACCAACGTTATTACAATTCATCCTGTCAGGATCCTGCATATCTGAGCAATCCTTTATAGACTGGCGTCAAAGCTGACCAAGCTAATAAGAGCCTAATGGTGTCTGAACCCGACTGGTACATGCACAGGAATGATTTATGCACACATGGACTACTTTCTCAGTCAATACTATTGAGGTCAGTGTACTCTATATTTCACTCTGCCAGCTGATGACGCTGGCAAATCCAATCTGCTTCCTGTGTTGAATCCTTATTAGGTGCAACCTTGCTGAAGAAAAACGTTTTTTAAAAGAAAGTAAATGTACAGTATTTACTCTGTACACTGTGAATATAAGGTGTTTCATTTCCTACAATTGTCTAGTTGTGTTTGCAAAACACCCAGTGGTGACATTTCCCACAAGCATAGTGATGTCAGTGGTTGTGATGTATGGTATCTTAAATGTTAAGTTGTTATAGTCGCCTGCAAACACAGGATGGAGGTGGTTTAAACTGTTTTCCAGTGCCCTTTCAAAGTAATTAATAATTCTCAGTCCTTCATTGTGTCTCTGAGACGTTCACAATGACAGCCAGGAAAGGGTGTTCACCTTAAAGGTCATGTTATCGACTTCCAAGGACACTGCTGCAAATGTGATGGTTAAAACTTGACCAACAAAAGTATTCCAGTAAAGGTTTACTGTTGTTATCTACTTCCCTCATGCTGTTTTTGGATGTCTACAAATCTATGTTAAAGGTTAAGATATTCGTGAATCACATTTGCTCTTCTCATTTATGTTTTTCTGGGTGCATCTGCTTAAATTCATTTTTTTTTCTTTTACCCATAAAAGTTTGCTGCCGGCAATTTCATCTCTCACACACCTGGAAATTGCCTGAACCAAATGCTCACAGTGACAAGAAACTGGAATTTCAATTTTCTCTTTTCCACCATTATATCATTCTCGTCGAGCGTTTTCATATCAGTACGCACATTACGCTCGACATGCTCTACTTCCTGTCGATCATCTAACACCCACGGGCAGAAATGCGACTAGTCTTCGCCAGGAAATAATTACTCAGAAACACTGAGAAGAACTCAAGTGGATTCACTTACACAACCTCAGGATGGAGTGAACTCCGGGGGAGAACTTCCTTGAAAGGAATTTGCACAACAAGGATGCTTTGATTTCCTGTATTCCTACATACAAAACACACTGTTTACCATCATGCAGTCAAAGCTGAATAAAGCCACTAGTAAAATGAGCTGTATGGACCGTTTGCTAAACCTGCTGCTACTCCAAGTAGCTAGCATGGAGCATCCGAGCTAGCATGGAGCCCACACTGTCACTAACTGCACTCCCTGATTAAATACCTATAATAAAAAAAAAATAAGGGATTCCAGAGAGAAACAGCATGTGTGTTAGAAATTCCTTCTAAACGTTGTGGGTAACGAGTATCACTGTAAGTAAAACAGACAGAAAATCCTCAAAACCAGCTTGAATCTGAAACAATTGCATGAGCATATGGAGCAGGTTGTCAGACAATTATCACAGCTGTCCAATGCTATGATTGGCCAGTCGACGACCTAATTAGCATGGACCCCTATAGCAATAACCGGATTCCTGTAACTTGAAATTTGGATTAAACTCAAATGTGTTTAAGAATATCATGTAAGCAGACAATCAACTTCAATATTGAAGGTATTAAAACTAGAACTGATACAGGACCCATGTACAAGATAAAAATGCTGATTTGCAAAGATTGCCACACGGGTAAAGGTATCTGGTCTGGGGGTCCTGGGGAAGTGGCCCCCTTTGCAAAGAAAGAAAGAAAGCCCCTGGCTGCAGTTAATCAAGTCTGTCATTCCAGAGCACCAGGGAGGGAGTTTGGGTGGAGTATCCCACTCCATTGATTTTAATTCCATTAATACCTTATGGCTGCTTGGCTGACTCTCCCAGGCCAGTGCACACGCACGCCTGCTTTTGACTGGGCTTTCTTATCGGCTGGCAACAGGCAGGAAGAGGGCCTGGAGACAGCCAGAGATCCACCCTGGCATCCGGGCTGCATGTTTGAAACAAGCTTTCAGATCAAACATGCTTAGTGTGGGCTGCCAACCCCACCACGCCTGAGATCATTATGTGTGTGTGTGTGTGTGTGTGTGTGTGTGTGTGTGTGTGTGAGTGAGAGTGTGTGTGTGCATATGAGAGGGAGGGGTACCCCTTAGTTTACTGGCACCTGATGCATACAGATCCACTTCACTCCCAGCAACCAACAGATGAATATGAATGGATGCAACCAGTCCCACATTCGCATTCATTCATTTCCACAACTCTAAACCTTCCAAACCCATCCAGCCATTCCTTCCGTTTGTGCGTAAACGCATTGCGCGCCGTCTGTCTGCCATTTTAAACTTCACCTGAATGTTGTTTTTTTATTTCTTTTAAATGTCACATCCTGGATCGAGTCAGTGAGGCGCGTTGCCCCCCCTCGGTGCGTCCTTAAGGTCTGTCCGCGCGGGCTCGCGGGCGCAACGTCGCTGCCTGGTTTTTCCGGTTGCGTGGAAACTAACGGCTGCGCCGAGCACGAGCCCCTGCACGGTGGGAGCGTTTCCAGCGGCGCGTCGCGCGGCTCTCGAGCACAAGTTTAACGAGCTGCAAAAAAAAAAAAAAAAAAAGGGACCAGATGGAATCGAACCAAAACACTGCCCGAGCCGCGTTTCTGGAAGCGCATTTCGCTGCTGGCCACTTGCTGAGGAACACATCATGACAAGGAGAGGGGAAGAGGCAAAGACGTGAGTGTGCGCTCGTGGGTTATTTTGTGATGTCGCATGCATCGTAATTCATAACATATGTGTGTATATAATAGCGTTTTAATAGGGGCTTCTTAGCGATGATTAAAACAAGCTGAAAGACAAACTTAACAAGCGTATATGAGTTCCCAGCAGGCGTCGGCTTTATCTCCCGTCCTCTGAGTTCGTCTTTACAACCAGATGCTTGTTGTTTATGAGTAGAATTTAAATTTGAGCAGGGACCGACACTTAACCCACTGTTGCGCTTTAATTTCGCGTCTGAAAACGAGCCCGGCTTGTGTTGCGATTAATAGAACGTGAAGTAATTACATCGTGTTGTTTTATTGAATTTGATATTGGAGATATAAATCCTGACGAGATGTTTCAACTGATTAAAAAGGAGTACGAGACCCTTGTTAATCTCCACTGTACATTAAATGCCATTACATTATCAAAAGAGCTGACTGCCCTCCTGTAACAGTATGCTCGTTGCTCTATGGGTTCATTTATTCTGTGGGGAGAAAATTAGGTCCTCAGGTTGAAATATGCCCAGTGCAATTAAGTTAAAAAAAGACATGTTTTAAAGCAATAGAATATGTTTCAGGTTAAATATATCAAGGATGCTTTATGCTCTCGTTTTCCTCTCAGATAACTGGAAACAAGCATTTAGTGGATGCTCACAGAATGTCACCAAACATATTAACACAACACATATGTGTGTTTGAGCCCCTGTGGCCGCTCCTCATGTAATAGGTGCCAGAGACTTGTCCCTGCGTCACTGGCAGCAGTGAATTTATGAAGTGAGAGACTGACCTTTGGCTTCAATAGTTCTACATTTATTGTTTGGATTAAAAGCGGCAGGGTTATTTATCGCAGAGGTAATGGCTTTAGAAAGACAGACCAAGACAGATTTAGCTCATGTATTTGACTGGATATGACTGTAAGATGGTTTATGTTTGTTATGATAATAACTCACTTTTGATAGTGCTGTCTTTGAGAAGCGTATTTTGGACGGAAAATCTGTTTTTTAAGCCGATGCCCCAACCTGCCACTCATTAGGTTCACACCCTCTCTTCTTCCAAGGCCCTTTATTCTTCATCAGCTGTCCCTGCGACTCCACTAACATGTGCCCCCTTTCTTGATGTCTCATTAGTGTCACTCGCCATTCTCTGCTATTAGAATGTTTACCCCCTCTCCTTAAACCCTTGTGATATCATTATCTCTCATGCCCACATGCATCTCTCTCCCTCCCCCGTCACTAGCTCTCCCATTATCTCTCAGCAAAATACCAGCCTGGCGTGCTGCTGTGTGATGGGGAAAGTACAACCTTTGCAGGAGTGCATAACATTTAGTTTAAGGCAACTTTTATTACCTTGGGTGTAAAAAAAAGGTGCTATTTTACATTCTCATGCAGAAGTGCATGAGGGAAACACGTTGGAAGTTGATTAATGAAGAGGTATGGATAATCGCCTCATGTCTAATGGAGGCAAACTGCAGCAGTCAGAGCTTCTTAATAGCAGAGGCTTCATCGTGGTGTGCTCTGATGCATCAGCCCCCCGTTATTAGGATTATGTGGTAGGCGTCTCAAAAACCGGCACAATGAGTGTTATTAGCTGTGTCTCATAGACGAGTCATCTGTCCCCCGAACACACGCAAACACACCACCGCTGCCACTACACCACCACCCCCCCAAACACACACACACACACACACACTGTCATGTGATACTTTGAGGTACTTAGAGATCGATTTCATTTTTTAATCTTGGTAAGTGGATCTTGCCCAGTCTCCAGCCTTTTGAAGAAATCAAAATAGTCCGGTTGGACTCCGTGGTTCTTTCTTCTTTTTTTTGTCTCAAATAAGACTAGCCATCACATTGCTTGTTTTGTGAGCCACGGTGCTGTTTATAGCATTTACCCCGACAAAAGGATTGGGTGCCCAACACTGGTGCTACATTGACTTAGGAGTTTTTCCTGAAGAGGATTAGTAACAGGATAGGAGGTAGCTCTGATCAGCTATTAATGAAGTATGTTAGGGTGGGTGGACCTGCTATTTTCAAAGGCTTACATACAAAATATAAAGTGTAATTTAGAGGACACACGGACAAGCTTTTACTGTGTTACTTGCACTTCTGACTAAATGGCGATTGTGTTGCTTGACGGACACCAAACTAGGAGATTTTAATGGTCACTTTTGCATTTAACATTTTGCATCAGAATGGCAGATGTAGCTTTAGAATGAACTGGAAACATATACTATATAAATGTATATTTAACTCCAATCTAGTTGGGTTTATGATTTTGTTTGGAACATTTTGTTCCTCGTGGTGCCACATCACGACAGTATGTTAATGGGAGCCTCTGTGTTGTGAAATAACCCCGCATAGCAGGGATGTCAATTATAAAGGAGGCACAGTGACACCAAAGGATTTTCGTAGCTTGTTTATTTAGTCGGTACGAAGGGAGCGTTTGATCCTTAGACTTTCCTGGAAACACAACACAAGTTCAGTCGTTTCTGGTCAACAAACACGCTGAAATGCAGCGTTCCTGCTGCCTCCTCTCTGCAATTAGACACTCTGCTGAGGGCGACCCCTGATTCCTGCATGATATAACACTGTGGACTCTGAAGAACATTCTTAATCACTCATGTTTGGCTGGAGAAAATGAGTTCTTACTTCTCTTAATTCCCCAAAGGGTCTTCCCATCGATGCTAATGTGACCTTGTTGTTGTTTTCATGTCATAGACTCGACAGCTACTGGGGAGGTTGATGTGGACTTCACCTCCCGTGTCCAGGTGGTCCTTCCTGGAGCATGCCCACACCCCGCAATGTCCCTACTTGCAGACTGGTTACTGCGCCACTCGGTGGTCATGTGTTTGCTGCTGCACAGCCTGGTGCTGATGACCTTCTGCTTCCACCATGCCGCCACCAGTTGCTCCAAGAGCTGCTACTGCTCTGAGAGCGAGAGTGGCGGCAAGACCGTGCGCTGCAGCAATCTGCAGCTAACAGAGATCCCCCTGGACATCCCCAATGACACGCGACGCGTCTACCTGGACTTCAACCTCTTCACTACGGTCCCGACGAATGCTTTCGCAGGTTTGCCCCACCTGGTTGAGCTGGATCTATCACACAATGAGTTGAACCAGTTAGAACCAGGGGCGTTCAGGGGCCTGGGCTCCTCGTTACAATTCCTAGACATTTCCTCTAATAAGTTAGTGAAGTTTAACCCCGAGGCCTTCGAGGGCCTTCGGTCCCGCGCCAACCTGACAAACAATCCGTGGCACTGTGACTGCAACCTGCAGATGGCCATGCCCCGCGTGGACCTGGAGCCCGCTTCCCTGACGGGCATCGTGTGCCAGACTTCGGATCCCGAGGACACAGGAGTTCAAGGACTTGCCTTCCTGCTTGCGCCAGACATAGACCTATGTGTGGTGATGAAGAGGACTACAGATGTGGCCATGCTGGTTGTCATGTTCGGCTGGTTCACCATGGTCATCTCCTACCTGGTCTACTACGTCAGGGCTAATCAGGAGGACGCCCGCAGGCACCTGGAGTATCTCAAGTCGTTGCCGAGCAAGCAGGGCAAGTCGGAGGAGTCTTCAACCATCAGTACTGTGGTATAGGCCTGATGGAGCTACACGTGGGACCTGGAGAGGAAAACCCACACCAAACAGGACGGCGCTCTCGCCAACTATCATTATCACTCTCAGATGGTTTTGCTCAGCTGTTGTCACGGAGCCAAGGTGGGCAATAAGACGTGCATCTGCACAAGAAAACCAGGCCGATGCAACACATGAATAATTCATCTTCCAGCGACCCATTACAAGTCTTTGTTGGCTCAGTTGATGGTCTAGTCTGTGCACTAAGGGAGTAAAAGCAGCAGGATGTTTTTTTTTTTTTTTGCAAAATCCAAAAACAGGATACAAATGGGATTTATCCAGTGGTGCATGCACCTGCAGGAGATGCACCTCACTCACACACGGACAATTACGGAGAAGTCAAACAGCGATACAGACGACGGGAACAGGCCCCGCTAGAACGAGGAACTCCACAAGCAAACTGTTTCCATTAAAACCCCTTATGGTGTTCACTATATTCTAAGTAAAATTATGTTTTTCCAATTAAATTCTGTTTTTTTTGGTGCTTCTCTTACTGAACAACTGTGTCACGCAAGAAATGTGGTATTTTGAATCTGAATGACTCCATAGCAAATGCATATTCAGCTCACTAAGCTAATGAATCAGATTATTGCTGCGTGATGAGGAACTCATCAGTTATTCTGTGAGGTTTTTGGTAGTGGCTACTGTACCCGAGCAACATACTGATGAGAGCCGCACACCTCCAAGCTGCCTCTGTATATTAGGAGTGTTTGACAGGAAACCCCTGCTAGCTCACCTCTAGAACCAATGACGTCCCTACATTATCTGTACAACACAGCAGTACTCTACATGTGCATAAAGAGTCAGTGTCAGCCCTTTGAAAGTTAAGGTCCATTTATCAAATGCAGGGACGTAGGATCCCACACACTGCAGTTCTGGACTTACTCCTAATGCTAATTTGTAGTCGCCAGCCCGTAGCCCTGTAGATATCATGTAATTGTCAGAAATGGTTGATGTGAGTAGCAGAGAAGGTTAGAGGTTACTGCAGTTCAGCTGGCGTGAAATAGAAAGAGAGAGGGAGTGACTCTTTAAAATCAGAGCAGGGACACGTTTTCTCATATTCTGGTAGGAAAAGCCCTCCAGCAAATACTCCGCTCCTCACCCAGAGTAATTAAGGCAACACGGAGATATCCTTCATGATTGCACCTGATAGAGCCTCTGCTTCTGTGCTGTTTTTCATTATCTCTCATGACTTTAATAAGCACTCAGGGAGCCTGGTGCGGTCACTCCCGTGGGTTTTCCAAATAGCATTTATGGGGCCGTGACCCTGCCGCTCCATTTAAAAGAGCTGCCATGGATGTGGATTTCCTATTTCATGAGGCCGTGGCAAAGTGGAAGATTGTATTTGTGGCTCTTCTGAAAGAAATTGTCGATGCAAAACCAAGTTTCCAAAGAAGGGGAAATGTATTTAAGTGGGGGGGTAATTTAATTCACGTCAGACTGTGCTCTCGGATGCGGTCTCGTCTGTTCCACAGAACAAGGTAAGAATAACCCAGTGCAGTATTAAATAATGCAATTTGATGATTGAGACTGAGAAAAATGGTTTGTCAACAAGGATTTCCCCATGTCAGACACACAAATGCCTCTAGAGTGGAGCAAGACCATTACATGATTTATGATGGGCCATAAAAACACTTCTGGGAATGCACCCATCAGCTTGTGTGGCCCACTTCTTGAGGAAAAATGAAGGGAGAATGCCAAAGGGGTTCAGCTGCCCCCCTCTCTGCTGCCTGGCCTACCTTTGCTTGGGTAAAGCCCTTTCCAAACCCTCGGGCTCCACCCTGGGGTCAAGAGTGCTCACAGTGGCGGCCCGGGTCTTCCTCAAGTTCCCTTCTGTCCTGAAGGCAGCACTCGGGTTTTTAAAGGTATAACATGCAGCTGAAACAAAGCATTTCAAATTTGTGTATCAATCTATACATTATTTAGGACATTATACCTTTTAAAGGAAAGCTTGCTTAGCATTCTTGTTTAAATAATTAACACCACTCTCAGGTACAGAAGGTTAGCATGTAGCTACAGCCTGTAGGTGGTTAGCTTAGCTTAGAATAACTTAATTAATGTGCTTTAAAGCAGTTTCACACCAGCATGGATTTTCGTCTGGAAAAAGAAAGTCGTTCATCTGTAAAAACGGATTCTGCGGGTTCTTACGAATGCTCGCACACCCCTGTGGAACATTCATGCATTGCTGTCAAGCAGAAGATTCACATTACTGAATTTTCTGTATCCCTGCACCACATTTTTCACATCACACTGGAGAAAAATGGCTTTTGGATGTGCCGGCAGACAGATCTTAACACCTCTTGATCGAGACAAGATAGCTCTTTCTCGTGTTTTCCAGTCTTTACGCTAAGCTAAGCCAACGACTGCTGGCTCTAGTTTCTTATTTAACTATCGAGGACATCAATCTTTTAAAAAATTCCCCAAATGTCACTTTATTTCTTGCCAGAAGAAAAGAAAGAAAACCACTTATTGATATATTTCCCTTTTAAATGTGAAAGAACAATTTCAGAAATGGTTGTTCAAGCAAGACTTTTTGTGTCACTTTTTCGTTGTTGTTGCCATCCCCATGTGCTTAACAGCATCCATAGTTTTCTATTAACAGGCTGAGTTTGTTCTACAGAAAGCAGCGATATTGAGCTTGATAGCGTTGATCGTGAGGAAGCCTCGGCGATGAGCGGGAGTTTCAACAGTACTGAAAAATAGATGGTAAGCCTCTCTCTCTGACATTTCCTGCCACACAGACACGGCTCCCTCCCTCCCTCGCTCTCTGATAACAGACTGTGAAACCAGCCACCGTTAAGGGAGCCTCGCCACCAGAGGAGATAAACATACAACCGGCAACAGACATGTGCGACTCTGTATTTGGTTCGGCTAAGTGCGAGCATTCTTTTGTTCACCCGTTGTGTACGACAGGTGTGTGTGCATGGCGGGAGTGAGGGTACCGGTAATGTAACACCCCTGTTCCCCAGCACACATAAATGCCACTGAGGTTAATTTAAAATTTCAGGCCAGCTCAGCTTGCCCCGCCTGCTACCTTAGACACGTTACACTGGTGTGAGCATTACAACTGCTGGGTAATGGGACACAAAGTGGGGGATAAGGTGACGCATCCAATCCCGCAGAGCACGGCCCTGTTTGGGGTTGGGTTGCAGGTGAAAATGTTTCCGAGATCACATGGGGTCTTCCAGTGTGTGGGGAGGGAGGAGGCCAGCTGTTTTCCCTTCAGCTGAAAAAAAGGTAAGTGACACCAAAGATTTCAAGGAGACTCTCCTTGTCATTATTCTGCCATGCTCTCCTTTTGTATCCTCCTTGTTTCAAGGTCGTAACTTAATTCTTTGCAACACAGCTCCCCCTGTTGTGGGTTGTGTGCAAGTGTGAGGAAAACACAAATGCCTTTATGTTTTCCCATTAAAATGAACATTTATTTGTCAAATCAGAAACGCACAGTATCTGTTCACAGTAGGGCCCGATTATGTCGCTAGTGGGCCCCAGGGACAAAATGAGCTTTGTGGTCAACACACCTTTTACCACAGCAGGTTTCGCCTGGAGTCCCAGACAACAACGAGAAAACTACCTTCCCCAGGTTGGCTGTAAGTAGGGTTGTGAAACTCAAATGTATTAAAGAACATGTACCATAAATCAAATATTATAATATTTATAATATTATAATATTTAATATTCTAATATTATATTATTTAATACCTTGTAATATAAGGTATTAAATTGCCACAGGGCCCTTCTATAAGACATGTAAAAGCATTTTCAGTGGGGGTAAAGAATGAAAGAGTAAAAGTGCAGTATCTCATTATGAATCCCTATATATGGGTATTCCACTATGTATCATACATATGTCAAAATGTGATTTGTTGAAATGCCATACATCATAATGAGTGATTACTGATATACTGGGCCTAAAACACAGGCTTCATGAACATTATATACAAGATGGCATGTGTATGTAGAACTACTGCTCAGTGCGTGGGTATGTATGTAAAGATCGGTCCTCAGAGATGTGACCTACTAATAAGTATGATATGAATGTGGGTAAAGTGATCAGTAAACATAAAGAATGCATGGAAGATTCCTCATGAAATGTTTTAACCTGTATTCCTCTCCATCGTAAGATATCATGAGACGAGACACAAATTACACCCATGACGGTGTCTTGTGTCCCAGGAATAGAATTACACAGAATTTCTAGTTGTGGCATCTTCGTCATTGTTGTGAAATGACTTCTTGTGCAACGCCCATCCATGTCTAAACTCCCTTCCTGTGAGGAAGATCAAAATACTCCCTCTGGGCAGAACAGCTCAGCAACATGTGAAATCACATGACACGATCGGTCATGAAAAACAGGTTTCAAACAGAGCACACAAAAAACAACAATATTAATATAAAAGCTGTTTCTGAAAACAATCTTTATCTCTGGCGGGGAACACACGTGGTGTTTCAGCACCAGAGGGGAGAACGTTTCTGCTCTCAGGGTTGATGTTCTGCATACACACTAGTACGAATGTTAAGATGATTTAATGCGACTTCCTTTAGGCCAGAGATCTTCAACAGGCGGACGCTAGGGGGTCCCAGAGTTACCGCAGGGGGTCCCGAAATGGACCGTCTTTCTTCCAAAAATTCTAATATATACAAAAACACACATTAACATGAATACAACCTAAATCTTCCTATTTGATAAATGTAAAAGGTGTGATGTAGAAATGCCAATATAGAATTAAAATATGTTCTATAATATATGAATCCGTCAATTATTATTTTAATGGCTTAGCGTTGTATACATACGGCATTACAAAATACTTTTATACACGGCACTATAGGCTGCATTACACATTATTATTGGCCCGGTCTAATAAGCAACACAATTTGATATATGTAATAGGGGGTCCCTCCAGTGTCACCATCAGCCAATAAGGGTCCTTGGCCTGAAAAAGACCTCTGCTTTAGGCCAATTGCTTTTAGGCATTAACTAAGATCAAAGCAGATGAACAATTTTTATCTATTAATAAGAGGTGATCCCAGCAGGATTAACCTTTAACCTCATACCCAATTTATTGGCCATCATAAAGGCCAAAAACTATCCGAAGGTCCCAAACGGAAGGTATTTACGACGTGAGAGCTGAATGTAAAACCCATTCACTGTGGATTACCTCCTTGCCTGCCATTTTAACACCACTTTACATCTTCATTCCATCTTCTAAATGCCTGAGCATCTTCGTACAGAACCTTAATTTAAATCCCAATTTATACCACAAGGCTGTCCAAAAGAAGCATATGGAATCTAATAGAAATCCTCTTGTTGTAATTGTAACATTCTAGCAAGCAGATACAAAGGCTGCGTCCTGAGTGAAATGACGCATCAGATTACACGCGTTCGAGGGTTAAAAAGGCGGGACATGCTTGTGCATCATTTCTCTTCCGCGGGCCAAAGGCGAACTAGCACATTGTTCCACCGCTACAACCAAAGAGTGTTTGCAACTGGGTCATTGACGGGGGCCATGGAGTGAGGCCTCAGCAGTGAATAATGCCCTCCTTTCATGTGCAGGATTGATTGGAGTTCAGGCCAGTGTGGATTTCAGGGATCAGATTTGACCGCTTCACTTTGCAGCCTATCAAGCATGGCCAGATGTAACATAGCTACACCGACTGATCAAGGGGCCCCCCGTGTCAGAGCATGAAGCAAAGAGATACGATACAACAATGAGCACATTGACCTATAAGGTGATCACATCACTGTCGTGTGTCTGGATTATACCATTGTGGAATGGGATTGAACTTGGTGGTGGTGAGATATTTCATCATAGCAATGTAAACATGTGTAATTGATCAAATTAATTGTATTTAGTCTGTCACAGTCATTCTTAAAACTCACCTCTTTACCCAATATTTTGGTTGAAACTAATTCTTCATTGTTTGATCATTCCCCTCTGATGTCTTTGTTATTGTTTTTTAGTCTATTATTATTGTACTTGATTTATTGTAAAGTGTATTGAGACCATGTACCATGGTGATTTTGCACTTTAAATAATAAATTGATTGATTGGTTGATTCCAGTGAGCCAGTGTGCAACAAGACGAGGGCCCTGGCCTTCTTGAATTGGACGGTTTTAAGCATGTTAACACTTTCAATGTCTTTTTTCCTTTTAACTGCTGTCAGAAGCAACACCTGTTCTGTCTTCTTTGCGTTTTTATTGAACAATGTGAGTTCCTTTGAGCTGCACTGGTTGGGTAGTAGGGGGCAGACAAGGCAGTTCTGCATTGTATGGTGCATCAAAGTGAAACATCAGCAATGAATGAATTCCAGCTCCCAAAAATGAAATTCTTGAATTGTGTTACATTAGAGGCTGACACCGAAAACCATTACTAGCCAATTAGTGAGCGTTAGAGGCTGACTTTTTAACAGCTGAGCCAGGCGGGCAGTTCCCCCTGCTTCCTGTCTGTGTGCTAAGCTAACCCTCTCCTGGCAGTAGCTTCATATTTAATGGTAGAGAGTTTCTTTATGTTGCTTTTCACTGCACTTTGATCTGTGAGAGATTTGAGAATGAAATGCAAGGAAAAACACTTTTTGCTGACAATCATATCATTCCTCCAGGTGGCGCTCTTGTGTCAAGCCTGGTTGTTTTCTCATTTCACTGCCCCATGTACTGTAACATAAAGGTAACCCCACTGTGGGCACCAGTGTGGATCAGGGACGCTTTCAGGTAAGACAGATCAGATCAGATCGCAATATAAATGTCATCAGACTTTTTTAGGATTCATGTAGTTGTTTCATTACAGCTGCAGGGGAAAAGCTGAGTGCATATTTAAGATCTATTTATGGCAAGGAGGAAGCTGCAAGTCGTTTAACAAATAAAGAAACTATTCCTCCCCAAAATTCCTAGATTTCAGAAATAATTGCAGTTTTAACACTTTGGATGTCCTTTTTCCTTTGAACTGTGACTAGTTACAAGCAGTGTTGCATCAAAGTGAAACCTCAGCAATAAAGGAAATTCAGTTCCCAAAAATTTAATTCTTGAATTGTGTTATTTTGGAGGCTTACTCCGAAAATGTAATTGCATAATAGATATAGTCATACAACTACTTTCACTTAAATTTTATTTAGAAATGTAGTTATTTCGATCAACATATTTTTCTTTCAACTTCTTTTTTTAAACTGAATAAACAAAACAATTTGAATTGTTCATCTTTGTGTCAATATTTTGTTTATTATGTTATGTCAAGTCATTAGTGGTGGATTTTGTTTTAAAAATGCCATAAAAAATAAAGTCTATTATCATTTTAAGACCAAATTTTGTTTAATGACTCCAGAAAATCCAACACTGTGCTTATATTAAATATATTGAATATTAATTGCCACAAATTTGGAGTAAGTGATGAGCTTTGAATTTAAATGAAACCAAGCTGTCATAATAAGACGTATTCAGATGAGCAAATGATGGGAAATCCCTCATGGGCCTGCTCTATATAAGACAATTGTGTAGTATAAATCATGGTGTTCACTCGAGGTCAAAACTTAAAGACATTCCTCAACACAGGCCATGCACATCCTGATTGGTGAGTAGTGGTGAGGTAGCTCTTGTGAAATGCTGCTTTCTCTTCCTCTAACCCGATCTGCCTCCAGACACCAGCGGATAGTATGAAGGAAGTCTCTGGACTAGTGTTTGCTTTTTTTTTTATGGATTATCTATTAACTCTTAGCATTGCAAAACATCTGGATCTGTTCTTAAAAAAGGGTAAATATTTATTTGAAGTTTATTTGGAGTTGTGGCTGAACTCTTAGGCTTAGGTTTCACATTACAGTGACTATTCTAAACTCATGCAGCTATTTAGCCCGAGGGGGAGACGAGCAGGCACAGAGGAGCTGCTGAGGAGAGAGAGAGAGAGAGAGAGACACACAGAGACAGAGAGAGAGAGAGAGACGGGCTTTGTTCTGCCTGTTCCCGCACGCGCACACAGCCACACTTTGATGCCTGGACGCTGACGGTGACGTTGTGATTTGTGTGTTTCTCCTCTCGCTCCAGTCTTCGCCATTCCCTGCTACATGGCCGGCTTCGCCCGCGGCGCGCCTCTGACGCAGGGCAGCGCACTTGTTGAGGGCGCGCAGTTTCAGGAGATCGTGCAGAGGAGCCGCAGCTTGATGCAAAAGATCCTGCTCTCCATTCCCGACACGCACGAGTCCTGCATCCACACGGAGGTGAGACGCCCGCTTACGTGTTCGAGCCGCTGGGGGTCAATCAGTGCAGGTTCTTCTGTCTACGAGCATGTTAATGGGCCTCTGCAAGATGGAGCTCGCCTGAGAGCACTGTGGCCCTCTTATTCGTCTGGCAGGCTGTTGCGTGTAATGAGCCAACGACCATGACTGTGCTGTATTTGCTTTGAGAAGTTGTTAATAGAATAGATATCTGCGCTGCTGATAGAAGGGTCACAAATTCATCCCTAAATTCTGAGGCTGTATTTCCACATTTAGTTTGTATTCATTTGCACTAATCTAGGAGCTTAAATTCAACTTTGAGATACTTGCATGTATAGTTTCTTGCTCAGACAAAGCATAATGATATTTTAACCTAATGATAATAAAAAATAAAATCCTAAATTTCTAATAATATAAATGCTAATGACAGGGACCAAATGTCAAATACTAGTTAATAGTTATGCTAAAGTAGATTTTTAATGCAATATTTGTTTTATTTGTAATGGAGTGTCTATAAATTGTGATATTACTACTTGTACTTAAGCATAAGTTATTCTGCCTTGAAGTAAATAGACCTACAAACTCATATCATGGTAACGTGTGTGCCCAAGCTGCAATTTATCCATAACATCTCCACGTTATCTCTCCACCACAGACGCTACAACTCAATTCCTCCGAAAATGCAAACTTTGCGACGATGGCAATCACCATTGGGATCCCCTCTGCTCCAATACTCAGAGTTGTGTCAGAAAGCTTCACTTTGGTAAGCATCTACCGGGGCGGATCATTCTGTGGTATAAAGTGGTGGTCAAAGAGCAGATAATGTGACCAGTTTGCTGTTATTCTTTCCTATCAGGAGACCAGCTTGAGACGCATGTCTGAGGGTCTCCAGCTGCACCGGGCCTTACTGAGCGCCGTCTTTCCTCTGCTGCAAAAGAAAGACAAAGTGGCCGAGCTAATGGCCGACATCAAAGACCTTGTCATTCAGATCAATAAGGTAGGATAATACCTCTAACTCACTGTCAGCGGTGACATATTACTCTCACTTGAAGGCATTTTCATGATGTTATTTTGTGTGCCTTGCAGATGCTGAAAATGGCCCAAACAGAGGCTGCAGTGCAGCCATCACCAACCCCCGTGGCCTTGTATCTACCAGGGGAGTTCGAGGTTCAGGTGGCAGCACACCTGACTCTGGTGCAGCTGCAGTCCTTTGGGCAGGACACAGTCCGCTGCCTCAGGAGTCTGGACCGGAGCAAAGACGAGGAGACAGAGAGCTGACCAAAGGGTGCCATACTCAAGACTGCGTTTGGTTCATTGCCAAAAACATGCATTATACTGCTATTTTTAATTAATTAATTAATATGGTATTTATTTATTTATGTTAAATGATTGTTATTTTTTATATATTTATATATTTATTTATGGAATATTTATTTAGGGCATTTATTTTTGACAACAAAGCTGTGTTCCTCAGTCCTTTTTGTTCCTCTATCACTAAGCAATGACTGAAAATGAAATTAGCATCCTACAATCTGACAAAAAATGTAATACAATATATACATTTCAATAGCTCAAAAGCTGTACCTATAATTCTCTCCATATCTGAGTTGAATATATATAGCAAAACAGAACTATTAACACTCATTTCAGCTTTGGCTATCCAGCAACTACTTATACACTCTGTAAACCATTTAATTTAATCTAATTATTTTTGTAAGAATCGTATTCGTCTCATACTGTATGTTTACATGTTTTGATATTTCAATAAAAAAAAATGTTCCTGAAAAGGGGAATTGATCTTTTTTCGTCATTGACGATGCATGACACGTCATTCACCGTGGCAGTTGGTCACGCTGACACATGCTCTCAATGTAATTACATCCAAAATTCCAGTAAAGCAAATACTGTAATGGAGAAGTGTAACTAAAAGTGAAATGGAAGCTTTGGTGTCATCATTTCTGCCTCGCAGCCAGACTTTCTTGAGGAAGTGTTGCAAGTGGCGGATGACTGCCTGGTGACCACAAGCTTGTCCTTCAAGAGGGTGGTACACACCTTTGTACATGGTGTCATGCGTTAGCCTCACTGGCATGTGATGATGATGATGATGCATCATCATCATGGTTCGTGATTACAGCGGTTGGATCTCATGTAACCTCCAGATGAGGTGTAACTGTAATATGACCTTAAATATAGAATAAAGGAAACACCCTGAGTAAGGTAATACAGATGAGCAGAAACAGAAGATCTTCTTTATGTTTTTTTTTTTATTATAAAACATATTTACACAAGTGTGAAACTTAACAATAGCAAAACAGTGTTAACAGAGACACGGTTATAAAAATGCTATATCCCAACAAAGAATCGCTTGGAGTTTTTTTGTTTTTTTTTTAAACTGCCAGCCGTACTTTCACCCACTGAGACACTGGGCATCGTGGGGAAGGGTTGATTTGATTCCGAGGTAAATGCAAACTCACAGTTTACAAGGCAGAGATAGCTTTGGCCGCTACTCTCCTCCCCAGCGGCAGGGTCAGGTCAGTGATGGCCAGCACAACTCGAGGTTTGGCCAGATCAGGCAGCTTCACCAGCTCAGACACCTGGATGAACAAAAAGACATTATTTTCCAGCTAAAGCGTGTCTGAAGAAAAAGTTTAACAGGCATGACGCTGCTCAAGGAACAAGTAATCTGGTTTTATATCAAGGGCATGTTTTGACCCTTGACCTGGGAGCTGTCTGATGGTTACAGGCTCCCACCAAACCATATGGACCATGACGGAACAGAACCACCAAGGTGCCTTTTAACAAATCAAACAACCAAGAATGTATTTATGAGACCGTTCACCAGGCTGTTAAGATAAAATTCTGAGCGTGACCCTTCCCTCTCCCTCTCCCTCCCTCAGATTTATCACTCTTCACCAAAGAACCCAAGCACACATGATTTCTGAAGAAAATTTCCCAAACAATTTCCCAACAACGTATGATGTAACAGCCAGTCACCTCCCTCATAACCTCCGGCTCTCCTCCCAGTTTCTTCTCATCACAGCCCATAACTTACCATTGTAAAGGGCATGAACTGCAGGATGCTTCCGCGACTTCCTTGCTCCAGGCAGTCGACACACTCCTCCATAAAACTCTGTACAAACTGGGTGTGAGGCCCCGCCATCTTGGAGCCCAGGATGGATGAAATGAGAAGGAAAAGGTTGGCTGAGGAGAAGAGAACAGGTGGTATGAATGGTCACGGTTAAAGTAATCACACATGCATTTGTGGCATTTTGTCATCTATTGTGGGAGGAGAGTAAACAGATGTGGGTTCATTTCTCTGTGCATGGTTCAGGTGAAAAAGGCTGACTGTGTGTGGAGGTGTAGACACAGACAAGAGGTCTCACCCAGGACTCGGTTGAGAGGGTCCCTCATGTTGACAGTGTGCAGCTGGGAGGCTGAAAGGGAACTGCTCATCGATCGGTCTCCTATGACATAACACATGACGTGAGAAACAGAGGAAGAACTGATATTTTGTTTTAATTTTATTTTGTCATGCGTGACAAGAAAAAAAAAACGTAAAAAAAACAGACGGAACAGAATGTCAGGGGGAAACGGGGAAGTTGACGTTAATCGTCATTCGGTTGACAAAATGCAATCTTGAAAATGGTTGTGAAACTCTAACAGTTATAACTCTTACATAATCTTATTTTGTTCCTAAAATAACCTTGTTAGACACATTTCAATTGATTCTAAAAGATGAAGTGCTGATTAATTGTATAAACCACAGTCAAACAAATGACTCATCACACCAAACCTAGGACTTCGATGGGACAATAAGCTTCTAAGGGACTTGTCTGGACATGACCAGACACGTCTATCAATCAAATGGGTGGAATGGTGATATTTGATTTTGGATTAAGGATTTTCAACCTAAATTATAACAAGCAAGTAGCTCATACTTTCTTTTTTGCAAAATCATGAAACACACTCATCTGACACCATGTCTGGGGTTTTTCTTTGTGTAGCTGTATCTAAAAATGAACCAGTGAAAATTTCCCACAGCTGAATGCTCATGTTTCAGTCTGCTTGATAGCAGGATCATACAAGTAGTTTGGAAGCACAATGCCCGACTCCCATCAGTTGTTAAGTCCTTATTTGTTCAAAGCAAAAAACTCAGAACCTACTGACAGTTAAGACACTCAACAGATAATTCATGTTGAGAAAGGCCAAGCTAGTTTGCTTATGCTTATTATGCTTTTCTAGCACATACAAGAATCAACTTACGGTAATTAGATTTGCGTTTGAAATCCGTCTGGTATTTGCATAATCCCCAGCTCAGACGGACAAATGGTCGAAAGGCCACAGGCTTCATAATTCAACCGTGTACTTAACAAACTGACCTGGACTGGAAAGGGCAGCCGGCTCATCCTCATTGGAGCTGAGCAGACGCATGAGTTTAGAGGGTTGAGTGTCGTCCAGGGGAAAGAGGCTGTTGTAGTCCTGCGGCCAATAATATATGTTTTAGACAACATTGAATTCACAGTATTCAAACACATCAACATGTCATTTTCTCAAGCTGAATATAGTATTACTCATTACTCAGACTTTATAGAAAACACATGGCCTTGTGTGACTGTTTTACCTCGATATCTTCTCGTTGCCTTTTGCGTTGGCGAGCTGAGAATGAGCCTTTGTGGTGAGAGGAGTAAGAGCTGAGCGCGCACCACACAGACAACCTACGGAATTCACAGGAGACTATGGTTAGCAGCAGATCTCAATATACCAAAACCATTGCTCCCATCACACCAACGTATTGAGCTTCTCTTACTTGGCCAGGGCCTTTCCAGGTGGATCTGCCAGGCTGTGCCAGTGGGCGGAGTCAGTGAGCAGATCGGGCAGTATGGTGCCCAGCAGCGTGAGGGTGATCTGCTGAGTGTCCAGGCAGAAGATGCTGTAGAGTAACTCCACCACCCGATCGGCCCACTCCTGCCGAGTCTCCTTCAGCAGTTCCTGAAAGAAGACACAGTGCTCCGATTATTTTACGTAGTCAGACTGTTGGCCATACTTATTATACATCTATGAATTTCTTTGCATGTGATATAATAAGATCAATTAACAGCTTAAAAAGGTACCATGTGGAGTTCATGACCACTAGCAGTATGAGCAATGTTTTGACGAGTGGAAGTATTTTGATAATCAGTTCATAATTTTTCAACATTCGATGCCTCAAGGTGCTAAAAAATTGGGAATTTCCTGATTTTACTTGTCTTATATTACATCTCTGGGTTTGCGCTGGTGATCGGACAAAGCAAGACATTTGAGGATGATCGCCTGAGGCTGTATTAAATATTGATGGCCATTTGTTTAATTAATTCAGAAAATAAACAGCAGATTGATCAATAATAAAAAATGATTGTAGTTGCAGTCTTTACATACAGCCACTGTTGCTTCCTCAAGCTATCCACACTATTCCTCGGCCCTCTTACCTTGACTAAATTATTAGTGAACCAGAAGACCCCTCCCATGTTGAGAAGACTCTCAAACAGATGCAGGGCCCGGCTGTCCACCCAGCCTTTGCGCAGCACCGTTTGGAACTGCTTGCTGAGGGCCACGTGGATGGGGTCTTTGGCCGGCAGCAGGTTGCGGTAGGGGATCGGCTCCTGGCCCTCCACTGGGGAGCGTAGGGTCGCCGCTGTTTGCTGGAAGACGTCGGCACACATGTGCTCCATGATGGAACTCATGATGATCACGCTGGTGAGTGTGTGGGGAGGAGAGAACATAATCGTTCATCATTTTATTCATGGGCTAAGGCTGTGAATTATAGGTTAGTGTGGTAGTATAAGTGTGTGCTTCAGTTGTTTGTACCGTTCATTGTAAAACTGCAGAGTGTTCTCCCCATATAGCGGGGTCACGAGCTGCCGGATCATAGTCTGGGGCTTCTCCCTCTCATCCCTCCCCAGCATCCTGACGTGGGCCACCAGCCAAGCCACCGCACAGATGGCCATACTGCACACCTTACCCTTGATGTTGTCAGTGATCTTCTACAGTCAGAAGGAGATGACAACAGCAAGAAAAGAGGAAGGAAGGATGTGGTTTGAGGAATTCAGGGTATGGTCAGAGGAGAGAGGATTCTGACTAAAACAGCATCCTTCCACATTGCGTGATCCGAAAACTTGAATGGCATAGGGGGGAAATGAGAAGTTGTCTACAACTGTGGGGTTTGGGGACGTCACTGCTGTTGTAAGTTCTTACACATGGTTACTCGTAAGTTTCCACTGAATACACCATGCTCAGTTGAGTAATGAGTCAACCTGTAAAAGTAGGAATAACAAAATTCACAGACATGTAGTAGTTAGGGAGGTTACTGGTACTGCCTTGAGCATCATGTGAGCAACGGAACCTCAGGCAATCTCACCACATATTTTCCAGTCACAAGAGGGTGAAGAAAAAAGAAGAAGAAATAAAACAGACCTGTACTGCCTCCACAGAGAGAACACCATTCTCCCATGCATTCAGAACTTCCAAGATGGCTGCAGGCGTGCTGAGGCAGATTTCATGCCATTTCACCTGCCTGTCACAACAGATTGTCAGAGGATGTCCATATTTAGAGCATTCATTACAGAAAAATATGAGATGAAACACTAATGCATATCGGAAGTCATTGTCTGTCTAGAATCCTCATTTAAAGTCCTTGTTTCAGTGACACTAGTCTAAACCACAGACGTCAGACTATATTAAAAAAATCAAAAGCAACACTGAGGTCTAAAAAATCTAAATAAAAAGATGTCACTATAGAAAGTCATGTGCTGTTTTATTTCTTTCAAAGCCATTATTGTTGCATGGTAATAAAGTTATAAGTATTCAGTGATTTATTGATTGATTGATTTGAATTGTGTGTGTCTGAAATCTGTGACATCCCTTTAAAACAAACAGTGCGATCATTACATCTAATATCTAGGTTTATTGTATATTATAAGGGTTCAATTTAAATTTTAAGTCACCCTATGAAGCAATTTGTAATCTATTTTAAAGGAGATTATAAACATTCAATAAATGCACACAGCGCTAAGGACACTTAAGTCTATATTAATGTACAGTATTTGTCATCAAATATAATGTTTCCTATGAAGACATTTTATATTATTACAAAAGTGTTTTAATATATTGTCAATCAAGATCTGTTTATAAACTAGCATCTAGTTATGAGAGTCCAAGGGAAAAATTATAGTCAACAAATACACTTATATCTGCAACTCACACTAGTTTCATCTCGGAGGAGTTGTTCAGCAGGGTGACCAGACTCTCCACTTTGCCAGGCTCTGGTCTGAAGCAGGGGTGGTCTGGGTTCAGAGTCTTGCCCTCTTCAGGCATACAAGTCTGCAGCCATGTTTCAAAGAAGGGCGTCTCCCCTGAAGGGCTGGGGTCTGATAAGATTACCTTGGAAGGATAGACAGAGGGCAGCCATGTGAGGTATAAATACATTTAGCCTAGTCATCAAAACAGATGGATGATATTGATTTAATCAAATTAATCAATGTTCTTTTCAGTGAACAGAGATGCTGCATAAAAATGTGAGATTACTTCTACAGAGCCCTCTCTGGACCTCTTGTGGCCTTGCACTGAAAGAGCAGGCTGATTTGCTGTGAAAATCTACACAGAATAAACACATCATTATACTGTTTTTCGGGTTATATTGCTATGAACTGACCTCAGAACCATACGTCTGCACCACATGGCAGAGCATGAGGAAAGAGATGTCGAAGAGCAGGGCCCGTACTGATGCAGATTTGGCTGAAGGAGAGGAGGGAAAAAAATTAAAAAATCTTAGTGTCTCATTTAATGAACAATATGTCAATTAAGAGAGAAATTCCCACATTAGAACATGTCACTCTTGTATTTAAACTCACATCCTTCGCCACTGATGTGCTTGGGAAACTCATTAAGCCTAGAACCAAAAGGAAAAATAATACATTATAAGATATGAAACATCTTGTTAAACATCCACTTCCTAGACAGCTGGGGTTTCCACCCTTGGCTGTAAATTAGTATGGCAGTCAATTCTCCCGACTAAGCGGACTTTTTGTCTCAACTTGAAAATCTATTTGGAATTTACTCACTTAATGAACTTCCGGGCAAAAGATTTAAGTTTTCCAGTGGCTGCTGCTGCTGCCAAGAGGAGATCTAGGCTCTTTCCAGACAACATGTGTCCCAGGACCCCCAAAAGGCCCTCAGGGGACTTGGAATGATCCGCATCTACTGTCTAATGAACAAGAAAGGAAGGGTTATGTTCATTTACTCTTTTTACATGGGGGTATTCATTACAGTTCTGTGATCCTTGTGAGCCCCTGTACTCATTTTTTCTTAGCATCTCATCCTTTTCTCTGACATCAGATAGTTTCATACATTTCTTGAACATTACACAATTTAAACGATACATTGAGTTCCCTGAACAGTTTAGATCGGATGATGGGGCTCTACCTTGAGAATGTTGGTGACAGTGGGCTCAGCTCGCAGGATGAGGCCGGGGTTAGGCTGGATGTTAGCATTTTCTGCCGTCTTCAACCTTGGGGAGAACTCCCTGCCCTCAGCCCGGAATCACATGTGCAATGGGAGAGGGACAGTAAGGGAGGGGCAGAGAGGGGTTGGGGTATACAGTGTGAAATGTGTGAATATGGTGAACAAAACTTCCTCCATCATGATATTAAATGAAATAATTCCTAAAATAAAGAACACATATATAAATACAGTGGTTTCTGTTGGACTTTACTGTCCTTTCCTCTGAAGATGATGAGATGGGAACCCATACCGTTTTGAAGTGAGGCAGGTTGTATTTGAATCCGACAACAGGCCGAGTTTGTTGCACTCCTGCAGGAGCATGCCCAGGCAGTCACAACTATGTTAAGTAGACCAGAAAAATGATAATTACCATTGTGTTCAACTTGCTTGCTCATCGAAAAATGTCTTACAATGAGATTACAGGCTGCGACGTTGTTTGCGGGGAAGTCTTTGGACACTTACTTGCATCTCTGATCAGCTTTATCCAGTAATGGAGTGAGCTTCAGTAAGTACTGAAACGCAATATTCACGTCGTCCATGAA
Organism: Chelidonichthys spinosus; assembly: GCA_029853015.1. Taxonomy (NCBI): domain Eukaryota; kingdom Metazoa; phylum Chordata; class Actinopteri; order Perciformes; family Triglidae; genus Chelidonichthys; species Chelidonichthys spinosus. The sequence goes on from CM056842.1 coordinate 7,831,410, forward strand.
GTCCTAGAAAATACATTTGAAAGGTTTTTAGTTTTTAGTGTAGGTTCATTACATTACAATAGTGACACACAGTTACTGCTTTTTTTTTACCATGACTGCAAGTCAATAGTAAAAGCTCATGACTCAGTGTTTTCATTTGTTAGAAAGACATGAGTCAGTCAATTATTGTACCTGTCCTTTGTCACCCTGAGGATACTTCTTTAGTCGGAGCAGAACCTGTGGGATCTAGTACAAAGAAGCAAGAAATTAATTTCTTTAAGTGTGGTTTGTGTTGCATGTGCATAGATGAACATCAGCACTGACCTTTGACATGCATTTAAAGTCAAAAGAACAATACATAATCTGACCAGAAAGAAAAAGAGAAAAGACAGAGGCAGATCAAAAGCAGCTAGAGGGATTGGTCTTCATCTCTGAAAGAAATGTTACCTTGAGGAAAGTGAAAGCGGTCCATTTGAGCTCCTCTGTGCCCTCTGGTGACTCGATGAGGCCAGTGAAGCATGCCTTCCAGATCTCCAGGACAAAAAGAGGAGCAGGGATTCGCTGTGGAGGACAACGCATTTGAGAAGACTGCAGATAAAATAATAAAATCCATACATACAAAAAAGGAGGTTTGTAATGCGATACGCCTGCATTCTTGCATTAAAGACAATGCTAAATGAGAAACGGTCTCAACAAGGCTCTTTCCAGAGAAGTTACATACAATGTCCTGCCATCATGCGATATTCATTCTAAGCATTGCATTTTGTAAAATAACTTTGCTTTTTCTGCCAGTTTTACTAAGATTTAACATTACTTTTCTATGTGACTAAATGTTCACCTGCATTCTCTTAATCATCATCAGTTGCTCCACCAGTGGCTGCGTCTCCCCAGTCAGATTCATGGTCCCTTCCAGCATGATGAAGGCATGGACTGATGGGAAGGAGGCATGGAACTTAGGTTCACTCTGCTCAGAGAGCATCTGGGGAATACTGAGGAAAGAGTGAACAGTTAGCATGACGAAGATGGATTGTGATGTTCGTTAAGTGAGTATATTGCCATGGCCAGGCTGAGCAACATCATGACAAAGTTGAATAAATCTGTGAACTCATATTTAGGAATTATTACCCTTTTATCAGTGACAAGGTCTCCTCTAATTTAGTTCTCATTGTCTGGTTGGGTACACTATCGAGGCCATCCGTCACTTTCAGCACCGATTGTTCTACGTTGCTCCAAGAACCTGTGGAGGAATAGCAGCAATTATGCACAAATTATTACTGAAACAGATTATTTTTAATTTTAGGACTGGTAGATGTTGCATTGATGAGTTTACAAATTGTTTTCATATAGCTTTGAATAGGAAGAACCATGATCATATTGAAAATATCTGTACTCAAATGCATTTTTCCAACATCCTACACATGCACAAACACACAATCACCTTGCTCCTCCAGTCGAGCGATGTGTACCAGGGCTCTGTTCTTGGCGCTGTTCATCAGATTGTGAAGCCTCTCTTGGCAGGCTCGCAGACTGGCCTCTGTGCTAGCTGATGAACCCAGTTCTCTCAGCCTCTCACAGTACCAGGCACAGCCCTGCAACAGCCACACCACCACACCCAGCAGAGCTCGACACAGCCCAATACATTCCTCCGCTTTGCCATGGCAGCTTTAGTCAGAGATAAGCAAACATGTAAACAAACGGGGAAAACATTTAAAATGAGACTTACATAAAAAGATTGCATGCCAAAGAAACATGGGCAGCTCATTAAGGGTTAATTATATGCAGCTGTAGCTGATGTTTGTTATTCAAGGGAAATGTGTAAAATGTGAAAGTTTAACTTGTGAAAAAAAAATGAATCTTGGTAATTTGGTATATTTTATAATCAATTGCTTTAGCACTCCAGTATGTTGCCATAATCTGAGTGAAGTTTTAGTAATAGGAACTACAATATTCTAAGAAAGAATTAAATCACAACAACCTTTTAACTTTGACATAAATGATCAACTTCAAAAAACGTACTCTCTATAGAACATTTGTTAATACATTCAGGTAAATACAGATGCTTGCCCCAACTCACTGAGGTTGTGTTGTGTATTCATTAATAATTACAAAACACAAATATGCTTTAGGCATCTATTATAATTGTATAAGAATTGCTTGACTAATAAATGACATGCCTAAGACTAAGGATAACAAAATGCATAACCCTGAGGAGGACAACACTGCCCTGGTAAATGTTACTTACCTGAGACGATGGCAAAACATGTCCATTATCTCCAGCAGTGATTTGACACAGAGCTCCCGAGAAAAGTCGTCAAACTACCAGAAAAGAGACATTCATTAAAACCTCTCAGGTGTAATTGTAAACTGCATGATGCCAGAATTTTCCTCAATTATAAATTACCTTGCTGAGGGCTGTTAGCACGCTGGAATAAGACACCATCTAAAAAGGAGCGAGAAGGTAGCGTTCACAACTTGACACAATGCATATTTACACCACTATTCACAACATTGCTCTTCCTCTCACCTGGGAACTTATAGCATATTTGAAGTAAGACAAAATAAGGGGGTTAGGAGAGGGACCGATCATCGCCTGCTCCATCAGGGCCTCTGGAATACACACATATAATTTAGCGTTAAAGCCACAATATACATGACAATACGATGGCTGGTGTTACGTTAAATAACTAGCACCCTGGCTAGAAAACGTCACTGTCTTCCCTCTAACCTGCGAGGTTGAGATAGTCCCATGATGCTCCCTTCGGAAAGTTTTTCTTGATGTTAATAGCCCACTGGTAGTCGCTCCATCGTTCCTTCCATGCCTGTAGAATGGCTTGCTTCAGATTGACCACCTTCATCATGGTCGACACCTCAAAGCAGAAATCACACACTTCTAAAATTATTCAAATCAAGACCGTCGAAGTTGTGTATGCCATACCACCCAGTCTAGCTTATTGTAGCTAGGCCTACGTTGTTCATTATTTGGCTAGTTGACGTTAGCCGTTAGCTGCCGGTGTTATTCATTAACTAATGAATTAAGATACAGCGAAATCCTACGCATGCCACGGCAAATAAGACAACACTCGGTCGCACTATGTTATTATTAAAATGGATGCTTACCTGACTTTTTCAGTTTTTACAAAACATAAAAGATGTGTAAATAACAAGCTCCCCTGCTTCATAATACAAAGGACGCCATGTTTTTTTTGACGTCGTAGTATTCTTCCCGCGGATTGGTCAGAGAAGAGACGACGCTCAACTGCAGCGTAATGAGCTAAGGTTATCGCGAGAGGTCGCACTTTACAAAGTTACGAGTCAAAGCTCGGCACTATGTAAAAAGTCAGGGAGAAAGGTAAGCAAAAGACTCGTCCTCCATTCAACCCAGTGGTTTAACATACTAACCAACCAACCAGAGAAATACTTACAAATTAAGTTACTTAATAATCAAGCCTGGAAAAATATCTAACGCTAGCTAAGTAGAACCCGCAGCCACCTAGCTAGCTTCGACCAAACATATCAGAACTGTCATGTTACTCTCAGGCTCCGTGAGATATTTATAAATTGTAAACAGCTTTCTTAATTTTGACCAGTTATCTAACGTTAGTCCATCGTATACAACGGCATGCTTTGTTGTCTTATGTAACCACCTCATTCAGTTGAGTGATTCACTGCAGTTTTGTCTTTTTTGGGGGTGTCAGTTCACTGTTTTTCAACAGGTTTTTTTAGTCTATTATGTCACACCTTTGAGGTGCAATGAAAATCAAAATATTTGTCTTTTAAACATACCAGAACTTAATGTGTGAGACTAAGTCCAGTTCAAAGAAGCACCCACAAACCTCAATTAGTTGTAAAGACTATGGAAAGTGTTTTTTTAATAGAAAAGTATCTACTCAAGCAAAGTCTGCTTTTTTTTCTGACTGTCCCCATTTGCACTTTTGCAGTCAGTTCTTCATCATGTTAAAAGGGACACTGTTCTCCTTATCAAACCACCCAACTACTTCTGCAAGTGAAGGTCCTGTATTGAGTCTGCCGTAACAAAGACTCCCATTCTGCCTGACACTGGAGACGTCGTCTGGCTTGAGCGAGGTCGGTGTCCTGGGACAAAGTGATGCCAGTCAGCAAGAGATAATCCATGCATCCTGGCATAGTCCAGGTAGGCTAGGGAAGATGGGGGGTGTAAGGTGTATGTGTGTGTCGAAGCAAATTTGGGATAGAAGTATCGTATCCCTGTTGCCTTCCACTGAGAGCTGCATTAGAGAAGGGTGCTGACAGATTTGAGCATGTCCCTGCGGAGACCGGAGAGACTGTAGTCGCAGCTCTGAGTCTGTTCTCATGACTTCACTGCTGGGAGAGACCCAGTTTTGCTGATTCCTATTTTTCTTCTCAGTTACTGTGCGGTTTGCTTAAGTTTGAAGCTATTGGCTGTAGCTTATCCCAATACAATGGAGCTCACTGGCATTTAGTTTTCTTGTACTCAACCCCCCCCCAAAAAAAGAAAACACTTTAAAGTTAATGCTTTAAGTATTATTTTCAATGTTTCTCCAATGATATTTTTATAGGTGTTTTGTGCACCACATAATAACTCCGAGCTCCATTGTACTGGGCTCAACAGCCCCTATCTCCAAACCTCAGTACTATATAATAACAGTGAAACTATGTGGATTGTGTTTATTGTGTTTTTGTGTAAACGATTCACCATATCCATCAGGGGAAATGGGATAGCTTACCCATTAAACATCCACTGCATGCATAGACAGGCAGAAGAGGATCATCTTTATGAAACAGTAAAAATGAAATGGAACTAACAATTCATGGCATGTGCTCTCAGAACTGTATATATGTTACAGTAGACTTGTTCTGCAGTACATAACTTTACCATCTTGCTCTTCCTTTCTCTCTTTCTCCAAAACACACTGAGGGCCTTTGGGCAAACATAGGTAATTACCAAGGGTTGAGAGCCAGGAAATGAGAGTGGCCCCTTTATGTCCCCTCAGGTTGTCCATTCATGTTTCTTCATGAATCAGGATAGACTAGAGGCACCTACTGTAACCGAGAGAAGATGAGGCACATAATGTGTTGCCATGTTTAATGCGGCACATGACGCTTTTCTCAGGTTAAGAAAAATGGCAGCCTTGTCAAGAGAGGACGTTGTCATATGTTGCACGTTGGCCTAATTCAATTGTTTTATACGTTGACATAATCTGTCAACGTATAAAACAAATCCAACACTTCCCTCAGCACGGTGTGAGCATGGTCAGATATGTTTGATTGACCTCTCTCTCACTTTCCTGTGACATCATATACTAGTACAGAGGTCTGTTAGCAAAGTGGAAACACCTGTGTGGTGTGCTGGGCCTTTAACACTTTTGATATTAATATTTTTCTAAGTTAGCCAAGCTGGTTACTTAACAAGTACACTTGAGACACTTATGATTTGTTTGGCAAAACACATACTTTGTATCTCTTTGAGGAATTACTTAATTTGTACATCAGTATGTGCCAAACATTTCTCGTCTTAGATAGTATTATCTATTACTCATATCATATGTAGATTTTGGACTATTAATACTATCATATTTGATTTTTTTTGCACAGATCTTGACATTCAAAATCACCTATAATACATATTACATATAGTTATTCATCTGGTCACTTTATTTATATCTAGTGATCTGTAAAACAAATGTAATTGTATGTAAGTTATAATGACATTATATTTGATTTAAATTTAATTGGATTTAGATTTGTACTATGAGCTGATATAGTCATATATATGTGAATTCCTTCATAGTAGATCTAATATCAGTGCAGAATAGGCATATTTATAATATAGAACTCCTCCAGAACACATCTTTGATTGAGTACAATGACAGGAAATAACAGGGAGTACTTTAAGCTGTGAAAGAGTTGGTCAGAGAGCCACATGCGGTTTGACACTGAAGAGCTTTATATAGCCCCTTCAACACAATTTCTCCTCATTTTAATGTCATCGAGAGTCCAGGCTGCAGGGAGTTGGTTTCAGCATTAATTATATGGGCTGGCTGGCAAAGGGCCTGGTAAGGCTACTTCGTTGCATCCTTTCACATCCCTTAACTGGCTCCAGAAGTCTTCTGTAGGTGTAACTCTTTTTGTTGTGTATCATGTGAGCAAAATGTGTGAGTCCAGGCCCCAGCTGGCTTAGTCAACTGTTCCCTGGGAGTCACAGAAGGGACATTCCCATGGGCTTCTGGGTGTCAACTTGCTGTTGCGTAATCTATTTTTTTTATATATAAAACAAAATTACAACATTTTCCATTGGTCATTGGTCTGTATTAAAATATGTGCCTAGTTGGTTCCTCAGCCTCAGTCTGTTTATTTTCTTCTGGACAGCAGGCTACGTAGCAACAGCTTCCATATGGTAATTAATATGTTTTATTTGCTGGAGCTGTGAGGGTGAAGGGAGAGGCTGGTGTACCAGTGGCTCTGGGATACATTATACATTAACGCCATTATTGAATAGTAGAAATAGCCAATATAAAGTATATAAAAAGTAATTTGCTCATCTATCTGGCAAAATCTAGCAACAAACAGCACTTACTATACACCTTGGAGTCATATACATAGATAAATGGATGCCAAAAGTACTTAGCACAATAATACCATGAGCTTCTTCCTACTGAGAATTGCTTAAGTAACTGAACTCATAGTCTAACCCTAACCCAATGAGCTACCCATCCTATCTGAACGACATGTCTTTGGGATTACATAGCAACCATCCAACTTAAAGGGCAGTTTTCTCCATGACATGCCCTTAATTATCCAGGACCTCTTGGTGTCTTAATTCTGCCATGACAGTTCACTAGTTTGACATCTCAGCGACCAAAAGATGGCTCACTTTCAGTGTCGAGTCAAATTCTCAGTTCCACAACCCATGTGACACTGATGAAAAAATCTATAATGCTGTCATGCCTTAGGCACTCATTAACACTGCCCAACACTAATCCCGAAAGCTTCACTTCTACTTTATATTTGTGACACCAAGGCACACAAAGCCTAACATACACGGCCCAGTCTGTGTTACATAATCAAACGTTGCAAACGCTTACAGCATGGCCTCTGTGATCCCAGTGTCAGTTAGTGCTGAGACCCAATGCCTGAGCTCAGCACAACCAGTGGCCAGCATGTTAATCCCACATCTGCCGCTCACTGTGGGTGATTTAATCACCCCAACCTGAATTATTTAGTAAGAATTGATGGCCGCAGATCTCGTGCAAAGAGTTGAGGATTATTCAACACCAGTCAAAATGTGTTCCATGGTGCTGATGAAGGCATTATACTAGCAAGCTTGGGTACTTGCATAACCTTTTCAACTCTTTACTCTATAGAGGGCCCTGTTACAAAAAATGCCTAGCCCGTTCTCATTCCCAGGACGTCAAATAGCGATGCTAAGTCATGCCCAGTCTTTTTATGTAACTTTGTATGTAAACCACTCCCGTCATTATTACATGCGGAGGGAGAAGTTGTGATGACATAAAAAATCCCATAGTGTAGAGCTATAGTATATATTTAGTTTATATACTTATTTTAAGCCTAACCATGATGTATTTCCTAAACTAATGGGTTTCATTGCCTTAACATAAACAGTAAAACAATTCACAAAATTTAACCACTTTTACTGTAACTGTAATATTTCATAGTTGGACATGCTGGGCTACCTAGTGCATTAGAAAGGGGGTCCAAAACTACAGTTGGGAGCGTCAGTTTGTGTTTCTCCTACCTTGATATGCTGAAATGACTTCAGTAAGAAGGCATAGTGAAATTGAATGCTTCAAAACATTCACGTTTCCTCAGTTCTGAGGTAATAGAGTAATAATGATCTCTCATGTGTTGTTCCCCCATTGATCTGACAAAGTCAGCTGCAGGCCTCTTGCCTAGTTCAACGGGGCCAAAAGGCCCCTGGCCACTGGTTGTTTGTGTGTCACAGTGATTAATTGATGAGCCTTCCCGAATAATTGGACCAAGACCAAGAAGTCATCTCACTGTGGCTACTTCATTCTTGATCTCTCATCTTAAACCACCCCTGGTGATATATTACCTCAGCTACCACTTCATCCATTCATTATTCAAGGGTTTGTATTGGATTTTATATTTCAATACCAATCATGGCTGTTGGACCAGTCTCAAGAAAAGAGATAAAACAACTTTTTTTCACGGTTAGTTTTTATTTGAATAATTTAAATGACTTTGAATTAAAATCAAAAGCCCGATACGCATTTTGCTGGACATAGGAAGACTTCTACAGAGGTCAAAAGTTTTTCCAATCATCCCTTTAAGAGAAATACCTGTTTAATCATGAGCATCTATGCTGAAATGAAACAACAGAAATTAAATCAGTCATAAGTGAGACAAGAATCATATTTTTGCCTCTCAATAGTGATTTCATTGTAGAACTCAGATAAATAGATAAATATCGATTGCTGTATTCTATCAAAAAGAACTTTGTATAAAAATAAGCAGGTTTATTCAGCCTGGCTGCTCCCTTTTTATGTTACTATGTTTTTACACTATAAACCTTTATATTTAGCTAAAACATTTGTGTGTTCCTTTGTTTAAGGGCTCAGGTGGGCATCATCAAAGCTCAAACAATCTCCGAAAAAAATGATCCAGTAGAAATGCTTCACCCTTTTGTTTGCCACTAAGTAGGTGCAGAGACTTCACACATCAGTGTATTGAACCTTCCCAGAAGGCAATAAAGGCATAATAAATGTTATGGGTTGGGTAAAGAACGCTTCACTATCTAACCAAAAAATGCTTTTTATATTTTACTACATCCCACAATGTTCTAAAAAGCAACATGTAACCAAGAAATATCATAGAGTCAAGAATACCAAGTTAAATGACTATTGGGGAAATTAGTCATCGTGACCAACATAACGACCATTTTATGGTTCTCGTCTGTGTTCATGTACATATGTGAAAAGTTAACAAAAGAATTTCCACAGGGACATGACATCCACATTTTAGTGAGGTAAATTTAACAATATTTTGTGATACAACATAAACATGTTGAGGTTTGAATGATAAATTATGACTAGGCATCTAGAATAAGGGATATTTCCAAAATGCTTTTGTTCATGCCAAAGGGTAAAAAAAACATAGCATGCATTATAATGTCTCTTAAACTATTGTGTATAGTGATAGCAAATTATTTAATCTATGACTAGAACTTAAATGTTTAGTTGATTTGTTTTTAATTTATAATTGCTTTAATTGATGGCATATTTTTAGGATAAATGTTAATCTGTAAAGAGACCATTTGCAAACTGGAGACTCGAACACCTTTTTGCAATATTTTTGGAAGATCACCTTGGGAACAATCACTTCAAAACTTAAGTCTGAGCTACACTCATTACTTTGGTATCAAATCTGAGAAATCACATGCATACAAGTACAATAAAAACTAAAGAATGTGGGATCATTCTCCTCACACCATGCCTCTCGTTTGTTATCTGTGAATCAAGAATAAATAAATGTGCATGTTCAGTGTATTACAAGAGAATCATTAAGGATATGCTTAGTAAAATTAATTCAGAAAGGTGTGCTTCAGTTTTTATTGCTTCCATTCAGACCTTGGTCAAGTTCTAACCCATTGAATTAGCATATCACTAAAATGTATTTAGCTGTCTACAGTATGTTTGTTTGTAAATGCCAGAAGAATCAAGGAGGAAGCTATTTTCTCTTTCTTTTACTGTTGCTCATATCCGTTTGAACAGCAATGGCAGTTATAACAGATTTTAGCCAAACAATTTTATTTGTTGCAAGGTAAACGTTTAAAACAGAGATCTACTCTGTTATTAATAATATAAAGAACAGTTATTTACCCACTATTGATGTGAAATTAATAAAAATGTAGGGCCGTAGGGACTATTGTAACCTTATGAGCATAATGGTTTGTTTAGCATTTGGAATGGATATTTGTGGGATGGTTAGCACTATTTCTTATTCTTGCATTCCTTCTGTGTACATTTGAAATTTTTTAGAGATGTGTGAAATTTTGACTACAAATATATTTATTCTTACTTAGATTTGAGAAACATTACAGTTACTTGTAGAAACTGAGCTTATGCATGTTTTAGATTTCAGGCTAAATATTAGGTATTGATCATTGCAATGTCATAACATCATTTTGTGTCTCACATAACTGTTAACAATATGCATAGATTAATTTTGAAAGAAGACAAAAACATTGTGTGATCAATTTATGCCAGTTTGTTTAGGTTTGAATCACCATATGGAAGAAAACTTAATGTCTGCCAGCATACAGATTTAATTTGAATTTGTTTATAAGATGTTTTTCAAGTTGTAAAACTAACAGTTCACTTTAAGGTGCATTTCTTTGTAGGGTTACAAATCACTGCTCTTCAGTGATTATTCTTTCTAATACAAACTGGAATATTGCAACCTATATCTTGCAAAAAATAAATTCTGTGAAACTACAAAACTTTTTTATGATGGTTGTCCACCATTTGTGCTTTAGTTTTGTTTTACCTGACTACTTATCAATGTTTTTCAATGACATAATGGTAGGCCAGTGCAGCCAAATCATGATGTTGGTGGCTTAAGATGTTTATTTTTAAGATAAGGTTAAAATAAGTGGCATTATAAGATTATAAATAGAGTGTTTCTTTATGCTATTTCATTTCTGTTCAACACATTCCTATTGATTCTTTGTAGTGTAATCAGTTCTGCCTACACTGGTAGATTTTGGGATCCCACCAATACTAAAGGGAAGGTGTTGAATTATGTTGTTCTCCGTGGCTGACGGTCAGATGTTTTATCACGGCTCATTGCATTTGAATGCTGCAGTGCACGCATTTTCAATGAGTCACTGAATGCAGGTCCAGCACATTACAGCAATGCGAGCCTTGTAAAACTATTATTTGTGCCCAAGAACAAGTTGTAATAGCAACTTATTTATTATTTTTTCAGGTGTTTTTGGAAACTGATACTGCACACAAAACATAACTTACCTAAGCAATGTATTTACACCTATTTGATTATAAGGTTCTGTCATAATAGTTTTTGATGCTCTATAATTGAACACTCTTAACTCAAAATTACCATTTGAAAAAAGATTCAAGTTTCCATTCAGGAAGAAGGTCTTTCCCTAGCCTTTTCCTTGATTGAGGACATTCCTTACCACAATTTTCTAAGCTTTTCCCCATTCTTTCCAGTTAAGTCCCTTTCACCGTTGTCTTATTTCATTTCCAATCTTTCACAGTAGTCAGTTTTTCCTATGGCACTTTGCATTGTTCTGCATTTTACCCTTGGATACAGTTATTGAAAGTTGACCCAGGGTCAATGGGTAGAGGTCATATTTCTGACTCTCTACGATATGACCTTTGATCCAGAGCCCTGGTGGCCTGTAAGCGTTCAAACTCATGTCGGCTGTTCCGGTCTGGACTGAGGCTCGCCAGTGCCCTGCTACCACCGCCAACATCCTCCTCCTCATCATCGCGGCTTATGAAGGCCAGCTCATTTTCATAGCAGAAGGAGTTGGAGCTTGGAACTAAGAACTTGTTATCCACCATGTCCTTGGCACTGCAGCGGGGGGTGGACGGCACCTCGTAGGTTTTGTGAAAGTGAGAGTAATCCACCTTGTACAGGTTCTTCTCCTCAAACAGGACTGGCTCGAAACGGTGACCCCAAAGGACCTCAGAGGCCAAGTAGGAGCTTCGAGCCTGTGTGGTCATGGCGGTTGCTTCAACCATCCCCTCCAAGATGACGACGATCTCAAAGTCTGCTGTCTCTAAGTCCTGTTTGCTTATCCCAAACAGAGGGCTCTCCTCATCTATCTCGTGGAGAATAGTGATGGGTGAAACCAGAAAAATCCTATCCAGGCCTTTATCAAAGCCCACATTAATGTCTATCTGGTCTAGAGGGATATATTCCCCCTCATCAGTGATCCGAGCTTTGATGAGCTGTGCCCTGACATGGGCCTCTACAATGTGGCTCTTGCGAAGGTTCCCTACCCTCCACATGAGGCACAGCTTTCTGTCCCGCATGGCAATGACAGCATTGTGGCTAAACAACAGTGTTTGTGCTCGCTTCTTAGGTCTTGCCATCTTGGCCATGATGGCACCAATCATAAAGCAGTCAATGATGCAGCCCACTATGGACTGGAAGACCACCATGAAGACAGCCACTGGGCATTCTTCAGTCACACAGCGATAGCCATAGCCTATTGTAGACTGTGTTTCAATGGAGAATAGAAAGGCTGCCACAAATCCATTGACCTGTAAGACGCATGGAGTGAAGTTGTCATCTCCGGCAGGGTTATCAAGATCTCCATGCAGTAAAGCAATAACCCAAAAGGCTAAGCCGAAGGCCAGCCAGGATAAAACAAACACAAGAGTGAAGACGACCAGCATCCATCGCCAGCGGATATCAACGCATGTGGTGAAGATGTCCGCCATGTAGCGCTGCGACTTCTCTTCCATGTTGGCAAACTGCACATTGCACTGGCCATTCTTTTTGACGAAGCGGTTGCGGCACTTGCGGCGTGTGTGGATCTTGCCATTGCCAAAGCCGTTCATGCCATGCATGTTAGTGAGGCGGAGGCCCTCTTCCTCGGATGACACAATGCTGTAGCGGTTGATCCTTCCCACACTCATGCTCCCAGTGGCGCCTCCAGCTGCAGTGCCAGTGCAGGAGGATCGGCCTGGAGTGATCAAGGCCCCTCACCGCTTGATCACTGGCTAGGTTGCATTTTAGTGAGTCATAGATAGGGAGCTGGGTGGGAGGCTTGTGCTTTAATCTGATCCCTGTAGAGAATGTCAGGAGAGGAGAACAATGTAAGCGTCTTTGAAATAATGGTCAAAACACACCATAACCGTGTACAAAACATCACCAAAATGTCCAATCATGAAAGCTTTTAGTGGCTGAATGGCAAAACCTTGTAAAACATACATGAAATAGCTTTGCTACTGGTCGCTGATATTAATAGATCTTTTCAGTGAATGAGCACAAATGACCAGTTCGCCATACATTTATTTTATGTGTTCTTATTTGAATGACATGTTGTGTTAGATATTCCTGATAAACCTGCTTTAGATAAGGTTGATTTGATTTCTCATATATTATCTCATATTTGACCATTAGTGTGGCAGTTTTTGTGTGAGGTTGTCCTCTCTCAAACTCTGATAATGAATATAATAGGAAACAATAGGGATTATGATAATTGTGTGAACAGTAAAGTTTTTCTGCTTTATGAGAACACTTTTCCAAGATTTATAGTGTTAGTATCTATGGCAAGGTTGCTTCAGTTGATATAGACTCCTCCCTGCCATCTTGCTCGCTTTAAACATCACGAATCAAAATCCAATTGGTCCTAACTGAAGGGTCCTCATGTCTTTTGATGTTGATTGGGTAAGTGAAGAGCTGTCCTCACAGCAGATCCACTTCTGTCACATGGCATTTCCTGTGCTTTTCTATTTCAAATTCTAAAGAAGATTGGCAGCGGAGACTCAGTCATCACCTACCAGATTTGTATTATTCTGTAAGGTGAAAAGAAAGAGACTATCATCAGTTTATAAAATGAGGAGGGCTGTCATATTGTAGTCCTTCTAGTGATAGGGAAGGCTATCACATGTTAGTTTTCAGCACGTCTTGCTTGTATTTATAGTTCATCAGCAGCATGGCACGCAGTCATCACATATCCAACAGACAATCTGTGCTCTTCTATTTCTGTTGTGGTCTAAGTTTGCCATTGTCCTTTCACTAAAATACTTTTGGTTAGGGGAGTAGAGAGGGTTGTGGGTGGGTGTATTTAAACATACTCCTAGGAGACCTGTATGTGTGCCACTGACTCCATGGACAAGCAAGTCCAGATGCTGCGTATAAGGTTATGAAGGACGATTTATTTGACCTCATTCTGTATAATTTACGGTATTATTAATCATGTTGTGTAGATGAGGGTTATTTAGAGCACCTTCCCATGGTGCACCATACAAGTAGATAGTAGATTTCTCCCCTGTGCAATGCCCTGTCTTACACATGTATTGTAATTACATGCTGGAACTTTAGCTTACAAGAAAATTACAATATTTTACCTGTACAACACACTCGATAATGTCTGTCAGGATGTTAGTTTGGATGTGATGAATCAGCAATATGTCAGTGCAACTGACAAATGGTTATCTTGTTCAGTCGACAGACAACCACTGCGCTCGATGTTGAACCTCAGGGTCAAGGAATTTTGCCCATGGGGGTTGGACTGAGGCCCCTCTGGGTGCAGACCGTTTTAATCGCCTGGCTACATCCGTTCTGTGTCTGCTGGCCTGATTTCGGGCCCTGAAGACTCGACAGTTCACTCATGTGCATTCCCAAATCCCAGGTGCCCTGCCGTCTGCCACACACTCACGCTAATGCTATACTCACTCACACTCTTTCAGGTGGAAGTTCTACTGATCTGTAGCCAGATTACCTCATGCACAATCTTGGGGTCAAACATATACCTGTATCAGGAAAACATACTGTAGCTAAATGTTATGTTCTATTTATATACTCTTTTTGCCTTTTGACAATATCCTGTATTCCCAAAAGAGCACAGCTTAATGCTAACAATAGTAATCCTACTGCTCATCTCAAATCAATTTAGATGTCAAACATTCTTTCTAATTGCATCTAGAGCTTGATTTACAGTTTAATTAGGTATTTTCTTGCTCATTGGTTCACAAGTGTAATGGCAGGTAGGTCTGGCTCTGTAGCATAACCACTGAATGTGTTACATAATTGAGATGGATATTGAGCCTGAACACCGTCTCAGTATTTCACATTATACATCTTGGTCTCTACACTAAACGCATGACCTGAGCAGTTCGACATGGTGCACAGTCTCCATATCATACTACAGTTGTTCAGTGTCAAGTGTCCATTGAATTGGTCAAATGAAAGTAAAAACCCTCCCTGCATCCTTGGAGTCATTAGATAAGTGCTAAGAGTCTCAATCCATGCATAAAGGCTTTGCTGTATAGCGACATGGGAAGGTCTTTAAATCAGATCATCCCTGTGAGAGGTTGTGCACCTCAGGTTTGATGGTGCTTTAAGATTCATCTTTTTCACCAGCTCTTTGCCTTGGATTTGACGGTACGATACCAAAAAGTTTGCTATAAGATTAGGTAACTGATGGCAGAACAGCTATGAACCTTAGTTGTCTTAATTCAATTAATTCGAATTTAGAAGGTGACTAGGTAATCCGTAGTTCTTTAGCCAAATTATTTACAGGTAGAACATACATTAAATTGGTTTTGTAGGTGGAAAAATAGGCATTTTTTGGTGAATATACATCTGCTTAGTACTGTTTTTACCAATACAAATTAACCTGCAATTGTAGTCAGTATTTTTAAATTTAAACAAAAAGATACACACATACCCAAAATAGAAAAACATAGGACTAGAACCTACTTCTATCCACAAATTAAGTTGTTTTTTTTTTAAATCATGCAAACAAATAAAAGACAACAGTTAGATAAGCTTACAGGTAGATTTATTTATTATCTAGTTTAGGCCTTGTATTGTGAGACATGTCAATCAGTGTCGAAGTGATAGCTGTGTTTTGGTGTTAAACCTTTTTTGGGGGGGGGAGGGGGGGAGTCAGATTGTGTAAGGCTGTAATGCTAATTTCATGAATAACCTATAGTGTGTGTGTGTGTGTGTGTGTGTGTGTGTGTGTTCGTTCTTGAGGACCTGAGCAGAGTGACTAAGGGAGATGATAAGCTTGCAGCTGATTAGGATGAATAGAATGAATAATTGGATGTGCAAAATAATGGAAGGGTTTTAGAGGAGCGATGAGTTGTAGTGGGCGAGGGTACTCCATCTCAAGACAAGCATGCAGGAAACTGAGCTCAGCTACAACAATCCCAGCCCACCTCCCAAGGCCATTGTGAAGGAAGAGCCAAGGCTCAGGTGTCATTGTATTTTCCTATAGCTCACCACACGCAACTCATCTCTTCTCAAGTAACCATCAGGTATTTTCCTATAGAAAGTAACACCACTTAACCATGCAGAGATGTCTGATTGACAGTATGTTATACAAAGTAGCTCAAAGGTTTTTGTTGTTTTCAAATATAATGCATTAACTTACACTTTGTTATTTGGAAGGCTGTTCATAGTTCAACTGCTAGACAAAGAGATGTGTAACCAACCCTGGAGGCTGTTATACTCGGTATGTAGGACATCCCCTGCACTGAGATGCCATGTCAGGTGGTTGTTGAGAGAAGTGGTAGAGAGAGGTATTCATGAAGAACTGAGTCACCTTCTCACATTGTTATAACAGCTGGTGGATTATATGTAAGTAGAACAAAATGTGTAGTTTTTTGCTACGTGCACCTGTAGCTTTCCCACCGTTCAAACACCTGGTTCCCATTGATTGATCATTGCCACATGTGAGCTTCTCACTGGGCTTTTTTGATCTTTATTTGTGCCGTTTTTTAATTACTTGTACCCATTCACAAAGGCTGAATCACCCATATTAAACCTGAACTCTGTAATTTCCAATTTTAAGTGGCACCTGTTGGTTTGAGCTCACAACGGTAGATATATTTCTTTTTTCCAATACTGCTCAATGGTCATAAGAAGATGCATAACCTGCAGTCCACGTGTTTGATATGATATTGTGCCTTTTTTTGTGGATGTGTTTTATTTTATGTTTTCAGAGTGTCCTACTGCATGCTAAATACTCCCTTTTGGTTCATAAAAGTGTATCAAACTGAACTACGCTGAGATGAAAAGCAGGATGAGGTCATTGAACTCTCAGCCAGTGCTGAATAATCTTCGTTCTCTTCATCCTCTGTCTCTTTTGTAGCCTCACATCAGTGATTTCTTTACACAGATAGAACAGTGAAGCAACCCTTTTATCATGTGTTATCATTAATACCTGCTCATGTCTGTCTGCCACTACAATTATACTAAATTACAAGCTATTTAGTTATCTGATGTAACACTCGCAAGATAATTAGATGCCAGTGCTCAAGTGGTAACCAGTGCTTTTTATGTTCAAGGTGTTGAGGTTGAATTGGGAAGATGTAATGCAGAAATTAGTGTTTATTTACATTGACTTAATTTGTTTCATCCAGGCCTTATTTTGATTGTTAGAAACCTATTTTTTTAAACTAAATGAATGGACCTTCCGTCATTAATTTTACTATATAAAATCTGAAAAGTTCCCACAATTTACCATATTTGAAGGTTGTAAATTAAAATAACTTATTATTCTCTCTGCAGACTTCTTTCAGGCATTTTTCATAAATTGTCATTTTACTTTCACCTTTTCATTTTCTGTGGACTCAATATGTGATCATTTCAGCAGTACTATTGTCAAACAAAATAACGCATTTATATCCTATCACCCTGCTCTCTCTCTCTCTCTCTCTCTCTCTCTCTCTCTCTCTCTCTCTCTCTCTCTCTCTCTCTCTCTCTCGCTCTCTTCTGTTTTTGTGAACAGGCTCTGAAATGGTTCGATGCATTGTAGAAATGAATCCAATGTTATTGTGGACTCAAACTTCCTAGTTACATTTTAAGGTTGTTGGTTTGTCCCGTAGCTGTCACATGTCATACTTGGCCATTCCAAAAAAGACTAAAGGTGATTAACCCTGCATGAGTGTCTTAATAATTTAAAATATCATGTCTATCAACAGCTTCTGCTGTAGTGAAATAAACTGCGCACATGTAAGTAGCGATCACTAACTCATTATTTGCCGTTTTGGCTTTGTACTTCAGTGGATTTGAAATGAAACAATGACACTAAAGTAATGACTTTCAGCTTTAATTTGTGGTATTGCCACATTGGCCAATCACATCAGATGAACAGTCATGTCATTTTAGCGATTTTTATACATTTTCTCTCAGTTTTGGGGGGACAACTTTTGTTTGGACAAAAAGATTAACTAAAATAAAGTCAACATATTTAATTTGGTTGTAAATTCCTTGCAACAGATGATGTTGAAATGGTTTATGAATTGATAGTGAGATGTCATATTCAAACAGGTTGACCATGTGCTTTAAAGAGAATGCTTGAAACATCATGACACATAAAGACCAGTAACATCTGACAAATATTGATTATGATAATCAGGCTGCAAGTTTGAGGTGAAGTTTTCTGTCCTGCTCTTACCTTTATTTCCCCCTGTCCTGGCTGCAGAAGTAAAAGGTGGTATCTTCTCTCCCAGTGTCCCTGTTAACCAAACTGAGGCATTCTTTGCGTCTGCCACCGCAGCTGCTGCTCCTTCTTTGTGTGTTACTCTAATACCGGAGAACGCCACTCCACCATCTTCAGCAAAAGGCACAGACCCTGTTTGAATTTCTTCATCCTTGCTTGAACTCGTGTCTCTCTCTCTTTTTCAGGTGCTGCAGCAGGCAGAGATATAACGCAGTTCAGACCAAACTGAATCACACCAGAACCTTGGGCCAAGCTTTTTGCTCAGTCGGTGCCCGATGTGCAACGCAGGTATGAAACGTGAAACAGTGATTATCCCTGTGAAAATTCATGCTTTTGTATCTCCATCTTCTGAGGCAATTTCTTCAGCTGGTCTTCTGCTCATCTTTTATCTTCGGTAACATAAAGTCTTTCTTTCACATTTGCCATAAAACTGCACAATACTCCCTCACTGCTCATTAACTGAACATCTCTATCAATCTTTTGCAATCTGATCTAGTTGGAGTGCTGTTCTCTCTTACTCACTCACTCGCTCTCTCTCTCTCTCGCTCGCTCACTCTCTCTCTCTCTTTCTCACACTCTCCCTGTGACTATTTCTTCGCTCTCTCCCTCCCTCTCCTCTCTGTCTCTCTCTCCCTCCAGTGGTGTCACAGAAGCTGCCATTTACAGCCTCCCCCCTCCCTCCCTCTGTTTTCTCCTCCCCTTCTCTCTCTCTCTCTCTCTCTCTCTCTCTCTCTCTCGTTGTCTCCCGCCCCCACATCATGGCACTACCAGTTGACAGCAACTTGATGCACAGACATATCATTCAGAAAGCACGAGCAGACAATCCACCATTGTGTTTGATCAGATGTTAATCCAAAGTAAATGGAGGCAACATTATGAAGATGAAAGGCTCTCACAATGACTTCCCACGTAAAAATTAACAGCAGAGAGTTTGCTGCTTTTGTTAGTCCATCTGCTCTGCTTTTACTCTGAGATAAGTCCTGTTATCCCACCATTTACTCTCATATGAAAGATATGATAAATAGGAGGACATTTGTTAAGAATAAGAGCTAAGTCATTCTGACTTTGCTGAATAAGGTGAATATATTAATGCCCAGGACACTCTTCATGTTATTATTATTTTATTTTTTACATGACTTGACTTGATAGTTTGCTGTCGTAATTGAAGATTCTACATGCTGACCAGTGCAGAAGGTACCAATATATCATGCTGCTAGATGCAGTGTCTGTGATGCCTTTCACACTTGTCACCAAAGACTAATCAATAACATTTGGCCCAAGGATGTATGTGTGTACTTGTGTGGATGTGTGTTTGACAACGTATCAGTCTCGCCACACCAGCACTCCCCATGTCAGAGGGATTGAAACTGAAGTATGCCAATCACTCTATTAGTCAGCTCTGGTTCAAATCAGTCGTCTAGGAAAGCACTGTTAACTCCCAAGGAAGCGCTGTTTTCAGTGTTAACACAATGCCTTTATCTCTGAAAAATCCTTCAGTGTCCCTGATTTTTGCCTTCAGTTGTTTTTGGGGGCAAGCTGTAGCTTTTTCTGCACCGCCACCGAGTACATTACCGTTTCCCTTGACAGCCTCAAAGTGTGACATTATCATCAGAGCTGAGTGCCTGCTTCCCTTTTCTCACATCTTTTCAGAGAGCCAGTCATCAGTCAAATGCTAAAAGAGATGACAATTAGCAGGGGGGGTGAGAAGTTTCTAAATACAGCCATACTGGCTCAGCCCCAGCTTTATCACTAATGATTCACCAGTGCAGGAACCCTCTCTCTTTTTCCCTCTTTCTCTCACTATGCTCCTATTCTTTCTCCCTAACAACCTCTGATTTCGGACTTCTGAGAGTGATTCGCAATAGCCTGTGTGTGATCATCACCAGGCTATTGTGTTTGGCCGAAGGACGTCAACTAATGGAGCTCAAAGCGTCCTTTTAAAGGACCTCTCAGTCTGTGTGAGCAACAGGTACTGTACCCGTCCCTGCATAATGTAAGGCTTTGACGCCGTAGTGCTGCAAGCCTGGAGAACAGTAGATCACAAGGTTCACACATCCAGACTATAAACCTTGTTATGTAACTGCACTATAATCACAGGTGGCAGCTCACATATCCTTAGCATGTGTGTCTCTAAATGAGAGGGTTTTGCCTCCTGGGGAGATGGCTAAGTGGGATTTGCTGCCGCTTCCATGGCTACAGGTATAACACATTTTCACTATTTTCAGACAGATAAGAACGGATAGAAAGGAAGCTAAGTGAGAGACGAGAAAAGGGAGGGAGGCTGTTGGTCAACTAAAGGCTTTGGCAACTAAGGCCGTTGTTAACACGATTCATCAGAAGAAGAGTTAAAAAGTTAAAAGGTATGAATTCAATAAGCAAAAATCTAAATTTTGTTTTGAATGTGTACATTTTTAATTATTGTATGTTCTTACTCCATTCAATACACAGTATATGGAGGTGAGCCTGATTGGCTCCAATCAGTAAAGATTTGTGAAAATCCTTCTAATCTGGCCATTTTAGAGCATTTGAACAGAAATCCCTCCATATAGTTTATTGTGAATTTTCTGCTTGGGAGAAAAAAATATATTATTAACTTAAAAAAATAAAAAGTAAATCATGCAAACCAATAATGTAACTGAAAGAAAATCACAAAAACAGGCCTACATGGGATGTTGATTTGAAAATGGAAACGTCTTAAACAGCAGCTCAGCAGAGCAAGTGAAGAAAATGGAGAGCTGGAGATGGTAAAATCTCCGCTTTTGGCAGTTGTATGCAGCAAGGTGTAATTTGCATTAATCAGAAGGGTCCTAAGAATAAACTTTTCACAATCTTTCATGGTGATAGTGATTGTGGCATTTCATCTTTTGCAATGACGCTCGCCTACGGCAGACACTGCACAGGAGCTCTTTTGACTTATTGCTGCTGACAGCTCAAGCTCTCTCCATCACAGTCAAGAAATATCATCTAAAGGGTTTTGACACACAAATGCAAACACATATGCGATACGTGCTGTGTTAGTAGTGTGTGATATTCGAAGTTAATTAAATCAGCATGTGTATTTTCCCTAATTTAGAAAGTGATAGATCAGCCTAAATGATTGGATGTGACTTTACCAAATGCACAAAACTCCTACTCCATGTCATTACACCTTAATAAAGATGGTTAACGACTTTATATTGGATGTAAAATAACTGAAAACTGTCATTTTGATTCTTCAACACCACGGCTACGTTCTGTCACAGAACGTTTTCTGCCTCTTTATCTCTCACCTTGATAAGTCATCGTCCCACACTAATGTGTCTTTATACTGTGAAGACGCTTGGAAGAGCTCTGAACCTTCCCCCTCCCTCCTCGGCATTTTCACTAAGCACCCCAATTACATTATTCTCTGAAACTCCTGTCTGATAGTGATGCAGCTATTTCAGGCTTTGGAACCTTTCCTGTTCATTTATTTTTTTGCAACTTCATTTCTTGTCAGCAGGGATTAGGAATGGGATATTACTGTACTCACACAGGCTGAAGTAGTTGTGAAAAGGCCTTCTTGTTCTCGGGTCCAGCTGGCTGTTGTTTAGCATGGTGTGTATGTGTTTCAGATGGTTGATTCACTGTGGTGGACAGTGTAGAAATAACATCTCACACAAACTTAAACATTGCCCAGGATAATTTGGTTGTGTAAAAGTTTCTGTTTTCTTTTATTTAGAGTGTTTCTGCAGTTCCACTTTATATGGTTTTACCAACAATATTCAATGAAGGAAAATTGTGTGTTTGTCAAAAAGAGTTTGAAAGAGTGTCGTACAAGTTAATCGTCTGCTATTGTAAGTTAAGCATGGACAAACTCTTTTATACCCCCTGACTGTGATACACACAACACCTTTGTTTGTTAAGCCTAGCTCTGCCCTGGACACTGTCACCAGGCTGCAAAGACCACTGAATGTTCCCAGGAAGCAACAGGAAATGTTAAAATAATCCCACATCAAGTTTGTTTGCCAGACCCACAGTTGATTAGCTGGCAGGTTTGATATTGTAGGGATTTGTTCAAGTAAACAACACCATAGTAAGACGTTCCACAACAGCGACTACACTATCACAGTCACAGGTGCCATGACTGCATGTGAGGACAGAGACCACTAATGCTTTTACGTCATGACTCCTCCAGCTGCACTTAACATCCCTCTTTCTCTCCACCTCACTCTGGGCGGCTTCAAGTCCAGGAAATGGACAATGATGGAGGTTTGATCTGATGGCCATCCTAATTACCCTTAAAAACCTCACTCTTATCTTACACTTGCATTAACCTTGCACTGCCGAGCACTTGAGCGATGTAGCCCCCATTCTGCTCTGATTTAGGTAATTAGGTAACCAAGGAAGTGTACTGTAAACTAAGGGCAGCAGTAATTCTAAACTCCCGTATGAAACTAGTGGATGTAAACAGACTTCTGTTTTTTCCTGTTGGACATGGTGTATATATTTATATATATACAAGTACATCTCAATCATTTCTTGTCATATTATCACCTATTTATGTTGCTATTTACTAAAAGTTACAATGTGCATTTGCTTTTGGTATTTCTTAGTTTTTTCCATATTCTTTAATGCTTGGTTTACACCCTAAAATGAACTGCATTGCTATCTTTAATCTCCCAGTTAACACTTAAACATAAAAAAGCATAATCATTGCAAGTAATAATTTGCATTAATCTCTTCCTTAGAATAAGAAACTGTCGCTCTAATGTTATTCATGTGTCCTGAAATCCTTGTTTAAATCGCCCATGTTTCACACTGTGTCACCACTGCTTAACTAATAACTGATTTATTGTTTTTAGTGCTCATGCTAATCTGTGGCGGCTTTGAGCAATCATTAAAAGTAAAATTAAGAGAAAACTGCCTTGTTAGACAAGTGTTATGAGACCTATTTTTAGCCACATTTATATAAGCTTTTTAAACATTATAAAATAACCAGTTCAGGGAAGTTTTCACTGTTACTCTGGCTACACTTAAGTAAACAGAATGAATCTGAGCTCTCATGCTCCAATCTGTGGTGGTGGTGACAGCGACATTATCACACTCAAACTTTTATTTGAGAGTGTATAGTTATTTACACACAGACCAACCCATTATATTCTTTTTTCCTCGCCCGAAACTTGCATCCTCGCTTTTCAGTTTTTCAGAGCTCCATTACCTAATGTGCTGTGCGGTGCAATGCTGGGGGTGGCAGTTGGGTGTCCATGGTTTATCATGTCCTCACCTTGACAGCTCGCTGCGAAAAGCTTCTGTCGGCCTTTCCACTGATACCCTGGGGGTGAGCGAAATTAATCGGCTCAGCATCCAGTGTCCTCACAGCCACATCTCCCTTCCCTGACCCTGACCTCTGCCCTGCCCAAACGACACACCATCCCTGCAGTGATCAAACGCTCTCGTCTGCCTTCAGCATTTGAGAAAGTACATATAGTCCAGTACTTTAAAGTTTTGAGGCACTATGACCACACACTAATTTCCTTGTTTATTAAGATGCAAATGTTATAGTTTTTACTTATTTATCTGACGGCTACATCATCATAGTTACTTTACAGATTAAGATTTTATATTGGAAACACTGCAACAGTGTTTACAAGAGTACATGAAGAAGTTCAAATAAGCTCAGCCAGCGACATCATTGTAACGCTCTTTAAACAATAATGCATCATTAATAATAAATTAAAAAAAAAAAATGTAATATGTATAATAATGTCAACCTTTTTTTGCATACTCATGCAACGTTTGATGCTACACGTGCATCAGCTGCTTACACTGAATGCAGAACCGTTACTTGTATTTTTAGCTTGTGACACTGGATGTTTGGACAGAGAGCTGGCAGCTCACCTGACTGGTTGTGCCTCTTCTTTCCCATGTGACACAGTGTCTTGGCAAGTTCATTATAACAGATGCTGTCACTCACTGACAAAAATGAAATGTCTCTGCTGAACACATCATATATTCAGGCTCTCTCCCTCTCTGTTTCCATGGCTGATATTTTTAGAGCTGATTTCACACAGCAAAAAAAAACAAAAAAAAACACAGCTAATTTATTTCCCTGCAAGCATGACCACCTGCATGGAGAACTGTTTGTCAATCATTGAGAAAAAGACTAATGGATGGTGCACTTATATAAAGCCTTGTTCATCATGAGAACAAAGAGCATGGGTAAATGGACATACAAACAGGGCATGGCCTAAACTGGCCTATGATCGTCAGAGTTATAAAATCCCCTGCATTTCCTGCAAATGAGCTCACTTTAAATGGCAGAACGAGGACAGGGAGAGCAGCTCGGAGTCCGTAGGTGCAGTGCGCCTTCATCAGAGCTGGTGTATGTTCCCTTGTCTCTCGGTTCCTCTAACCTTGATGGCTCATCTGCAACTCGGCTGTGTTCGAGCATGTCTTCTTGTTCTGAGCTTCTTTCATGTTTGCATGAACTGTATGTGCACACAGGAGGGAGTGCACACTGAGCTATTTGTAGCAGGTCTGGCTCCCTAAGAACCCATCCTCCATCTGTCAGTTGCACACAGCTGAGCCCAGCGAACCCCCTGATTTTACCCCAAATTTACCAGCAGCTGACCCTTTTTCTCAGTGGCATCTCAGACCCCATTATTTCAAAGCGTCACTCTCCACTTTCTCTTCGCTTTCTCACTCACACTCTCTCCCTCTTTCTCGCCGTCATACACACTCAAACATACCTGTTTTTACTCTCTGTATGCTCTTTAACACACTCAGGCACAGTCACTGTCACGCCTACACGCACTCGTCTGTAATGTCACTGGAATAGGCACAAGAGACAAACACCATATTTATAGCAAATTGCGAAGAGATTTTGGACGTCAGCGATGTCATCACGTGATTTAAATGCCACGCAGTACTGGAGGTGGAACAAAGGTTCAAAGGCGTGTTGTGGTATCACTGGTATGTTGAGATGCTGAAAAAAATAGGCCTGTGGCCTTGGAAAAATGAATTAACCATTGGGGCATATGGTGTTTTTTTGAAGGCATATGGTGGGATGCCACTTGCCTCTTTAGCTTGGGGCTTCTTTTGGAGAGGGCTACAAAATGCCATTCATAAGACTGGGCTAAAGACGACATGCCAGCGCCATGTACTGTGTTTATTTAATGGGCTGTACCGGTAGCTTTACATCTTTCACACCATTAACTGGAAATGGCATACTTCTCTGCACATTCCATTCCTATAATATATGAATAATTTGAAAATTAAACTTTGAGAGGCATGCAACTTGCTTGTACTATATCGGTGAACAGTCTATCACTGTAATTTTATTAAAATAAAGTTGTGTAATTTATTGCAAACCAGGGATTTTCCATCCGGATGAATTTGGTTAACAAATAAAATTTAAATCATCAAACTTTTGCAAGACACTTTGCCCACCTTCTAGATTTGAGATTGATTTCCCCGGTCCCTTATCTTTCAAGAGCAGGTCAACCTTTGCATGCACATCCATATCTGCATGTCTGTCCACAAATAAAACTGTCAGCTTGGGTGTGGTGGTATCAGTTGTTCCCAACACTGGAGTTTTCCAGGTTGGGCAGTGTTGCATGGCAGGAGCTGATAGCAAGGCTATAGCAGTGCAGTTGCGTCAGCTTTATTCTCCGCTGAGGCTTTACACTAATTCACTGCATCCGATCCCGCAGCAAGGCGCTCAATGGCCCCGTTCCCCCGCTCCAAAGGCCTAACATTTCTCCCATTGTTCCCTCGAGAGGGGCTGGATTTAAAGGGACGACTGTGGAAGGGGATGGTGTTCAGCATTTTTTTGGGGACCGCTACTATTTAAAAGGGTGAAATTCACCAGAACTTTTTTGTCAATTGTCAGTAGAATTCTGATGGCAAAGTGCATGTATCTGTCAGGGTCTGTGTGTGTGTGTGTGTGTGTTTAGGTGTTATTGACCCAAGGTAACCCAGTGGGATTCACTTTGGCTCTGTGTGAGATTGAGCCTTTTGAGTTGCTGTCCCTCTTTAACAGCTCTCACTGTGGGCGTGTGGATGAGAAGTGAGAAATAGACTGAGGCTGTGTGAAATTATTAAAAGTCACCCCTCATTTTAGTTGTGGGAATCACATAGTTTTGGAGAGAACATACAAACTCTGTTTAAGAATCCAAGTTTAATCAGAGCTATGGTACTAAAGAAATAAGAATATTACCTACTGATTATAATATAAGATGCTGAACTCTGGTTGCAGCATTTCCCTGACTTATTAGTCCATGTGACACTGACTCCTTTTGACTTAAATAGGCACTTTGATGATTTGCTTTGATGCTAAATGCTCTCTCTGATTATGCTTTTGTGGCCATGAAAATCTTTGGCTTCATGCCAATTAAAATATATGATAACGTTCTGTACAATATATACACAATTGTGAATATGACATGTATCAGAAACCGAAATTATTTTGTAATAATAACACTGTATTCACTAGTTCCTTTCAAAACAGTATTATAGAGTACTTTACCCCAAACATGTGGGGAGAACTCGTTCTCTAAGATAGTTTCATTACTCTGGACACTTCATATATGGAGGACCCAAACTTCTGTAACATTTAGCTTTAGTGCATCTAATCCTCTGACATTAAAATCTAAAGCTGCATGCTCATAACATTATCCAACTCGGGAGACACTGGGACGGGGTGCTCTCATTACAGCAATGAGTGAGCCCTCGTGTCACCATTAGGTTCAGACTCGCAGCCTCATGAAAGAAGAGGTGCTAACTGACAGTCACCACTCTTCTCCATTACACTGATGGCTAGGCTCTTATTAACCCAACAATACATGCATCAGT
Organism: Chelidonichthys spinosus; assembly: GCA_029853015.1. Taxonomy (NCBI): domain Eukaryota; kingdom Metazoa; phylum Chordata; class Actinopteri; order Perciformes; family Triglidae; genus Chelidonichthys; species Chelidonichthys spinosus. The sequence goes on from CM056842.1 coordinate 7,858,396, forward strand.
TAGACTAGGAACAGAGAGCACCCCCTGAGGTTTTGTCTCACCTGTAACTCCATCTCACCCCTTCTAAGCTCCATCATCCTGTTGTATATCTGACAAACTTATTCAATCTTCGCTTTTCGTTGTGACTGCTTAACCATAACTCAGTAACAGCTGCTTTTTGTAAATGACCTTAAGACCAGTCCTTAAGTCATGCATTGTGTCTCTGCTTGACACAGTGGATTTCAGTTTCACGGCACCTTTATGAAACACACAGTTTAGTAAAAACCACAGACTTCAAACATTTGAGTTATATTGATATTGATCTCTACAATCATTTTATCAATGTATTATGCATCTTTTTGTCGTTAATTTTCTGCCCTAGTACAGTTACTTGTAATTTAAGACATGTTTTCAAAATTACTCCTGTACATATTACTATTCAATTATGGACATTGGTTATTTACTTTGCCATTAATAATGCATGTAAGCTATGTAAAATGGTAGTAAATGGTAAAATAAAGTCCTAATTTTATTTCTTAGCTCAGCCATGTTTTATGGTTAAAATAATATTCCACACCATATGTTATCATAATTAAATCTCTCATTAACCTTTTGTCTTCTAATTATATTACCATTAAGAGTCAAGCAATAGTTAGAGCTTTTATTAAACAAAAATGAGACAAAGTGTTATTTGACAGCAGTTATGTCAACGAGCCCCACAGCCCTGCAAAGGATAAGTGGATATAATGAATGAACGAATGGAAAGAGTTCTTCCAATAAGCCACCAGAATGATTAGAGGTCTATCACAGGTAATATTCTTTGTCCAAAGCACTGATGCAGCTGCAGCATACCTGGAATGAATCCAGACCCACAGGCAGCTTTATTGCCTAAAGCTAAACTATGAGAAATAAATATCTTTGTTTGTGAGTTTTTATATTGGTGTACCACTAAGCTGCAGCACATTCTGACCATAGTGTCCTAATGCTGCAGGATTATTATGACATCAGAGCTCCACAGCAACAGTAGTAACATCCCAAGTAGTTATGCTTCATGCTCTCATTTTGGAGGACTTATTTTAATTCTGGCTCATTTGCCACACATAAGAACTCGAGTGGCTGTGCCAGAAGCACTGCACAGTGACCCCAATGACCTGACCATTAATGGGTAACAGATAGAGGGAGTAGGATCTTACCTGAAGTGCGTGTCATTGTGGTTCACAAAATAAATGATATATCGATAACTTTGACTCGGTAGATGTAGGGAATCAGATGTTAAAGTAATGTACTTCAACGTATAAGTAATTTTCTCTTCTGTTTAACAGTGATTCAGCCTGCACTAGTTAATTAAAAGCTTTTTATGTAATACCCAGAAGAAAGACTTTTGCATAAGCAGTGACAGCTATGACTGGATGAGCAAACGCAGTTTGTTTGTCAAGTGATCTTTTCTGGGAATCGTAGTGCAAAAACTCGACAGCAAAACTGCCACTCGAGGTCGTTCACCAGAGGTCCACATCATCACAAATTACCATGAATACACTGCATGTATTGTTGGATGTCTTGTGATTGGCCTGTCTTTTGCAAACTGTTTCTTAACAATTTCACTTTTCACGCTGATGCTGAAACATCTCCAAGCAACAGCTATCTTAGCAGCCAGGAAACTGAGCGTTTAATCTTTCAGCAACTGGAAACAATCCTCTAATTACTGTAATTGGCTGGCGAGGAGGCGGGTGTGGTGGCATAGAGGAGTCACGGTGGCACCCTGATCACCGGCCTCCGACTGTCCTCTGAGCATCATCGCCCCGGCTGCTTTATCACCTCCGACCACTTTATCCCCCTCGGTTGTGTTTCACCACCACCCTACACCTGAAGGCTCCACAGGGAGGGTTGTGTAGTTCTGCATGGGCAGAAGACGTGCAGAATTCATTACAAGCTTTATTGCTGGAAGCGTTGGTATAATACCAATGTGGAGGGATAAAATATTGGGAAATTTCATTTACTCCACCCGTTCAAGAATGACTACAATGTTATATTTAGTCTGACCTCCTCAATTATTATGAAGCTAGAGTTAAAGAGCAGCTAAATCCAATTTATAATGGATTTTTTCAATGCGCAGTGGGATTTGGAAGGGAAACAAGCCAAAATCGGACCCATTAATCAATCACTTAATCAATATAAAATAATGGCACAGCTGTCTCACAGCAGTTTTATGGTACTATTGTAATTTCTACAGATCAATACAAGAAGGAGCCTTATGGAGGAGTGTAAATAGTCAAAAGAGTTGAAAGGAAAACACCTATTTCTATCAGGTCCATTTCTCCTTTATTAACTGTAATAGTCTTATAATTGTTTCTTGAGCTGACACAATTAGTCACATTCATTTTGCCATACCGTGTGCAGACTTCCAGCTGTAAACGGAACATGAAGAGATCAAATTGAAGGAACAAGGCAAAACGCATCGCTAAAAGTGTCTTTATACACGACATTGACATTCACTCAAAAAGATTTCTTTCAACAAAGACTTGGCAGTTTTGGAAGTAACTGAGGTAGCAGAAGTGTGAAGAAGAGTCAAGAGTGTATAGTGCTGTCAGCCCGGCTTAGTGTCAGGGCCTGTAGCGACTGTGCTGAGCTGGTGTCACAGGAAGTCTCCAAGGCAGGGCACCAGCAGAGTGGTGACACTCCCAACAGCCAACCTGGGCTGCTTCCTCCACTGGACATTTGATTAATAATCGTTTAAATATATATAAATGTGAACAAAGCAGTCAAGCAAGTGTCATCACAACGATTCAACATCAGTAAGGCTATTATGGTATTTAGCCCATTACTATATCAATGACTATATTAATGGAAATGCTCCCAATCTCGTATTCTGCACCTTCAATGTAATCAAAATACCAGGAGTTCTTCTTTTAGTCTTTGCCTTATAATCTATATATAATTGTTGTTAACACTTTTCCCTCAACCGTGTGTCTCTCAGAAACCTCCAGTGGGTGTGAAATCGTTGCGTTCGGTGAGGCTCACATGTGTACGGCAGGTGGAGAGAGCAATTAAATGTACTGGAGTGAGACATTTTTCGGTTGAGAAAAGCTGAGAGCACTGAACATGAAACGTGTTTTGCTTGCATTGCATCATGGTCTCGTGAGGCCTCCGGCTGAAGATAGTTTGGTAGCCTTAACACTTCTGTGATGGATTTCCCCCTGCCTGTATGGGTGTTGAATTTTGCAAAAACTGCTAGACAGCAGCTATCACTCATACATTGTGAAGACCTGACATTTATGGTCAGTATTTGTCTGGAAGAAATGGTGTCTGATAACTTACATGATGTCATGATGTTTTTGTTTGGCCGGTGAAAAAATCACGTGTCTTTGCAAGAACAATTCTTACTTCAACATTGGTACCTTTTAGTTATAATGGAATAAAGCTTTTTCACAGGGAATCGGGAACTCTAATAAGATTCTATAAATATTCTCACCTTTTGACCTTATAACCTTTAAAGGAATCCAGACTGTCAGACTCTGACAATATTGTACAAAATGTTTACTGGTCAGTTTTAACTATATTTGTTGAGTGGAAGTTTCTGCAATTTCATGCACTTCCATATGTAGAGAAAAAAGAGTAAATACTATCTTTCATATGACCTGGTTATCCAGTCAGTCGTATATTCCAGTGTCTTTTGAGGTCTTTTGGATTTCGTTTAGTACCATCACCAAGCTCTGCGCCCAATTTCACTTAACTGTGTCAGACAGGTGTTATTTCTTCCCAGCTTTCTTCCTTTTTTTTTATAATCAAAAATGGCACGTCACTTTATGTTTGTTCCTGTTTCTCCCTGAGGAATGATAAAGTGCTCTGTGCATTTGTAGACCTCAGCACTGCTGAGTGTGCGGCTGTCCAGCAAAGTTACTATTGCACTGTCACAGGAGTGAGAGTCCCAAAGTACAACAGGACTTTCAGGAGCAAATTCACAAAAGGATTGTGCAGCTTTTGCGGTCGCTAAATCTGGACAAATAAGACATAAAGTGTCTGTCTAATCTCGAAGCAACCGCAAAAGATGGAATGCACCCCCAACTGTGCGGCCAAGCAAATAGAGGCTCAGTGTTCCTGTGCTATTTGCACGTGTTTATATCAGTTAATATGCATACATTTGGTGCAAAATTGGCTTTCTGTGCAAATGAGTCTCATTGCAAAAACACTCCAATTCAGGAAGATCGCTAATAGTCACATGCAGTTATAGTGGTGTAACCACATTTGGTGTTAACTGAAGAATTATAAAGGGTGACTCAGACTTTCCAGTGATCATAGCAGCATTGAATTATATTTTTTATTTTGTCCTTCAAATCATGCCATCTTCTTTTATTGTCTGAAGGTGTGAAAACACCAAAAGCACTGAGAGGATATTAAATCCTAAGTAGGCCTCATGTTGAAATGTCTTGCCTTTAGTTTTTTGCGATGCCTCAGCACTTCATCATTCAGGACCTGTAGCTTGCCGCCTCAAGTTTTAATTTTTCTTTTCCTCTCTGCCGTTCTGCCTGCTGCGTTCTTGGCAACAAGGCAACATTTACACTGTGCCAAATGGATAATTGCAATCAGACACTAGAAGAAGACAAATTGCATTCAGCTGCAGAAATGTTATGGGCATGTTTGCAGCGTAATATCATTAGCACAATATCTTTTGTGAATCATTCCTTGAGATGGGGCAGATTGCGGTTGCAATTCATGATGCAATCGGTGGCTGCAATCCATTCGTTGTGAATTCGCCCATCAATATTTTGTAGGGTCAATGAGTGCCTTCATCTCCAGCCACCCTGACGTTATGTCAAAGCTATCTGGCCACATAGCTCACAGTAATGCTCCATTTTAGTGTCAATATGTTTGACTCAAGTGTGGAAACGAACCAAGAAGGATTTATTTCAACCTTTTAATGTCCTGATAGTTTAAAAAATAGATCCAAAACAGGGAATTACAGTTACAACAGCAGCAGTGGAACAGAGTTAGACATAAAACATGAACTAAGCAGACGAGTTCTGTTCAAAATCAAAAATAGCCACAGTTCTTTCTTGTTCTGTTTATAATTTCTACTTCCTGACACGTGTTGGCTTTTTATGGATCCTGGTTACCTCAGCCAAATGCCATTTCAAGCAGGCATCTCATCAAAATGCATGCATCAAAACAAAGCTGGGTACAGTCGCTATATTACAGGTGATGTGTTTCTGTCTGCCAGCTATAAAAAGGTAATTTAAGTTCATTTTCATCTAAAAGAGCTGTATAGAACTGAGGAAAAACAAGCTTTGCAATGTTGTAACCTTTTTTCCTGCTGAATGAGACAAAACCCCATTAATGCTGTGTATGGATCTGTGATTAGGCTCACAGCTGCTGAACAGGATTAGTCCTCTACTCCAGCTCTTGTCCATTTCTTTCCAATCCAGCCATCTAATCTTATTACTTCACTAATTAACTGCAGCCGGTGGTATTTTTAGTATCTAGGTCAGCTGGCATCCCCATGACCTGCGTGGACTGACTGGATTTGTGTGGTTATACCCTTACTCCAAGTAATAATCTTTGACATTTTGATATGAATGCTTTGCTCTTGTCTGTTGCTGCACATCCATCTCATTAGAGATTCGACCTATTGCCAGTCCTTCTATTACACAGGAAGTGATGTGTTTGGCGACACTGATTGACAGGTGATCTTTTGGAGGATTTTGTGAAAAAAGACTTGAGCAGTGATGAGCAAACAATGACATTTCCAAAATTTAGATTTAACACTGAAAATCACATTGAATAATTATTGATTGCATTACAAATTAAGGATTTTGTTTATATATTTTGTTCATTATGAGGAATGTTTTCCTGCCAATTAAATGACCTTCAAGAGGGCATGTCTTATCAGGCAGCTCAAAGGCAGACTTTAGAGTTATGTGAAGCGACAGGAGACCTGACCACCACTGACCTGCCCACACAGGCAAACATCCAGTCCAGAAACTTTCCTCTGACAAACTGAACCACAAGTCACAATAAAAAATGACAACTTTATCATTTATCTAATAATTCACATTTTATTCAGCAATAAGTGCCTCTGTAGCTGTTCTCTCCCAAAAGAGGTTTCAGAATATCCTGGGTTACTTCTTGATGCTTACAATAAATTAATTTCAGAATGTGTGACAGTTTAATTGTATTGTATGATATAACAGTTTAATGATGACTGATGAAGTATTTAATAGTACTAATTTTTTTACTTCAATTTGATGTGCCTTTTTTATATTAAGTATAACCATCATTCACTTCTTTCCTCAGTAGATAGTCTATTTCTAGACTACATGTAGTCATAATTAGAGCTATGATATTTCGTTTTTTAAAACTATATGACTTCAATAATTTGTTATAATGTTAGAAAAGGCCATTTGTAAGAATCAAAAATGTATAATTTGACTGTTCAGAACGTTAACCTAAACAACACAAAATAGTGAAAAAGAGACTGATTCTGATTTAAATGGTGAGCTGTGAATTTTTACTCTTCCTACTGATGGTGACTGTTTTCTCCACCACGCTCTCTTTTTCTGCTCTCTCAGAGCTGTGCAATCACACTCAAAATGAATCATCTGCCACTCTGAGTGCATTGTTTCTGACCAGGTCACCTGCTGCACCGCCACCAGTTCTGTACTGATCTAAACCCCCCCAGGCCGAACCTCAACTCTGCCACCGTCATTCTCTGAGTGTGCCCTCCCTTTTTTTAAAATGGATCACTTCACAGGTGAAGAACAAGAAATGAGACTCCCATTTCTTTCTGAACATACACAAAGACACAGCAATGACAGAGTGAAAGGCTTTTGTCAATGTGACACGTCAAAATACAAAGCAGACATCACAGATAAGCAATGGTTGTGAAATACTCCCTCCACATTTAGAGCCATTCGCTTTCCACCCAATCCCCTGAAGTCTGAACTCTTCCAGTCCGTAGGAATGATGATGTGACAAATGGTTTACCAACAGCGATTTAGTTGCATCTTAAAATTGGAATAGCACATCATTGCCTTGTCCCTTGTAACAAGGCATATGGAAAGGATGTGCAGAAGATCACACTTTGAGACCTGTGATTATTAATTTTCACCTCCAGACACTCGCTGACACCTTGCAGGAGGAAGCATGACTGATTGGGAGTAACCGTAGCACTGAGATATTAATTTACTGTGTGTGTGTGTGTGTGTGTGTGTGTGTGCAGATGTGTATCTAGGAATGCAGTCACTGGTCTGATTTGTTTTTGTGTCAGATTCTGCAACAGTCTTTGCATCTACATTTACACATGTCTTGCACCTTATTGTCCCTTTCTGGATGTGGGACATATTAGATTGGTCCTGATGAAGCCTGCACTCTTCATGCAACACCGGTCACCTGAAACCTCACACCTGCAGCCACCTGCAACAAGTCTGCTTCATTTGTCACTTTCACCACGCAGGTTATGCACATAGATTCATGCTTCACTATGCATCTTCTGCCTGAAGGTATGTTTTTCTCCTGAGCCATGTGATTACATCAATAACGGCTGCAAGCAGATGTTCATTATTTTACAGTGAGACCACTAACATACATTTGAGAATCAGAATTTTAAAAAAAAAAATCATGAAAAGGGCACTTTTCTTCGCAAAATTAGACATTGCAAATGGAAAAATGCAGCTCACTTACAGTTGAATTAGACATTAGCATGCAAAATATGCATAAAACATGCATGCCTATCACATTGCATGAAGCAATTCCCACCCACAGTTTTTTTCTCCACCAACTACAATGAGGAAGGTTTTGTTTCCTGTCATGGCTGCCGCTGGCTAACCTTTTTTTTTCCATTTTTGCCTGATGAGGCTGGTGGTGGTTGGGCCTTTCAGTGAAGCCGTCTCTTCACTTTCACTGTGCATTGCTGAGACACTCTGGCTCTCTGCCCTGCCAGCCTCCCCTCCTCCTCCTCCTCCTGCCGCCCTGCTTTGTCTCTGACCGCCCCACCTGCCCCAAACCCACAATCCCCCCCACAAGGAGCCAGATCAGCGCTCCATCCAGCGAAGATGTAAACTAAGCTAGCACAACACCAACACACCCTCCTCCATTATTCATCTTCCCCCTTTAATGAGTTTTCCATTCACCTTCATGCATCTACCACAATTAAAAGAAACAATTATTGTGTTTGATCACTTTAATTTCATTTTTTCTCAAAGTATTACATTGCACAAACTGCATTAAGTGCTTCCTTATGTGTAAAGTAGGAGAATTGTGTTTGTATGTGTTGGATGGGCATGAAAATCGAAAATGAGGGAACATTTTTCAGCAGACAGGGTGCCCTAAAAACAGCAGCTATGCAGAACACAAGGTGCAGCATTGGAATTGATTCATCTTTCACCTTCTCATTAATCTCTTGAAACAGATTATATTTAGCCAACGGTTTACTTACTTTAAAGAATTGTGTTCTCTTAAGTGTGACTCCTAAAGTGTACAATTCCCAGTAGTCTGATCAAATCTTTCAGAAATGAATTTGATAATTAATCCTCTTTAGTGACTAAAGAGCTGTCTAGGCTTTCACTGCCATGCCAGGCCAGAAGATCGTGTGTCAATCACACAGATAATATGTTTGTTTACATACCATGATCATGAAAAGGAGGCCAGCTAAATATTTGATGGCTTCTTCGAGTTACCCAGGAACAGCCACCCTGTGACCCAACACTAGAACTGGACATCTGCACATCCAGTCATTGTTAAACACCTCTGCAGAGCACTGGCTCACATTTGTGGGCACATGACTGGTTGTCAAATACTAAACAGCACTCTCAGGCTTTGTGCTCTCTTTGTTTTCTCTATTGGACCCAATCATGACTCAGCAACTAGTGGTCCTCAATGTGATTATATAAATAATCTGTAAGCACAAAAAGGTGACAGTTTTTTATCAAATTGTCTTTAAAAAATGTAGAAATGATTTTCTTGTTCGTTGTAAGCTCATCGTCAACCCATCGCCCTTGACCTCACTTTGACACTCTTGCATTCGCTTCACACACTTTGCGTGTAGCTCCCCAGTGGACAGAGTTTAATCAAGCATGCATCAGCACTCGTCTGCGCCCTCCATACTGCAGACATGCAACAAAACTTGAGCTGAGACAATGTGAGACATGTAGTCTAAACAAAAGGCAAGAGAAAGACAAAGAGTGAGCGGGAAGAGAGTGAGCGAGAGAGCTGAGGATGAGACAGATGTCTGCGGCACCACAAAAGGGCAATTAAGCACTTAGTCATGAAACTACAGCTCCTTTTATTGTCTAGATTTTGTCATTCCGAATATAACACTTTAAACGAAAACATCTAATCAATGTTTGATATGTTTTCCTGTTGTTTCATTTGTCATTGATCATTGCCCTTCACAAGCACCGTCTCCTTTATGTGAGATGAGTTATGGAAAAAAACAAGATACTGCTGACTTCCAAGTCAACTCAAACCACGAATTATGAAGGCAACTGGAAAAAAGTGTCAGACGAAATGTTGTACAGTTTCCAAATACGCCTTTTTAGAAGAGGGTTCCATATGCATCTATCTTTTTGAGTGTTTTATGAAAAAGATATCATTGAAATTATTCAAGCCAAGTGTATTCAAATGTTAGCAGCTTTGGAAAAAGCGTGAGTGCCTCTGATTGTAGTATATAGCATGACACTGATGAGCTTGATTGCTCGTTATTGAATCACTGCAGCACCAATCTAATCAAAAACTAACAGTTATTTAAATCAAATGTGCAATAAAGAGCTGCAGTTGTGCTTTTAACGTTACAAAGCTGACAGCCCTAATGGTTGGAGCTGCTAAAATATTATGGCTGTGGTATTGTTAAAAGTAATTTACTGCTCTAAAATATAACTGAATAGCTTTTAGTATTTTAGTACGTCACAGTCCGTAGAGTCTCCTCCTTTTAATCCTCATTAGAGTTGACATGCTATTACAGTAGTGCTATTATTTACCTATCGTGTGTGTTTTTGGCCAGATTGCAAAGTGGAAACAAGCTTGATATTTATTCATTGGTGGTTCGAGTGTTGTCAGGACAGACAATAATGTGACCTACATTAAAGCATTAAGGCAGGTTGACAAGGTAAGATGAAGAGATGGATTTCCCCATTTACAAGCATCTAATTACCTACAGTACAGTAGCTGTCCAACTCCTGCATTATTCCTTCCTCTATCATTTTCCCTTTTTCCTGCTCCCACACTATTTCTTCCACCATATTTCCCCCAGGGTCTCTCTGAATCCTCTAAATAATGCACACAGAGTGATGGGCTTTAAGGGCCGATGATGGATCACTCTCCTCTTGCCGGAGCTGTTGTATTCTTCTTGTACTGAAGATTATTTATCATTTCCATAATGACAGTACTCTCAGGTGATTCTCCGAATATCTATGTCCAGAGCAGACAACCTTTAAAAAGAACCACTCTTTTTTTCCATGATCCAGTTTTTCAGTATGTGACATCACCACAAAAATGGGTCACATGCCTGCTTTTATTTTGAAAGTTTATGTACAGACAGGGAAGTGAACAAATTGCCAGATACCGTGTTTATTCAGAGTTGTACAGTCTTACTTTTTACCTAGTGTTTTAACAGAAATACAGTCTGTAAGAGGTTAGAATGTAAATGTGGAACACCTTGAAGGAGACATAATTATACGGCATGACTGGGAGAATAAATTTAAAGGAAGTCTGATTCCAAACCTTTGGTATAATTCTGTTCTCAGCACTTCTCTAAACAGCAATCTCCTGTTTAGTTTTTAGATGATGCAGCAGATTTGTCCATTTGCGCTATGATTGAGACATTGTTTTAGGTTTAAAAAGCAACCCTACTGAGATGTGCTACTCCAGTAATCGAAGAAAAGATAAAGATATAAATGCAAAGAAGTAACTGATAAAGATCCAAACATTTTCAACAAACTTTAAAGAGGCATTCCCAACCCATTATGATAAAGTTTTTGGATTGTGAAAAAATAGAAAATGCCCCTTAGAGGAAATGTCTCACCAGCACGAATAATGCCTTAAACATACTGTATGTTGACATAAACTCATAAGATAAAATTCAACTTTAATGGTTTAATGGTGGGGGGAAATTAAGCTACTGCAGCAGAAAGGAACAACCATATGAGAGCACAACAAATACTAAAGATTGAATATATGATTTAGGAGGTGAAATAACTGAATGAAGCAAGTGACAGTCCATAGAAAGTAACAGATATCTGCTCATAGTTGTCACTGCAACGCTAATTATTTTAAAGTGTAAGAAAATATGGGACTAGAAAGGGTGTTTGTATTGTACATATTAACAGAAGTAAGAGTCTACAGCCGGACTTTAAATTGCGCTCTGCGAGGCTGCACATTTGCTGAGCCAAAGCAGTGCTTTGACAGCAAAGCTATGCTCACAATAATGATGTTAAGCAGGTATAATATTTACCATGTTCACCATCTGATTAGTACTGAGCACAAAGTCCAACTGAGGCTGATGGGAATATCATCCGTTTTGTAAACAGTAGATTTTGTAACACGAAGTAACACGAGTCCAGATACAGTATTTATAAAGAGTTTTCCAAAGGGAGGATGTGGACATGATTCCTTATTCATACTATTTACTTCACTGAGAGAAGTAATATCTCCTGTAATCTGTTCAGTCAGATGTACCAGACCCAGAACTGTTGTTTAAATGAATGAAATATCATCCCAGCAAGAATGACTGTAAAAAGAAAAGAACGGTAATTGTTTAACAGGAATGCTATATATGAATGCATGGAGCGAGTCACTACTCAGCATTGATGTTAAAACAGCTGCTACAGCTTCTCTCCCATCAGTGGTCAATTATAGTGAGGACAGTAATTTATCATGGAGGTAATGTAGTTTCCAGAACAGAGAGAGCACATCTACACTTTAACAGAGTGTATTCACCGTGCATCCGACAGCGATTTAAGTCGATACAATTATCAGAGAAACAAACAGAGGACTCAGACCACTTTATGTGGAGAGATGGAAATTAATAATAATTGTAGCTTTTTTCACTGCTGATTTATTAGCCGATTCTTTTTTTACTCCTGATCAAGAGGCGTCTTGTTGTATTAATCAAAGTCAATGCCACCAGAAAGATGGAGTGACAGGTAGCTGGAAATGCTCAGCAAAGTCAGTCCAGTCACACTGGTAGTCAGGTCATGATACTGGGGAATGAACCCACTGGGCCACATTAGGCTTCAGTTCTTAGTATGGTGTGGCCCCTGGTGGCTAAAGAGTGTAGGGATTTGTTTTCCAACATTTTCTTAACTACTTTAAATCTTTCTTTGCCCACTCGCTCTGATAGCACACTGCAGCGCTGCCTTTCCAAGGTTTTGGTGTTTTATTCTCATTTATTGTTTTCTATTTTTAAAAATGTTAAAAAGATTAAAATGTTTTGGTCGAAGATGCATATTTACATGAGAGATCCCCATGAACTAGTGATTTAATTACATTTGTCATGCAACCAGTAAGTCAGGCAGAAACTGGTTGATGTCCAAAACTAAATCATGACAGTCTCTCCTACTGGTCTACTTTAGTAGGTAACCCAGTTTAGCTAATTCTGATGTCGCTGCAGGCTCGGCTTCCCACTGTGTCTCCTCGTTTGACCACTTGTCATTCAGGAGATTACCTTACAGACAGTCTCCCTTTAGTATTCTTTTACAAACCTTATTTTCTCTGTGCGTCACCCGTTTGGTGTCGTAGTAGGATCTGTGACTAAGTGAAACATATCTGCCACTCTTTCTCTCCAGCCCCGGCAGCCGGGAGGACACGCTGCTGTCTATGTAGGACACGTTAGTTCCATGTGTAACCCCAAAACATTTAATTCTACCGGGTCACATAAAACATGCACACCAGCCTCCACACTGCGTCCACTGGGCTCCATCATGTGGCTGCATGCAGGCCAGCGTGACTGGGAAAATGACCTCGAAAATCTAGACTATCAAGGTGACCCAGTCCAGAGTGAAAGTAGAATGATCTGATAACGTCTCGGTTGTGAGCTCCTGGGTTTTACAGGTCAGTAATTTACTGTACAGAGCTGTTTCACAGAACAATACTGAACTGGAAATGCGTGCCCCGCTGAGATTATCAGAAGTCGTGTTTGCTGATCCACATTTTTGATTTTCCACTGGCTGCTGGAAAGTGGAGCAGAACATAATATTTAGGCCCCACAGAATACATCCGCTACAGAGGGCTTTTCAAGAACATCTGAGCTGCAGCCAACGCAGTAAAGTCAACCACATTATTGAAGTGGAGCCCTAGCATTCATGCCAGCTGGTTTAATCTAAAATTTCTCATTTCTAATTTAGAGAACACATGAAATGAAAGAACAGCTGTACTTTAGTTTACTCCTGTTGATAAAATTGAATTACTTTTCATTTCTTTACTGCCTTTCCAGGAATGTTAATTGTTTTTCTTGGGATACCAATTTATATTGGCATCTTTTAGAGCAGGAGGTATTTTTTTAAACAAATATTCATTGTACATTTATTGCACAAGCATATTGTTAACGTGGGGGAGTAAGTCCCTGTTTGTAATGGTGTGCAAATGCGATGGCCAAAAGATATTTGGTACAACATTATGAGTAAATGGTCAGTAGTCGGCACTATCAAACAGAGAGCTCAGTATTCAGCACATTCTCAGTTCTAAGTCAGAATGAATCTCCGACCCCATCTGTAGGTCACTGTCACTATTATCAACATCTGAATGCATCGACAGGTACGTGAGAGAAAAGCTTCTTTCTGCTCTGTTTTCTAAATAGAACTGAAAGCAATGTGCAAACCAAACTGCTGCACATTGGATTCATTATTATGTTACTGTGAAAGACAAAAGATGTATCAAAGGAAACCAGATATTCCACACTTTTAAATACAGATCCAAATATGTTGCATACTACAATAATATTCGGAGTTAATTTCATGAATTAATTTGGAATATTTTAATGACACATTTGTGATATCTACAGTTCTTTAAATAACCACCCTGTCACAATCATGTTTTTATCCATTTATCTTATCCTTTTTAATCTGTATAAAAATGTCTTGCCCAAGTCTGACAGTTAATGTGTTAATTTAAAAAAATGAAAACAAATCTATTATAAGACCAAATGTTAAAGTATCTATGAAAAATTAAAGTGCTACATTTCCTACTGCAGCCTCCTCAGAGCCTGACGAGGAGATGACATGGAAAGCATAAGATCTGATGTAATGTAATCTTAGATGTAATCTAAAGCTTTTCCCCTTTTCCTTGCAAACCAAACAGATGACCAACTGCAAAATATTGCATAATTTTTCACTTTAAATCACAACACATATTACAGACTTACTTTAATATTTAACTCCAACCTTTAACTTGCCAGTTACTACATTTTTCATATCCGTATTTTCATTCCCTTTGTTCCTGTTTTGATGCCTCCCTGGAAAGCTCTGTGGAAACCCCTCATGTTGTTATTATCTGTGTGCTTGGATGTCTCTTAAGACAAAAATGTATGGTACGGTTAAGTCACCCAGTCCGCCGTCAACTGCATACTAGTCGTGTCTCTAAACTTTTTCTGTACTGTTGCCAAAATTCCTGAGGTTTTAGTCATATTTTCAGCGTGCAGGTAGTTCCTTAAATGGTGCATGCTGGGAAACAAGAATATGGTCATTGCCGAGTGTGTCTCAAAGATCTTACTGAGGAACTACACACATTCTTAAAGTGAAATACTTTGAGACAACCTTTTTTTTTAACAATTATGAAAGTGAAAGTATTTATTACAATTTTACATTTTAATTTACAGAGAAAAATAAATAAAATATACAACTTAATCTTATATTACAAGTCACTCCACCCTGGCAGCCTTCCTGAACACAAGCCGACACTCATCAGGTACACGAGAGGACTCCCGTTTAAGCAGTTTACAGTTAATAATGACAATGAAAATGGCTTTTCCTTCAATGGTGTTCTTGTATCATTGGGTGCTGGCAACAAACCAGCCCATGGGATCGGCTTGTGACTGCACTCTGGTTTCCTGCCAATCGTAACTTGAACTGTTGGCGAAGAGCGAGGATGGTGAGCATCAGGTCTCATCATGTGACTGTAAGTAAATTGGCTTGGCCTGCTTCCTCAAGCGCTGCTGTGCTCGCAGCTTCCTGCCTTTCTGAGTTGCCAGACCCAGTGGTGGGAGGTACGTCTATGGGAACATTCAGCGAACAAAATAATTGCATTTAATTGAATTACGTTTCTCAACAACACAGTAACTAACGCAGACAGGAAAAATATCCAATTTGTCTAATACATGATAAGAACTTACAGCCCTTGGATATGGGTTCCTGTAATGGAGACCTGTGGAAAAATGATAGTGTTAGTCACTCTTCCAAAGCCAGGAGGCTTGAAGTCCTGCATGGTCCTACATGGAGCAGCTCATTCTATCGGCAGAAATACGGAGGATTTCTGGGGTGTTTTAAGTGATAATTCTTTCTTGTTTCTCTGTTTGACTCCTTTCAAAGGCAGACGTTTGTTGTAGTTGTCAAATTATGGCACCCGAAATCTTAAAGGGGAAGAGCTGAACAGAAGATCTATGGAGGCAGGTGTGGCTCATGTGAACAATAAGCAGTGTGATAGAACATCCAAACAATTAACAATTCAATGAAGTACATAAAAATAGTTTTTAATGTAGTTTATTGAATTGTTAATTGCTTGTGCATGTTCTATCACCCTGTTTTTTTTTTGGATGAACCACACCTGCCATCACCAGCTTGTTTGCATATGGGGGTGCACTATGTATAAATATGGGTGTGGCTTCCACTCTTCGAACACTCAAATCTGATGAAGATCAAAGTAGAACTGAAATATAGTCATGCTTGCTCGTGAAAAATTCAGGACATTATGTCAAGATACGTTTATATTAGATATTACCTCTGTTATAAATTAAAATGTTAAAAGTGGAGGCATCACATGTTTTATAAAGTCAGCTCTTTACCTGCATTTGATGATGATGAACATGGAAAGCACTCACCTATTTCTATCCTTGCTTCACATTCTTCGATACATTTCTTTATTGATTCTTGATCTTTGAGCTGAGAAGAAGCACACCAAAGGAAGGACATTAGCCATAAAACTCCTGCTTTTTCATTTTTGTGAGGGAGTGTTCTGTTGTTCATACCTGCTGGTTCTGTCTGAACAGCGTGCAGGCCTCCTCAAGTATGTACTTCCTCTCAGTCTCTGTGTCGCCTGCAACTCCACTCTGTGCCTGCCAGCTACGGGCGATGCGAAACACTCGCATGTACAGTGACAACACTGTCCTGCGATAGGAGGCCGTCATCGGGACTCAAAAATAGCAATTACCTGCACAATAAAGTCACATGACATTACAAATCATGCTAAGGTTTTCTTTGTGTATGAAGCTCAATTCCTATTTACAAATATGTTATTCACAAGGCTTCAGTATCACATGCATTAGATAGGCCTCCAGTTTTGAAACCAATATGCACATATGATGAAAGTTTTCAGTATCTCATTACGTTTGTGGAGATTTGATTAAACACAACTTTATTTATTTAAGTATATGCATCGTTTGAGCAAAACAAACAGAAATAAATAACAATTAGTTAGCATTATTAGCTAGTAATGCCAAGAACCTCGGATATTTAGGGCACGGGAAAAGTTGCTCACTTTAATGGGTTTCTTAGTCAGCTTTGAGTGTTCCCAGCATTTAACACTAGATGTCATGAAAACCAACGAAGGACTGTGTTTGTTTTTTTTTACAAACATAGCTTGTTACATGACTGAGTGTAAGGTATTATACTATGTATGAGATTAAATGAAGTCTTAAGAACAATGCCATTAGCGCTTTTGTATCAATTATTGTTTCCCCAAACAGAAAACACATGTCAATCCTTTGGCACCACTTGTCAAAATTAAGCTAGCTATCATTGAGCTTTCTACAGCTCTAATACGACATCTGCAGTCAACGAACGGGCATTTCGTTTATTACAACACGAGCCTCGTTTACGTTAACGACTTACGTTATCGCTAACATTATGTTTTACAATCTATTAAGTATTACAAACCTTGACCTACCTGTCTGGAGGAGAGGCTAGTGCGACAGTACTCGACTTGCTACTGCAAATGAAACACATTGGTCGCATGGTGATGACGTATTCCACGAACTGGTTTCTAAAGGCTGCAAATAAAAGGAAAAAAAAAAAAACAAGCATAAGGATAATTTTAATTGAGACAGGTTTTACTAAATGAAAGTAGTATAGTCCATAATTCACTACCTACAGACACAGTGTCAGGTGAGTTTTGTGTATTTTGACATATTTCAAAAGGGTTGGTCTCTGGAAAATTTCACCGAGAATAAAAATGCACTTCAGTTATTGAGATTTTAATGCTAATTTCTGCTTCCGGGTGTACTGTAGTTTTTCCATTTATTTCCAGTATGTTTCAGCACATTGCCCTGTTAAAATATCGTATCGTTGCCGTCGCTGAGATGAAGATCAGCTGTTGGCCGCTTGTAGGCAGGCAGGGAGGAAGTGATGCAGGAAAATGCCCACAATGTAGCTACACTCAATGACTAAAAGGGGGAAGCACAAAGAAATTTGGTGCTTTAGTCCGAGATGGTCCAGTAACTCCCTCCAAAGACCGAGCGTTATACGAAATGGATCCAAGAGCACTATCCGGTCGCTAACGTGTCACATATCTCCTTTTAAACAGCAGGGTTCAATAGGATACTGATGTGGAAGTTTTTTTGTCAGCTGCCAGCTAGGTAGCTAGCAATCGGAGTTGCCGCGACGAGTTTGCCTCAGTTCTCTTCTGGTTGTATGCCGCTTACCGTGGCCAACTTACGAATTAATTTGTACTGACGTAGTACGAAGTGATGTACGTCAAATTCCTCACAGTTGAATTTCCACAAAAAGGTGAGTTTCTTTGCGGTGATAACTGGTATTTATCGGTGTCTTGTTCGAAACACCTAGCTTAGCCGACAGCTAACTTTTAGTTCCCCGAGCTGATGCTAGCTAGCTATGGCGACGTCGTCAGGGCCAGGCAGTTAGGATGTAACGTTAAATGGCCCGGTGGCGGTGATGTGGATCAATAACCGCTTCATAACATTTACCATCTGAATCTAGAGAGCGGATTTAAAATGCCAGGTGTAAACGGCGATCAAAACACTTGTCAACGTGACATTTGTGAGCGCTGCTGTGCCCGTGCTGTTAAGCTCACTTGATCCTGTTTATGCTCGCCTCTTCCCAACGAACGTAACTTGGTAAAATAACGTGAATGCTAGCTAACGTTAGTTAAGGTAGTCTGTCTAATTTAACCGAGACTGTGACTTGATTGTGATGTAAATATCACGCGTTATATCTAGTTCAACTTTGTTGTCTCACAAGTTTAGGACTAAATCTAGTTATTTTGGATAAATGAATGGTTGGATGCTTAAGTGTTTTGCTACCATAGCATGTCGAGCTTGATGCTTAAAAACATGTAACGTAAACTGTTTTCTACGTTCATTAGATGTTAGCTGGGTGACGTTAGTCTTAATGGGCCAGTGAGACCTTTGCCTCGACATGCCCAGTTCAATGGTCAGCACAGACGATTTGCTCCAATTGTGAATACATTTTCATTATTAATATTATAAGTGATCACAGAATGTAAAAGCTGGTTTTAGAAGTAGGTCGTAGTTGTGAACTTTACAACAGTGCTCATGAGTTTGAACAAATTGAGGAGAAAGCCTGTCTGAGCCATGTGAGAGGTCTCTTACTGGACACCTACTGTTATTTTTCATCCCTAGATGTGAAAGCCCCTTTTACCATCTTCTCTGCAGTTATAAGTCAGTAATTGTACAATCCCGCGACGAGGAAAACTGCTCAAATTGCATGTATATTCATAGCATGTTGACAAAAATAGTCCTGCAGGTTTTGGATTGATGCGCTATCACTTTCTGCTTATGATGACAAGATAATGTCTTTTCAGCGTTGCGGATGTCCAGGTCACAATGATGGAGCAGAATAGAAAGACACTTTGATCCGTGGTCAATGCCTTCAGAGGGTTCGTCTGTAAGTACTTTTCCTGACCAGCTACTTTTTAAAATAATTTATCAAACACTTGATCAACTCACACATTTTATGTGTGTAAATGTTATAGCAGAACACATTAAATCATGCTACTTTAAAAGTAAACCTAAATAGAGGAGAGACAATGATTTTACATATTGCATCTTTTACTCTATATCTCAGTTTATTTGCGATTCTGTCAGTGAATTAAGTTTTTACTCAAGTTATTTTACTTGCCACTCACAACCGTAGTCACCACTGTGGCAACATATAAGTTATTTTTGTGATGTCACTTTTCAGTGTGACATCATTCCCCTTATCTTTTCCATGCATGTATATGCACTTTTAAAAGCATGAAACTGTTTTACATTGCATTTTGCTTTCAGAGTTTGTTCGGCAGCAACATTGTTTACTGCCTATATTTGAGCCAGGTGAGACTCCCTCTGTCAAACAGGGATGGTACTACATACTAAATTAAAGGAGTTCTCAGCAGCAACTATTTGCTATGCAATGATATAGTGAAGTAATGTCTACCTGAGCAGAGAATGAAGTCACTCTCCTTCCCTGTGTGTTGTCATTCGAGCTTCTCCTAGCTTTGTTGTGCATGTTTTTAGTGCATTTTTGCATGTGAGCATACCCCACTGGCTAGCTCATTGCCGTAGCTCTGTACTGCTCTCATATGGCAATTACAGCTGATAACGCCGTCCCAAACCGTAATATGAAATGTGTAAGCACTGGATGTATACATATAGACTGTTGTTTTCTTTGGTCTTCACATTTTAGGATTTTTAAGTCTGGCAGTGAATCGTGGCAGATTTGGCACAGGTAGTGTATTTTCTCGACCTTCAATGTTTAATAACCCTTGTAGTTTGGTTAAGCTTCACCAAATACCTTCAGAAATGTGGATCTTGACCTTTTGATTGCTAGCAAGACTAACTCTGTGTAGAGCTGCATCTTACGACAATTAAATGTTTTAAATTGTTCTTTACCTCAGGCCTGAGGGTATGTTGAGACGTCTCGCAGGGCCAGAGAAGAGGCGTCTAGGTGGTTCGGACGGGGACTGAAGGTGAGGAGGAAAGACCGACGAGGGACCAGGGAGAAAGACATGGGTCAGTGTGTCACCAAGTGTAAGAATCCGACGTCCTCGCTCGGCAGTAAGAGTGGAGACAAGGAGAGCGGCTCCAAGTCCCACCACAAGAAAGGAGGCAACACTGGTGCTGGGGGCCACAAAGAAGAGCCCAGTGCCCCATGTAGCAAAACCACCAGCGAGCTGTCGAATGGCACCAAGGCCTTGGAGGTTACAGTGGAAACACCCGTCATCCCTGCACTGATGGGGGAATCGTGCAAGGACGAGTGTCTGGATGGAGATGGGCTGTCAGTGCTGCGCATTGAGGAGCTGTTCTGCTGCTACAAGGACGAACTGGAAGATGCCATCTTGGAGGAAGGCATGGAGACGTTTTGTAATGACTTGTGTGTGGACCCAGCTGAGTTTCGTGTGCTCGTTCTCGCCTGGAAGTTTCAAGCAGCCACCATGTGCAAGTTTACACGGTAAGGTGGTGTTTTGGGAATGAATGCATGTTGATGTCACTGGTGTCTGTTTATCAGGATGAACTAGCACTACTTCACAGTAACCACAGTTACCACAGTAAAAATAGACATTTTAATACAGATATTTCCTCAATGCTAATGACTTAATAACATAATCTCATCAGTGTCTGGCCTGATGTGATATAATCATAATTCGTCTTTATATAATCATAATAATATGTATTTATTTTTCAATCAAATAGCAAATTCTCAGTATGTCCTCATAGTAATAACTTTACCCCTGGGGGCAATTAAATTGTTACACAATTTAATTTAACACACACAGGACACACACACACAGACACACAAACATAACCCACAGAGATGCGGTTGGACCCACATTCATGCACAGACAAGCAGATGGAGAGATGTGTTAGGTGTAGTCAGGCTTCTACTGAGGAAGCTAGTTGTTTATTGCCTTGCTCAAGGGCATCTCAACAGTGCCCAGGAAGTGATCTGGCACCTTTCCAGCTATTAGTCCACCACACTCCGTACTTGGTCACTGCATCGTCAGTTAGTTGCCATTGGTGAAAAATGCAAATATGCAAATTAAAAAAAAGCAATTCCCCCTTAAAATTTTAGGTTACATTATAAGCCAATAAAGGCATTTTTGATTATTGATTACATACAGCCTGATCATATCAGTGTCTTTGTTTATTGAAACCTTTTTGCTCTTTGCGCAACAGCTACGTGATAAGTGTCTTTGGGTCTCATTTCAGTGGTATTTTACACCACACCGCTAAAGGGCCACAAAGTTCCATGCTGACACTATGTAGAAATATGTACTAATATGGAGGTATTAGCTAACAAGTTTCTGAAGTAGATTGCAGACCCAGTTCATGGTTTAAAGACAGACTATTGGTTCACCTGCCCATGCATGGTGTCCAATTGCAAGTGTGTGAGACTGTCGCCCTGATTCCTGACAAAGCAATAAATTGAACAACGCATTTTGGGTAAACGTTTCAGAAAAGCTTTAATAAATGGTGGACACTGCACTTCTGGACACAGCTCTACTAGATGCACACGGACACACACAGTTTCCCACAGTCAGGTAGTGGCCATGCAGGATGGACTCTGTTCAGCGCTCCCACTGCAGTTAGTGTCAGAGATGAATAGGACTGCCTGCTGCCTCACTTGTCGGTGCCCCCCGCACCCGCCTAAATTTGAACTCAGCACTTTTCTATCCAGAGGCTTTGGACAACACCACACTCTGGTTACCAGTATATTTCATTGTCAACCACTGCTTACTGAAGCTGTTTATATAACATTTGGCTTTGAAAGCCTGCAGTGTCTAGGGCTCAAATAACAAGAATATCTGCCTCAAGTAAAATCATATTTGTCAATTATACATTAAAAGAATGAATAGCTTTCAAAAGCATTTTTAAATGTATTCCTTAAACTCAGGGGTAAGTCCTCCTCCTTACATTGTACAGTGAAGTGCTTGTTTACCTCCTCCAATACTGTGTTTGGAAATACAAAATTAAAAAAAACATCATAAAGACAAAAAAAATATATAACAACATTATAGATAGCTAGCTACTAGTTAGCTCTGGTGCTGTTCATTTACATTTGTATAAGTATGTTCTTTGATTCTGGGCCTCATCATCCTGAGTGAAATGTTGGGTCCTCTTTACTTTGTGTCAACAGGAAGGAGTTTGTTGAAGGCTGCAAGGCCATCCAGGCAGATAGCCTCGAGGGTATCTGCTCACGGTTCCCCGTCATGCTGCTGGATGCCCGGGGAGAGGAGAACTTCAAGGACCTGTACCGTTTCACCTTCCAGTTTGGCCTGGATGCCGACGAGGGCCAACGCTCGCTGCAGCGCGAAATCGCCATCGCCCTGTGGCGCCTGGTGTTCACTCAGGACTCTCCTTCGATCCTGGAACACTGGCTGGACTTCCTGTCGGAGAACCCCTCAAGTATTCGGGGCATCTCAAGAGACACGTGGAACATGTTCCTCAACTTCACTCAGGCTATTGGGCCTGACCTGAGCAACTACAGCGAGGACGAGGCCTGGCCCAGCCTCTTTGACACCTTTGTGGAGTGGGAGTTGGAGCGCAGGAAAAAAGAGGAGGAACAGGCACAGATGGCAAAGGAGGAAGAGGGGAGGTGTACTGAGACAGAGTGTTCTCCCACCACAGATAGACTTGAAACAGAGGGAAGCCGTGGCTCACAGACTTGGGGGGGGCACTGATGAGGAATCAAGAAATATTTGTAAGGCAGGAAAGGATATGATCTACATCTGAACTGTACATCTGTGAATGAATGGATGAATATTAGTATTACCATTACAGCTCTTCATTTCTCTCTCCTTTTCTGGTGGGGTGGGATTCCTGCTTTGCAACTGTATTTTTTGTTTTTTGAAAAGGGCTCTAAGAACTGATGTTTTAAGCACTTCTATTTAAGTTATTTTACTTTTCCCTCATCCCATGTGTGTTTTTAAGTAATTGGACATGTGGTCCATTTTAGCCTCCACCTACCGACCATAACAGCAGATTTAGATCAGTAAAAGCTTGGTTTTTAAAATCAGTCAAACAGAAAGCCATAACCTTTTCCCACAATTATCACACAGACAGATAATTTTGACATGGCAACACTGTTGATATGGATTTTACAAGGAAACGGTTAATAATAAAGAAGAAGGGAATTTTTTGGCAACCTGTCCACAAATAATTTCTAACTATCAAAACGTACGAGTTGCCATAAGGGTCAAGATCAGTGAAATCACCTTAATCTAACTCCTCTTGTTAGATTGTATGCTTTTATCTTGCAGTGCAGTGAGGATGAATTGGTTGCATTGATATTGCCTTCACTGTTGGCCTGCAAATGCAAGGGCAACAGTAATGGATTACAATTCTGTCGCAAGGGCATTTTGTTTTTAAAGTTGTAATATGATTTATAATTCAACTTGATTTTAATGGTAACAGACCCACAGTGTTGAGTGTTTTTGAGTGCAACTATTGCAGCAAGCAGCTTAGCTTGTTTAAGCAGCTGGCTTTGCTTCCTTTTGACCTCGACAGTCTACCATTTTGATGTCCACCTATTTCCAAGAAGCAGTTAAGTGTGTACAACACAATGATGCTGGCTTTATCTCAGATGCCTTGTCGATCTCATTCTAGGAAGTCTAACGCAACAAATCAGCTAAATCTACAGGTCTTGGTCATTTGTCAGTAGACGATGCCCAAACCCGCATTACATTCAGGACCGTTGGATTGGGTGCCACACGAGCGTATTACTGTCAGTAGTTTAAGAATCTTTAAGTCCACCAACTTCTGTACAAAAAAAAAATGATGTGCACTTCACAAATAATGTTAACAGCTGCTGGTGATGGTTGTAATGGATTGCACAAAAACCAATGGCATGCTTAGTCGCTATACCTGCAACGCTTTGCAGCGAAATTGATGTCAATCACATTCTTTTTCTTTTCCAAACTGTTGATTGATCTTGAGTATAGCCTTCGGGTGTTTTTGGGATGAATGAGTGTTAACACGCTGGCTAATCAGGTGACTGTGGTATGGGTCCAGTGTGGAAAGAGGGTGACCATAACCTGATCTGTTTGGTTTACATCAACAATGGTTTTTATTTCACGCCCCCATGTTCTTTTTTTATATAAAATGTATTGATTTATAATAAATAAAAAACAGTGTTTAACTTTTGACTGTTGGACAATGGAAACCTGTGTGATTTAACTTAAATAATCTCCTTACACTACTGTCTTCAGTGCTCCAGAAATGTGGTTTTGTAGCACAGGGTTTTGTGTAGGCTTGTCTGTCGAAAGAGCAGCAGGCAGAGGGGGGAGGGGGCGTGTCCTACGCCAATGCGGCTCTCCCCATTGGTGGACCGCTATCCTGGTTACCAACCAACACTACTCACCCATAGTCACTGGGCACATGAGAAAACACAGGAAAAACTCCCTTATTTCAACGCTAATGGCTAACAAAGTATTGTTTTACAGGGACAGTAAGTAGTTTTCTCAAATATGTTAGAACCAGAGTAAAAGGCGTGAGAGCAAAGGCCGTTTTTTGTCATTCAGTGTTGACTAGCTACATGCTAACCCTAACTAGTGAGCCTCTGTTTGTTGTTAGCGTCAATGCTAACCGCTCGCTAACGTTGTCTCAGCCAGTAGCTAGCCCCGGGAGATAATTAGTGCGATGGACCGTTAACCTCGTAAAAAAACGTTAGCTTGTCGTGTTAAGTTATCGGACAGGAATGTGTAGCGTGTCAGCTCTTAATGCAATAAACATTCATGTAGTTATCAAACGTTAACACATCTTGTCAACTCCCCGCACGAACGGTCCGGTTAACGTAACGTCAAGCTGTTTCCAAGGAGTTTCGACGGGGAACCTTGTTGTGCTCAGATTGGCCACGTTTGGCTGGGGAACAGCGGGTAATACGCGTTCTGCTGAGTCTGTCCATCGGGTGGGGCGACATTTTAAACGAACTGCATTCAAGATGATATAGCTTTCATGTCACAAGTAACCTTGGGGGTCCTCGTATTGTGTTTCCTCTGCAGCGGCAACCAAACAATACAGATTTCAGTGAGAGCTTTTTGTTGTTGTTGGGGAGAATCATCGGCCCTCTCTCTACAATATGGGATAGGACTATGTGAACAGCATCATCTGCCGCCACGCGATGGATAACGAGGTAAGCAAAGATGATTGTATGTAACCGATCTGTCAGCTTCAAGTTCACGTCATCTGTCATTTTTACTCGACAGGAGACACACTATTGTGATTTTATGGTTTTCAGGTTATTTATCGCAACATTGCATGTGATATTTTACAGCAGTACTCTCTGTTTCTCTATTCCCTGTCACTAACAAGTGCTCTCTATTCTTCCTTCAATTTCCTTTGCTCCTCCTCTGCTCCCGACATTGACAGATGCTGTAGCCTAGTTGACTTGTAGAAAGTAAAGTAAGGGCTTTGTGGTTTATTTTTGCTTGTTTTGCATGTTAAAAATGGACTTGCATGAGCTGTAGGTGACTGTCTTATGCAGACCACTGATGCTCCTTCCGAGACACGGATTTGTCTCATTTTACCACCGGCAGAGGGTCAAGGCCAACATTTTTAGGACTGTAGCAGGCAGACATTGTTGTTTTAATGAGGGTGATCATATTTGTATTCAGTCCAGCAATGTCTGAATATAGTAAGGAGGATGTTAATGTATCTTTTTTACAATAACAATCTTGTCAAGCATGGCTTTTAAATAATGTTCACACATAATAGATTTGTGATACGTGTCATAGTGTGTTTGAATGGGCTACGCTTTATGGATTATGCAAGGACACATTATTGCAAGATGTAATTAGCTCTTGTTCCAGTCACCGTGTCCTCCCACTAATGAGAACAGGATCGCACCACCTTTTTAAGTAGAACATGGATTTGACATGGCATGGATTCATTGGGGCTACAATGGAATGTATTCATGGAAGTGTTGGAGATACTCCATAGGGATCTTGGCCCATGCTGAGTCAGTAGTTTCCCTCAGTGGGCATATTTTCCAGCAGTGCCGTTTACTGTTCACCGCCTTATCTCAAAATGAAAAGTCTGCATGCCTTGAGAGATAACTAAAAATTATAATAATCCTAAACGTCATCATCATCTGAGTGTGACACACAAAAATTATATCTTGTTCAGCCAGAGCTAAAATCATGAGACAAATTTGTATCACTCAGCAGAAAAATACTAGACTGTTCACAGATGGATGCACATGGACTCCAACAATGTTGAGGTTTGCAACAGTGTTAAAAAAATACGTTAACATCTTGCATGTGCTGTATTTATACTTTATTTACTGCTTGCTTAAATCTGTGATGTGCATATTACAGTGGCTATTGATTGTGGCCCATATGTGAGTACTTGTGCAACAGTGAAGTATATTATGAATGTGATCCGTTTTCCTCAAATAGCTGATGTAGGCTATTCTGACGGTGCTTTGTGTGTGTGTACTCATGCTGGTGTTCTTTAAGGAGAGTAAGACGTGCCAAGGAGAGAAGCTAGCCTCTGCTGTGGATGACACTCTGGATGAATATTTAATCGGCCTCCAGCAAAAAAACAGGTGAAGTGTGAGCACAGACTGCTGGGGAGAGACAGATTAGATTTCATACACAACTCCTCCATGACATTCAGTGCAGCCTAATAGGAGCACTGATTGGTTCCCTGCTTTGAGATCAAGTAATTAGTGTGTGAAATGTGGGAGAGCAGAGGTGAGATTAGCTTCAAATGTGTGGTGTTCTTGTGTGCGTCCCATGTGATACACTGTTTGCCAGATTTTCACTCGTGATTGTCGAGGTCGTCACCCATTTTCTTTGCTCCTCAGGATCCTCAAGCGCCTTAAAGTCAAAGACTCCAGGGAGATTGAGTTGGAACAACTAGAGCAAGGTTTTTCCATTTATCTTAACGGAGCCAATGCTGAAGCCAATAGGAAGCAGCCAAACCACAAGTCCTCACCTGCTTGGAGGTCTGCACGTACAGCAGGTATGCTGATGCTGGACCATAATAATCCTTCATTCCCTCACAACAAAGTATTATATTAGACCTCATCGTTTCTCTATCTCTATTGTGCATGGGGAATATTGTTCTTCAGCATTTAATCATCATTACGCTGTAATGGAAGGCAACCACCTCATAATCACATTACTCATATTTTGTTGCTTCTATCATCTCCAGACCATACGGAACATGAGCTAATTGCCACCACTCCTCAGCTTGTAGTTTGCATGGTATGATCTCATGACCAGTTCCAGTGAATAAATTATAGTGACAGTTGTAGCTGGCAGCCGTTTTTTTTGTTCTTCCTCTATGTGCCGTGTGAACCATCTGTGTATGTAACTGCGTGTTCCTTCTCCTCTGAGGCAATAGTCTGCTGCAAGCTGCTCATGTTCCTTTCTGTGCCGCTACTCATCGGCAGATGTCTGTCGAAGTGCCCACCAGTTAACTGAAGACAGCGTTAATCTGGAGCAGACCGACAGGAAGAGGAGCCACACTGCCCCAGGAAAGGTCCAGAGGAAAGAATGGGTGCCGGTAGAGGCTTACATTTCTTCATATATTTAATCTTAAAATATTTTCCAATGAAAGCACACATATTGAATATTTCTTATCTCTTCTTTTGTCATGTATTCAGGATTCTGTCAGAATTCGAACCGAGGAAGGACCAAGATTGCAGCTCTGTCCAGAAAAGCGCTACTCTGATGATTTTGAGCCCTATGAAAGTGTAGACATGGAGGTAGTGTGAAGACGTAACAACTCCTGCTAAGCCTGTGTGTGTGGGTGTTTTCTAGGGGAGGGGCTATGTGTCGGATGCAGCTGTCTGCACTACTTAGCATCTCTCCATCTCTGCCATTTCCCCTTTATCCAATCACCTTGTTTCATACAGAGCTCCAGTCCGCGCTTGCCTCGTAGTCCCTGCTCCCCAAGAGACACCTGCAAGGTGTCCCACTCTCCCAGCTGCAGGCATGAAAGCCAAGGAGGCCAAGCAAATCAGGAGCACAATGAGAAGGTTCTTCTCAACCTTGAGGAAGTGAAGGTGAGCAGAAGGAGAAATATCTTAATTGTTGTATTTAATCTTGTCAAAGTGGCATTAGATGTGAATCATCTTAATTTGTGTCATGCTCCTGGCTGTTCATTTATGACGGATGCTTAAAATGTCAGCATGCACGTGTGCACGTTTCTGAGTTCTTACACTGATGACTGTGTGCACGGATGCATGCATAAACGCTGACCTTTTGTAAACTAGGTTCTGCGTCGGAGCCTGGAGGTTAGCATGCGGCGAAGCAACCGCGGCTCAGCGGGGGAGGAGTCGGATGAGGAGTGGGTGGAGGAGCACATCGAGAGGGAGGAGAGTACTGAGAGTCTGGATGAACTGGGGCTGCCTCTCTCATCCTCCAAGTCCTCCTCCAACCCTCGGCCCAGTGGCTCCCACAGCCATTTCGACTCAGCAAACCTCATTGTCCTGGACTTTGGACCTTCAACTAAAGGTAGGCATCAGCATCAACTTTCATATGTAAATTTGTTATTGATTTTTAGGGTTGGTCGCCTGTCATTGCATCCATCCCCCCCTCATTTGCTTCATCAGCACATGGTCCAATACCTACAACTTCCCAATATTACAAAGTGTTATAATTATATAATATGAACATTTCTCAATTCTTCCAGGTCGTAAGATTGAACGCTCTCTGTCTGCAAAAAGGAAAGAGAATGCGGACACCTTTATACCTACCAAGCCTATGTTGGTGAAGAGCAAAACATTAGATAGGCCACCTTCCAAAGAGAGCTGGGATGGTCAGAGTATGTCTTTTAACATTTTAAATCCTTTCATGGTCAATAAGCTCTTAAATTGAATGTTTACAGTTAAATTTTTTTTTAATGTGTCTAATTTTGGAATAAAACTCTGCATACAGGCACTTTTTAAAAAATGTTTCTGTAGATAGATCTGTTAGATATCATGGTGCGTGATTGTTGTTTAAAAGATGTGTGCTTCTTGTTTAAGGGCTAAGGAGTCGGGTGGAGAGGCCCCTGTCAGCAGCCAGAAAGGCCTCTGTTGAGGAGCGAGACCCAGAGGAGATGGCATGCAGGGTGCGCCAGGCCATCCAGAGAGAAAACGACCCTGTGCTGAGTCCTGACCTCTTTAGCCATAACATGGTCTGTCTGCCCCACACCTTTACTCACTTTAGAAAACGACTTATTAAAACCCATTTCCTTTACTCATAACAGTTGTTTCTATGCTGATCCACAGTACATGCACTGACATTTCTTTTCACTGCCCACCCAAAACCGAGAAATCTTGATACAGTGATAGTGTCATGGATTTGCCCCTAAAGTTATGTATCTCTGACTCTTCCTTTTTCTTCCTCCTCATCCAGGGCAAGGGACACCAGATGATGAATGGCTTAGTGCACCTCAACAGCCAGGACAAGGAAGACAACAGTGTCAATGTGGCCATGCAGAGAATCACACTTATGGGCTCCGGGTATGTTGACATCTTCTGGCACCTCGAGACACAGATACTGAATATATGTCCTGGCTTACATTTTACTTGTGACAATCCTGTACATCCTTTAGTGTCAAAACAGACATATTACTGTTTTATAGAAACAAATACAATCAGAAATGTGCGGCTGTCCTCGATTGAATAGATTCATAGTCGGCTAACAGTCATATGATTTTAATCAACTAAAGAAATCTTAGTCAACTAAGACCAAAACAATCGATTAGTTGAGTAATGGACCAAGAGAGGGCAGCGCAACCTGCATTTATGGTGTGTGCACCCTCTGACCTTTAAGCATTGTTTATCAGTGCAGCCATAACGGTGCTCAGCCATTCCTCACCATTAATGTGAAGGCCAAACACCATAGACAAAGCAGCGGAACTGAGGATGA
Organism: Chelidonichthys spinosus; assembly: GCA_029853015.1. NCBI lineage: Eukaryota > Metazoa > Chordata > Actinopteri > Perciformes > Triglidae > Chelidonichthys > Chelidonichthys spinosus. Next base: position 7,888,390 of record CM056842.1, read on the forward strand.
CATCTTTTTGTTCAGGCAACAACAGAAACTGCTGAAAGCCTTGGAAAAACTTGAAGTAGGACCCAGCTACAACATTTCTCAGAGTGTCAAATCAGACTATAGCAAGCAGCCGGTGAGTCGGTAACGATGTCTCGCCTAATTAATCATTTGAATACTGCTGTGTGTGATAGAGACGCAAGTGTACAGCGGTACTTGAAGGTTTTGTATTTTCATTGCAGAGGCGCCTGTCCTCAGCAGAGGTCACCCCTGCATTGTATGTTACCATGGAGATCCTGTCAAACTGGGGGAACGCGTTGCAGGTTGGGCTGACTGAGTTGCAGTTCTTCTGCCTCAGAAACAAGAAGCTGTACGTGTCCCCTCACGACCTAGACATCAGGAATGCCGACTACCCCGGGAATCTGGGGGCACTCGTCAACGGAAAGGTGAAGGTGAGCATCTGCTCATTTTTCATCATCATCATCACATTAGCAAATTAAGTTAATCAGCCCCTTTGACATTATTCACAGACATTTTGACATTAATTATGGCTCTGTTACATTTTTAATTCTTAGAAGGCCATGATGATAAACAATCATGCACAACAACATGACTCTGAAGCTTGAACATCTAAATAAGATCATAATTTTATACCTGTCTGTTTTGTAAAATGACGATTAGATACAAGTTTACGGTTGCTTGAATGAATCTCACTATTTATATGGACATTGCATTTGGTTTTGTCGATTATCTTGGGTTCACAGACCACCAAAGAGCGTCACATGTGGACGTGTCCGTTCCACCCCCCCATCCAGCTCTACTTCATCATCAGGAACACAGAGCGCTCCCCAGACTTCAGAATATCTCGCATCAAAATCTGGAACTACAACAGAAGCCTCAATGTATGAGCTCTTTTTTATGTGTAATAGTTTGTAAGAAGTTTTTAGATTTGACATTGTTTAAATAGAATTTGATCTTTTGATTCATCTCTCTCTTGAGTTAAGAGATTATTCATTCTGTTGTCTGTAGACCTAGAGCGCATAAATCCAACATGTTTGTGTGTTGTCACAGTAATACAGGCAAATGTGTTGACATGGTTCTGTCGGGGGAGTGTTTCTCTTTAAGCACTGGCTAGCTTAGCTGCCAGTCAGGCAGTCCAAATGTGGAACAGTAGGAGATTAGACCCAGAGGATTAGTGTTAGGGGAAACGTGGGCTTCTGCTTCTCAACCTCACTGCTGCTTGTAGAGGGGTACAAAGACCCCGTCCTATCTCTTTGTATGTTACTGCTATCTATTTTACTTGATGTCTTGAACTTGGCAGGTAAGGTGGGGAATCAGTTCTAGGTTTTCCTGAGTTATAGTACTTTACTGTCTAGAGGATTGAGCTGATTTGAGTTGGGCTTTAGCCATATCTGCATGGCAGCCATGACTTTGTATCTGTGAGAGTGCTTATTACTGCTTGAACAGCTCTTACTCTGCATGTGAGGCAAATTAATCAATTGTGAATGTATGACATTTCCGAAGTGCTTGTACTTGTGGGGATTATATGCTTTTGGGTTTGCAGTTACAATCATAATTTACTCAAAATATTACATAATTGGAATTTTCCCATGACCATTTAGCTGTTATATTATTTAACTCCAAACCCTTTGTTTTGGTAAAATGTATACATTTTTTTTGTAGACGTCAGAAATCAGATGTTGAATCTGTATATTCAGGTAAATAAAAGTTCTGTTTGTCTTTTAGGATCTTGACATTGGTGCACGGCATATAAAGCTGTACCTTAACAGCACACTGGTGTTTGAAGGAGAACTGGAGAAGGGCTGCGGCAACCAGGTCTTTGACTATAGCACCACAGTTGACCTCCAGGATTTCCAGGTTTCAGACTCCTTGTTTTCCAGCCCTGTGTCTTCAGCACACAATCTACGGGGGGTCAGCCCCCAGCGCCATGAGGACGGGAAGGGTAGGGAGGGCAGCAGCACCCAGCACCACCACAGTTGGAATCCACAGCCATCAGACACAGGCCAGGCTATGATAGACATGCAGGAGAAACATACACTGCTACCACCCATCACTCCTTCACCGTTGGGGGCTTCATCCTCTGCTCGTCACTCCTCCACACAAATGAACTCTTTTGACCTGTCTGCCTTAGAGGAGCCCCTCTCTCTCAGGCAACAGTTGGAGCAGCCCGCCCCTATGGAGCAGACGGTCACTACTCAGCCGTCATCCTCAAGGGTGGCACCCCAGTGGCTGCAGCCCCTGAACAGAGGAGCTCCAGAGGGAAGTGAGGCCAGTAGGGAGAGGCCTCGATGGCTGGTGCCTCAGCACTCTGCAGAGCCTAAATCTTCCTCGGTCTCATCCTCGTCAATGCTCCCGGAGCTGCCGTGTAACCCCGGCCGAGTGTGCAGGGGGACGGAGAGAACTGTAAACGGGGGTCAGTGGAAGGCTGACTCTTTAGACCTGCACTGCGACCTGCTGGAGGAGCTCGCAGAGCAAAAGCCAGACAGACCCATCAGCGGACGCAGGAGCTCTTTTCGCAACACGCCAGTGACCGCCAGGCAGACAGAAGAGCAGCAACTCAGAGCCACGGCACTGTCGAGCACAGGTAGGCATGTTTAACGTTATACCTAAACTGAAAGGGACACCTTTATATGTAATGATTTCCCCTTTGTGTTTTATTTTGTGTATTCAACCAATCAGACTACTCTCAATTTTTCACAACTCTGCATTCAATGTAATGATCTCTTAAAATGAAAACACATATATTAAAAACTATGAGTAACTCACCCAAATAACCACATATATTAAAAACTATGAGTAACTCACCCAAATAACCACATATATTAAAAACTATGAGTAACTCACCCAAATAACCACATATATTAAAAACTATGAGTAATTCACCCAAATAACCACATATATTAAAAACTATGAGTAACTCACCCAAATAACCACATATATTAAAAACTATGAGTAACTCACCCAAATAACCATTAGTTAGTTTTTGATTTACTGTTTATTTAAGGGGAACTTCCTGGGTCATGTGGCTTTATGCATCTCATAAATGGCTCCCTATTTGATGTGCTCCCATCTAAAATTATTTTAGATATTAATTTGTTGGTTTTGAGGCAATCACAATCATGTGTTTATGGAGTCCCGGTGCAGCACTATGTGATGCCCTTCATTGTACTGGTCGAGAAATGAAAGTGGTACTACTCATATAGTTTAGTTTCCTAGAGGACTACACATTGCTGAGCAGCAGTAGGGGAAAAAATGTCCTCCAGGAGATGGAACCTCAATCAGCAGCAACTCAATCCAACTAGCACAAACCCCAGCAGGCGATGGATCATGGGTCTAACCTGTGTAACTGGAGCAACAGAAAGTTGGCTGATCTGGCGGGACAGACCCCTGTTGCTGGGATTGGCACTGACTGAATTCAGGTTGACTGCTTACTGCCGACAAATGTCTCTTTGAATTTAAATAGTATTGTGGAAAAGGGCAGATTTTTGTGTTAAAAAGATGTACCTCACAGTTATCTTTCTCTTGCCTTCACATTTTAAATGGGAACTGTTAATAGTCTTATTTGACAGAAAGGCTCATTTATTAAATGTATAACTAGAGTTGATAAGATATCTAGCATGTATGGCATATTTGATGATAAATATAAAAGCAGTTTACAGTCACATTGATGTTCTTATTTTTTGTGGCTTGTAAGTTAAGATGGCTAATCTGAGTGTATTTTCCAGAGGAGCCGATGTCACTTGTGAACACTAGCAGGAGGCAGTGCACCTCTCTGGCCCAGCTGCACAGCCAACAGGATGACACCCTCATGGAGTCCTGGGACTCTCTCACTAAATTCAACAAATGCCAACGTGGACGCATCTCCAACATGGGCTTCGAGGGTGACATCTTTGATGAGTTCCTCCAGCGCCAGGGTCGTAGTCCACCCACAGTCCCAGTCAGCTCCTCTACAGCACCCAGGAGCCCACACTCCTCCATCACCACTCAGGGGGGACTGTGTGAAGGTCTTGAGGATGATCCAGCCGCAGAGCGGGAGGACGAGTTTGAGATCCCTGTGCTCCCGCTGGGCCAAAGGCTGGTCATCAGCATTCTGTCAACCTGGGGCGATCGTCACTATGTGGGCCTCAACGGCCTGGAGGTGTTCAGTTCCAGTGGAGAACCCCTACGACCTGCTTACATCCGTGCTGACCCTCCAGACATCAACATTCTCCCCGCGTACGGCAAAGATCCACGCGTGGTCACTAACCTGATCGATGGCGTCAATCGCACCCAGGATGACATGCATCTGTGGCTGGCACCGTTCACCCCTGGTCGTAGCCACACCGTCTTCCTGGACTTTGGAGCTCCCTCCCAGGTGGCCATGATCCGTGTGTGGAACTACAACAAGTCCCGCATTCACTCCTTCCGAGGGGTGAAGGAGGTGGAAATGCTGTTGGATGGAAGGTGCATTTTCAGGGGCGAGATCGCCAAGGCCTCCGGGACCCTGTCTGGAGGTAGCAGAGCTGAACAGCCTCATACATTTTTAATGCTCCTTTGTGTGTATTCATCAACTTTTACCTCATCATGCTCTCACTCCAGAGTTGGATCAATTTGGCGACACTATCCTGTTCACCACCGACGATGAGATCCTGGAGGCGATGTCTCGTTATGATGAAACCTTCCTCAGTGCAGCTGAGGGTCCCGAGGGCCTGGTAGCCGAGGAGGAACTGCAGAGACCACGCACCGCTGACGGAGAGGGAGAAGAGAGACCCTTCACACAGGCCGGCTTCCGAGAAGAAGACCTCAAAGTAAGTACACGCTTGTAAATGTAGGCACCTTATTCTCAACTGTAATAACTAAACAAAGACGTGGAACATTTAAACCATCTGTTCAGCCAAATCAAATGAGAGTTCCTTGTGGAGGAAGCTATAGTATCTAGAATCCACATTGCTAAGGAAGGACTACACAATCAAGAGTAACTTAGCCATCACACCATCAACTGTCCAATGTGACCTGATTATGGTTTTGATGTGTTCTCAGTTGAAACTCCACCTCAACCCCACTGTGAGTCAGTGTGAGGAGAACATGGAGCATATCCCTGGCATGTACACTGGAAAGTGTGAGTAGATCATCAGCATCCTGTCCTCACGTCATCGGTTCTGTGTTTGTTGTTTGGATTCTTTAATAGCTGTCCACCTCTACCCCAGGCCTTAGACTAGAGCTGGTGTTGACTTGGGGGGACTCCCACTACCTGGGCCTGACGGGATTGGAGGTAGTGGGGAAGGACGGAGAGAGTTTCCCTTTAGACCTCAGCATGATGGCTGCCTCACCCGCGGACCTCAATGACCTGCCTGAGTATGAATATGACCAGCGCACGCTTGATAAGTACGTCTGACGCGCTGAGAATATAAACATGCATGTACACAACAGTAGATGCAGTAGAATAACTTTAATGAGGCTTAACTTTTTGAGAATGATACTTCGTCACTCTACTTTCTGCATATATATTTCTAACTTGTGTATCCCCAACATTTCTCTGAAGAAAAACCTAGAATCTCAGATCAGATCATTGTTACGTCAGTGGCTGTTTTCATTGTCCAGGCTAATCGATGGCCATAACATTACCACTGATGACCTGCACATGTGGCTGATCCCTTTCTCCTATGGAGAGCCGCACACCTTGAACATAACGTTCAACAAGGCCCAGACTATCGCAGGACTCCGTATCTGGAACTACAACAAGTCCCCTGAGGACTCTTACAGAGGGGTGAGACTATTTTCTGCTCAAACAGTATTTGCTATGAAGGAGTTGTTACACAACGCCAATCCAATACATCAAATTATAATATTTTAATAAACCTCAATACAAGTGTAATGTTTTAGATGGCATGGATTAGTTATTAGTTTATGTAGGTATAATGTTTCTGTGCATGAGACAATAAGAAACGCATTAAACATACACATCTTTGGTCCAGGTGAAGGTGATCCATGTGTTCATGGATGATGTTGCCATCTCCCCAATGGAGGGGTTCCTGATCAGGAAAGGTCCGGGCAACTGTCACTTTGACTTTGCCCAGGAGCTCCTCTTTGTAGATTTCCTCCAGACGCCCACCGACCACAAGAGTACAGAGGTCTACCACACGTAGGAGCCATACATCTCATTTGAATGTACTGTTATCTCATGTTTGAATACTGCATTTCCTAATTCATCATGTTGTGGTCCCTGATTCAGAGGAAGCTCTAAGAAACAAGAACAGGCCAGCATGGATTATGAAGCTCCCATCATGCCTTGTGGATGTATCCTGACATGCTGTGGACTCTTGTGTTTATTGTGTGCATTGTTCAAACTGCTTGCAAATAAGACGGTCAGGATGTTCAGGCAGTCAATCTGCATTAAGGCTGAAATTTTTTTTTTTCCATTATCAAAGAAAACTGTTTTTAGTTAATGAATTAATTGTTTGGTCTGTAAAAATGTTCAAATTAGTAACAGATGTGGTTGATACATTATTACAGTATATATGTTTTTGTTACAATTACAGCTCAGTAGTACTTTAGTTATAATTTTTCCATTATGCCGTTATTGGGGTAGCCACCCTGAATATTCTGCACCTCCTGTGTGCCTTCATCAATCTGGAGGATCTGGACTGATGTTTGTTTCATGTTGTATATTTCTTGACCTTCACCCGTCAGTCATCTTTCAGCTGCAGCTGTTAACGACTTGGGGAGACCCGTACTACATCGGCCTCAACGGCCTTGAATTTTATGACCAGAACCACGAGAAGATCCGTCTCAGTGACAACAGTATCCTTTCTTATGAGTTTAAAGTGACCTTCATCTATCTATCTATCTATCTTCACAAACCAAATCTGTCTTCACTGTCTAGAATAAATCCATATCATCTTTCACCTTTAATCCAAAACGTTGAGGTAGCCTTACATTCAATTGGATTTTTTTCACAGCAGTCATGTTGGTGTGTTGTTGGAAAAGGCACAGGTGAAAGCAATATTTTTAACGCAGGCTGCACGCCATTTAGTCAAGCCTCATCCATGCTCCTGTGTTGTGCATACTGGCTCACTGTTATGTCTTACTGGCACACTCAATGGAGTCATCGCTAAGATCAGTAGTTCCACTTCTGCTTTTCCACTCGTGATAACTGGAAATGTCATTGTAATCTTGGATTGGCAAAGATAATTACAACACAATTATCATCATATATGTATGAGAGATATATGAAGAGGAGACCTTGAGGAAGGAGACACATTAAAGGATTCAAAGAGAGGATGCAGACAGTACATCAGTATTAATGGAGTATACATTTGTGTCTGTTCCTCAACATTATGTCCACCAGACATCGCTGCTTTCCCAGACAGTGTGAACGTACTGGACAGTGTGAGCGGCGATGTGAGGACCCCAGATAAATTAATAGACGGAGTCAACAGTACTCACGACGGGAGATATATGTGGTTAGCCCCGGTGCTCCCTGGACTGGTGAGGAATTAAAAGAGAGCGGGTTCACTCAGGAGACTTTTCCTTTGCATCTTTCTAAGTGTATTGATTGTCTTCACCCAGGTGAACCGCGTGTACGTCATCTTCGATCAGCCCGTGACGGTGTCCATGATTAAATTATGGAACTACTCAAAGACGACACATAGGGGAGTAAAGGAATTCGGGGTAAGTCCCTCTTTTCTGCTGTGAGCTGGACAATGACTTCATTTTAGGTTTGGGCCTAAATCGTCAATCTGAATGTCTTTCTGTGTGTACAGCTGCTGGTGGACGACCTCCTGGTGTATAATGGCATCTTGGACAGTGTAAGCCATGTGGCACGAGGCATTTTGCCCACCTGTGATCCAGTGGTGCCGTACCACACCATCCTGTTCACAGACAATGCCTATATTGCACACCGTGAGAGGAACACTGTCATCAGGTACCCTGAAATTTGACTTCTAACAACATGGTCAAGCATGTACCAAAATAAGCTTTTTCCTAGCAGTTTTTATCCAGCAAATTATTTGTAAAGTTCAGCACCATCATATATACAGGTGACTGATTACTCCTTAATTACTGTGTATTTAATTTGAAACCATTTGATATAGAATTGAAAGTCTAAAACAGAGAAACTGATGGATTGTTTAACACAGTTAGATTCAACCCCGCTGTCCCGAGTGGTAAGTTGTTTTGAACAGAGATCTGCTCTTCTCCACCTCAGCCCCCGTGGCAGCAGACACCACCATCAGTAAGTAACACAGCCTGTGAAAGCCCCGTGTCAGCACCTCCCTGTGGTCAATCCCTGTAATGAAGATTCCTCCAGTGCCCTCAATTGTCCCCCACCAGCCATCCCACACCCTCCGTGCCACGCGCTTCACTTGTGATGCCCCCGTCCTCTCTCTCTCCCTTGTGAACTCTCTAGCTCCATCTCTGGTCTCAAGGCCTGGACCTCCTGGCTTCAAGCTTTGTTATCAGTCAGCCCTCCATCGTGTGTCGTTCCAGTGAAGCGTAGGTGTGACAGATTTGCTCAACCGTATGCCGTGTCTCCGTTTTCTTGCTGTCTTGCAGTAATTATGTGGAGGACCAGGATGTGAAGATGACCAATGAGAATCAGATAGTCCATCACAACAAGAAGAAGCAGACGGCAGATCCAGGTGAGTCAGGGAAACATCTGGACTTGATCAGTTGGAACATGTCGATCATTCATCAGTAAAATAACTGTTTTATTTGAATGTACTAATTCTAAGATAAAAGCCTGTTTGTTCTGCCTCAACGCAGCTCTTCGGCCTAAAACCTGCATGACTGATGGTGGGAAACATGGGAAGAGAAGATACTGACTGAAAGTGGGGAACTATTCTGACTGGTTGAGCCCACTTTTTGGTGGAAAACTTTCCTTACACTAAGATCCAACGCAGCCAGGCGAGAAGGCGGCTTGACGGCGACTCACATGGTCCACACTGAAGAGAACAGAACCTGCATAGATAACAGTGGGTTTGCACACACAAACACACAGGATTCCACTTTATGGTTGGATCACCACCCTTTCCCCACTCAGACACGTTATCCTGGATCACGTGATCCCTCCCACAGTGCCAGGATCAACCTGCAAGGCTGCATTTTATCAGCCTTATGATTGTGCCTAGTAAACATTATATCTGTGGCTGCTACTTGTGACTTTTGTGCTGCATATTTAAATGCTGCTTGTGGTTTGTAAATACTTCAAAAACAGAAAAAAAAGCCACACAAATACACTCTCACATCAGGCCAATGATCCAGTTATTAGCGACTTGTATCCACTGATGAGCTTGATGGGTTTGAGAACTGACTAACACTCCCACCAGTACACCAACCAATCATAATGCTATGCAGACACTCATTTTTATCTATTAATGATTTATATATCTGTTGGCTAATATATTCAAAGCCCATTGGTTTTACTTGGTGAAGTGCTTTTTGAGAGATTTATATCAAAGGCTAAAGTGGTTACACTTGTAGTTGAAAAAAGTACAGTGGTCCGATTTTTGTACATTTCAACTTGAAGCCGTACAAAGCTTCAGACGCCACACTTGAATCTTCGATATATATATTTGGCTTCTCAAAATTAGGTCAATATATTTTTTCTGCTTAGCATCAGGTAGAAAAAAAATAACTTGTTTGCAATCCAAGTGACCTTTAATCGAAGTTGCTATAAAAGTTAGATTTAATGGAGGCAAACGTTTCATGAGCCAGTAAAGCTGTTTTAGTCATTTGGTTGGAAATAGAAGAAAAAATCCACATTTTCCAGTTTAGATTTTAGTAGATTCAGTAACAAGCAACTTCTAATATGCAAATACTATATCCTTACCTCAAATTGAGAAGAATGATCTTTAAGAAAGGATTTATCTGATCCTACCTTCACTATAATACTTGATTGTTGGTGTTGTACTATTCATTCATTCAATATTTACCGTACTAACTTGTTGCATGGGAAATTAGCTGTGATCACCTTTAATAGTTGGATATATTTGTTGACTGCTTCATTGAGCCCCAATATGTCATACCAGTTACTCATGATGTATATGAAATGCACATTTACGTATTTAATTTCAGCAACAAAAGTCATTATTACTCTGTATCTCAGTCTAGCTATTATTGTATGTGTGACATTAGTGTTTTTCAAATATTTAATTATTTTTCTAATATTGATTAATTATGTATATTTGATGTAGTTTTATTTGAAATAATAAAAATAATAGATCAGTTTTCTGTAAAAGATCATGTCCTGACCCCACACTCTTCTGAAATAAGCCACTGTAAAGAGGAAAAAATGGATAAATATATATTAGAGATCCTTTAATGCAGAATCGACTGTACATTTCATGGTATTTGTAAGGAATGACTATTTGTTCACACAGCAGAGCATCAGTAGTGGAAAGATGGTGATGGAGCCACATAGCCTCCCATCACTTATACAAACATTTCGCTGAAAATATCACATCTTTGCAGACTGACGTCTTTGGATATGGCAGTCTTAGATCTTTCCTGGAAAGATCCCCTCTTCTCTCTGGTCATCCCATTTCTGCACCTAAAGGGACACAATTCCAAAGGGAAACTCAAAACTTTGTTTTTCATTGTCAGTGATGCTGATGCTTATCCATCAGCTGCCACAGGCATGAAGGTTTCAGCCCATTGAGAGATGTGCGTCAACCGTTTTCTTCCCAATTTCAGTCGCAAGCAACTTTTAAATTGTCAAAGGGAAGTCAGTTTGGGGTGACGCCATCTGATCTTCAACCGTCAGTCTTTATTCTTAGTTTTTGGCTCAAAAGGTAACTCAAAATAGGCTCGACTGTACTTTGATTGAACTGAGAATTATTTAACGGGGCAGTGAACGATTTCCAATTTTGGAGTGAAACGTTTCCATGTTGTTTTGATTCTCAGGACTGAGCAGACTCACAGGAATGCAAGGAACGATAAAGTTGTTTGACCCCTGCTAAACAAACTCAGCCCACATAGGGGAGAGTATGTACGCCATATAGTCTGCCACTGCTGTTCCACTTGCCTGTGTCTGTTTCTCTCACAGGAAAAGCAAAGCTGATGTGAAAAAGAAATGCATTTACCCAGGCCATGGGGCAGAGTGATTTGTAGACCCTCTTATACCAGTCACAGGGGGCGTTGTCCACTCCTTTAGCATCCAGAGCTTTCTGGCAGCGGTGATAGTCTATTATTAGAGAAAAAACAACAATGAATATTAAAAAAAAACACCATGCTCTTGGTCCAGGATTCAAGGGGAGGTCAGAGGTCAACATGTCTAAAGACCTTAGCTGTAATATGGTTTGAGAATGGCATGTTTTAGCTGACATAAGTATTCAGTACATCATTAATCAAAGGGATAATCATCTTTTTTTTATCGCATGTGAATTATATCTAGATGTCACGGCGTGTCTTCGTGGTTTTAATAAGTGACCTGCTTTGACCTTGGCATGCAGTCTTACCTAAGTAGTTGGACCAGCAGTTCCTGGTCTGGTTCGAGTTGGGGAATCTGGCATCGAAGGGAGCAGTGCGATATTTCTCAAGTTTGGCCTGAATGTCCTCAGCCATTTTCACTCCTGTCAAGGTAATATCATCAATGGATATTGTTGCATGGAAAAGAGGGGGGGAAATCGTTTTGTCACCAAGCAAAAGCTATTTCCACATGAAGACCCGTTATGTGTCAAACAGAGACAGACCGACATAAACGCACTATGCTGTAGACAGGTTGTCTACGTGGGCTGGCCTACTTATAACAGCTCTGCAGGTGCTTCAGGCTCAGCGGAAGATTATTTTGGCAGATTTCGGGGTGCTGCATGCGGCTCCTTTGGGATGTTTCTAAAAATGTAGTTTCGCATCAAAACGCGCAGAACACATCTAATCTATATAGCTAAATTATATACGCGGACAAATACGCGTCGATATTGGCAAACAGCTTATCAATAACTGCGTTCACTCGGCATTTCCTCCTTACATGACACAGTTTCTGTTTCTTTTTCATACAAACAAGTAACAATCATTTGATTTCAACTGCTATTGCGAGGAAAAATACCGCCCACTTGTGATAATGGATTAAATCATCTACATGTAATAATGTTATATTCAGACGCGACGGCGGGGCATTTTGGGCAACTATTTCCTCTTTATAAATAATGTATAATTTATTAATACATTTGTGTCTCAAGTGATGTCCTAATAATAACCTATGTTTTAAGAAAAATAATAATAAGAAGAAAAGACGTTACCTTCTGTAGCAGTTGCAGGCACGAGCTCAAAGTGACTTTTATACCGGGCGGTGAAAGTGCGCTTCTGACGCGCGTGCACGCTCCGAGGATGTTGCAGCCGTGCGGTCCCATCGCGGAAGTATGGCGGACGCAGGTCACATTGAACCGGCAGGCTCGCATACCTAAAGAGGTCCGCTTTCAGCGATGTGACAGTCAGTCTGGAGGATGAGCTCAGTGAGACACCACACAGGAGCAGCGTGCTGTTTCATTTTATTAATAGTGTGTCATTTCATGCTAGTCACGTGCTGCAGACTTTATTTTCCTCAAAGCGGAAGTCTTCTGTGTTCAGTGCAGCTTTCCGTTAATCATTGATGTCGTGTTCGGACTAACTCGGGCTCCCGCAGGTGGTTTTGTCGGCCGTCCTGTGCTCAGTTTGTCCAGGAACTCTGTCGAGGAATTACACAGCTGCAGGTCACATTAAGTGCAGCTCGGAAATACGAACACTGACTAATGATGGAACCAATAAAACCAGCTAATAGTTTAAATATCTACTTACGTTTATACAAGGAGAGTGTTTCCATTTCACCCAAATTAATTCAAGGGGGCGTGAGCCTGTCAGCACCGCGTGCGTCACGATGGATAGGCCACGCGCTGCAATTATTTAGGGCGTACACTTTAAACTGTGATACGTGACTGACTTACATACGTTCATGGACCGCGAGCCAGCCAGGCGGCGCAGCTGCAATGTTTACTACAACACGAGGTGGTAATTAAGACCGTTTGTCTTGGGAATAAAATATTGTGTTGACATGACGTGACATTACTGCATGTTTTAAAAACAAACAGGTTTTAAAGGCATTCCATAATGTTGCGATTATTTATTGGGTTATTTCTTTTGTCGTGTTTATGACATCACTTGTTGCTCTTTTCCTTAAGTCCACTAGTGGTGAATGTGAGCGTCATCATACATGATATACAGACAAAGGGGGCAGCAGGCTATAATAATTGTATCCTACATATTTTTGGACTGTGGGAGGAATTTTGAGAATGACACAAAAACAGGTGTTTTAAAATAGTTTAATATTGCTCAAACAAAGTCAGAAAGAAACGCCAGCTCTGACAAAGGCCCACAGGTTCAATACATTTATGTACATTAAAAAACAGGAACCTCATTTTTCACTTAACTAATAAAAATCACTTAGAGAGAATAAAGAAAAGAAAAAACAGCTTGAAACGGAGCCATAAACCCACAGCAGTAACTCAATATTATCTTTGAGACTCAGAGGTGTCAGTGTGCATTAAAGAGATTAAAGATTAGTTAACAGCATCATGGATTGAGTTAGTAAGGGACACACATCTTGATATCAGACAACAACACCACTGACAACCAAACAGCCTTTAGACAACAGGACCCCGTAACAAAACATGTAACCACATAGAGCGTACGTGGGGTTTCTGTCGTATTTCAAGTTTCAATGTACATCTGCCTGTTTTCCTGCACACATTTGAGAAAAGGTACTAAAAGAAAAGCCCCATCATTGTGCGCTTTTCCTTTCAGGCTACGACGATTTGAAATGCACAGGTAATATCACCTGCAGTGACATGCTTCTGCTACTTTTAAAGCCAACATCATGTTGCATAGATTCAAACAATAATCCAGCCTGTGCGAAATAAGAAATAAGAGCATTGCACCGATGCATGAAAGTGCTAGAAACCATATGGCGAGGTGGCTCCTCTTGGTGGATTCATCAGCAGGAGAGGAGCAGAAATGTTGATTGTCGGGGGCTAATACCTCTCTGGACATTAGGTAAGATCAAACTCATCATAGTATGTACACAGTCAAGTCTGAAAACAGTTTGTCCAGTGTAGATTACTGGAAGAGCCCTGTCAAATCAAGTCAAGTATAGTCTCTAAACACACTTTGGTTTTTAGGCCACCATAGACAGACAGTCAGCTGTGCTAAAATGGATTTAACACGGAGGACATTCTCTACAATTTACAGTTGGTCCTTTCACCAGTCACTAAAACGGAGACGTTCGAAGGCCTGTTTGATGGTCTTATTGGTCTCTGAACTTCCTCCGATACCAAGACGGAGTACTTTGCAGTCAGGGACGTCCTGCTTCATCTTTCGCTTGCTGAGAACAACAGTACCTTCAACTCCCTCAGTCCCGGGACCCGTCAGCAGGATGTAGGCAGCATGGCGTCCACGCTCCAGCAGAGTGGCTGGGATAAAAACACAAATACAGTCACACCCCTGCGTTTCCAACCACTAACTCGTGTGTTTTTGTATTTAAATGAAAATATAATTTTGTTAGGGCATAGGAAAATTAAAAGCAAAAAGCACCTTTAAATGTTATGATGTGGTCCATGAAACTGGATGACTCCAGGAGGACTTTAGAATGGAGCGGGTGGAGCAAGTAAGAATGTCGGTCACTTGCAAAGGGTTCCTGGAATGAAACATTTGAGTCCAGTAAGCATATGGTGAGAAACCCCCTAACGTGCATCTTTTAATGAAAACTACTTACAGATGAGTTGATCTCTGAGGGCATCATGCCCCAAAACAAGAAGACTGAGAAGGAGTTGATGGTGTGTATCGAAGCAGGTTTCGGTGAGTTAGGACTGGCCAAAAGGTTGACTTCCCACAGCACACTTCCAGACTTCCCATCCAGAATCATTACCTACATACCGGACGGAATGGAGGATACAAAAATCTATCACCGTATCAGTAAAGCTGGACACACAAAACTACATTTATGAATCACAGCGGTCTTACCCTCTTTGTGTAGTTACCGACATCCTCCTCGACCACAACATCAAGGATATCGTCTGTGTTAAAGTGGCCAAACGAGGGCTCGCTGAATGAATGTGGAGATAGAGAAGACGTATTTGACTCAGGCTGCCTGATTATAAGGACAGTATATGGTTTATTTTTAAACAATAATTATCAGAGTCTATGATCTTAATGAGGCAAATTTGTGATTTTGGCATATTTAAATAAATCAAACTGAATTGAATTAAAATCGTTTTAGTTTTTGACTGGCATAATAATACAATAATTTCCCAGCCAAAACGTTGTCTTGCATTGTGACTCAAATCCTTTCAGCTCTGATTAATTTGTGTGTACAATAAAAAACAAACAGACAGGTTACCTGAGGACTGAGCTGGTATTGAATCTCCACAGTAGCTGCAGATGTTTTCCATCGACTAATGCTACTTCAGTTCCGGTCACAAGCAGCAGGTTGGGTGTATCGTCTGTTTCTCCTGTTCTTATTACTTGTCTCACTGCATCAGATCTACAGAATAGAAATACAGTCTCAAGCTGTAACCTGTGTTGTTAAAGTGATAAAAAAAGATGAAAATATTCTGCTCCTTACTCATAGACGGGTACAAGGCCAGATGTGGCGTTGGCGTCCATCTCCCAGTGTTTGTCCTTCTTGAGGCCCACCTCCATCCCAGCTTTAGCCTTAGCAGCAATCCTCCACAGCGCCAGTCCATACAAGCCAGTGTCTGTGAATGAGCCCAAGATTACTCACTACTGCCATCAAGTGTTCAGGACACCCAACTATGCATCTATGTACAGTAACAGTCATATTGGAACTTGAAGTTTACTCTTCCAAGATAAGTTAAAACAGCTTTTTAACTTCGGGTTACAGTTTTCATGTCTGACACGTGCTACCTATTTGTGATACAGTGCAGAACTCTTCCAATTAGGAAAGACTTGGTGGTCTGACTGCAGATGGACACTGACGTGTTGCGAATGTCAAAGCTGATTTAAGATACAAACCTTTTTGGAGTAGGACGTAGTAGGACCCTTGTGTGGTGCAATGGAGGAGATGATTGGCCGTCTCTGTGGATTCAAGAACCACAGTAGACCCAATCTGGGCACCAGTCTTCCCTGAGAGGAAGGCCAGCATGGTCTGCAAACATGACGCGAGACAGTGAAATTAGGTGAATTCTATTTAACTGCAACATTATCAGATGATTACTCTGCCAGGGGTTATTATTTGCACATCTAATCCTGTTATAGCAGCTGATTATCAGAAAAAGGTTTTTAAAAAATCCATTGTGACTGAATCCATAAACCATAACAGGAGCAACGTGTGGAAATAAATGTAGCGGTAATAAATCACATCACTCTTCACCTGTGTGTTGTCGGATGCCACCAGAGCCACATCGCTGACCTTGTCCCCATCCAGATCTGGGACACTAAGAACAGGCACAGTGCTGTTCAGACCAGCAGGCCGGGGCCGCTGCCACCTGATGTCACCTGTACGCACACATTACACAGTGTTTCCTTAAGTCCTTGCTTAAGTTGTCACATCAAATTCAACCTGGGGACACAGAGATAATGGAGCCGACAGCAATACTCAGACTACAGCAGCTTTAACAAAAAAACATCAGAACAATTTGAAAGATGGAATAACACCAAAAGTTTTACACTGTTTTGAGGTAGAGTAATAAATCATTAACCAGTGTATTTGTCAATGGCTGTGAGATTGTCAGAATGGGACAGCAGACAGTCCCAGGTTCTGCCTGTTTCATCATCCAGACCACACTGGGCCCAGTGGAACTCAGGGGCCAGCAGGCGCTCCCACAGGGTCTCTCCATCCGTCCCATCCACTGCTAACACAAACACACATGGCGAGGGCAGACCTAGAAAACATAAGAGTGTGTCTGAATTACACAAAACCAGTGTAATATACATCCACCATATAGAGGTCAATTGCATCTCTAGATTCCTCATGATTACAAATAAATTAAAAACTTCATACCTGCGTTAGCACACGTGTTGTTCTGACTGCCTTCTGTGTTTTTGAGGACAAACATGACATCCATCACCTTGTCTTTGCTTGCATCTTCAATGGCTAAGAAGTCATATGTTGCTGGGGCAGAGAAGGGGAGAAGGGTACTGTAAGTGAGCAACAAAACGCTACCAAGCAGTGAAGAGCACACAACTGTACACACCTGCTAAAGAGAAGGTCCTGTTCCAGGTAACGAGATACTGTGGCCTGACGGGACAGGGGATGATGAAGGAGAAGGCGAACACTATGGTGAGGCAGAGGAACAACGAGAAGAAGAAGACTGCGGTTCGCCAGTGGGTCAGTTTGGATAAACCCAAGACTTCCTTACAACTCTTCTTCTTCAGCTCTGTTGCAGATTGTGTTCCTGTCTCCGCCCCGTCCTCACCCTTCTTCAGAGGGTCGCCTTCAGTGGCACTGCCTGTGGTATCCATTGTTGCCTCAATGCATTACCAGCCCTCAGATCTGCTAGACAGGGAAAAGAGCTTACAGTGAGAACCTCACTTCATTATAATGCTGGTCTTAAATAAGTAACCAGCAAATACAACAGACACAACTCGCTGGCATTCACAGATATAGTGTATGAAAATAAAACTGAAGGCAGCAGTGACAGTCTGTCAGTCCAGCTATTTCTGCTGCATCAACCTTTGTGGATCCTAGCCTATTCAGAAGTGCCAGCAGTGACTCCAGAGATTTCTCAACACAAAAACGACACACCCATTATGGCCAATCATCATAACGCAGGCTCGCACACTGTTTTTTTGTGGTATAGCCACGGATGTGGAACACTTTAAAAGTATGCAAGTAAGCTAGCAAGCTCACTTGCTGTCAAAGATGTTTTAAAAATGAGAGAAATTGCCCCGCGTAGCGACTGTTATCCCAAGAAGAACTTTTTCTCTGGGAAATTCAATGTCGGATAGCTAGCACTGTTAGCCAACTTTGGTTTGGGAAGTTCACGGCTAACAACTGGTTAGTTTGCTAACTTGTTGAACAAACAGTCCAAAGGCCACGGAGGAAGGAATACGGGCGAACGACATGACGGTAGTACCGCCACTTCACGATCAAGTGGCGGTACTACTACTAAGAATTTACACAGACTAAAAAAAGAGAAGTTTTTCTTACTTTACTCTCCACTTGTCGTCTTTAGTGGTCACTGGTGCGGCTAACTAGCAGGCCTGACTCACACCAAGAGCTGCCTGTCGCCTTCAGCTGCGTAAACAAATAACAGGCAAGCCCACTTTGAGAGGAGGTTTTGTTGCCCTGAGCTCGTCCTTAAGGTAGCCCTTTCTCTCTGCCTGCGCTGAAGAAAAGGAGATAGAACACCCCCAAATAGGACACTAAGAATACCATTAATCTTCTCTAACCTAAATATAAGTCACTGTTATGGGAGCTAACTATGGGACGACAGGCCTTGAGTCAATGCTTCCTGAGAGCCTAAGTTTAGGGCAAAATGTACTTCGACCAAGCATACGCGGGACAGGCAACCCGTCATCGCCAAGGCCGCGCCCCCTTCAGGCGCAAGAAACGCTCCGTCACTAAAAACGGCGACATGTAGAAGCTGTTCTTTAGCGGGTTAATCGAGGTTTTCACATTGAGCCATGAGGCACATTAGATACGGGAATATTCACTGTATGATTGTTCCAACTGACGGGCACGTTAGTTAAGACATTTTAACATTTTAACACTAAACCTAACGATACCTGGGTGATTCAATCAAATATGTAGCGCTGTAGATGTTATGATAAGCAATCCTGCTGCATCCACATGACGGCGATCCGCCTTAACTTATTTTAAGTCATCGCGAACGCTCATGTTCGGGCAAGGTCGCTAAAGAATCATTAGAAACGTATACACAACAAACGTTTGTTGAAACAAGAAATAAATGCTTACAAATTTGCCAAAATTACAATCTAAACACGTCAAATAGCATTGGTTTCTATCTATGGAATCTTCTGTTTTATAAAGGGGCGCGGCCTTGATATTTTGTGAATACCCCGTATGAAGATAGGGCACCAAACATCCGTATGTGCTTGTCTGACGTATAGGCGTCGAGACGCTCTGATTGGTTAACTCACCAATAGAGTGGTGAAGTCCCGCCCCTCCATTTCCGGGACATGGGTCCTCAAAAGCAAAAAAATATCAATGCGATTCAATGGGTAGATACAAATTATTTTCTGGTCCCGTTTGAATTGTGCCATGGATTTCACATATGTTCTTTGTGATATTTAAAGAAAATTTTTCACGCAAAGAAGACGACAATTAAGCGCGAAGAGTTTTGATAAAGTTAGGTTTTGTGTGAGCCGCTTTGTGAACTACAGCTCCTCGCTGTTCTCGTCGCGAATGATATACGTCACCACCCGCCGAGTCCGAAGTCCGCCGAGATGGCTGTTTCTCTGCTCCACTTCACCGCTTTTTTCCAAGGGCAGAATAAAAGTATCGAAAGGGGGAGAACCACTATAAGTCGGGTCATGTGGAGAGCCGAGGGAGGGAAAAGGGCGATGACGTGACGTCACATACGCGACACAACATGTAGTCTTTATCATTGTGTTTTCTCAATGAATTTTAACTGAAGAATTGCACAATAAACGGTCAAACTCTTGACATGGAAAATTATAATTTAAGCCTATAAACAACATTTGTGTAATCCAAGGCATAACGACCGGGGGATCAGATAATAATTATTTTCCGTCCATTGAACACCATTCATTTTTTTCGCTCCGAAAGGACCCATGGCGCCGTTACTTCCTGCTTCCGCTTCGGCACTCTATAGCCCTCCCTTTTGCGTTAGCTAAACGCAAGTTTCAAACAGGGCCTGTCGCTGTCGTCATTTCCCTAATATAAAACGGAAACTGGCGAGTCCACGAAATAGAGAAAAGCGACGAGAGGTGATGCTTGGAGGAATACATAATCAAAGAACTCAACAAAATTCCTAAGGAACTGTTTTCAGTTGCTAACTCTTATATAGCGCTGTCGACGGAAGATCCACAACAATGTCTGCTCAAGCTCAAATGAGAGCTTTGCTCGACCAGCTAATGGGAACAGCGAGGGATGGTGAGTTGCTGTTGCATGCTAGCTGAGCTAGCTAGCTAGCCAAGATGGAGCCACTGCTGCGGCTGCCTTGTGTTGGTGTGTGATGGACAGACCTGCATGAATGGTTGTAACGCTAGAACTGCAGAGGGCTGTGTAAAATACAGTAACGTCAGACTCAAGTAGCCTTTACGGATTAACGTTAGGCTTTAATGTTTGTATCCATTTAGGTTCATTTTTAATACAAAGATTTTAAGAGAGTCACGTTTTCAGTTGGGCCATTTTGACTACTACTACATTCCTAGCTAGTAGCCGAGTTAGCTAATGCTACAATGCTACCTAGCATCGAACGATATACAGCAATGTATCATCCTTTGGCATTAACACGTAACGTTATTTATGTGGATAAACTATTATATGTAGTTCATACACATTTAAAGGAGACGCACGAGTTGTTGAATTAGTCTACATGAACTTTATCAACTGATACATTTGATGTTGGATAACGTCATAATGCGAGAAGGCAAATTGAAAAGACTGATAGTATTGCTATCCACTGAAGCTCAACGGTGCATCGTTAAGCCAGTGTTGAAAGATGTACTCCGGCTCATAAATGAAAATGAGCACAACGTTCCTGTATTCACAATCTTAGTCAAGTAAAACTTCCAAAGGATGATAAGCTAAATGTATTAAAATGTTCAGAAGTAACTAACTAAACAACGTAGTTTTAATTCATAACTGTGCGTCTTTCCTTGCATAAGAGTACATTATTTGCCTCTGAAATTATATACGTATAAAGTAGGATAAAATGTAAATCTTTAACTGCATACCAGCGCTAACACTTGGTATTTAAATGAATAATGATGTAATTTAAATGTGTTGGCTATGTGTCCTCCTAGCCTATTAAGTTAACCTGAAAAAATTCTGTAGGAAATAAATGAACGTTATTAGCCTGATAATACAACTTGTGTCTTACTGGGCACCGTGACATGCTAAAACAAAAACATTTTAGTAATTGCTTCCTGCCATTTGGATACAAACATTAAGAGGTAACTCAGCTGTAGAGTCTGATTTTCATGGGCGCAAGTGAAAGCTTATTGCTTACCTGTCATTTTATAAATCTGAGGTTCATCCTGACAGTGTATTGAATGGAACTACAGCCCAGTGGATTATCCTTTTAATAAATTGATAATTCGATCTGAAAAACGCAAGAGTGACTATGTGTTGTGAGCTTGTGGGTGTATGTGTGATGAGATTGATATCAAATTCTTCCCATACATTTGTTGCATACAAACTGAACAATTGTGGCCCCTTTATTTTATTCATTAAGGTTCAGTGTATCTTTGCCAGCCTACAACAATCTGCAAAGGAGTTGCAGAAAAGCCTCATGTTCATCGAGCCGTGAGTCACACATAATTTTTAAAGCTGTTATGATGAATATCCAAACCATTTGTTTGCCTTCCGGAAGTTCCTGTAGTCTTTTTTTAAATCACACAAATGGGTATATCCTCAGTGGCACTAGAATTACAATTTGGAGTACTATTATGCAGCTTGAGCTAAGACGTCTATTCGCGCAGAATCCAAACGAGCAGTTCTCAGTTTTCAATGAGACGTCTGTTTTCAGAAGGCAATTTTTAGCAATCATCGGGAAAAAAAAAAAAAAAAAACTTTGCACACATCATTTACAATCTGACTTGTCTATGACTCCCAACTTCTTACTACAGGTATGGGCAAGAAAACTGTTCCCATTTATACTTTTCTACAGCGGGTTTAAAATTCTGCAGCTGAGGTCTTGAAGATGCAGAAGGGTACAGTATGTGGTGCAGATCGCAGTGTGTATAAACACATTTTTTTTCCTTGGATTTGTTTTATATTTTTGTTTTGACTTTCTTTTCAATGTTTTATAAAAGGTTTGGCTGGAACATTTTCCTGCAATGTTTACACACAGTCTTGATAACGATCCTTGCTGTATAGTCATATGCATTGAAATGTACTGAACATTTCCAGGTTCCCCTGTTGACACTAGTTAATTGGAAGACAAATGTATAGTCATTTACCCGTTTCGTGTCCCTATTGGATTGATCTCATGATGCTCCACATTTATGGAGTGGACAATGAGCCATATCGCAAGTAAAAAACTCTTTTGAGGTTCTAACATCACCATATTTTTTTATTGAGACTTGGGAATGGTAAGAACCAGGAACAACAGGAAGTACCATGTACATAGACACTTTTACTTCTCAAATCTTGGCACCCTCAGTGGATAATCCATATATTCCAGCAGAGGCACAGTATTCACTAGAGGTAAATATGTTATAATGATGAAATATATGTAAAACTTTGACAATCACAAATAAAACGATTGGTTTTCACTCATTTAGGTGGACACAGAATCCTTGAATGCAGTTATAGCGACACATATCTGCCCATTTAATATTGCACAATAGTAGTAATGTATAATAAAGCACTGGTCGCCCCTGATAACAAATATGTGAGGTCTTTCTCACTGGTTGTTTTTTGTACTGTTTCAGGGGATGAGACGCGACAGAGGGTCAAGTTCACTGACGAGCGAGTCTGCAAAAGTCATCTTCTAAACTGCTGTCCACATGACATCCTGTCTGGAACTGTAAGTGGCCGTGCTGCAAGTAATCTTGAAGCATATCCTATTAAATCTGACTTTGTGCATTTTGAGTCATGTCTACTTATGTTTTTGTGATAGCGTATGGACCTGGGAGAGTGCACGAAGATCCATGACCTGGCACTTCGGGCAGATTATGAAATTGCTTCCAAGGAGAGAGATCTGTTCTTTGAGCTTGATGTAAGTGATGTTCTACTCAGCTTCACAGATTCAGTGTATGTGTAGAAGTGGCTGGCTTTGAAGAAGCATTATATACATGCTTTTGCTTTTAGTATTAAAATCAAGTGTAAACAGCCAGTGAGGGTAGTTTCAGCTCACATAATTTAGCATGACCAGAATATCAAATTTAGTTGATGTTGATGTCTATCGCTCCCAATCAGAGGATTGTTGAAAATCAGCATAGCCTTACTAATAGTTATCTAATCAAATCCACCAAGTTATATGTTTTAGTTTGTTTTTCTGTTGACATATATTTTTCTTCTTCAAAGGCGGTGGATCACCTGGAGTCATTCATTGCTGACTGTGACCGGAGGACAGAATTAGCCAAGAAGCGCTTGGCTGAGACCCAAGAAGAGATCAGTGCTGAGGTGGCAGCAAAGGTGACATTGTGATACTCATGTATTCCATTCACTTGTTAATGCAGTATCTAGTTTGCTAAAAGCGGTGATTTGGCATATATTTTAGACATTTTAGGTGTAAATTGTGTTGTTTTTGCTGTGTCGTAGGCAGAGAAGGTTCACGAGTTGAATGAAGAAATTGGAAAACTCCTGGCCAAGGCTGAACAGCTTGGAGCAGAGGGCAATGTCGACGAGGCTCAAAAGGTCCTGCAGGAAGTGGAGAAGGTCCGCACTAGGAAGAAGGATGCGGAGGTAAGGAAGAAGAATTACATGCATCCAGCTTAGGTTGATGTGTTGCTGTTCCTTATTAATAATTCCATTTTCTTATCCTTTTAATCACCTTTTTCCTTCCTGTCTCTCCTCAGGAAGAGTACAGAAATTCCATGCCAGCTTCCAGCTTTCAGCAGCAGAAGCTGCGGGTGTGCGAGGTGTGCTCTGCTTACCTGGGTCTCCATGACAACGACCGCCGTCTGGCCGATCATTTTGGTGGGAAGCTTCATCTGGGCTTCATCCAGATCAGAGAGAAATTGGACCAACTAAAGGTATGTGCCAGCCTGTTCCGCCACAACTAAACCCATCGCTACACAAATCCTAAAGCATACCTCTTACATTTTTTTTAAATGGGTTATAAAGTGTCTTGAGGTTTGTATAAAGATATTTTCACCTCTAATTGGTACCGTGTTTTTATTTTCATTAGAAAACTGTGGTCGATAAGCAGGAGAAAAGGAACCAGGAGCGCTTGAAGAGACGAGAAGAGAGGGAGAAAGAGGAAAGGCTGAAGAAGAAGTAAGTGCAGACATTTAAAATCCTTGTGACATTTATGGAAGTTAATTTGTTGCATGAAGTGTCTATTCACCGTTTAATCTCATTGTTTTGCATCTGCTTATTTCATAGGTCCAGATCACGGAGCAGAGAGCAGAAAAGGTGAGAAAGTTGCTCCATCTATCCACATTTGGAATCAGTCAGTTGTTCTGATCAAAGAGACCATCTAAGGTAAATTATAACTCAAGTTTTGTCTCTTGTTTTTGATCAGATCCCGTTCTCGTGACCGCAGAAGGAGACGCTCGACCTCCACGTCACGAGAGAAGCGCCGTTCCCGCTCCCGCTCCAGGGAGAGGAGGAGGAGGCACCGCAGCCGATCCCGCTCTCGCAGCCGAGGACACCGTCACAACCACGAGCAGAGCTCCAGACACAAGTAAACAAAGCAAAGTTCACACCATGCCCCAAGGAATTTAACTTCCTGGAAACGGCTCCAACACATTGTCACGGGATACTCTTCTTTTTTTTTTTTTTTTTTTTTTTTTCATCTTCCCTTGATATTTTGGCCAAAGTTTGGAAGTAATATCTCTTGATACGTAGGCTATTGCACACTCATGCAGTGATAAATCTTATCCGCCCCGTTGGAGCTTATATTTTAGTTATTTACAAATACACACTTACCTCTTTTTTTCTGTATGCTTCACTTCACTGAATATCTCGTACGGTCTCGTCACGCAGGTCGTCCAGGGACCGAGAGCGCTCATCCAGAGACAGGTCACGCGAGCGAGACAGGAGGGATGGTATGAACGGCCGGTCTGACTCCCGCCGGGCAGACGACAGGGACATGGGAGACCTCTGAAGACATAACTCCATCCATCACGACACACATGCTCCTCCTGTCTCTCTCACCTGTCTGTCCATTTATAATAACCTGACGTCGCACACAGTCCTTGACCCCTTTGTTCTCCCGCCTGCCTCCTTTCTTTGCTTTCACAGTTAATGCAGCCGACCCAGAGTGTACCTGAAATATTGTATGGATAAAACATTCTAGCAGCCTGATACATCAGACGATTGCATTTGGATGGGGGGAATTAGTTATCGATCAGTAGTGGAGTGTATTTTAATCCCAGCATCTGTGATTTGGTGGTTGTCTGTATCCAATCCACACGTCTTTCTTATAAACTGCCCTGCAATGATACCAACATAAACAGATGGTCTAATGGTCTGAAGCATAAAGTGTAACTGCTCCATATTATTTTATTAGTAATGGATGGTCTTTTGATACAGAATCTGTCTGAATATCATATATTTGAATATGTTTTGGGCCAACTGATTGTTGTGGTCTGAATAGCCTCGTCCTATCAAGAAGTCGTTTTGTTTTGTTTGTTTGGTTTTCTTCATCTCCTTCTGAACATTTCTTACCAGCTCTAACCTGTAAGAGTTGTTGGTGGTTTGGGTGCAGTTCATGAATTTCTGTCCACACTGTTCTTTTATTCTATACTTAGTTTGTTAAAGCCCAGCTTAAGTTTTAGGAACCCAATTAAAACCCAAAAGGTTTTAAAGTTGCGAGTGTTAGTATGGTATCAACTTTGTTTCCCATTCTCCACTGTTTGTGATTACTGTTGATCAAGCTTTTTATTTTCTGCTGCCAGTAGTGAATGAAATGTTTTTGTTTGAGAGTTTGGCCAGTATAAGAAAATGCTTGTTTTGAATTGTATTGGTGGCAAGGCTCTTGTTTCATAATGTTTCCATCCTGATTTATTTTATTTAAAATAAATGGTTAATTCAAAGTTTGCGTCGGCATGTGAAGCAGTAGGTTCAGAAATGATACATGGGACAGTCAATGCTATAAATGTACATACCTTTATTAGACTTTATGTTGGCCCAATTTGGACACTGAATAGATTTATAATTACAAACAGATTATAATGGGTGCGTTGCTTTACCTAATGTGTGAAGTTATATCTGTTTTATGTTTGAACATCTTTCTTTAAAGTCTCAATTAAAACAAATCACCTTTTCAGTTTTGTTTGCTGGCCTTTCTCGCCAAGGTCTTGTCAATGTCGAGGCATGTTAATCATGGTTAAGAGTTTAGACAAGTCTTCTACAAACACAGATAAATACACTTCATTTAAGTTAGTCCTTACCTACTAGGCAGACAAGAGAGAATAACTTCACATTAAAATCAACATACATTACAAATTATGTACTTTAATGATAAAATATTTAATTTGCGCAGCACCTGCTTCCATGTAAGGCTTAAATTTCTGATCTGCTGCCAAATACTTATTTCATCATGGCCCCTTATAGCATGATGGTCACCGCCATACGTTTGTTGTCTAATGAACAGAATTAATAATTCAGGAGCTCGCTCTCAAGTGACTATGGGAAGAACACAACCGCAACCATCTCGCACTCTTCATGATGTAGACGCCGGCTGCTCACAATGTGCTGCTCTCCAGTTTCAGATCCACCTTCATTTTCTGTTTCTCCATGACGGCCTCCAGCTCTGTGGCCCTTCTGGCATCCTGTAGAAGGCAGAAGCAAATTAGCATGAAGGTAAAAGTCTGTGTTTCTATCCAGCAAGGATGCTGCGTGGTGATGCAAAGTTCTACATAATTAAGAATATGATATGACAACTTTTGATTTGACATTTCTGGTTGAAATGTATATATAAAAACTATAATTTGTACACTTTTCTGTCAAGAAGACTGAATGTATTTTACTGTGAATCCAACCAAAATCAATTGACCATTGGTTACTCTCACATCTGTCTTTGTTTGCTGTCACAAATGTTTTCCCTCCACACCCTTGATAAAAACAGCTAACTAATGCCGCAATGGTCCTTTAATTTACCTCCAGCAGTGCTTTCTGCACAGTGAGCTGGCTGTACACTCTGGCGCCCTCTTCTGGAATCACAGCTCGTAGCTCCTCCTTGTTGAGGGAGAAGAGCTGTGCGCCTGTCAGCACTCCCAAACATGACACCGTCCTGGGAGAAAAAACAATAAGCAAATCAAACTCTCACCTTATTGGTTTCCTTCTAAGCCAGTTCACTGTTAAATAAAATAGCATCTGTTCAGTGAAGAGACTCACGGTTCACTAAAGCCCTTCCCCTGGAGCCACTGGGCCACCTCTTCTTGTGGAGAGTGGTAGTCCAGAGGCACAGAGGTCTCTGAGGAGCGAGGGATGACCAGAGGCTTGTTCAGATTGCTCTTCCCATTGGTCAGCCTCTGGAGGAGCTCGTCATTCATCAACATGACTGGAAGGATTGAAATTGACACAGTTGCATCAGTAAAAGGGGACACGTCATTTCCAGTTTCATACTCCTATTTTGTGTTTCCAGAAGAACACGTTTAAATGTTCCAAAGAATTTTTCATTTTTCCTCATAGTTTCTGTCTGAATGAACCTGCATTCACCCTCCGTTTGAAATGCAGCATTTTAGCATGTAAATAGAATTTTATTGCTAGGCAGCAGAAGTTTACTTCCTGGTGGGGTCATTCACTACACTGCAACTAGAATTAAACTGGGACACATTCAGACTGTTGATATTTCAAACAGAAATAAACTCTATATTGTGTAGTTGTGAGATGGCATCATGTATCTCTGTACGTTCACAGTATTTATATAGCCCCCTGCTTTATTATTTAAAAAAACAGGAAAATTCATTATGGGGCCTTTAAATACACATTAATGTCTAACTTTTTTTTGCTGTACCTGTCATTAAAAAAACATTTTAAAGGCAGTTTGTTATCAATTCATCTTTCTCTGTGCTTTTAATCTCTGACTCATATAGTATCTGTGCAAGAGGTAAGTCATCATAGCTCCTTATATTCAAGCCAACCTTTCAAAGCATGAACGAGACACACCTCCTACACAAACACCATATAGTTCGGTACCTTTGTTATCTGGGTCCTCCACAACTGGTATGTGTTGACTGTATGGCGGTAAGCTGCGTGGGTGCTGGGGGGACTGGGTGGGGGCCTGGGGTGGACCAGGAGAGCTGGGTGGGACTACAGAGAATGTCTTGGCGAGCGGAGGTGGAACCGGAGCCTGCAGGGGTGAGGAGAAAAAAAACACACTTGTATTCAGTCAGGGACGTGGGTGAGAGCGTATACCTCTGTGGCGTGGGTCTTACACTGGGGGGCTTGCTGGCCACAGGGCTGTCTATGTGAGCCAAGGGATCCAGGATATTGAAGGGGACAAATCCGATCTGGTCGAACCGGTTACGACACTTCCACCAGCGCTTGGACGACTCAATCACCTGTCAGACGGAGGAGTTGCTGTCAGTCAGCTTACTGGTTTGTTGGGTGTTGTGATTGGTTCCTGAATGCACCGTGAGCATGTCTCATGTAGGCTACCAGACCCCCCCTCCCGTTACCTCCAGTGTCTCCCCCTGCTGCACTGACAGTTCAGTGCTGTTCCTGGCTATGAAGTCGTAAGTGCAGCTGTAGAGTCTCTCCGACACCGGTGGGAGTGTGCTGCCGTCTCTGAGAGGAGAGAACACAGACGCTGTTATCAAGAGCTGAAGGAGGGGGGGGCAGCTTGATTTGCTTCGTTGATTTAACCTACGTTTCATCGCCGACTCGGATGTCTGGAGGACTGACTGTCTGCTGCTGCTGTGGGCAGAAAAAACAGGTCAAGGGGCATCACACAGAAGGATGGGGTGGTTGAATAAAAGACACACCAACAGCTTTCAGAAGAAAAAATGGTAAAGATGAGTGAACACATGCTATTTATCAGGTACTTAAATGGCAGCACAGGATTAGCAGTCCCTTTTAGAGCTGCATACCTGTGTGACGGAGCTGTGAGGTGAACCGAGGCAGCTCTACTGGAAATGTGTCTGTCATTATGTTCAACCGCCCCCAGTGTTGTACTTTTACACACTTCTACACGCATTTTGAGCATTCCTCTCACAATGGATACAGCCAATGACTCAGCCACATCACGTGCAGGTATTCTCATACCTCTTGTTTCCCTCGAAGGGCTTCGAGTTTGTGCTGTGACTCGACCGGATCCTCCCAAACCTGCCCGTCTGCCCTCGAGGCTTCTGGCTTCCAACCGTCAAAAAACACAGGCGTGTACGGAGCGACGGGCCCTCGGAGCTGAGAGCTGAGAGAGCACACAGAGAGTCACTGGATCTGGTCCCCGTCGCACTCGGGTTTCACTCAAAACTATCATTTCTGTTCAACAGGTTTCCATCCAATTTAGAGAAAGTTTTAAAAGCTACCAGCCATTATTTTGTGGGGTTAATACATATCTTCACATTGGACCATTTTAATACCCTGGTGACTGGGGGAAAATATGTATTACACTAGAAAATTACACTAGAATCACACATTAAAGCTTTTTACATTTAGCTGTACAGTAGCTGTGTAATTCAATAGTCTAAAAACATAAGACACATTTTCTTAAATGGGAAGCCAGGTAAAAGTAAATCTGGATTCTTTTTTTAAACTAAATATATTTCCTGTGATTGAACTTAAATGCCACTGTTAAACTGGCTCATCTAGAGAGTGTTAGTACTGACCACGAGAGCGTCCAGTTGGGACCCAGAGACGTCCACAGCTGCCTCTCCTCCACGCTCAGGTGGTCTTGTAGCAGGGAGACAGCCGAGCTGCTCATGGCCGGGCTGGACACCGAGGCTGCCAGAGCCGGCCCCCCCGTCGTTCTCACCATCTGTGCTCACCCAGGGAAGACAAAACCAGAGTTTATGCTACAGTCTGATCATCGTCTGGTAATCACTGGAAGCAACGTGAAGTTGACAATATTATACATTTGCACATGGATGTTATTAATTATGCTTTTTTTTTCTTCTTCTTTTAGAGATGTGACAACCCAAACACACACAAAAACTGAATGGATGCATCCATACACACACACACACACACACACACACGAAGGGATGACACAATCACAGAAAGTATGAGGCCGTTTCCGTTTAGGTGTGCCAGTATATACATATCAAACATTCCATCCTTTGATTCTCTTTGTGAGGACCGATTAGTGTTGTGTTAAACATCAACTGAGACCTGATGCCATTTTATTTGTCATTACTTCTGTTTGAAATGAAATGAATCCACTTTCTGCTGACTCGTGGCGCATTAATGAGCTCAAGTAGGTACATGGTTGTGTCACATTTGTTTTTTAAAGAAAGTCATGAATGACCTATGTTTGACAGCTGTAGCTCCACAGCAATGTGGCCTTTCAAGCGATAAGAGAGTCCAGCTCAAATCTAAACCCCGGTGTGTACCAAGAACACATACCTGCATTCAAACCCTGCCACGTAAACCAGACCAAACAAACGCCGAGTGCTTGGCGTTTCAATGAGCCTATCTGAAAGGGAACGGCCCTGTGTAAATACTGAATGGAACTGGCAGTTTCTGTACCCAACCACACGGATGACTCCTAATTATTTTGACATCTTGGGTTGTTTTTTTAAAAAAATGTTTAACATACTGTCTATATCCTGCTTTTAAACCATTCCCTTCAGATTAAAACAACATCTATGAATGAATTAAACGATGTGACATCATGAGACACTAGATGTATTTTAAGATAGTCGACATCCCCCACTTGGGCGTTTTTATCCGTGCTGCTATAAATGACGCGTTGACAGCAATAGCAACAACAGGTGTTGCCACCGCACGACTGTTGGAGCTTCTAACGCGATACAACACTCACCATATCCAGAGGTCTGAATACGTGGTGAACTAGCTCCTCTGATGAGGGATTGGAGATGGTTGACTTCAGACGGGCCTATCAAGAAAACAGAGTCACTTACTTTGTAACACAGCAAAAAAAAAGAAATAAAGAAATGTGAGCTGACTGGATACACACCAACAGACTGAAGCAATATTTGAATTTCTGGAAGATATTGATGAATTCTTCCTCTGGCGGAGGGCGAGCCTTTGCAGTGAGCAAATCCTCTGTTCAGAAAACACAAGAAAAAGATCCACAGCTGTGGGATTTCAACGTGATCTCCTCCTGAGTATCATCTGCAAAAACTCCACACCTCTGGTTTTTTACCTTCAGTGCTTTGCTTTTTGCTCCTCTTCTTTTTCTTCTTCCTCTGGTTGAGCACCGTTGCGGCCTCCGCGGTCTGCTGCAGCTTGGCCATGAAGTTCTCGATGTCGTCGAAACAGTGGTTGAGGATCCCCTGAGGAAGGGAGAATGAGTTTGTCACTCCGTTGGGATGGGAATCACATAGCAAAGGTGAGTGGGAAAGAGAGGAGACGCACCACTTCTCTCTCGGCTCGCAGGAAGGAGATATCGGGCCCGCCGTTCGCTGTTGCAGAAGAGAGGAGAGGATTCAGATCATCCATGTCCATTCATAGCCCTGGTGTTTCCTGCATTTGGAATCCCTGCCCCCTTTTTACCCTTGAACCCCCCCCCCCCTTATGCACACACACAAAACAAAGCAATCTCTGTGCTCCTACATACCTTTCGCTTCTCTCTTTTCCTTCTCACCTTGTCCAATCCCTCCAAATACTTTTACTTTTACAGTGTGGAAATACGTTTTGTTTTTTTCTTACCTCTGGGTCCCGGGTAAGGTGGAGGGTTGGCCGGCGGGGGGTTTGGAGCATGTGGAATGGGGGGGCTGGGGATTTCATAAGGGTCCGTCACCTCACCCTGAGGAAGCCTAGAGGATGAGAGGAGAGTTTCACTCTCACACACACCTTTGTAATACAGGTTATGTTCACAGCCTTCTTGTTGATGGTGGCGGCGGCCGTTGCCACTCAGCACTTTAACAGGAAACACCCTCAAAGAACACACATCGGATGGCAGACTGAGACTAGTTACACCAGGAGGACGTCTCTGATCGGCGAATCCAGCCAGGCAGACCTCTATCCAGACACAATGTCATGCATCTGAAATTCAACCCTGCAGCCCTTATTCCACTCTGAACGTACGGTAAACAGACTGTGCTCTCTCATGACCACAGCCTACATCACGCACAACAATCTAAACTCCTTTTTAAACAAATCAGAGAGCAGCACAACCCGTTTTTGAATGGAAAACACGAGGATGTGGCTTTGTTTGTTTGCCTACTCGAGCAAAAACATGCAATGTCCCAGTCGCTTTACTGAATCGCCATCTGGAGGCAAACAATCTGCCCGTCTTACCACATTTGTCCGTCCTTCACGCTGTCCCTTAAAGAGAAAGTATTTCTTTCAAAGCAGGTAATCCGTTCAGGCTCCGAGACCGTCCGCTGCCAGCGTCATCCCTCCTCTGCTCTCTCTGCTTTCTGTCACTATGGCCTTGTTATCTCTGTCACACCTTCCTGAGTTATGTGGAAACCGGTAAAACAGGTCTTTCTCTCAGCTGTTTACCCTGTCCTCTCTCTCTCTCTCTCTGTCACAGACAGGTGGACGGTGACGCCGGGGCTGCTTTGATTCAGCAGAAAATATGACATAATGGCAGTTTAAAAGAGGAGAAGTGCAAACAGTTTAATGGGAAGCTGGGCTGAATGAGCATGTATCATCTGTGTCTTTTGTTGAACCTCCTCCAGTACAATAAGAGTGCAAACAGTCAGAGACACACTTTCTGCCATTCAGACCATGGTGAGTCATGGACACTGGGTGCTTAAAGGTCAAATAAATGACATTTCACAGACGGGTTCCTCTTGTGACTGTGACATTCACTGTACCTGGGGACGTCCTGGAGCTTCTCGTTCCGGCCGCCGGAGGAACCCGAAACTGCGCGTGCAATGTTGTCACAGATGTGCTCTGCCTGCGAGGGTGAGAACCAGGAAGTGGCGTCACTCGTTAAACCTGAACCAGGCGGAACGATTCAAACTGATGCACGGACAGATTGGGGAGAGGAAGGGGGGGTTTTTTACTCACCTTCACCGTCTCGCAGTTAAAGAAGTGAATGTCCGGCTTCTTCTGGTCTGCACTTTGGCAGACCAGGAGAAGGAGGGATGGGAAGTGTTTCTCCGTGTGGATGGCTTCACAGCGGAAGATGGATCTGAAAGAGTAGCTCTCCAGCTCGTCCTGCACATGTACATGAACGCGGAGGTCATCGTGCATGCGCATACCTTGTGAATCTCATCACCACGCCCATCATGCACCTGTTCTCACCTGGCTCTGTACGTCTCGGAGCCGAATGGCCTCCGCCGCCACATCCAGGTACATCTGCTGACTCCACAGCTTTTGGTTCTGAGCCAGCAGGGAGAGACGTAACCGGGCCTCCTCCACGTTCTGCACGTCCCCATCCTGGAGGGAGTATGTCAGTAGGTGCTGCAGGCGGGGGAGAGAGCAGGATCAGGGTGTATGTCTTTAAAATATCACTCTGATGTAAAAAGTGCAGCAGAGAAGACTTACGTTGACAAGATATCGTGAGATGTTTGTCATCCTCTGTCTGGAGTGAGAAAATGATGCTGGAGAGAGGAGATGAGAAATAGATTTTAGGTGGAGTTTTCAAAGGGTGTTGTCACATTCATTCGTTGTTTTAAGGCAGGCAGCAGTTTAATCTTAGTATTTCTCTAAACTAACAAGACTGCAAAAGCAGGATCCTCGTTGACTTGTTTCCCTTCCCCTGTTTGAGGCTACGTCAGCCTCTTATTCAGTAACCTGGGATTATGCTGTGATTGAGCCGCCCAACCAGTCTGACAACAGCCCAGTGCATCTCACCATATAATCTCTCCGCTCCTCTGTGGCCACATATAGCCTATACTGGAATTACTGGTATCAAAGGGCATACTTAGTGCGTAGAATCACTTATTTGTGGGGTAAGAGCAGGTCCACTGACAAAAAAACTGCACCAAATATTGGATCCATCTTATTTGTGCATACCAAAAGGTTGTTGTTGTACTTGGGTAATGATATTGAATTTCAAAATAAAAGCATGGCGATTTGTGCACACTTTTCTGTGGTGAAAATACATTTTTAAAAGCTGGACTGGAGCAAGAATGAAGCCAACTAATAAAACATGGGTATTTGCTTTCAGTGAATCCACATTAACAGTTCATTAAATGGACTAATAGCTTGACAAATCACTCGACAGAATTCGACACAAGTGAAACAAACCAAAAATAAAAAGTTGCGCAACGGTTTTCAACGCAGGTTTTGATTTTTTTTTTTAAATTAATTTCAGAGAAAATGTTGAGAAGAGTGGTGATTGGAAATGGATGATTGATCAACTTACCAATGTTGGTCTGCTTCCAAATCTGTATTCCTGAAGCTGTGTGAGTGTTTGCTGACAGTGAACCCTGCCTCACTGGAACTCACTCTCCTCCCTTTGCCATTGAAAGCTTTTTACAGAATAGAGGTGTGTTACATGCAGTTACCTGCAGTCCCGCCCAGTCTCCCACCTCACCTTAGAGATAAACATATTTACTCATTCTTTCTCTAATACACGCACGTACTAGCAAGTGCACAGATTTCACACTGGGGAGTCATGTTTGCTGCGTTTTCTCTTGGATTTTCTTTTTTTTTTTTTGAGCAACCTGTGTGTGGGAATGTATGTTTTGAACTTGACTCGTGTTTCCATTTTCTGCAACTTTATACTGGAGCATTAGCCATCATTATCTAATTTGATAATTGTGATAAATGTTGTAATTTACTGGGGATTCATGTTTGCTGCGTTTTCTCTTGGATTTTTTTTTTTTTTTAGCAATCTGTGTGTGGGAATGTATGTTTTAGGCTGATTCCAATATGTTACACTTCACATATATATATATATATATATATATATATATATATATATATTATATATATATATATATATATATATATATATATATGTGTGTGTTAGTTCATCTACAATGTGCTGTGGAATTGCAACTGTCAGTAACTTGCTGCAATCTGGTATTATAATACAGTAAAACATAAACATTACAATTGATATGTTGTTCAAAACCCACTGCTGCTGAAATCATATTCTGATGACTATATAGTGAATATATATATATATATATATATATATATATATATATATATATATATAAATTGGAATACTTTTCAGCTACTAAAATGAATAAACATTCACTATATAGTCATCAGAATATGATTTCAGCAGCAGTGGGTTTTGAACTACATATCAATTGTAATGTTTATTAATATTTACTGTATTATAATACCAGATTGCAGCAAGTTACTGACAGTTGCAATTCCACAGCACATTGTAAATGCACTACACATCTTTGATGCACGTGCATGATGAGCAGAATGCATACATGGAGATGAACAAAGTGGGGTGTCACATTTCATAACAGTCCTTTAACAGAGTTGGACGAGTCTCCGTCCGATAAGCCAATAGAGCAGAAAGGCGGAGTCACGTGGAGTGGCAGCGAGCGAGGTTAACGCTTGACTTTGGTTTGAGGACATTTGGCATCTTTCTAAGGATTTCTATCTTTTTGTACAAGAAGGTAATGTATGTGTCACTTATTCATGAATACGTGGCGCGTTTGCCCCCAAGCGCGTCGATCCCAGGCTTTACTCGTGTAATACGTTGCTGGTGGCAGTTGACTGGGTTTTATTTGATTCCAAACAGGCATACGTGGCGTGCGTGCGTGCGCGCGCGCGTGAGGTGAGAAATGTCACTGACAGCTCATTACGAACTGCTGCTGATGCTTTAATGAACCCCAACGAAAAGTAGTGTAAATATGTTGCTGAGTGTAAAAATGAAAACTGCAAACAGACAGAAACCCTACTGGTTGACAGAAGCTGACTGTTGCATCGTTTTACTCGCGTCAAGTAAACTGAAGGAAACGGAGAATCTGATGTTATCTGTGGACGAACTAATGCTTTGCCACGTGTCTAACAATCCATGAAAGGTGGATCAACATTACTATTTAAAATGATGTATCGTTAGTTAGAGACAAACTGGGGCCCCGTTTCCACAGCTCGGTGTTTAACCTGGTAGCGTAACACGTGTTGGAAAACACCCTAAAACTGAAATGCTCTGACGTTGTTTATGCTGCGTTCACGACCCCCCTTCCCCTTGTGTATATTTTTGGACACCTGCGTTCATGAGGAATATTAAAACGAGCTTAAACTAAGCGGGAGGAAGTAAATTAGTACTCGAGTACTAAGTACGTAGTACTCTTGCACACAGGTAGTCATCTTATTTACTTGAACTTGACTTTGGTGTTAACATTTTCTGCAACTTTATACTGGAGCATTAGCCATCATTATCTAATTTGATAAGTGTGATAAATGTGATAATTTACTAGATGTGATAAAGCCTGCTAAATGACCTAAATGTAAATTATGGTAAATTAATTGAAACTGCTCAGAGGAGCTGACATGAAGGAAGTTTTCAGAATAAAGTGTTGCACAACCAGGCTCATATACAGGATAAATACGGAAACAAGATTAATTGCCTGCATAACTTTTCATTGTGGAATATCAGAATAAATGCCTTTGGGTATTTCCTGTGCAGTAAAATATTACATTATCTTAAAAAAATAATTAAAATTGTTTGGTCTGTTTGATCACTAATTCCACTTCAGGTGCATTCTAGGTGACCTCAGGTATCTTCTCCAAAGAATTACAGAATTTTTCACTGTGGACTTTTCTAATGAAACGCCTTTGGATCTATCTGAATTCATTACTTGATGTAATATTTTTGGTACAAGAAATATCCAAGGGTTTTTAATTCAAACATTCCACAGTGAAATATTCTGTATGTTTGTGAGAAGATACCTGAGGTCATCTAGAATGTACCTAAAGTGGAATTAGTGATTGGAAATAGACGGTTTAATTTTAATTAATTTTTAACTCTGAGCAATTTCCATGAATTTACCACAAATATCACAATACGGGCCCACTACAAATATACGGGCGGCTGGATTGACTTCGGAAAAACGAATGATGGCTCCCTTGACCGCCGTAAAACAACCACAAGTAGGCTAGCTCGCAGCGGGATCCTTGCTTTCAGGTTATGTTGTAGAAATTCCGTGCGGCCCCTAAAGGCAGCACCGTAGTAAGTAGGGTGGAGTCCGGTTTTAACTCTTGCGTCACGCGGAAGAAACAAACCTACGGCTACACCAATTAAACGCGAGAGCACGCTGGCGGCAAGAGACATGTAAGGAAGAGTCCGCTCGCGGCGTGGTTGATGATTGTGACAGACGTAACGGCAGCCGCAGGTGCTTGTTTCCTGCTTTTTAAACGGACCGAAGAAGGAAACATTCTCCGTTTTCTGTCTCCGGTGTCTCTTCTACCTCTCCGCGACATTTGCGGACGTGTCCCGTTTCCTGTGTTCACAGGTGAGTCGAGACAAAGGCGGGTGGACCCGGGGAAGTAACGTTAGCTACTCGGGGCGGCTCTGGCTCAGAGATGGAGCGGAAGATTAGCGGTTCGAATCCAGGGTCCTGCAGTCCGGAGGGCAGTCCTTGAGCAAGATACTGAATCCCCAATTGCCCCGTCGGTGTATGAATGGGTTCGATCATATTAGATCAGGTGATGTGCGCGACGAAATGTCCCTTTTGTGTTTTAGTCCCTCCGGCTGTTATTAAATATGCTATACAACAAATCTGTGAGCTGCGTTTGTGCGACCGGTTGTTACTTGTGTTCGCAGTAGCTCTATATAGCCAGTATAGGCGCTAGTGGACCAGGAGACTCATGTTAAACACCATAGAACAAGACGGGCTTCCTGCTGCCAAACCTGTAAGCATGGGCGACCACACACGGCGGAAGGGGAAAAAACATATATATACATATATATTTGAATAAGAACCGACTCATTTGCTTCCGAAACCCAACTCCACCGGCTCAGTGAATTAACTCTGTTGAAAGAACCGACTCTTCGGTCAGACCGTCTATTCAGCAGTGACTAACCGCGCCAAAAGAGGCTCCATCTGTTGTTTACTTCATGAAAATGAAACGAACGTCCCGTCTACGTCTAATCGAGGATTCTAGTGCACCTGTGTTACAAGGCGAATTAACTGTAGTAACCAACTATCTGCTGGGACAGCTAGCCGCTGTTCGTCAGTGACAGCTATCTATGCAACTATTTGATTTAACGTGCAACAAGTCCTCATCGTCACAACTAGGGTGGACTTTCTATTATAGCACACTTTTATAGGTCAGCACCACAACTACCTCCTCCAGTGACCACCATTTGATGTGATTTATTAAAGGGCTGTTGGATTAGGTGACAGTTTTTACTAAATGTACCTCATTAAATTGTCACTTAAACACAGCACCAGAGTACATCTGCTCATCCACTGTGTTGGAAAATCAACCGCAGTCTTACTTAATCAGTGCAGCGACTTCCCATTCTCACATGTTACTTTTTTGTGTTTTTTAGATGGAGAAACAGCCCCTGCCAACTGATGACGACAAGACGGAAACCACGGAGCCTGAGGTCGACGGTTATGCTGGCGAGGAAAGCCAACAGGCCTCGTCCGAGCCTGCCGCCCGAGCAGGGTGGAACAGTAAACTAGAGTATTTTTTGGCTCAGGTGGGATTCAGCGTCGGGCTCGGGAACGTCTGGAGGTTCCCGTATTTGTGCCATCAGAATGGAGGCGGTGAGTACCTTTTATGTTGGATGGCTAATTGCAGGATTGAGGTCCCGTGGGAACAAACATAGACGTTGTGGGTGCAGAATATACAGTTTATAGCCGGTGTCATCATCACAGGGTGAGCATGTGATGAAAAAGAGAGACAGAGGGAGTACCAGAAAGAGCATGCATGTAAATGCATTAACTGCATGCCCCCCCATGCTATTTGCAGATGAATAAACTGCTGCTCTGAAGTCTGTAACAGCTGGTTCACATGTTGCCAGTTTATATCCGTCTACAGCGGCTTTTATCTGGATCGAAAACATAACTTTATGTCCATGGTAATAGCAAAGGTATGTCATTGTGAAACTTTAACGTTTCTTGTGATAGAATAATCATAATTGTGGCCAAAGTGTTGCGGGTGGGCCTTCTTCTCTGATTGGCTCTGACCCCAGGCTCTTGTTTGCTGAATGTTGGTGGGGGATAGTAATCAGGCGGAGTGACTTGAGCGACAACTGTTGACTGTTTTTTCATACAGAAAGTTGCTGTGCTGTCAGATACCCGGTCCTGTCTCACACGTCCGAGTCTGTTAAAAGCATCGTTAACAAGCACTAGAAACACAACTTGTACCGGGCCGAGCAATTTGCCTCCAGATTAGACTACATAAATACTTTGTCGGGCACACCTGTAGATAAGACATAGTTTCAAAGGGACATTGTGTTACAGGCGGCAGTAATTAGAACGGTGTGGCATTTAGAGAAGATAGTCTACATGAAAGATCTGCTTTGCCTTTTTTTACATACTCTTTGTATTTAATTGTGGTGCACGTTTGTGTTGGTCTTCTCCCCAGGGGCTTTTCTCCTCCTGTATGTGCTGCTGATGCTGGTTGTGGGTA
Source organism: Chelidonichthys spinosus (assembly GCA_029853015.1). NCBI lineage: Eukaryota > Metazoa > Chordata > Actinopteri > Perciformes > Triglidae > Chelidonichthys > Chelidonichthys spinosus. Next base: position 7,927,763 of record CM056842.1, read on the forward strand.
TTCCATTGTTCTTCCTGGAGCTGGCGGCTGGTCAGGCCATCCGACAGGGCAGCATTGGAGTGTGGAAGTACATCTCTCCGAAGCTGGCGGGGATCGGCTACTCCAGCTGCGTGGTAAGACACTGAATGACCTTCTCGTCCTATAAGATCCTTCAGTATATATTGAGTGTATTCCAGGTGTATTTTCACTTCCCTTACTTTCCCTTACTTCTTGTCACCGTCTAGAAAAGCACATTGTGGGTACAATGGTGTATTTATCCAGCTTTTAAAATTATTTTGGAGTAACTAACTGCAAAGCGCCAGGCTGTTATTTTGTCTGCAATATTGTTTGTCTGTTTACTTAAAAACAAATAGGATTTTTTTGTGTTCTATCTCTTCATTGTCATGATGCAACTTACTCTTTGATTTAATGTTCACCTTTTTTGACATATGCTAAATCACACAGTTACTCTTTAAAGTATAATGTCATGTTGTTATGAACCTGATGATATTGTTCTCATGTGTCCTCAGGTGTGTTTTTTCGTGGCTCTCTACTACAACGTGATCCTTGCATGGAGTATTTTCTATCTCGGGAACTCGTTCCAGTACCCTTTACCCTGGGAACAGTGTCCAGAACAGGGAAATGTCACAGGTAAACACAGCATTAAGGTTAAAAACTGGTAAGACACGAGGAGTTGTCGAATTGTAAATGTATTAGTAAGACTTGTGACTGATCTTCTTTTTTTTTCTCTTTGCACCAGTAAAAGAATGTGAAAAAAGCTCCCCCACATCATATTTCTGGTACCGCAAAGCTTTGGATATCACTGACTCAATTGATGAGACGGGCTCTTTCAACCCTTACATCGTCTGCTGTCTGCTGGCGGCCTGGACCATCGTGTGCCTGGGGATGTTCAAGGGTATCAAGAGCTCCGTCAAGGTAACCATGTGGTCTGTTGTGGCTCCCGGTGTTGATATGACTATTGAGGAAGCTGTAAAAAAAAAAAAAAAAACACTGCAACTGCTGAGCTGTAACATTTTTCAGTTGGTTAATAGAGGAGTTACTACTATTGAATGTCTGTTTTAAAGGCTGTTTATCTGCGTTATGATACGCATGCAGGAGTCGGTTGGGTCACGTTTGCAGGATAAACTTGTGCAAACGTTTTTAAATGGTGCTGTAATTAGTTTCCGTGATATTCGAAACATTTTGCATCATTTTGAACATTAAATGCGCTTTTAATTGTGAACCTTGGCAAGCTGAGTGTCGATTAAAAAAATAAATAAAAAAATGCGAAGAGAAGCCTTAATGAAAAAGACTGACATGATGACAAAACTATTTCCTGCTTCGTTGTTTGGGTACGTTGCACGTTGATGTTCTGGACAAATCCAAGTCATGCATTGGACTTTCAGGGGGGGTTTAGCGGGTGATGTAATCTCTGGCTTAGGTGTTGACCCATTTCAAATCATCACTGGTAACATCACATTATGTGTTAAAGTATTGGGAGTTGATTTTATTTAATGCTGTGTTGTATCCCCTAACATATCGGCCAGTCCAGTCCCAGTAGAGCTATATAATACAATGAAGAGCAAAGCTTCAGGCACACCTTAGCCTAAGGTACTATCAGGGTGACGCTGGTTCATGTTTACTTAACAAACAGGAATGTTACTGTTAGGAAGGAACACACTGTGTCAGGTGTTGTAACAATTAGTTGTATTTGCATGTATTTATTGTTAAAAGCTAACATCTTGGGGGAAGCTGAATAGCACTCAGCCTTGCATCAGGAGTTTCACACAGGGACTGATTTTATCATCTCGATTCTAATTTCCATATGTTTAACAAGCAGCAGGCTTGACACTTAAAGGGATCGTGCAGGATTTGGAGGCATCTGGTGGTGTGGTTGCAGATTGCAACCAGTTGAATACCCCTCTGCTCACTCCTCCTAGTCTACCACAGTGGTCTGCTCTGGGTCACTGTAGACACATGGACTCCGTGAAGAAGACCCCTTCCCTGTGTAGATACAAAGGGCTTACTCTAAGCGAAATAAAACTCTTAGTTCTTGTGATTATACACTAATGAAACCGTAGTTATAAGGATGGGACAGCCTAGGATTTTATTGCGGATCACGCCAAACACAAGCTTTTTGAATTTCCGTGCCTGGAAAAAGCTGTCTAGGTCATTATCATGGTAGACAAGTGACTAATAGAGATACAAAAATATATTATTTAAATGTATTTATCCCTTATTTATGCAGGGAGACCGTATGATTTCTGATTTAATATTATTTGATTGTAAACTAAAAAGAATGTTCACTCCAAGATGTGATGTGATCAATAAAAATATTTATTTCCTATGAAAAATCAAATGATTCCAGTATGTTTTAGTGCCATTTTAAGTTTAAGGAGAGTTGTACTATTTTGTAATCAGTCAAAGTAATTGTTCTTTGTTACTTCCTAGGTAATGTATTTCTCCTCCATCTTCCCCTACGTGGTCCTGTTCTGCTTCCTTGTCCGAGGACTCCTGCTGGATGGGGCCCTGGAGGGGATCACCTACATGTTCTACCCCAAGGTATCCACAGATAAAATGAGTTTACAATAGAGAGGCAGATGTGAATATTTCCCTGACACGCCTGTTCGTTTCCTTTCTACATTTCTAGCTGGAAATTTGGGGAGATGTGCAGGTGTGGCGGCAGGCGGCCACGCAGGTCTTCTTTGCTTTAGGTCTTGGCTTTGGGTCCATTATCGCCTACTCGTCCTACAATCCCACAAACAACAACTGCCACCGCGACGCCTTCACTGTCTCCACAATCAACTTCCTCACATCCGTGCTCGCCTCTCTGGTGGTGTTTGCTGTGCTCGGCTTCCGTGCCAAAGAAAAGATCATGGCATGTGTGGTCAGGTGTGTTTAATTAGAGAAGAAACGTGTCAGAACACTTAAGAATAAATTCTTAAATGTATTTGTTCTTAAGACAGGGACCACATTTTCTTCAATTCTCTATGCATTGCACAAAATGTTTTCTATGTGTCCTGATTTTTTTTACAGATGTGTAAAACAAAATATATTTACAGTTGTGTTTTGTCTCTCTTTTCCCAGTAATGTAAAGGACCTTTCAGAGCAGTTTCGCAGTAGTAATGTGGACGCAAACCTGATGCCGGGCTTTGAATATTCTGATCCCAATTCTGTAGCTCTAGAGGACTACAGGGCCTGGTTCAAACAGTATGGAAACATGGTCCCTGGCAACTTAACAGACTGTGACATGGAAAAGGAGATGCAGCAGGTACAAAACATCAATATGCTTTTGTGGATTGCTTTTGTATTTAGTGTGAGATATAAAGTTAAAGCTGGCACTTTTGTATACAGGGAGTGGAGGGATCAGGCCTGGCATTTATTGCCTTCACAGAGGCCATGTCGCTCCTGCCTGGCAGCCCCTTCTGGTCAGCGCTCTTCTTCCTCATGCTGCTCAACTTAGGACTCAGCACCATGTTTGGCACTATGGAGGGCATCCTCGCACCACTCACAGACCGCTTCAAGATTCTGGCCAACAACAAGACCAAATTCACAAGTAAACACATATTCCCACTCAGCCGTTGGTTTTTATTTTAAGAGGTGATGTTTTGAATCAAAGGGAGATGGATAGGAGAACTTCCTGTTCCTGTAATGAGTAAATTTACCTTCTGAAGTTATTCAGGATTGCGTATGAAAGTTGTGTTTTAACCCATCGTGTGTTTGTTGTTGCAGTTTTCAGCTCCGTCATCGGCTTTCTAATTGGCCTGCTCTTCACCCAGCGCTGTGGGAACTACTTCCTCATAATGTTTGACGATTACTCCGCCACTCTGCCCCTCATTATTGTGGTGGTTTTTGAGACCTTCAGTGTGTCTTGGCTATACGGAGCTGATAGGTGAGGTCTATTTGCCTTTAACTATTAAATCTTAAATTCCATGTAAATGTCAACTACTTTGTCACAAAAATATGCAATTCATATGCCGTGTTTCTGAAGGTTCCTCGATGACATTGAGGCGATGCTGGGCTGGCGTCCCCATGTGATTTACAAGTACCTGTGGAAATACATCTGCCTGCTTGCTATGCTGGTGCTGCTGGGAGCTACCACCATTCGCATGTTCATCAAACGCCCCACTTATCTGGCATGGAACGAAGAGAAGGTAAGGAGAATTAATGAGGAGGGGGAAAACATTTACATGTTTGTTCAGTACAGTCAAGTCTGAAAACTGTATTCTCGGCTATGCAAGACGTCAACAGATTAAAGTGCAGCTACAAACTTAAAAAGCTAGCAAACTGGTGTCTCCACACCTACTTCCTGAAGGAAAGAGTTGGTGGAGAATGTATCTTATATCTTCATATTTATGTGAACAATTATTTGATCCCTTTTCCTTCAGGCTTCTGAGGAGTACCTGCAGTACCCAGGCTGGGCTCTGGCTGTTTTGGCTTTACTGATCATATTTGCTATGACGCCTGTCCCGGTGGCCTTTATCCATGCGGTTCTGCAGGACAGGATGAAACACACAGCCAGAGATACAGAGACTGGTCAGTACAGCATTGTGAGCACTGATGACAAGTGTGAGACTCCTATGACTGACATGACCGACATGTCTGAACTGGACCAAAGGAACGGGACCGCTGCTTACTATTCCTAAACACTGGACACGATGTTACACCGTGGGAAATGCCTTCAGTACGTAGTCAACAATTCCATGGGACATTTTAAAGGACATTTGAATCTCAAAGCTTTTAGTGGGAAAGTGAAACAAAATATGACTTTTTTAAATATTTAAAACCTTTGTCCAATTTCTAAATCTTAAATTAAGTGTAAAGTATCCAGAGGATAATACGTTTCTTTTATTAGTATTACTGCTTTTAAAGAACAACCTTTAAAAAGAAATGTGTAATATGGAAAATATGGACCAAATCATTTATTGCTGTGGGGCAACACAAGGCAGAATGTCTTGTTGTTGTTTGTTACAGTGTTGTTTTCCAAATGAGCAAAAACACTGTTTGTTAGTTTTCAGTATAAGCCCTAGACATCCCGTCATCATGCTGCATATCTTAGTTTTGAACAAATGGTTTACTTTCTAACTCGTTATCTAACTTTGACAGCACAGTGTATGCCAATTGAAATTCAAATTGTTTTAGACTGGGCTTAATATTCTGTTATGATTTGAGTGGAGTTGCAACAAACAAAAAAAAAAGCTGGAGCCTGAATTAAAACCAGGAAAATGGCAGCTTGAATATCTGTGTGTAAGATATGGAGCATGTTGCACTGCACAGATATCAGCGAGTCAGGTGCTGAACCTGTTAATGTTGCTGGACGTTACTTCTGTGTCTGAATTATCAGGACAGTCAGAGAGCGAAGGGAAGATATTGTTAAAGAAAATGGACCCATTCTATTTTGCCAAAAGCTAAGCAAGTACAGTCGTAAACGTGTTGTATGACTGTTACATGTGGAAAGTCAATTAAGTTATACTGAAATGAAATGGTATTACTGCTACATTTACAGCTCAGAAACACCAGTTACAGTTTTGTCTCTACAGTTTGATGTTATACTGTCGACACTATCACATTACACATGAACTTTACATTTACATTCTCTGTTCAACCCAACCTGAACTCCAAGGGTTTAGCTTTTGACTTTGGGTTATGGTGGCTGTTATTTTTAACCTCATTGTTTTCTTTTTATTGGTAAAAATATCAGTTCAAACGTGAACCATCAGTAGGACTGTGGGCAAGCTGTTGCCGTTTGTCAAGTGTACACGGTACAGATATTAAGGGGAACTATTTGTCATGTAAATATGTAGAAACTACTCGAAGACTGTGGTAATTGAAAATATATGGGATTTTCTATCCTTATTTGTACATTTGAAATTTGCATGATGCTTTTTTTCTTATTTTTTTCTAAAGCTCAGTTTTAGGAGGAAAATAGTTTAATTGAGCAGGCTGGATAAAGCCACTGATCACGCAATGTACTCCTTTACTTCATAGCTAAGGGCAGTGTATGATGTAATTACTGTGTCTATTTTGTAAAAAACTTTTCTGACTATGAAGTTGTGCTTGTTTTTATATTTTCAGTGGGTTACTATGAAAGTGAACTGAGCCCATGTTGTTGTTTGTATATGTACCAAAAGTAAGTGCCTTCAGATTGAACTAGACTGAACAAAGTGTTTAAGGTGTTCTGGCTTATGTATGGTTTTAAATACTTCTTTTGACATATTCACTTCAATTGTATATGTAGTCTGTATAAAATTCATTTTTTTGAGAATATGTAATATATATGTCTTATGCCATTTTATTAAACGTTACCTTCTGCACTCCAATATTGAAAGAATCTTCACTGTTTGACATGTAGGTTCAGTTTGCAATTTAAACATTGTTATTCTAGGTTTAATACTAAATATACACTGTAAAGAATATTTAAATAATGCTACATGATAAATAGAAGGCTTCCAATACACCCCATCATTTGTGAATTGATTGGCGCACCTGTACATTTAAGAAAGTGATTGAGATGTTTGTTTCCTTTCAAAATAAGAGCGCTAATTGCACTGAATAAAAGAAGTAGTATGTTTGAGCTAGAGTTGTACAAAAGAAATGTATGATTAAACTGTGTTGGTAGATGCAAGAAAATTCACAACAGTGCAGTTATTTTCCTACAATATGTTATGTTTTGTTGTATCCTGTCACCCACTACGTCTGTCACGTAAGCATTCATTGTTCAGATGTGGAGTACAGGATGCCAGCTCCAAAGCAAATGCAGGTGGAAGTACCAACTGGGATGAGAGGCAGGAATTTGAACTACTCATTCAGGTAGTGATGTTTTCTCTCTATTCTTCATCTACCAGAGGCTTGCTCAGATGAGCTTTACACCAGTATGTCATTAAGTATTTCTTACAGGGCCTCTCCACTGAAGCATTAGGTGGTTTCATCGCTTACGTAAAAGCTCAGAGATGCAGGCAGGTTTTTTTTTTTTTTTTATAATAAGGAATAAAGAGCCCTTCTGCAACCGTGCTCTCCACCAAAACCCACTTCAGTCACATGCTGTGTGCTGCCGTCCATCTGCACCACTATCTGTGTGGGAAAGTAGAAGCATATCGAGATTTCTACCAAGGTGAACAGCTGTATAAGCCGACAGCGTGTAGAGGTAATGGGAAGCTTTCATTATCAAGCTACGATTGTACAGGTTGAACCTCTCCCACCCTGTAGCTCTCTGACTGACTAGGTAAACTTCTGTTTGTGTCTCGGTGGCTGTAAAAGCCTTGCAGTGCATATTTGCAGAATATAAAACATGCATGTGGCCTGAACATTGAAACAGTGTTTTGGCTGTTGGACACAGTGGACGGTTTGCAAACGGTTTGTTTTTCTTTCTTATCTATCAGTCCTTGAGCAGTTTCAGTGGCTGTGCAGAGACAGACTCCGCCTTTTCTCAAGTGTTTCAAACCAGCCAGCTCACAGGATCAAATATCAGACTGTTGAGGTGACTAACTGAACATTTATAGATCTATTTCTGAGACTGAGTGGAGTGAAATCTAAGCAACTATATTTATCTTAAAGAAAAAAGCAGACTTGATTATATACATTATAATTAGCTTTTTTTCAGGGAAATTTAGCATCAGTCACTCCATCATCAGTAGAGGAGTGGATCCATTAATAACACAAAATAACTCATCTTTGTCCAGAGAATACCTTCAGAGTACTGTATTTTACTTTTCGTATTTAAAATAAAACAAAAATATCTGTAATACTACATCTTACTCTTTTTCTTTTGGTTTTGCGTAATAGTCGTTTGGACTTCATATCAATCATAAAACACTGTAGCAGTACATGGATGTGTCAGCAGGGAGCTCTGTTGCACTCATGTCGGAGCATTTCTCTGCTGAATACACTCATGTTACAGCAGGTTATGTGACCTCTGCAAAAAACATTAAGCTCTCATTTGGTTCTTTTTTCCGTCATCACAACTTTTTTTAAGACCTAAATAAAAACAAATTCCCTGCTCTTTCCAGTTTCTTTCTTAAATTTCTGTTCAAACTACGTTTTCATGGGCAAAACATTTAATGTGCGGAACGTGTGCTAAAGGAAAGCGTCTTTCAAGGCTGCTTTGTGTGTCTCAACAAAGCATTTGTATTCCTTTTTCTTCATGTGTATGCTTGTGTACTCGCAGGTGTCCCCTTGGAGTGATCAGGTGTCTGGGGAGTCCAGTTGTCTTGGATGCGGTCTCACTTCAGTCAGCCGGAGAGGCAGAGAGGACAGGACCAACACCCGGAGAAACACGACATCCTCGCTTCCAACTCAGGTGAGTCCAAATGAAAGATCAATTAAAAGAAAATGTTCAAACTTGCCTAACATAACAGTGAGTGTGTTTTATGAAATGAAATGGTTTGTTTTTTGGGAACAAGCTCTAGGGTATGAAATGCAACGCTGATATTGTTTTGACTATACCTAAACTCCCGAGTCAGCCCTGTTGCCAGCCAAGTATGTAAATACTAATCTTAAATGAATAATAAAATCCTCATATTTCAGATACATGCATGTTTTGGTTGATTATATTTTTGCAGGTATCATAGCCCGAGGTAGCATGGTGGGCCGTGCAGCTCTCTACCTGCTGCTGGTGTTTCCACTGAGCAGCTCCCAGAGCACCCTGCAGTCTAAGCAGGTCCTGGATGCTCATCAGGCCCCGACAGTGCCGCCTCCTCCACCGCACATACGGGACCTCCTCAGAAAAGAGGAAACCACTCATTTGAATGCCAAGCGAACGTGTGAGTGGAGTTCAAAGAAATGCTGTTCAGCACAACCGCAGATCCAGCACGATGTTAACTTCAGAGATGCACGCCCCAAGTCACGAAGATGTTCCACATAGACTGGATTTGTGTGTCAAAAGTCTGACTGATCTGTTTTTATGCATCCACAGATGCCCACGTAGACAAAGACAACGCCAAAGTCGGCCTGTTCATCGCTGCAGCCATGGGAACCTTCGCTCTGATGGCTGCGGTGTACTGTATCTACAACAAGTTCTATACCAAACACCAGTACCTGCACACCCAGCTTCAGGATGAGTCAGGTAGAGGAATACATATTTATTGAATTCTTATTGCAGCCCTCTGGCACCAAATTGTATTGCCTGCAGGAACTGAGAAACCTGCATGGTTGTCAAAATACACATATCTCTTCTACCTTCACTACAAAGAAAACTGGAACAAGTGCTAGCTATGAGAATATAAATGTCTCTCTCAGAATGATAAAAGGAAGCTAAAGATCGAGTGTGTGTGTGTGTGTGTGTGTGTGTGTGTGTGTGTGTGCGCGTGTGTGTGAGAGAGAGAGAGAGAGAGAGAGAGAGAGAGAGCGCCTCTACCACCCACAGAAAAGTCTCTCATCTTCTTCCTCTCTCGTCTCTTGAGCATCATTTGTTGTTAAGCATCAGAAACGTGACTGATCATGTTGTTTGCAACATAATTTAATTATGCTCTATCTTGGGAGTTGATATCTTAAATAAAAATCAAATAAATGTTAACAGGAAATATCAACACATTTCAACTGAGGTTCCTCGTCTTTCTGCAGATTTAACGTCAGACCCCATGGACCCTCCCTCGGTGTACTTCCACGCCTCTGCTGGCTCCGGTGCGGTAGATGTGAGGAGGGCCGGTTACGGCTCGCTCTCGGCCACTCCATCCATCATTTCTGTGCCCCCCAGCCTGTCCCCTCCTCCCTCCGCCATGCCCTTCCCTCCCGTCTTCCGTTCCTCTCGCTGTCTGAGAACGATATCCGCCAGGGATTTAGAGAAAGGCTGTATCTGATAGTGAATGCTTAGCTGGCAGCGTGAGACCGCTGCATGACAGGAAAGTAGTAGTTTTTTTGAATGTTCATGTTGTTTTCCAAAAATCTATAGACATCAGAGAATGTTTGTAGGCAAATGGCTTTGCACATACACAACCTGAAGTAATACATGTGTTTTGAAAAGAATTAAGGGACTTTTTCAGCAGAATTTGGTAGAATTTATGGGAAAGTCCTGAGCTGTGATAACAGAAGTATCTGCTGGAGTTGCCAAATCTGTCAGTTACCATCGTCAACCCAGAATCACTACCAATCTGCTGTCGATCTGCAGGCGTCTGCACAGCGACAATAAACTAGATCTGTCCTGCACCTTATAACACGATGACGGGGACATGAAGAATATTTAAACATGATAACTACGATAACACATAATGGATTTTAATCTTAAATATTCAAATGATAAACTCCTTCCAGAAAATATTTTTCATGACCTCCAGGTAAATTAAGTGTTTGGACACTCAATTCACCACTTTCCTGGATAGACTCACAGAACAGACATCCCAACTGAGGGTCAGTCTATCAAACTTTGATCTCTGACTTCATAAATCATAAAACATGTTACCACTATCCACATAGCTGAGGAGCAGATAAGACACAGAGATATGTCCAATTGTGGATAAAAGACTAAAAGTTTCAAACATTTACTGTAATTGATATGTTGTGATGAGCTCAAATGTTTAATACTGAAGAGATGTAATCAACATCTGTGATTAAGTTTGTTTCCTATTTCGGTCTGTTTCTATGTATTTAACTTAAACATTCATGCTAATAAATGATCATAGGTTCCTGACCCACGTGTCCTTATACGTCCCCAGAGATCCGAAGCAGAAAGCTGAATGCACACTTACACCATATCTTAGTTCATCCTCCTGTATTTTGGATGTACATTAATAATCTAGTGTTAAAAATGTTCACTATCTTTGTAAACCATTCACACATTGACTCTTATTCTGTTGTTGATTGGTTCTAATATTCTTATCTCTCACCCAAGACACTGATTTGTGCAATCTATGCGAATCATATCCATTATTTAATTATTACAATTCACGTTTATAAATGAGCTCACACATCATGAGAACCAGGTTCTAATTGTTTTAGTCATTCTAATTCAACTGATCTGGTGTAATTCAGTGACTTCTATCAAACTGGTTGGTACTGTTCTGCAGCTGAGATAGCCCAGCTTTAGGATATAGAATAATTAAATAGACAATGTGAATTACAGTCCCATAGCTGCAATAAAAAATCAGATTTAAATAGTTATTTGTTCATAACATTAATGATGATTGCGCCGTGCTATTTAACAGGATCCTATAACAACTAAACGAGGCAGCTCTATGGAATAACACCATCACTAATTAGATTATTTGCACCTGGGTTTTCTTACTGTGAAATGTCAAGATGTCCTCTGTGAAAAAGGCCTATTTCCTGTTTCTTTCATGGACCATGATTCTAGACTCAGCTACACCAGGGGACATCAGTTATCAGAAATCTAAACGATTTGTGGATCACTTCCGATCCCGTGCAATGATTAAAAAACGGAAAAGAAAAGTGAACATTTTATATTCACTAATATATATTAATGTGAGCTTTTGTTCACTTCAATAGGCCTATACAGCAAACTCCATATCAGTAGGGCTATAAGTGAAAGGAACACAAGTGGCCAAGATTTCCTTCACACTAAATGTTGCAAAGGTAAAAGCAGAGAAAGCAGCTCTTTGCTGTATTCATGTTTTATTTAGCTTTATGCATCACGTCACTGTTATAAATGGAGGCCATCGAGCAGTTTTCATATGGAAGGGGGTTTTCAGCAATGATGCATCAAGGCAGCTCTGAGACGAGAAAAGTAGAACCACAAAACCTTGAGCCTTTTTTAAATCAGAGAGCTCTTCTTTTATTTTATTGTGAGCATAACGTCTCTTTCTTTTCAACGATCGCAGGTCATTTAAACTAAAATAATCGTCCATCCCGGAATCATCCCAGCGTCCCGGGAACCGCCGGCCCCCTCCCGCGTTATAAATAGGCTACCTGAACTCTCGGAATATGCTTCGATCGGACGGTGTTTACTCCAACGCTCCATTCGAGGCTTGTGCCACTCCGAGAATAGTCGCTTCTTAAAACGGCCGGCTGGCTGCGAGGAAGGAAGTGACATGTTACCTTCCACTCACTACGAACACTTGGAGAGATTAGCGCGCAGGCAGCGGTAATCTGGTTTCAGGACCACGGCCAGAGACACCGCTCGGCCACGCTCAACCTTCACGGAGAGTGTGAAGAAGTTCATCTGGACGTGAAGGACTCTGGCGAAGTGGGACTGGCGATGGTTGCTCGGTTGATCTTGGAAGGCAGCTGAAGCAGATTAAACCTCAGATTAAAGATTCAGGGAAGTCTGCTGATCAAGTAAAATCAAGTTTTTTTTTTTTTTTATTTTTTATGTGAGTGAGAAACACGGGGCGGAGGGAGTAAGAGGGAGAAGGCTGTGCGCTCAATCGGGAGCGCGCAAAGACTGCACATTGGTCGGATCCTGGAGTCGTGAGGATGGAGATCCGGCCGGACAGGTTTAAGGTCGTGGCAGCCAAGACTCTCGGGAAAATATACGGGTATGTAAAATCTCTCTTGGGGACATTTGGGGGAAACTGTTATTGTCACGTTGGAAAGAAAGTTCACCTTTTATGATTAATTAAGGCTACAGTAAAAAAAATATATATATATATATATATATTATGAGTATTAAGAAAACCACCCCTTTTTTAAGATCAAGGTGTCCAGAGCCCTAGATTTGAATGGGTTTGCATGACCTGACACCACATCTGTACTTCTATAGAACAATGGATCTTTCACATAGGCTACACGTATCACGTTTTAAGCAAATGCTGTGGCTGGTGGAGAGAAAAAAGTTACACAAAGTCGCTTTCTCCTCTTCTCCAGGGGAACAAAACAGAATCAAGTTTCATTTTAGGCCCAAAAAGGCTTCTATGAGTGTAATATGAAGCGTTGGATCGATAGCTGGATTCATTGCTGTCCCACTGTTAAACGATGGGAGCTTTGTCATGGTTTTACGTGAAACAGGCTCTGCGGCCTGTATGTTGTGCCACCCGTCATTATGGGACAGTCCGTTTAAGAGGACCTACACTAACCCCCCACTCCAGTAAAGGCTCCAAAGCTCATTTCTGACATCGCGTGGCAATTTCTACCCACGTAACACGTGCGCAAAGACACCAAGTGTGAGTTTATGAGAACTTCCATCGCTCCTCCGGTCCTGTTTGCCAGACCAGCGCGTGACACACCGATCCCCGCCGAGGGCGAAGGTGCCAGGACGAGTCCGGCCACTGATGGATGTCTGAACGTGAGAAGCTATTGGTGAACTCCCCTTTCTTCCTCTCGGGATTTGATGGAGCGTCTAAACACTTAAATCCTCTCCAGAAATAGCCTCTGCTCGTCCAAGCTGTCGGCCCACGTAAATCCCTGCAGGCCATACACCTTAGACACCTCTCTCCCTCCCTCTCTCTCTTCCCCTGTCTCTCCTAAGTAGCCCAGTAGCTCGTCACCCCCCCTCCTTGGGCCACCTCACAGGCAGGATTAGGCCTCTCGACCCACGACAGAGAGCCCGCAGCGGCCTATAAGCTTTCCTTTCCGTGGAGCGCACGTGCACAGGTGGTGCCTGGCTGCCGTGCGTAACGCGCACCGGCCCGTTCCGCGGTGCTGCTCTCCGCACGCAACATGCTTAACGGGCGCACGGACACTAAGGCGGACCGTGTTGACTCTTTTATTTACCCGCATAAAAACTCTCTCTTTTATTATTTTTATTCTAATCAGCTCTGTTCTCTTGGTTCTATCGATTTTGTGGTTCTGTTTAAATGTATTTAAATGACTTTTCCTGTTCTATTAAGCAGACACTATTTATTTAAATCCGCATAAGACAAACAGACGTGTGATCTCATTTAAGTAGAACCCGTTCAAAGCCTCCTAACAACCAGTTGGTCTATATAGCATCAGAAAACTACAGTTCCTAAACCCCAAGGTGATGTCATGAAATATGGTTTTATCCAACCAGCAGAGCAGAACCTAAAATACTTTAAAAAAAACAACATTTTTATATTTAAGAGCATTAAACAACAGAATGTTTGGATTTGTTTACTGTATTAATTGGCTAATACAGTGCATGTTATATATATTTCTATTACATACATTGAACGTATTTTGTGTGAATACAGTGCTTGTTACAGTACACAGGTAATATTTAACTCAGTTTAAGTCCACTATAGGTCCTTTTCGTAGTTTTGTCATGAGGAGCATTTCAACCTTTTTTCCCTCAGACATTATTTGACTCTCTTATCCAATCCAATCTCAACCAAGCTGCTGAACTGCCCTGACATTTGTCCTAGACGTATGAATTAAGAGATTAACTTTGAGAGCCAACCAGGAATACTCACAGAGCAGAATAGATCGTGTGAATGCAGCTTCTAACACGCATTCAAGATAAATACAAAAAAACAGACTACTTTTCTTATTGGTAGAACAGATTCCTGGGAGACACAGACTTATCTTCCTGGTGTGGCGAGTGTAATGGAGAGAACGCCAGGTAGCTTGGAAGGATTACAGCGGATTTCCTTCAACTCAGGGTCACTCATGAAAAGTCAGATACGATGTATGCTACGGAGATTGAGAACTCCATGTAGACATCCTGCGGATACTAAATAAATTGGTGTTGAAATGGAAGGACATGTTTCGAATTGCGTGCGAGACTTCGCCTGAGTCGATGAGTTGATGATAAAAAGCTGAGGTTAAAGAGGAAGCGGAGACAGGAAGAATGAAGACTGAAGCCCGCCCAGACAAAAATAGTCCAAGAGAGCCAGAGATATTAATAATTCAAGAGGGAGAATCATTAATACTTGATCAGTGTCGGAGAGCGTTAGCACCCCTGCTTACAGTATCTAATAAAGCATGTGTGTGTTTTATAATTTGGTGTTTTTCCCAGTCTGCTTGCTGTTGTTTGAGTTTTTACGTGACGGCTCTGAAAAGGTTTGAAGTCCAGTCTTTTTGCCACTTAATATTTTAGTATCCGTGTTATTTCTAAGTCTCCCAGGGAAGTCCATCTTCTAGAAGGCTGTATAAGATCAGCTGGTGCTTTTCTTTTCCTGGTATTCCTCATCCCTGGTGACTTGATAGAGCACTGACATTCATATACATCAGTTTAAATCTCTGCACCTTCAAACATATAAGGTTTGCAAGGGAGGTTTGCTAGTTTACTGTGAGCTACAAATCTCTGAAAAACATTGAATTTACATGGCACGGTTAAATAGATCCTGTGATGAGGACTTGTCACATTCTCGATGACGCGGACCCAGTGTTGGTTTGGTCGTCGTTAGGATCAGTATCACGGTGCAGAGATTCACTGTGATCACAGCAGCCACATTCACCACACTGATGCATAAAACAACAGATGAGGTATTCAGACATGGCGGATGCTGTAAACGGCTCCTCTTCTTGGCCTTTAAATGTATCGCTCTTAATAGTTTAAGCTGTGGTTACTTACTTTAATGCATGACACTCATATATAATATACATATTATTCATAATTTTAAAGCCATTTATTTTTCATCAGTATTTTTTTCTTATAATTGGGTTTTTAAGGTGACCCTATTTTTTCACCCAATCCAAGCATTATTTATTCAGGGGTTTGTATTTTGGCCGTGTGGACCAACATGTACTCTCATGTATGTATCATTAACAGCGGCTGTGAATTGCATTTACCACCTAACGTCAGTGCGGATGTTTACGTGTGTATGAAAACTAAATATGTATAATAAATCAAGCTGTGGTATAAAGGGGGCTCCGTCATTTGCACCGGCAGTGCTCGAGTCTGTTCGAGAACTCAGTATTGCACACATCATGTTTAATAGATGATCTGCTGCGTTTAGATACATATTTGATGCCCCTTAGACTGGAGACTGGTCGAGGTCATGGTTCCTCAGGGTTTTCTCAGCAAGCCATAGGAACATAGGTGATAGACAGCAGCGGTAAAAGAGTACCTTGTATGGAAGAAGAGGAGCACAGATGCACCAGGATGATACAAGTTTTCCTCACTGTCAGCCCGCTCTGCCAGGAGACGAATGTCTGCAATAAAAATAAACGGTATATTAACACCTTGTGAAGACAGGAGATGTCAAAGTTATGTCAGCAAGCTCCGAGGTGGCTGGCTCACTAATAGCTGTGCTGATACTAGAATTACCAGTCAAATTGACAGTGAGAAAAGATTTGTCTGCACATCTTTTATCAACAGCATTCAGTCTGCGAGCCCTTCAGGACAGGATCTGGTTTCACCGAGTTTGGGAAACCCTGACTGATTTGGTGCATATTCTCAAGGTTGTTTCAGTGGCAAGCTATCTTGATAGGACAAGGGTTGCTGTACGACATTACAAAGGGATGTCTCAACTGATGGATAGCCCTCACAGTCGTGTCAAACATAATCAGAAGCTGACAGAAGACGCATACTGAGATTTTGGCTGTATCAACATCGACAATTAAAATCTGCTTCTTAAGTAAACTGACTCACAAGCGCTTCTTTTAAAGGCAGAGTAGGTCTTCTATTCAGAAACACTGTGTGTTATATTACTTGAAATCCTCGTAACCTACCGATAGCCATCTATATATTACATGCTATGACATAAAACACATTTTAAAATGACATCTGTGGCCGTCAATCAAAAAATGTCAGACTGTAGAAAATGTTTACTTCCTGAAATGATCTACTCAACCTTTAAGACAGCTTAGTGAACATATTGGATTTTTCAATCTTTTCTGAACAGAGCTCTTGAGAAGAAGCAAGAAAATGGCGAGACCATTGAGCTGTCGGCGGAGGGCCGGCCGGAGCTGGTGGAGGAGAAGGAGTTGCCCGTGGTGGACTGCACATGTTTCGGCCTGCCCAGGCGCTACATCATCGCCATCCTCTCAGGCATCGGCTTCTGCATCTCCTTCGGCATCCGATGTAACTTGGGCGTGGCCATCGTCAGCATGGTCAACAGCCACACCATCTTCAGAGACAACAAGGAGGTCATAGTGGTGAGTGGTGGAGGATGAGCTGGGAATGTCAGCAAGAGACAATAAATATGAATGTGTTTCTAAGTATGTTAAAAATGTTTCTTTCCTGTTCCAAGTTTATTGTGTCAAAACTGTATTACTGTTGCAAATCTTTGTTGATGGTGTTAATGGAAACAGCCAATCAAACACAGGACCAGGTCATCTAGCCAGTGTTACCAGTGTTGTCAGTGGTGGTCAGTCATCCCAGTTAAAAGTTTGACAGCTAAGCGATGCGAGGGAATGTTGTGACCGGTCAGTGGTCGAGCATGAGCCTCAGGCGGACCAGTAATCAATCACATCGGTTCTTTTATATTGATTGTTCTTCCTTCAGCGTAGTCCCTTGTTATCCCTCTTGATCTAATGACCAGTAATATAAACTGATGTGCCCCTGTGTGTCCCAACAGAAAGCTCAGTTCGACTGGGATCCAGAAACAGTGGGAATGATCCACGGGTCCTTCTTCTGGGGATACATAGTCACCCAAATCCCAGGAGGGTTCATCTGTCAAAAGTTTGCAGCAAACAGGTCTGTCGATCCACTAGTTACTGTATGCAAGGGGTAATTGTACATTATTTCCCACATACTGAATGTCTCCTCCTGCCTCTATTCTTTCCTCTTCCAGAGTGTTTGGCTTCGCTATAGTGGCCACGTCTTGCCTGAATATGCTCATCCCTACAGCAGCGCGGATGCACTTTGGCTGTGTTATCATTGTCCGAATATTTCAAGGACTTGTGGAGGTGTTGACTCTATAGCTTGCACATAAACACGAGAAATATATTATAAGAAAGATTTATATTCACATTTCATTTAGAACATTTCCTCATAGTGTCATTTCTTCCCTATGCTGCAGGGGGTTTCGTATCCGGCCTGTCATGGCATTTGGGCGAAATGGGCACCACCTCTCGAAAGAAGTCGCCTGGCCACGACAGCCTTTTGTGGTGAGCCTTTTATCACTGTTCCTGATTCTCTCAGCCTTTAAACAATGGATGATTGTTAGAGCTGAAACGGTTATTGGATTAAACGTTATTATTCCATAACTGAAATGTGAGTATTCGGTGTTGTGGTATCTAGTTTTTGACACATAAGAAACTAAACAGTTAAACATAATGTTTCTCCTTTTCTAGGTTCTTATGCCGGTGCTGTGATTGCGATGCCATTAGCTGGAATCCTGGTCCAGTATTCAGGATGGTCATCAGTCTTCTACGTCTATGGTATGCGACCTTTGACCTTTAGACTGGAGGCAAACATAATCAAATGTAGAGAGTTTTTTCAGACTGAGGACTTGGGGAACTAAACACTGTCTTGTCATTGTGACAACAACTATGCATAACATACAGTCACACTGACACATACTGAAACTGAAAGCACAAGGAGAGAATAAAACAACTCGATTTAATGCTCCACTGTTGTTTGCCTCCACCAAACTGTCCTGTTGCAGTTTGTACCTTTTGTCGTCCGAAATGTCATCACTGCAGCTACAGTCACGGTGTGTCCTTGTTCTTTATTTACTCCCCCCCCCCCCAGGAAGTTTTGGGATCATGTGGTATTGCTTCTGGTTTCTGGTGTCTTATGAAAGTCCCGCAGCCCATCCCACCATCACTGAGGAGGAAAAAACATATATTGAGGAAAGCATTGGCGAGTCGGCCCAACATACAGTAACGGTCAGTACATAAGAGTAGAGTTTGCTCTCATCACAGTGCGGGTACTTACCTTGTTTTAGAGTGAGTGTAGATTTTAAGAAACAGTGTATTGATGGTTAATAAGGAAGTGAGACTGGATGGAGTTTCAGAGGGTGTCAAATGTTTCGTGAGCTATTTCTAATAGTCTAATTTTTAGTCTAACAAAATGAATACAGGTTTGTGTCTTCACTCATGCATCTTCTTAATGAGCACAGTCCTGCTTTCTGATTCATTCCAAAAGACAAAATGACATCATTGTCAGAGGCCTGAGAATTCCCCTACAAAATGACTAAAATAAGTAACAGATTTTTCCGTTCCAGAAATTCAACACGCCATGGAGGGCCTTCTTCACATCCATGCCAGTATACGCCATCATTGTGGCTAATTTCTGCAGAAGTTGGACTTTCTACTTGCTTCTCATCAGCCAGCCTGCATACTTCGAGGAGGTGTTTGGTTTCGAGATTAGCAAGGTAACGGAAATCCGATGTGTTCGGGTGTGGTATACTCCACCAATGTTCAATAACATGAAACCAACGAGCAAATGAAAGAAATGTGACGATATTTATCCCAATAACAGAAATTCACCATGATCCTAGCTCAGAGGTCTCAAATCTGTTACTTAAAAATGTGTTTCCCTCTCTCATCTTTCTTTAGGTGGGCATAGTTTCTGCACTTCCCCACCTCGTCATGACCATTATCGTTCCCATTGGCGGCCAGCTTGCCGACTACCTGCGCTGCAACCAAATCATGACCACCACTAATGTCAGGAAACTTATGAACTGTGGAGGTAAGAAAGCTAGAATTGCAGAAAGGGGAACGCAAATGTAGCTGATTGACTCGGCTAATAGCAGCACCTTTTCCTTTCAAGACATCAAAACTGTTGTCATATCTGATACAAAATAGAATTTTCTGGATATCATTAGAAGTTTTTTTCCCCCCAAGCGCCCAATTGTTATGTGAACCTGGACAGCACAGTAACTCATGGGCTAATTATTGTAGCTAACTGCAGTATTAAGTCAGATGTGGTGAGAAAAGACTTGCTGCATGGGAAGTGATGACTCACTGTAAAACAGAAGCTCTGTCTCTCTGTTGGCTATTTTTAAACTACTGAGAGAAATCGATAGCAAAGTGAAATGGAGAAGTATACAGTGTACTTAACACTTTGTGGCAAGCTGTCAGTACACAGCAAACTAAGTTTACTGCTCAGTCAACAGCATTTTGTGAAAAGGGAAGAACAGTTGTGAAGAAAATGTCCTTAAGTTGACTTGAATAAGCGTCTTGCTTATAAATATTTTCAATTCATACATTAAACTTGTTCTCTGCTACGTTTCTTGTTCGCTCATCTCAAACAGGATTTGGGATGGAGGCCACCTTCCTGCTGGTGGTGGGCTTCTCTCACACAAAAGGTGTTGCCATTTCATTCCTGGTCATGGCTGTGGGTTTCTCTGGCTTTGCCATTTCAGGTGAAACCATGTTTTTTTTTTTCTTTATGGAGTGCATCAACTTCTTCTTTTAAACCTTTTTGCCAGAAATATTAAAGAATAATTTGCAGTTTTCTTATCATGCATATGTTAATACTGAATGTATCCTTCCTCATAAGGTTTCAATGTCAACCACCTGGATATTGCACCGCGGTACGCTAGTATCCTTATGGGTATCTCCAACGGTGTGGGCACTTTGTCTGGTATGGTTTGCCCACTTATTGTTGGAGCCATGACGAAGCACAAGGTGAGAACTTGTGTTGTAAAATACACGCTGAAATACATTTCTGTTTATGGCCTTGTCTGGGACGATATTTTTGTTATCATCATGGATTATTGCGGAAAAATATATGTTGCATATCCTCATTGTACATATATGTAAACAGTGAACCTACTGAGTATCTATTTAATGTTGCACTGAGAGTAGCTAAATAGACCAGAGGTTCCAGAAAGAGTGAGAATCCATCATATTTGTTTTTCCAGGAAGAATTATATCAAAATAATGGATTTTGATATATAAGATATGAAGAAATTGATTTGTTCGTCGTATTTTGTCAAATAGGTGCACAGTATGACAAGGGATGTGATCTTAAAGGGTTAAAATGTATTTTTCATTTCAGCACGACTTTCAGTGTTTGAGCATCAAGCTTTATTGACCCGAGTATTAGGTATCCAGAGTCAAAGCACATTTGTGGAACACAATACATGCGCAAGCCTCTCTTTGATTGTTTGATTAAATGTGTTGAACTAAAGTAAAACACTTCTTTATTTTTCTCCTCTTCCTCTTCTTTCCATCTCTCTCTCCCCTGATAGACGCGGGAGGAGTGGCAGGGGGTGTTTCTCATCGCCTCGCTTGTTCACTATGGAGGTGTAATATTCTATGGTGTGTTTCTGCTTTCATCCATTCCTAAAGCATGCACTAATCTCTGTATGGTTCTACATGCAATGTTCTGTCAGTAAATCACTAACTCTCATCTCATCTTATGGATGGATCTGCAGGCCTCTTTGCGTCTGGAGAGAAGCAAGTTTGGGCAGAGCCGGAGCAGCTGAGTGATGAGAAATGTGGCATCCTGGATGAGGATGAGCTCGCCAACGAGACAGAAGAGCTGTATCGCACGAGTGGCGGGGGAGGCTACGGAGCCATGAACCAGGGAGCGGATCCCAATGGAGCCGGAGGCATGGGAGGAGGAGGAGGAGGAGGCTGGGTCTCAGACTGGGACAAAACTGAGGAGTACGTCCAACCAGCTGGGACCAATAATTACCTTTATGGTGGAGACGGGGACCGAGAGTTAACATAAAACCCAGCAGGTCCTCTGCACAGAGCCTTTAGTAAGGCAGAAACAGTACACCAACAGCGTGGAGTTTCACCCGATGGCGTGACGAACTTTGAAAGTGCGGATTTAAAATCTAACGCAGGAGGGGACCATTTTTTAGCACCTCTGCCTGTACTGTCACAACTGAACTGAATTCAAAGAGACTCCACAGTGGAGACGACGCAATTAGAAAATGTAAAACGTGTGTTTGTGTGTGCAATTGTGTACCGTGTGTGACAGACAACCTAAGTAAGAGTGTTTTAGGACTCGTCCCCTTCCCTTCTCTCTCTCTCGGGAGGGCGATTGAGTTTTAGGCCTGCTGTGACTTTCTTTGATGTTCATTCACTGTTTGATTGTCTAATTGTAGAAATGTCTACATTATCTGACAGGATCTCATTCGTATGCCTCTTACTTTACAAATCCTTGGGCACACACTGTCCCACTTCTGTTGTTGTGGGAAAAACCTATTGACTTTGATAAATTGTTGTTTGTTTTTCTTAATCCTTAAATGGCTGCAGAATTTGAGCAATGCAGAGAGTATGCCCACCAAAACCGCTTTTTTCTCTCTCCAAAATCAATGTTAAGTTGTGTCCTTAAGGTGCACACTTTTAAGACAATGCATTTTTCTTGTGCCAATACAACAAAAATATATTGCACTCTAGTATTGGTTTTACTCATCCATTAAGAAAACAATTATTACAACATTATTGTACACAGCTCTCTGTGAGGTCTAACTAGCCCAAAAAATGATATTTTTAGATGCAGCGTTTTGATTTCCTCCTCCAAAACTGTGTTATGTACTAGGCCTCGAACCTGTCAACCTACTGACAAACTGGGATATAAAAATGCTTCATATATAGAAGATATGTCATCACCCAGGGTAGTTTACAGACATTTTTATTTGCTCTCTTTCAGACCCTTTTTCTTCAAATCCAACATCATAATTTTGTTCAATATGATTTACTTGTAATATATGCTTCATTGATGTTATTCTATTCTATTACTGTTGTGTGCAGGCACCTCATGCTCTAAGTGGAAACATCAGCATATAACCTAACATCCTCCACACACGCTGTGTGTGCTCTCTGTCACACTAACACACCGAACCGGGACTGCTGTGTGTGTCTGCCAGATATGTAGCATGTGTTAAAATGAAAACCTGTGCAAATAATATTGGGAATGTTATTCCCATGGAGCCAACACAGAGATCTCAAGCAATTAATTTTAAATTTCATTACCTTTCACTTTTTTAATTCATGGTGCAACAAGATGTGTTCAATTATCAGAAAAAGAAACAATTAAATATAAAATTAAAAATAAAAGGCTGATAATGGACAACAAAACAATTACATTTCACTGTACACAAGTGAGTTCTTTTACTTTTGTT
Source organism: Chelidonichthys spinosus (assembly GCA_029853015.1). Taxonomy (NCBI): domain Eukaryota; kingdom Metazoa; phylum Chordata; class Actinopteri; order Perciformes; family Triglidae; genus Chelidonichthys; species Chelidonichthys spinosus. The sequence continues at coordinate 7,950,505 of CM056842.1, forward strand.
AGTAGATGTTTGTAATGTATCTGGCTAGCTCCAAAAACGAAGGCTTAAGACTGAAAACTACATATACCTGTGTTAGATCATGGAATGGTATCACTTTGCTTGATATTGTTTCATTAAGTGGAGTTCAGTGATAGATTAAATAGAGAAATAAATATTAGGGTTTTTACTGTTTTGACATTTTTCATTGGTTTCTTGTTAAGTCTTTTGTTCTGGATTGTAAACTAAAACTGTATATGTAAAACTCATGTACACGTGGAAAATATTGTATAATAAAACGTAGAGGTGATAATTCCTGTACAATGATTATGTATGATATAAGTTATTATTAATAGCCTGTTTATTCTTATGCATTACTATTTTTTTTAAATAGATGATTCCGTGCGTTATCCGAGTGTTACATTTTTAATCATCTTTTTAAATCTTTTATTTCAGCACCTGTTTTGCCGTGATTGAGACCAACTTTGCTCTGCTTCATGCATGATTCATGCACTAATAATGCCGCTCTTCAAAGCTTTGGATAGAGGGGTTTCATGTTACCCATAATGCTGTACTCCCCTCCAGACAACCTATCGATCACTGAGCTAAAGTATAAGAGCGTGGAAATGAAGAAGAAAAATAGATTTTGATGGCACCGGATCAAGGGACTCGTCAGATATCCTGGGCCAGTAAAAAGCATTGAGACGCTGGGATGCACCACTCACTGTCCTGCTCAGGTATCTAAAAATCAATGGGATTATCCTGCATCCATCTGCCAGTGAGACAAATGGTAGTTATGTTCTAATGGGCTCACTATTGGTTTACCTCATTGAGGCTCTGCTTTGAAACCCTGAGGCCGATTTTTACACAAACCACCCAATCAGGAAGTAGCAACCACACTCTATGAAACACCAACCCATGATGGCTGAAATTACTAACATAAGCTTGGTTTACCTCAGAAATAAATCGTAAACTACATCACCCTTTAGTTATGTATCTCATATCAGCAAGTTGAGTATGTAAACAATGTTTTTATGGTCTTCAAAACCCCATAAAACCTAAAGAATATATATATAACTGATCCCACTAAAACCCATCACCTTCAGTACCAACAACATACTGTCAGTTGAGTTTAGCTAGCTAACAGTAACCTAGCTGAGTAGTGTCCATTTGGTTAAACTATTCAACAACCTCAATTGTCTCACTTTATTTTGACGTTAGCATCTCAAAAGCAGTCAGCAGTAACGTACACGGTCCGTTACTCGTACCGAGCCTACCTGCGGTCGGAGTCGCCCTCTTCTTACGTCATTGACAGGGGTTAACGTCAGTTGGCTGTGTGAAGACGCGTCCTGTTAACGTCGGTGGTGAATACGTCCACACAGTCGGTTTTATAGTCGAACAATTCTCGTCTCTCGCGTTGAACCATCAGATGTGGTTGAACTCTGGACGCCTTCGAGGCCGACTAGTAAACAAGACTGACGGATATAACGGCCGCGGCTAAAAGCCGGCTAGCAAACAAGGCTACCAACAAACCCCGACTCTCTTCTAGTAACACAACTAAGGTCTGACACTGCACTTGTTTATTCAGCGGTAAGTGGTCTTTAATACAAAACATTACTTTGTAGAAAATGTTTAGGAAGATTATCTCCAGTAGCTTGGTACCAACAATAAATGTTCATACAGGGTGGAGTCCTATTAAGAAAGTGATGGCTAACTGTTGTTTTTATTATTTAATTTCCCAAAAGATGAACTCATGTTGCTGTTTTTGTTTGTCAAAACTCAAGATTGTCAAACCAGGCCAACCTAGTCGACTTGTTTGACTTCCCTCTTCTTCTCTGCATCACACACATAATGGTGCCTTCATGTTATATTTGAATAATGATATATTATATGGGGGGGATAGGTTAATTGGTGACTCTAAATTGCCCGTAGGTGTGAATGTGAGTGTGAATGGTTGTCTGTCTCTACATGTCAGCCCTGTGATAGACTGGCGTCCTGTCCAGGTGTACCCTGCCTTCGCCCAATGACAGCTGGGATCGGCTCCAGCCCCCCCGTGACCCTAAATACAGGATAAGCGGTAGAAAATGGATGGATGGATATATTATATGGGAAACTCTTAGATCATTTTGATACCCAAGTTGGGGTGACCATAACAGTCCAACATGGCCAAGAAGATGACAGATTCAGTAATGGATGGTACATAAATCTTTATTTTTAACCATGCAACAAGTATAAGCGCTTGATTGTTTACATCAATTTAATTTGTGATCGATGTACACTTAACTCGATATAGTCCAATGCCATTTATCGTTCTATGCATAGCAAATGGACTTTAGTCTGTGCAGTGCAAAGAAGGCAGCATTATACATGGGTTGTATTTGTGATAATTTCAGATTCTTGAACCCTTTTTTTGGCATACATTTGGATAGCATCCAGAAAACAAAGAGGAAACAAACCACAACAAAATGTAATCAATAAAGATCTATTTTTAGCACATAATCATCAACATCAAATTAATCCGATATCTTATAATATATTCACACAAAATAACAAAGTGATAGTTTGAATGGTAAAACAGAACCTATGCAATGTTCTGTCATATCTTATCTGCAAAAATAATAGAGCATCACAAAAGGCATAAGTAAGGAAAATACATTTATAACACAAAATTCAAACCACTGTTTTACATGTGGAACTGTATGACTTTGCAAGGAAACGTAAGCAAATTCTTTTTTTACCCACATATTTCCCATATATTAATAGTAATGAAGCACTCAATATACTTTAAGCGTTAGGGGAAAAAACCCTTCAGATGGTTGAGTCATTGTCACGAAATGTTTGTATGATGTAGTTAGTGTGAGGAGATGTATAATGACTATTTGGTTAAAAAAAAATGTAGTTGACAGGGTCAGATCTGGTGTTTTGGACTGTTTGTGTCACAAAATGCGTAATTTTTCTGTTCTGTTAACTTTTGATGGAAATAAATATTACTGAATATTTCACATAATTATAAAAAAAAATGAATGGCAACAATTGTTCGTTGCTGTGTTATTTGGCACTCTTCAATTGACTTTTATTGTTTGTGAACGTGAGCCAAAGTACATACATCTCCTATTCAGCACTACAGGGTTTGACTAATCATAGAACTTGAATTTAAGACTTGTGATAAAGACCTGACTTTTCTGGTTTGTGGGAAATGCAATTTTTCTTAAGCATAATGTTATATTTGTTGTTAATTTGCCTTGCGCTCATCCTTTTCATAGCCTGTCATATATTCTTACTCCTGGTCCTTCTACCCTACTGCTTCGTATCCTCACTCACCTCCACCTGCATTCTCCATTTTCAGGGTGTTGTATACCCCCCCTGTCATTTCCTTTTTATTCAGTGCTTCATATCCCCCTTCTCCTCCTGTTGCTCCCTCCATTCCCAAGGTGTGGTATACCTCCCCTTTCATTTTCTCTTTCTTCAGTGCTTCGTATCCCCCTTCTCCTCCTGTTGCTCCCTCCATTCCCAAGTGTGTGGTATACCCCCCTTTCATTTTCTCTTTCTTCAGTGCTTCGTATCCCCCTTCTCCTCCTGTTGCTCCCTCCATTCCCAAGGTGTGGTATACCTCCCCTTTCATTTCCTCTTTCTTCAGTGCTTCATATTCACCCTCTTTCTTCTTTCTGCCTGCTGCTTCTGGGTGAAGGGCGTCATATTCAGCCTCCCTTTGGGCACCTTTCTTTAGCATCTCATAACTGTCATCACCAGCTTGTCGTCTCACTGGCATATCCTCGTAAATTGGTACTAAAAATGGAAAAAAAAGTGCTATGTGATGCCTCCGATGTGCTAACAAAAATGGCAAACATGTAATCGTTTCTTACCTGTGGTATGTCTCTTCTTGTAATATATACAAAGAAACAAGGTCACTAAACCTAGAACCAGCACAATGGCCACGCTTGTCAGAATGATAATGAGTGGCTTTGGATCTGAAACTGAGACAGAACATACATAATAGTTAAAAATGTATTGCTGGAAGTTGGCAGTATGCCTCCCTTCTTTAAAGAAATGTGTCCGGGTTTCTGTTAAGAATTTAGAGTCTCCAATCCAAATGCGAGATTACTTTGATGAAATCTTCAGGGTTATTGGTCTAAACTTTGAAAGCTCCTGACAGTCACACTGTCCTCACAGTCTGGGTAGTGATGAGTAAATTGTTCTTAAATGTGTATTAATGTGTCAAAAAAAAAAAGTCTTTTAGCAGGAACTCACCACTGAGAGCATTGCTGAGAAGAGACCTCCCCTTGTCCCACACAGCTCTGCAGGCATAAGTACCACTCTCTGATGGCATCCTGAACCCTTGGTTGGAGCCCAAATGGACCCATGGCTGCTGGTCTTTCTTGTAGTACCATTGATAGGAGCTGGGGACGGGACAACGTGGACAAGAACACGCCAAGCGAGTGTTGACAGTGAGAACGGCCTTAAAAGGAGGTGCTAAAAAGGAGAACCAAAATTATTGCAATTCAGTAAAACACAAAAGAGGGAAACGCCATTCAATACACCAGCAGTCAAAGAATGTCGGTTGCATATGCATACCTTGGACAAACACATCTTGATTATCAGACTCCACTTGGTATGGGGGCCCGGCAGTGCGCCCCCTGTATGTGTAGGTGGCGTCACACTTATAACTTCCCACTGTAGATTCTGTCACGGAAGTGATTTTGTAGGTAGGACTGACACCATTCTGAATGACTGTGTTGTCTTTGTAGAAAACAGCATGGCTAATTTGATCTGTGCCCCAGACGAGGCATTTCAGAGTCAGACTTTCCCCGATTACAGGTGGCAGGGGATACATTTCCAATGATACGGCCTTCTCTGAAAGAAGCAGAGTTGACACCTTTAATTTAAATAAACATAACATTTCTGAGGCTGAAACACGATGTTATTAATCCTAATAATAAAAGGGGTTGGTCATAGTGATGAACCTACAAAATATGTACATCTGCAGCTTGGCTTTAGAAACAGCAATAAAATATTTACCTGAGGTCCTGACTGTGATTTGGTTACTTCTGTGATCTTGAGTATCAGAACACCAGAAAATGGTCTCCGGGACATTCAGTCTGTTGGGCTGAAAGATCTTTGTCACACTGTCATTCCTCCTCATCCTCATCTGAATCTTCATTGTTGGCCCTCCACTGTAGAACCAGCAGTTCCATCCCTGCAGACCATCCTCGTTGTCAAGCTGCAGGATGACCGAACCTCCCAGCCGCTCCACCGGCTGGCCCGTCTTGATGGTGAGTGATGCGGTCGGAACATATTCTGGATGGAGATTGCGTAAATTACCACAGTTAAACAAGATAAACAATTTTGTGAGAATTTCCATTTTGAGAGTTTAATAATGCTGATGTTCATGTGGTCCATTTACCCAGGACTTTGATGTTGACTCCGATGCTCTTTCTCCCATTGCTCTCACATTGATACAAGCCAGAGTGCTCGGGTACAGCAACGCCTATCTTCCAGGTTTCATTCGTCAGCGTTTGTTCCCCGTCGTCGAAGTACCATTTCACTTCACTCCCACGTATGCCGGTGTCACATCTCAGAAAAATTAAGTCCCCAGAGAAGATCTGCTTGAGTTTAGGGGAAATAGAAACTAAGGAGAACAGAGACAAGCGGAAAGAAGCGGAGGGATAGTTTAGTCATTACAAGAAACCACAAAGGTCATTTGTTCATATTTTACACCCTTGGGATCTAATAGAGGATAGATGGAGGGCTGACAGATTGTGCACGTCTGTGAACTCCCAATGATTACCTTGTGGCATTTGCTGACATCTTGCCAGGAGTGCAAACACTGTAACAAAAGCACAACTTACATGTTTGCTATATTTTAAGCGCAATTCCTTATAATAAAATAATAAAATTAATACATTAATTTATAAAGCGCTTTATAGACAATTCAGCTAAATGCAAGAAAATTTGTATCAATAAAATCTCGAAAGCAATATCAAATCCCATAAAATTCCATCTTCACAAAAATGAATACTTTATAATCCCCAAACCACTTTCAACCCAAGCAATCCTATTTCATGTTTCATTACCTGCCAGCAGCAGCAGATGTATTCCCGTCATGGCCTTATGAGAGGTACACAGACGGGAGAAACAACCAAATGACTTACGTGCTGACGAGTGACCAGACCCTTAACTTGCTGTTGGAAGTCATATTGAGGAAGTTCCGTTTAGTGTTGAATAAAAAGAGTCGGAGCCAAAGAAGTGTTGCAAGAGGAAAACAACTGATATGTGGCATTTCTGATAGACTTCCTCTTTGCAACAACATTTCTTAATGTTATTCCTAATAGCTTACCCAAAACCTAATTATTCATTTACTTTCCAAGTAAAACATTACTGAGGTGTGAATCAATCTGAGGCTAAAAGAGGAAAACCAAATGTAGTTTTTGTTTAAAAAATGACACAACAATCATCGGTTAACGTGTGACGATCGCTATAAATCGATACACAGGCGAGATGGGATGTTGTGAAACTGCTACAGGCCCACAGATCAGGTTGAAGATTAATGACCATGTATGCACTGAAAAAGCTAAACAGGACATAGATATAGAGAGCTTTTTATTTGTTTACTGTGTGCAAGTCATTTCAGGAAATTCGTGTGAAATGAGATGATGCAGATTTCTGAAAATAGCTGAATTGCGGACAGCAGCTTCTTCATTCACGCACGTACTCTTCTGCTGCACCAAGTTTAATGACAGCAAAAAGATCAGTGTGTCAAACCTCAAACATGACCTGCCGGGAAAAAAAGGCCCAAACAGATGCTTGCATGACGAATCAAAATGTCTTGTTTCTGTTTCTGTTTGTCTTTTGTCTCAGAATCCCGACTATTATTTCAACGCGTATCAACACCAACAAAAATATTATAAAGAGTCTAATCCATCCATTTTCTACCGCTTATCCTGTATTGAGGGTCGCGGGGGGGCTGGAGCCGATCCCAGCTGTCATTGGGCGCAGGCAGGGTACACTCTGGACAGGACGCCAGTCTATCACAGGGCTGACATGTAGAGACAAACAACCATTCACTCTCACATTCACACCTACGGTCAATTTAGAGTCACCAATTAACCTATCCCCATCCTGCATGTCTTTGGACTGTGGGAGGAAGCCGGAGAACCCGGAGAGAACCCACGCTTACACGGGAAGAACATGTAAACTCCACACAGAAGGAACCCGGGCCGACCCGGGAATCGAACCCAGGACCCTCTTGCTGTGAGGCGAGAGTGCTACCCACTACACCACCGTGCAGCCTAAAGAGTCTAATCCTTTTTTCTAAAATAAATAGTTTCTTTTGTTTTATTCCCTTTATTACACATTGTATTTTCATCATTCTCAGACTTCTCTTTCATTAGAGGAAGATAAAACCTAACCCAACTACAGTATTGAGTGTGGAAACACATTCCTAGCAACAGCATTCTCAGCACTATATTTCAAACATTAAATAGAAAACAGAAGACATTCTGAGGACTGTTTGCTCATATTTTAGAAATAGTTTGAGGTCTCCGTTATAGTTACTTGAAATGGCCACCAGAGTCCAGCACTGCATCGGTTTTCCTGAGAACAGCATACAGGAATGAGGCCTCACAGCAGTTATGCGCCCGTTTGTCGCTGACGGTACAGAAGCAGTGGTTGTTCAATGTGATGTATTGTTTAGTGTTTATATACATTTTGTTCACGGTGTAAACTCTCACTGAGACTGCACATCATTTTAAGTCAAACACTGAAGCCACTGATCTACAGCTAAACCTTTAGCTTCGATTTCATAAATAATTTTCTCTCATCCTGCCCTTCTTCTGCTTTTCATTCTGACTCAACTACTCTCTTAAGACAGTAAGCAACCACTTGCTAAAGCACACAAAAAACACAGAAAAAACAAACAAAAAAAAACCCCAGCCAGCATATTCTTACTGTACTGTCCATCTGCCCGTGACCCACTTTTCTCTCCTTGCCTTTGGCAGAAGAGGCGTTCACACAGAAAGCAGGAGGAAAGCTCGTCTGTCATTCTCAGAATAACGACGTTGGCCAGCGAAGGCAGCGGAAGCACCGAGGTAGGAGGAAAGTTAGGTGAAAACATACCATGGAGTGGTGCACCATTAAAGGAGAGCACCCACTAGAGCTCTTATTGAGGCTTACAGTGCTGGTGTGATGTCGTCCAAGAGGCAGGATACAGCAGGAGTGTACTATTGTGTGCATTAATGTATTTCAGCCCCCTTCACCTTCCTCTGTCCTCTATCCGTCTCTTTGATGGGCTCTAAAAGCAGCCATCAAGCAAGAACAAGGACAGTTCTCACCCAAACACTCCAACCACACGGACGTCATTCACTGAGAATTATTGTATAAGCTTGCTCTGTGTCGTCACACACATTACATACGGAATATATCATTTCTTATTTTCATACTAGTCGCTCCTTGAGCCTGAAACAAACAACGCCCATCATTCATCAGGTTGCATAGTTGCAATGTGCATGTCATTTTGGCAACTTTTGGAGAGTTAAGATCATCATAATACAATTTTGAGGTGGGGAAAAAAAAAGTGAATATGATTAAAAACATACAAATACATGTTTTTGTTATATTAGTTTGTATATTTTCCTCTTCATTTTTGAGTTGTGTATTTAATATTCATATCTTAACCATGACATTTGGGCTTTTTGGTTTGTACTTTCCAACCAAAGTCTGGTCTTGCAGATCTCTGAGGTTGTCTGTGTATTCTCCTAAAAGGTAAAAGAGATGGGCAGACATAAGTTATTAATTGGGTATAAATTTGGTATAAATCATAACATCTAGTTTGAATTTGAGCTGAGGATATGGATTGACATTCCAAACTGACTTTATATCCAAGCGAGGTTCCCCACAGGGTTCCTCCTCCATGGGTGGCTCTGACAGGGGCTGATCCTGGAGCACACCCAGACCTCCATCACCTACTGCATCACACATCTGTTGATATCCGGCTGTCGGAGAGGCAGACACCTTTAGCCTGAAATAAGTGCTACAAGAGCAGTTAGTGATCCAAGCTAAGCTCTTGTGTATAGATTCAATACTTAGGCCAGAGGTTACAGAATTGCCTTACCAGTGCTGGGAAGGCGGTGGGTACTTTGTACTTTGGACATTGTTTCTGTTGCTGTTTAGTCTTTTAAATGTAATTTTTCAGTCTGGTGAGAATAACAAACTGAGTGCTATTCAGCTCCACTGCACTGGGATTTGGACAAAAATCCCAGCAGCAAGTATAAAACCAGAAATGTCTGCACGCTGAGATACCAAGAGGGGAAACTGAGAAAATATGTTCTTGTATTTATGTGTGAGCAATTTAGGGGAGTTATTTCTACTGCAGGTAATGAAGCCACATTTTATGAATGGGGGGAAAAAGTCAGTCAGGAGAAGCAGTTTTTTTTTTCTATGAGTAGCATCAAAGACGGAAAGGGGGACAAAGAAGTGGTCTGAATCCATCTACTGTATGTGTGAGACGGGGAGAGATAAAGGGGAGGGGAGTCGCATTGTGGGACGAGTGTGAGTGCATGTGATTGATGGAGTGACTGAAATAATGAGAGAGAGAGAGAGAGAGAGAGAGAGAGAGAGAGAGAGTAATGAAGAAAAGTGAGGATAATTGAATAGAAGAGCACTTGGGTGCGAAAAAAGAAACAGAGCAACTGACAGATGGATGGTGTAGAGTCGGTACACAGTGGAAATACAAAGAGGGGAAGGCGAAGGGAGGAGAGGGATCAATCTACAGCTGAAGTAAGAGAGAGAGAGAGTATGCCACGCTGGAGAGAGAGACTGCATGAATGTGTGTGTAGAGGGAGAGAGAGAGAGACGGCTATACTGGGGCATAGAGTAGGTGAAAGTGTGTGTGTGTGTGAATGAAAAAGAGGCTGCACAACACAGTGGCTCAGGCTGGCTCACACTGATGCACATTGAAAGACCAGAAGCCTTGAAAATGTGATTTTGCAAGAGGGGAAAAAAAGCAAATCACATTTTCTTCTTTCTCCTCATCTATATTTTATCAACTGGAATCTTTCACTCATTTTCTAATCCCGGCCCCGTTTTTTTTACTCCCTCTGTGGTTTTATCAAGGAGGTCACTGCGGATACAACGAGGAGCAACACAGCTTGAAGCGCAGACTAAAAGGTATTTTACTTTTTGAATGTTCATTTCTACTCTCGTTGTTTGCTTGTAATTGAGTGAGCTGAATTATTGCCTTTACCCCACATTCAAAGTAATGTAAAGTGTTTTATAATTCTAAAAAACTGGAAACGGATTGAATACGGTGATGTGTGTGTGTGTGTGTGTGTGTGTGTAAAATTCACATCGCTTTAGAAAAAAAAAAAAGTGGGTGGTGCTGAATCTGTGACGGACAGGTACTCGTCCTCTGGGGTTTGATTCCCATATTTTATGTAGGTGGACAGCAAGAACAAAGTGGGACAGGGACAGAATTACAAAGATCACAGAGCGTTCAAAGACATCTGGAAAGTAATTGCTCGTATAATTCCCAAACAGCTCGGTGAGAGCACTTATGAGCTTCATGAGCTGTGGTTTACAACATAAGACAGCTGTATGCTTGCAGTGTTCTGTGTGAATCATGGGAATTAAATTTCATAAAGACACATGAAGGTGACATTCCAACTAAAAGGCTTGCTGCCGGACATTTTCTCCTGGACACAGTGGGAAGCAATGGGGGAAAAGTTTATTTCTACAAATTAGCCTTTCATGCTCAAGCCAGCTCTGTGGCTATAATTGAATCCCTTGTGACTGATTAAGACCCTGTTTCATGTAGATTATTCCATGTGCATTCTGAATCACAATTGTTCATTGCCGTATATTACAACCGCTTCCCCACTGTTACAAAGTAGGTTATGACCTATTGTCTTCCAGCGATAAGTGCACAGAATTAACGGGGGAATAATGGATATGGTAGTAGTCTGGGAGTTAGGAGAAAGAAATATGAATATACTTGAGCTTATGTAAAGCCTACGTTTATGTAATCCAGATATTAATACCATCCAGACACTTACAGCCTTGTATTACATTTGACAGAATTAAACGAGAGCTCATCAACACCCACATTTCACATACTTCTTTAGCTGCTGCTTGACAAAATTGTTACCTGCGCACGGTATTTATGATGTCAGCTGGTGGAAAGGTGGAAACCCTCTCAGGATCCAAGAGAACTGACACACACACACACACACACACACACACACACACACCCCTAAACGCAGCGCACTTTCATCCTATAGATGCAGCATAATTGACTTTGCACAGTCTCCCAAGACCTGCCCCTCACGGTGTAATGCAAAACAAGCAACGCTGGCTTTAAAATGTTATTTTTCTATTGGCGAAGTGCTCCTTCGGGTAATTTATTTGGAGAAGGGAGAAGGTGAACCAGACAATTTAAAGCAGAGTGGGAACACTAAGATTAATGGCTTCCTAACAAAACACAGAACAATTGATCATAGTGGAACAAAATAACGCCGGGTGACGTTTTCGATGCTAGAGATCAGCAATTATATGTGATATGTGGGTTATGCCAAAAAAAAGAGTGTTATTATGACAGTTGAATGACGTGAATTATAGTGAATTACACTGAATTGGCCAGAAAGCTTAACGTGTCAGTGGAGATGTTTCTCTCTCTGTCTCCACTCCACCCTGTTCAGTCACATGCTGTTCTTTCCTGCCCAGTCCTGCTCTGTCCTCTCCAATCTCCGCAGGAAGAGCAGGAGTCGATTCACGGGCCGGTCAGTGTAGCCGATGTGACAATGCTATATGGTCCAATAATTCCCCAGGGTTTGGTATGGAGAGAATGTAGGACAAAAGACAGACATGCCGAGAGAAGATTCTCAGTGACAGCTCGCTGCTGTGGAGGAATACAGTTAGACTCTTTTATCTGCAAGCTACTACGGAGCAGAAATACAAAACCCACAACAAAATGTTCCTTAAATCAGTCCCATGGGGGCACCGAACTGGGCTACAGCAGTATGGAGCTATAAAAAAAAAAAAAACGAACACACACGTGCCCGTTGCATACACTTGCGTACACACGCACACACACACACTAATTAGCTTTTAATTCAAGGACAAACACTACAAAATATGTGCAAAGAAATGCCACAGACCATCTTCCGTCTGACGTTTAGTGGCCTCATCAAACAACCTTGAAGTCCAATTTTATCTTGAAACATAAACGGTCAGCTAATGTGATTTCTTAATGAATTTCTAATTGTTGTTCGCGGAGCTGAGAGAGTCTCATTGTTGTGCTCATTAACATGGAGCGGCAGAGAAGAGCCGTTTCCCCTGACTCTGCAGGCTTTTCATTATTACATACAGGGAGATTTCCCCCAGGGTAAAGATCTGGAGGGTTGCCATAAGCCATGAAAACAGACTGCAACCCATCCACCATTATGAAGAACCGAAATAGCTTTAGCGTTGCAATTCCTGAACACAACGTCCAAGTTAATTCTCGTGCAGATGGCTCGGAAAACAACTGGATTTTAGATGCACTGATGATGGGGACGTTATCAGGAAAACGCTACTATTTACTTGGCAGCTTTTAAAGCAGCGGGACGCGAATCACGAAAACAGGAGTAATACATCACATGCTGACAGGGCTACAGCACAAGTGGGTGATCATAGACCCTTTTGCTATAGTGTAATGATCTCACCTCATTAGCCTCACTGTTAGCTAATGTATTCTGGCTTCTGTGCTGCTGAGCAGCCTGTTTCAAACCAGCAGGGTCAGATGGCCCTGAAGTCCGGCTGATTTTTGGCTCAATTTAGGGTCGTAACAAGATAGTGTCGATCTGATTGGAGTCAGGTGTAAAGAACGCACTTTTCACAAATGATCTGGGATGGAAAGTGCACATTAAATACCTTCATTGCTTTTCCTGTCTTACATTTAACCTCGGTATCCTATTTGATATCAAATACTACATTTATTTGAAGTTTTTTTTTAACACTTTCTCCTCCCCTCTTGGTTAAAGTTTATAAGTGACTGGTTTAGTAAAAGGACAAAAAAGAAACTCCAAAGGCTACAGCAGTAATCTAATAGTGGTAAGTAGATAAGTTAAGAATGAAAGGTCTTCCTGTCTTTAGAGTCAATTACACCCCATTACATGGTAGGTTGGTGAACAGTAATGGGGCCTGACAGGCATCGACATGGTGCTCACTTCGTCAGCCATGTCTAACAGCATTTATTAGTATCTTTTTGACTTTTGTCTCTCAGTGTTACCTTTATGTCAATGGATGTGCAAGGTAAGTGAAACTGTCACTAGTGGACAGTCTATTTGTGGCTGTTTATCTGCCATAAAAGAAAATCCACCTCAATCCTGCACTCATCTCTGTGTGTCTGTGGCCTGCTTTCATTGTATTTGAAGGTCTATCAGGAGCTCTGTGACACACAAAAAAAAGTAGAAGATGCTCTCGAAAGAATGACTTGATACCAGAAATTTGTCAAGTTGGTCTGTTGTATTAGAAATGTTTTGACTCCCAATCGGTGCTTCCCAACTTAATTTTGTTGTGAAACAGATGGCAACCTTCTGCACGGTTGCATTTGAAGTCGTTTTCATTACTTTTTAATGCACTGTCTGTCATATCATGCGTGGAGAGCGAAAGGGACGTTTGTGTATTTGAAATCAACATTGCATCATCTTATTTTTATTTGAGATTATGCCATTTGCAGTGCGTGGTGCACCCACAGTGATGCTTCAGACAGGTACAAATGGACTTGGGATCGGGTTTCATAGCGCTACGAAACGATGACTAGAACATTGTCTCTTATATATTGGCCCTCATGGATTAGCTTATTAAACTGTAAAAATAACCTCCAATGAGCAATGTGGAATATCAAGTTGTTCAAAGATATTAAATGTGCTCCATTATTTTTTATAGTATGAATGAGGGTGCAGATTTAATCCTGTTTGCATGGTTTAAAACATTATTGTGTCTAGAGATTCTCACTCTTTGAGTAGGTGTCAGTGACTGGGTAGCAGGGAATTTGTAAAACATATATTTGATTCATATATTATAATGAAGTCAAATTGGCATACATTTCTATATGATCTATTTAAATGTTGGCAATATAATCTATGCTATACATCTATGCTTTAATCAGACATCCCTTTGTTTCATGAAAATGTGCAAAGTAAAATTCGAGAAACCATGATTTTGGGATTTCTGTTGTGAGTTCTGGCTACTGTATCACACAATGTTTACAAGCAGGGGAAGTCTCGCAAATAGTGCAGGGGATGTTCACTCCTAAATATGTGCTGCATTGAGGTCTCCTAGCCCATGCAGCCAAGTTTAGCCCAAGCGAAGACACTCGGCGCATGCTCCACCTGACCCAATTATATCTAGTCTGAGGGGAAACGTAGCCCACTTTGATCTACACGAGACCTCCAGCCAAGCTGAAGCCGACTGGTCTGGCACTTAATGCTGCTTTCTGCTAGACATTCAATACAGATGTGTGTGAGTGCTGCTTAACGAGTCAAACTGTGTGTCAGATGACATGCTATGTGTGTGTGCGTGTGGAACATCAGGCGAGCGGGGTGCCACCTATGAAGTGAGCCGTGGCCCGTTTTGCTTAGAAAAGATTGGCCTGCAAAAACAACAGGCAGATGGGACTATTCATAAGATAAGGAATACAGTCACAAATCGATTGAAATCATTTTCAGGAAGTACATTTATGTAACCAACCTCCGCCCAATGACACAGACCTAACCAGTGCTTGTCTAGTGAATCTACCAGAAAACCAGAATGACCTTTTGACCCAATTACAAAATAGAAAGAATAGAAATAGAGAAATCCATGATTATACTGAAAACAAATACATCCCCTGGCAGTGATCGTCTGCCATCAGAGTGGTACAAAACGTTCAGTGAACAAGTTATACCAGCAGATGAGTCTTCATTTAACTATACACTAGAACATGGTGAACTCCCGCCATCCTGAAAGGAGGCTGTAATAACAGTGATTACTAAAGCAAAAATGATGTGAGCACTATGATTATTATAGATGAAGAGCAGACAGGCTTTATTAAGGGGCGCCAAATCCAAAATAACATGAGAACCCTGCATGTTATTGAACATCAGTGCAGCCTTGATAAGTCTGGATGCAGAAAAGGCATTTGACAGTGTGAAGTGGGCATTTCTGTATCAGGTACTTTGGACTTAATGGAATAAGCCATTCAATGTTTTAAAACACTTTGTTATTTAGAGGACCCTGACACAAGCTGTGAGCTTTAGATCTTGGTTTGGGTAAAAACACATCTTAACACACAAACCATCCGCATTAGAAACTTGAATTGGAGCTCCAATAGAATTACATACAGTATCTCAGAATATTAGCATCTACACCCGGCAATTTAGGAGTTGGTGGACTCAATCTGGTCCTCTAGGAACACACTGGAGATGAGCCTTTGGGGATCGGTCCTCTCCTCTCCTAAGATTTTGTTCGAGGTAGAGCCAGTCACCGTCCTCCAGGCCATCTCTCAAGCAATCCTGTTCGTGATGCCAAGTTCGTGGAATAAATATATTATCTGTGTATCACTTTTGGTGCTTTCTGATAGTGCCTGTGTGGGAGCCAGGAACCGAACAGTATAAAGCTGGTGGGAAGCAGAATCCAAAACAGAGTGCAAAGTCTAAATATTGTTAGTTATAGCATTCACAGAAATGCCAAATTCAGTTATAGAAATACAATTAGTTATAGAAATACAATTTTCCATCCCGATCCTTGCAGGTGTTTTTCTTTTTTGTGAGTATGTGATCTGTTCATGATGAAAAAGCAAGAAATGTAAAGTAGAAAATAAAGGATTGGCCTTGTTGAGGCGACGATGGGTAGGATCGAGCTGGAATGCAGATCAAAGCAGCAGAATGTTAATTGTTAAACGGAGAGCTGGGAGTAATTATTTTAATCATTCACTTACCTACTAATTTACAGGGTCGTTATTTGATTAACATCAGATAGGCAGTTGACTAACAGGCATCTGTTTGTGTTAGAGAGGACGGGGAGAACCCCCTACGCCGACCCCTCAGTCAAGCACCTGCATAGCAAATCAATAAAAATCACCAAAAAATTGTTAAATTATGTTAATAAATAATACTTATTTTTGATAATTAAGGGAACACAGACGTTGAAACTTAAAAGCCCACTATGTTGTGCTTTGGAGTTGATTTAAGGGAGTGCTGATGATCTCCTTATACTCCTCCTGCCGGAGCACCCCCCCAGACCTGATGGCTTCGCGATTCACCATTCATATAAAACCAAGTGCCCTCAAGTTTAGTGACTCCCCCCATCCATCTTGCGTTGGAGTAGGCCTCCAGTGTTCTTGATGGCTCCTTGTCACCGGCGGTGTGAAAGAGGCTGAAGGGTGGAGACCCAGCGAAAGAGAAGGATATAGAGGACAGAACTTGGCCGCTCCACTTTCGCAGGACGTAAAAGTGGGACAATCTGTTCCTTGGATGATCTCCAATTCTACTTTCCGGGGACTGATACACTGAAAATATATCTATACACCTTCTCTGTCCTACATAGGGAACAAGTGAGCAAGTGAGAGGAAGAGAAAGAGAGAGATTGACAAAAAAAGAGGAAATATGGGTATGAGTTGACCTTACTGTCCATAAGGTCTTTATAGTAAGTTGTTCTGGGGCTGGATATTCATTCAAGGCTGGAGGAGAAACCCCTGCAGCACACAGGCTTCATTGGCTTGTTTCCATTCACATATTTTAATGTGCATTTTGAAGAATCACATTAGAAAAAGCTGAGTGGAAATGGCAAAAGTGCTATGAAAAACGATTCACTTGACAATTAAATAGAAAGATGGCTAAACTCACACAGTTATCACAGCAAACCCTACAGAACAGTGACGTTAAGATATTTCAACAGAAGATAATAATATAATTTCTGTAACTAAGGCCAAATATGGATGACACTTTCAAATCAGTCCAATAGATCCAACGTTGATTTTTCAAAATTTGCATCGTAGTAAACTTGATTTTAACTTATTAGCCAAAAAAGTGCTGCACAATGATTTATTTATAGGACCAAAGCAGCCAAATGAGACTCAAAGTCATTATTGTGACTTTGCTGCAAAAAAGCATGATGTCCTGAAGAAAATCAAAGGGCAAAGACGAATAGAGTTGAGAGTTATCAGTGACCTCTCAGCAAATCTCTCCATCCATCCATCATAGCTCTCCAGGTGCTCAAGGAGCGTATCCATCTCAGTCCTCATTAGCATGATTAATCCCTTTCTGATTCTTCCTCTCACTCCATTTCCTTACTAGTCTATGGATCGACTAGCCACTGTGGATGGAGACTTCTAATCCTCAGCAGTCAAGCTGCTCTATTGGTCTCTCATCGGTAGACTGACTTGCCAAATTCTGAAAGCATCAGATGTCCCTGTTCAGCAATCAAATCACAAATCATGTTATGTGTTCCTGCCTAAAAGATAAACGGTAAAATAAGCCTGAAGTCTTTGCCGACATTATATATAAGTAACCCATAATAAGAGCAGGGTGTCCTGTCCGTTTCCCTCTAACCTCAGAATGTTGGAGAAAAACACAAATAACCCAAGAAGAACAGATCAAGTGTGTGGCTGAGATTCAGTGACAGTGAAAAATGAGTTTTTCTGCTCCTGACAGAAGCTGCAGAGAGACATTTCTGTCAGGAGAGAGAAAATAATTTCTCCCTCTCCACACTGTCCTTCCAAGAGAAAGAAAAGTCGAAACTAGTTAGACAGCTTATGGCCAGCACAGGGACGGTAGAGCCAAACGGCTGGCGAAATGAACCGGCTAAGTCTGAGCTTTTGTCAGAGCGTAGGGGTTGAGTGACACAAGGGAAGGCAAAGACGAGATGCAGTCCATAATGAGTTGGACAGGCTGAGGAGGGCGTTTCAGAAGGGTCTGATTGGAGTTGCCGTAGTGAGCATGTGAGATCAAATAGCGCATGAGTTCATCCCTCCTTTCATCCCGTTGTCATCCTCGCAGCGCTGTTGGTTTTTGGCTCAGTTCTCCGCTGACTCTCGTTCCTCTTCCAGTCACGGCCGTCTTCTCACCCCTCTTCCCTTTTTTTCCCCCTCTCAATCTGATTACTCTGCTTTATGTAAACTACAACTCTCTCTGTCTCTCTCTTGTGTATTCCCCTTTCGCTTTTACATCCCAATTATTAGGCTCCCGTCTACTCTCAGCCTGTCCTTCAAGTTCCTTATCTTGCCTAGTGCAGCACTCGGTGTTGTTCAATATTTGATGAGACTTTGTTCATAAATCAACCTCCTCTCTCCCCTCCTGGTGTACATGAATTGATAGTTTTAATCTCCAAAACCGTGTGAGTGTAAACATGCCGCTCTCGCTGTCAGCTGTTGATTAGAGAGGTTTTTGGCCTCAGTGAGACATCTATTTTGAACATTTAAGTGATCTGTACAACAATAGCCATTGTTATGGCCTGTAGTGAACGATTCCTTACAAATGCAGGCCACTGGTAAAAGCTGAGCTCTCTTAACTGATGATACGACCCTTAAATCTACTGTCAGCACTAGAATCCCTTTTAATGAAAAAAGGTTTTATATGTGCTGCTGCTTCAAATCATGTTTTATTCATTAATCACATCAGATTCCCCTAATGTATCGTAAGTGGCACTTTTTTTTTCTCGAGTGCTTTACAATTTTTTTCAAATGATCCTTCACTTTTCTCCTCTTCCTGTCCTCCCCTGGTTCACTTGTTCTGACGGACATTGTGTTTGTGTTGAAGTGGCCCACCCCGTCACTCTGAGAGCATCTTGGGGGATCAACCACCCACAGTCCCCCTCCCTCCCCTGCGTTGTATCGCCTTTTCTCCCCAGAAATGCTCAGACTTCCTTCTGGCCAGTGATACTTGGATTGTTTTGCATACACCCACTCACTGCTGACTTAATTCATTGATAATTATGGCATTCAAAATGCAGTTGTCTTGAAAATTGCAGTAGCTGTCATTTGTATTGTTCCGTTGCCTGAATCAAACCAGGATAGTGCATAGCTGCAGGACTTGGCCAGGTGTCAGTCTGTCTTTACTGCTTCATGTTCTTACTAGGTCTAAAACTTGATAGGTCTAATTTCCTAAAATTAAAATTGAGCCTTACTTCCATCCACTGGTCCCCAAGCTGAGGGTTCAGACCCTGATGAAAGGTCACAAGGTCAATCAGGGGGGGTCGCAACATGTAGAACATTGCAGGGAAGCAACAGCACGTATTTCTGCAATAAAAAGTCAAACTTATGTTTTCATACTTTTGTCTCACGTCTCTACTTATGAATTATTTTCTCAAATCTTTGCTTTTTTTTTGGTATGTGAGCAGATTGTTGGATCTCTGGCTGTTGGCAAGCTTCTTCATCTCTACATTATTATTTATGTCAATTACAGACCATTGTAAGCTGTGCCAGACACCTATCAATGTCCTCGGTCAACAATAGAGGTTGATAAGCAAAATATAGATCACTTAATGCCCCCTAAACCTTCATCAGCACCATCTTTTCTACATATTTTTACTAAAAAGTATCTGCATGTTGGTATCTATGATTGAATGAGTTCGGATCTGTGTCCTAATTCCATCTCATATTTTATCGAGTTCCATCTGTGTGGCTACCCATCTATTTCAGACTCCCAACTCGTATGATATTCAAAGCACCAAACTGCCAATTAGGGGAGTGGGAGAGATTCCCTCCATCATTCACCATCATTAAGGCGGCTGTGGGCAATAGTCTAGTTCTGCATGATAGCAAAGCCCCTGTAGCCAGATTTCACCGACACCAAAAAACCAGGACAGAACATATGGAGGCAAAAGTTTGCCAAATCTGAAACGCTTTCAAACAATGAAACAATGTTAAAGCAAAAAAAAAAAACCCTAAGACACTTTGAAGACTGTTGTTAAATAGCTTTGGTGACACAAGTTGTATTTGTGGGTGCATTTTACTGTTTGATAGTACTTTCTTCCCCCTGCAGATAAATGGCCAACTGTAGAAGACCTGACACCATGTCAAGCAAGATATTTTTCATATAATGTCATTTATGTAGCAGGACATGCTTCAGCTATCTAAGTCATCAACAGTAATGATCATGTCTTGATGTCAGTCCCCCGGCATGAATTACGACATGACTGTTGCTTTTCTCCGCTAAAAAACGACTCCTGCTCTTTGCACCATCCTTCAAATTAAATTGAATTTGGCAATGTCAACCACTGCTCACTGAGGGAAATGTGGGTTCACATAGTTATCTGGATACCTTGTCAACTTATCCAGATAAGCCCGCTGGTCTGTCCATTTAATTGTGCTAAATAGCTGCTTGGAAGTTGCAAGTTGTGGAAGGAACAGACTGCAGATGTATGTTGCAGACAGCTGTACTAGAACTCATAGAAGTAAACTGAGAACATTCAGCACCAACTGATTTGTCTTCGAGGGTAGTAAAACAAAAAAACACTGCAGCATGTGTGACATATTGACAAGTTCATCTGGCCATAGGCTTTCTATACAACAGCAATCAATACACAAGCCCTATGTTGTTGTTCCAAACCCATATTCACGGCTTGTGCAAATAAACCAACGTTTATTTGGTTTACAGTAAACTGTCGTCTGTGTTGTTCTTGTTATGGCTGCTGTAGCTGCACTGGACTTTGTGCAACAAGTTCAGCCATGTTTCTGAAGCTCGTCACAAAGTATCACATCAGTGAACCATGTCAACATCCTCAAGGCAGGTGGGAGTGGGGGGGCAGTGAGAACACCACAAAATCACACCAGCTTCACAATCATCATCAAAGACTGAGGATATGTAGCATTATACAGGTATGTGAGGGTGGAATTTTCCTTTAAGGAGCTCCCGTTTAGCTGTCTGCCCTGGGTTGTGCTCAAATTATCACGAAGTAGCAATGATCTTGACCTCATGTGAAGCAAAATTTCATATCCAACTCACTCTCTTCTGCAAAGAACCTGTGATGCAAATTCACGGCGTTTATATATAGCCTGTCTTTCATCAGCCTGCTTTTCCCAGATGCATTCCCAGTGGCTAAATGGAAAATGTGGACCAGCTGTGTGCTCATTCACACATGCCGACTTATTAGCATTGCCGGTGGCTAGTTTTTCTATTGTTGCACGTACATACTTTCTAATTATTCTACATCAACTCTGTCAATGATATCATAAGAGTGAAATTACCAACGTTTACTTCCTTCTCTGCCTGTTTCCCACAGCATGTTTCTCAGGATGAGGCCAGTCTCATGGGATAGCCATGTTTTGTCTCCATGACAGCTATGTCACTCAGCCCTCTCTGCAGTGACCCCTGCACAGCAAAGGATGCTGGGAAATAACAAGCACTTTTATCCCGGTCAGGATGACAAAGATGGGGAGGATGAGGAGGAGGAAGAGGAGCAGGCAAGGGAGAACACAGAAGAGGAGCATGAACGTGACGAGGAGAATGGAGAGTTAGAGGGTCTGGAGGAGAAGGACATGACGGGAGGACGGCAATCCTGGGAAGGGAAAGGTGGTGAGGCGGTGAAACCAGCGGCCATCGTGGTCGGTAGACAGAGAGCAGACCGGCCGCTGAGGTCGGGCAACCTGGGTAACCGGGGTGTCGCATATGTCTCCAATCAAGCCCCGCTGCATCATCAACCAGCCAATAAGCAACAGCCTCATCACATCGCAGCCAATCAGCAGCTTCATCACACAGGACTCAATGCTCTGCAGAAGAGACGAGCGCTCATGGAGCGCAGCATGACAACATTTGCTCCCATGGAGGACACTTTCCTGACCATGATGGTGTTCCGCATTGGAATCCCCGACATCAAACAAACAGTAGGTGCATGTTCTCATCAAAGACACTACATCCAAAGACACCTACAAATGAAACAATCCCATGTTCCTCATGTGTAAAATTAATGAGAAAAATCACATAGACTTGTGAAGAATGAACTGTCAAACTTAGACATTTAAATGTCTTGTTATCCATTTAAAAAAGTGGGAAAAAAAAGTCCAAATGAGGAAATCAAGTCAATTCTATGTGCTA
Organism: Chelidonichthys spinosus; assembly: GCA_029853015.1. NCBI lineage: Eukaryota > Metazoa > Chordata > Actinopteri > Perciformes > Triglidae > Chelidonichthys > Chelidonichthys spinosus. The sequence continues at coordinate 7,972,524 of CM056842.1, forward strand.
CTACTGCCTCAGCAAAATATATAGAGAGATAGCTTGCTTTAAACAACAACAAAAAAAAGATAGCTCAGGCTGCGTAACATGTTCAGTAATAGTGCATTTGACCCATCTAATGTTTCCTGATACTGATCTTTGTGTAAGTACAGATAAAACGTGCACATTACAATTTAAATAATATTTTTTTCAGCCAAATAGTGTGCACACATGTACAAGCACATCTGTTATTTCAAAGTGTTTTCATTTGAGAATCCCATAAGCCCAGGGATGAATCCCAAAACGAAGTAGGAAAAAAAAAAACACAGCTGTAACACCATGTAAGCATCTTCCTTGGGTCAGGTATGGTCATAATTAGTTTCCAAACCTGAAGTCAGTATCAATTCACACCAGCAGCTCTGAGCTGTACAGTGGCAGTAGGTGAGAATTGGCCAGCCTGCACACAACATATCCAGGTGAGAACGGGTGCCCTACCGTAACCCCTCCCCCACGATCTTCCTTTCTCCATTTTCAACTCCCTGTACATGCCGACTGTTCTACATGTCAGCTAATCTGCCCTCAATATAACAGTAATTGCTAATTATCTTATAGGTTGTTAATGAGTCTGGGGAGAGCTGGGGAAGTGAATGACGCTAGAAAAGATTGACTATGTGGAAGGCGTCCGTGTTGTGCTTAGGTCTTCGTCAGCTGCAGGCATCGTATTCAGCTCTACACCCCGGACCTCGCAGCGGAAATAAAATTGAGCTGAATTAGGAGAGATCAAGAGAGGGAGTGAATATTAGGAGCTAGTTAAAGAGAGCGAGAGGAATGCTGTAAACACAGAGCTGGGGGCCGAATATTCAAAGAGGAAGATATACGCATTTCCAAAAAAAACATAACACTACATGGTGAAGGTTCATAAAACTCTACTGGATCTGGACAAGTACTGCCAAAAAGATCTCAGAAAACCATTAGGGATGTAAAACGACAATGGGGAAAGAAATGTCATTCTTATATATAATATACGTTAAATTAAAAATCTCTCCCAGGGATTGGGACAATCGATCTTTCCTTCTTTCACACACACACACACACACACACACACACACACACACACACTGTAGAAATATAAACGCTGCACTATTACCCTCACATAAGAACACACACACATATACTTCACAACTCACTTATGCACATACACATACGCTCATCCCCATCATGTGGTTTACCTCCCAGGGACCACCAAGACATTGCTACGGCAACGGGTGCCTGCCTCCACTAATGAACCGGTTGCCATGCCAATAGAGTTGGCTGCACTATCAAATAGTGCAACCTAGTGGGGGGGAGCTGTAAAGGGGGGGCAGAGGGGATATGAAAGTGTGCTGAGCGGTGCAATTTTACTTAGAGCTCTCTGAAATGGAACAATAGCACGGATGCATACGTCTCATTCAGACCTCTCAGCCCGGTTGTTAAAGCCCTACTCCCGGTCAGCTCTCTCCTCCGGCTTCAGACTTTAATAAGAAAAGGACAAAAACGATGGCCCTCCTGTGGAAATGCAAGGAAATGTAATAATATGAGGAAATGGGCACTGCACAAATCACCGTGAAATCTATTTAGGCCTACCGCATGCATCCATTGAGCCGCTGGTGTATCACAAACAGACATTAAGAGACAGTAAGTCTCTTCATGCTGGTGTTCTTTTTCTTCTTGATTGTGGTACAGATATGACATCATGCAGAGATCAAAGGGAAAAAATATTTTTTTAAAAAGAGCAATATTTATCCCAGTATAAAATCTTAATTTGTGAAAATGAATCGACCCGAATTTCCTGCAGAATTCATCCCGTTTCCATGAATGATGCTTAATTATTTAAAAGTAATGCATTCATATTCTGCCCACCCCACATTCTCGTGCATCCATCATTCACCAACTGATGTTAAAACCGTCATTATTACATTATTAACCAAACTGAGTGTGTGTGTGTGTGTGTGTGTGTGTGTGTGTGTGTGTGTGTGCGTTTGAGAGAGAGAGAGAGAGAGAGAGAGAGAGAGAGAGAGAAACACAACCAATCAATAATTTATCTGTTTAATTATAGTTGACTTTTCTTAGAGACAGCTGTTGCAGCGAAAACCAACCAGGTAGGCGAAGTGTGGCTCACCGCAATAATTAGTCGCCCAGCCTCATTAGTTCGATGCCAGAGTCAATATACATTCATGAGTTTTAATTTCTCCCTTTTTGGTGTTTTTGGTAGAAATCAAACATTCTGTGTCGATTAGTTATTTCTTTTACCTCAGGGTTGATTTTAAGTTGTTTACTACTATTTCTATTCTATAATAATGTAATTTTTTCAGATTAAACTAGTTCTTCATTGTGCGTAACTTACTTTTGGTGAGTTAACAGGTCCTTTCATTTTGATACGAGGCACTCTGCCCTCTAAAAGCTGTTGTCATTATTCATTAACCTTTATCATTCCAGCCTCTAGTGCAGGCATTGATGGGAGACACATTAGCTCAATTGATCGCTGCCCTGTGTTTTCTGTGTGTCTGTCAGAGGTGTCTCCAGTTTGACCAGGACTGCACTGTGTGGAGCGCCAAGCACCAGATCATCTGCTCCCTCAACGAGTCGTTGTGGGACGCCTACAACTATGGCCTCTTCCAGCCGGCTGGAGACGGACGGGATGCCAAGTTTCTGGAGGAGGAGAGGGCCCTGCGAGACTACTCGCAGACCTTTGAGAAAGGGGTTCCTTACCTGGAGGTACGGTGGTGGAAATACTGGGAGAGTGACTCCGTGCAGGGCCATAGCCAGGATTTTAGATTGACTGACTATCCCAGTTGGAGCGCCACCCCTTTGGAAATCCTTACTAGTTGCTAAACATGAAAATTGTTCATTTTATAGACATAATTTCAGTTATAAAATCTATGAATTTAATTTCCCCCAAAACATACATGTTGTTTCAGAGAGGTATACACACTCCCAGGAATGACAAGCTGGTAAATGTATTTAGTTTGCCTAAATATGGTTAAATTTAAATATAAATCTAAAAAATTACAAAAAAATCATCCCAAAAATTTCCCAAAAAGTTTTTGCTTCAACCACATAAATTCCCACAAAAGGGAGTCGGTTTCCTCAGTGGTACTTACTGCACTGATTGAGTGCTCTCTGTTACTGAATGTAAACTACAGCATTGTTGTCATGACCAAATTGCAGACAGGAAAAAAAAAATCACAACAGCATTTTGTGTGCATCTTTCAACCTTTGCAGCTTCTGTTGTTTGATGACATTAACTATTGCACTGCATAAATAAGTTATTGCACATAACTAAATAAAAACTGTAAGTGTGTTCTACAATAGCAGACAAATTACTTTTTTTAATAAGAATTCCCATGTTCAACACAGTAACAAGCCAATAATGACAAACTATCCGCCTCATGGATGTTATTGCATTCTGTGCTTTATTTAACCTACAAATCAGATTATATTTCTCCACTTTTTAGGCAGTGGGCTGCAAGATGACATCAATATGAAGTTGTCATGCTGTGATACAATTATCTCACAGTGCCCTCTGGTGGTCCAGCTGCTGTACATGTCGATGAGCTGGGTGGGGCTTTGGCTTCAACCCAGAATGTTTACATTCTTGACAAGGTTCCAGATGAGGCCTTGTAACTCAATTCTGCTCCAGAGCAGAATGTATCTCACAGCTCCATGAGTGCATGTATTTATAACATAATGCCAGTTTGAATAACTTGAGTGCTTGAATTGAACCAGTATATCTTGGTATAGAGTGGTTTTTGCATTGTGTGTGCCACCTTTTACTAATACGCACATTGTAGTTGTAGTATTGTAAGCATTAGGCTCCTTTCTCCTGGTCAAACACACTTCTGATGCTTGAAATACGCAGCTGTTCTCCGGTTGTCTGAGGTGCTCTATGTCGTTCAGCCCAGCTGTCAGCTGCTAGACTTCTCTCTCACCTCCACAATCCTCAATGGTTCACCATCACATTGCAGCACTGAAGTGAAGATAGCACATCCAGTCAGGTGGTGTCCCATTGAGGGGGAGAGAACGAGAAAGCAAACCCAGGCATGTCATGTTCATGGCTCAACGGTGTCTTTGAAGAATGATTCTCTAGACCAAATTTTACACCAATGTTTTTTTATTTCTACTGCCTGTCTATATTACAGAAAGTTAAAAAATATATTTATAAACAAAACAAAAGGAACCCTTTATTAAACAATGGTATAGGTGTTAAAATGGATATGTAGAAAACTACCCTAGATACCATATCTGGCCAGTAAAACAGGTTTAATGATCATTAGAATAAATAATCAACATTAAATATTGTTCACTGTCTCAGCCTTCTTGATTCTATGTACAAAATTTCTATTTTTAGAAAGACATTTCTACAAGCCATCTATAATTCTTTGAATCCAAATAAACCTATTTTTAGAATTCCGTTCTATTCCCAGCTCTGCTTCTATACTTATTTTAAATTTAAAGTTCACATTGTAAAACATCATCTCAAAAAAATCTATATTTTTGTTATTTCCGCTATGTACCCCATCACTGATAAAACTGTGTTGCAGTATGATGATGAATCACAGTACTCACACATGTCTTTTTCTGGTCTTCAGTTTAGGTACAAAACCAGAGTTTATAAACAGACAAACCTGGATGAAAAGGCACTCTCTAAACTGAGCACAAAGGTATTTCTTCTTGTTCTCTACTACATCTTGCTGGTGCACGGTATTCATTTCCACTCAGACAGTCATTTCCTTCCTCTTCTGTCCCTCTCAGGCCAGTCTGAAGAAGTTCTTGGATTACGTTCAGACTGGAGCAATAGAGAAAATGGCAAAAGTCCTTGATAAAGGTCTTGATTCAAATTTCCATGACCCTGACAGTGGAGGTGAGTTCGCTGTGCTCACTCACTGTGGAAATGATACTTTTGACTAGATTCATTCTTTGATTCCAAATAAATGAGCATACAAGCTTACTTTCACTTACACCTTTCTGCCTGCCATCCTCCCCGATCCCCCTGCCCCCTTCCTGTGGGTCAGAGACCCCGCTCTCTCTGGCCATACAGTCGGGCCTGCCCGTGGAGGGCATCAGGATGCTGGTTCAGGGCGGCGCTCATTTGGACTTCAGGAGCAGAGATGGCTTCACACCGGTGCACAAAGCTGTTAGGGCTCATAATCACGCTGGACTGCTGGTAAGGACTTTGCAATATGTGTGTGACTTTAATTCAAACACACTCAAGTAGAACAGGCACAGCGGACAAAATAAATTGAATGATTAATGTAAGAACGCTGCATCAAATGTGGGTGGTCATTACATTGAGAGATGATGAGAAGCGCTTGACAGATCCTTAGATACTGTGGGCGGAACGCTCTTGGTTAGTTTCTCGTCGTGGCTGCTGTTACTCTCTACTAACGGAGCACTTACAATTGGAGGAAGAGAGGATTTTGCCTTTTGGGAGCTCTGGAAGATATAGACATGAACACATTAATGGGTTAAAGTTGAACTTAGTATCATTCTATTAATACTATGTGCTGTGTTGTACTGTATTGATGGCAGCAGCATCACGAGTAAAATAAGGTCCAGCCATACTTTCTTTCTTCCTCCCTTCCCAGTTCGTCTATTTCTCATTACAGACAGACGCGGACCCACATTCATTAGAAAAGTAATGCTTTTCTTTTATCTCTCCTTGCCAGGCTCTCTTGTCCCTCGGTGCATCTCCAAATTACAAAGACCGCAATGGCCTGACCCCGCTGTTCCACACTGTACTGACAGGGGGTGAAACCTCCTGCTGCGAGACCTTGCTTTATTACAGGGCGAGGTTGGGGACGAAGGACGAGACTGGCTGGGACGAATCCCATCAGGTACCAATAGACAGTTTAATATTAAAAATCTATCTCTTCCTCACTCCTTCCTTCCTTCCTTAGTTCCTTCCTTCCTACATGGTTTCATTGTTCCCTTTGATATTTTCACATTAACATTATCTGGTCTTTGTCTCTCTTTATTCAACTTGAGCAAAGCACCAACACGTCCCTGATCTCTGTGTTTGATGTCCACGTACCAGCCCCCTCAGTCTCTTAGCATTTTCTCACACTCCTCTCCTCCCTGCCTTCCTCTCCATTCTCTCTCTCTCTCTCTCTCTCTCTCTCTCTCTCTCTCTCTCTCTCTCTCTCCTTCCTCCCCTCCTTCTCTCTTTCCATAGCACAGGGATGAAGAGGAGTTTGGAATGGAAGAAATACATAAGGTACCCATCATCCCAGCATCTCATCAACCCCTGCATTCTTACAGAGGCAAAAACACTTAAGCTATAATAATAATATTTTTATTTTATAATGTTAAAAATGTAGAACTGAATGAAGTGACCACATAGTTTACTTTAACCTGTCCAAAATGGGTCATCTCAAGCCGAGTCCAGTTCAGAAGGAGCATCAGATGTCATCTCTTTCTTACTGTATGTGCTGTGCATTGCCTACATTATGTTTCTGTGACGTCCTGTTAAATTTGTGTTTGTGCTGCGAGCCGGTTGTCATGGTATTTTATTTTGGTATTGCTGTGTTCTGAGATTTCTCTCTTTACTTTGTATGTTTCTTGTGATATTTTAGTCCCTGCAGAAATATATGAGAAAACCTCTCAGTGTGCTGGAGACTAATTTCTGTTGTTTTAATGAATTTTGTTTCCTTTCTTTTCCACCATGGCGCAATGTAATTGGCTCTGACCTGTTTTTCTCTAAGAGTAATTACTGATCTAAATGTGGATGTAAGACATATCATCTCCCTTTCTTTCTCTTTGTAACTCTTTTGCAATATCTTTCATCCTTCTCTCCTTTTCCACTTAATTCTTTTCTGCTGAAACCATTACATAAGAAATCACCCTCTTCAATCTCATGCGTCTCTTTCTATACTACTGTTTAATTAATTTAATCTAATTCTAACAATTTGTGGACATATCTATCACACTGTTGACACCAAAAGGCTTGCCAGAATGGTTTTGCCCAGCACTTGGAGCATCTGCTGTTTTATGGGGCAGACACCTCTTCTCAAAATGCCTCAGGGAACACTGCACTTCACATTTCTGCCCTGTACAACAAGGCAAGTATGGAAACTAATTCCTTTTATATGACTCTATTATTATCATAATCACTGCTGCTGTTTTTTTCTAAATATGGTAACCCATTACGTTCCCTCTTTGAATGATCAGGAAAGCTGCGTCCGCGTTCTTCTGTACAGGGGAGCAAATATGGAGGCAAAGAACAAGCATGGTCAGACTCCTTTTCAGGTAAATACTTTCTATTTTATCTTGTTTTCAAAGTGAAATACCATTTTTTTTAAGAATAAAAGCAGATTTAGCAATAATTACAATAGCTCAAAATACATACATCTTATTGTATTTTTTTGTGATTGTAGGTTGCTGTAATGTCTGGCCACTTTGAACTCGGGGAAATCATCAAAAACCACAAAGATTCTGACGTAGGTAAGCTTTTGTGCCAGTCGGACTCCTCTGAGGGCGCTGTCAACTCTTACAATCAGTTCCCAATACCTGCTTTTCTTTGCACTTTCCTGAAACTATCATGTCTCTGGCCTTACAATCTCCCTTCTTTTTCCCTAACAATCTACCTAATTCCTCCCTCCATTTCATCCTGTCGCATCAAACCCCACTGCCCCTCCTCACTTCTTACTCCTTCTTACTCGTCACCTCTGATCCCCCACCACCCCCTGACCCCCCCCATCTTCAGTGCCCTTTTTGGAATCGCCAAAGTATGTATCCAAGCGAAAAGAGAGCGCCCACACTCTGCCTCTCCCCTCACTTCATTCCCACCCCCTACTGCGCGCTAACAGCGATAACTCCATGACCCAGTCTGACCCTCTGACCCTGCCCAACAAGGCTGCGACCAATCCCAACCAGGGCCAGGTACTGAGGACCATTAGGTGGATGCTCATCTGCTGATCTTTTTGATATTAAACATGCTTTTGCTGATATTGTCTTTGAGTATGGTAAGTTACAGGGATCGGCGTTGACCTTCTGTCCATATGGGACTTGGTGTGTTTCTGCAGGGCCAGCGCAGGGCCTCCATCGGCATGAGAAGCTCCAGCAGCCCGAGGACTCGTGCTCGCTCCCCATCCAGAGGGAGAGGAGGCCAAAGTGACACAGAGGAGAGGCAGCGGCAGCCAAGAGGCAGACAGGGGTAAGAAGTCTGGAGGGAAAATATAGTGTGTGTACAAGGAGAGGCAGAGTAGTGGGTTCTTATTCTGGCCTGTAATATCATCTAGAAACAGGGGTCACTAAATCTCCAGTTACCATCCGCTGTATACAGAGAATTTTGTGTCCCAAATGCATAAAATGTGCTATTTATAACTGAATGTAAATATAGTTTAATGTGGTAGGGATGGACATTGTTGTCCTGCAAGGCAGCAAACATAGAGGAGCATGTCATGGCCTGAAATAAGTTTTAAAAATGTCAGACAGTGGTGCAGTTGAGTCTACAGCTATGGTAGCGGCTCTGTGTACAATAGTGTTTACAACGATGAACATTAACATGCTGATGTTTACCATATTCACCGGCTTAGTTTACCATGTTAACATGCTAATATTTGCTTATTGGGAATAAACACAAAGCTAGGGCTGATGGGAAGGAGTTTTAAAATGAACATTTCTGACATGATGATGAGGTGTGCCGGATCACCGAAGTGGTCCAGGTCAGGGCCAGAGTGTGACACTTCACCTACCACAAAAATGATTAGCAAAGGTGTCAAAAAAGCTCAGAAGACTTCACTGGGGACAGTCAGAGTTGAAGGCATTAGTTTAATCTCAAACAGGAATATAAACCCGACGTTGCTCCGGAGCCAAAACTGAAAACAGAGCGCCGTAAAATTGTTGGCAATTTCTATCACACTGTTTGTAAATACAAGATTACAGCACTCTTACTGTTGTATGTTGTATGTGTTGTTATGACTGTTGGTATGGCTCAACCACTGAATGTCTCTGATGTAGCCTGACAAGCTATTTGTTGTCTCACTTGTTTTTCCGCAGCGTCTTATCCATTTCCTTAGAGACTCTCTCCTCTTTCTTTCTGTAGTGCAACCTCGGCGGCCAGTGGGGGAGGTCAGATGAAGCGCATGTACAGTGCAGTGCCCGGGCGGGTCTACGTGGCCACTCGTACCCACACTGCTGGTGGAGACAGGGAGCTCTCTCTTAACAAAGGCGATAGAGTCAAAGGTGAGATAGAGCCGAAATCTGCAACGGAGGTTTGGATGCCGGAAATAATGTAAACTATATCCGAGACATCAACAGCAAGAAGAGATGTGCATGAGGGAAAAGAGGATTGCCAAGAAGAGAAATAAAAAAACACAAGCAGACACATCCAGTCATCAAAAAGCAATACATGTTCCTCGCCATCCTCAGTGGATTGTTCAATGTTATTATAAAACAGGTGGCTTGAGGTAAACAAGGAAGGTTGAGGGAAAGACATTTTTAGGAGTTTGCGACAATTGGTTTACAACCCTAATCAAACTGTGTATGCTATCTATTTATCTGTGTATTTATCCGTCTCAGTGTTAAGCGTAGGAGAGGGGGGATACTGGGAGGGAACGGCCAAAGGTCGCACCGGCTGGTTTCCTTCAGACTGTGTGGAAGAGGTGGCGGCTCCCAGCAAAGACAATCGACCAGGTAAGACAAACCTAGTTGGAGCTTCGCCTCTCTATTGTATTTTAAAATATGATTGTGTCCGTGGCAAACCTGTAGCATCTATTGAGAGCTGGACTTTGCAGCTGTAAAATTACATTATCCAAGTCTTGTGCCATAAAATTAACAAGATACATGACAATAATGATAAATTGCATAAAAATTGGAGAGAAAATGGGTGACGAGCTCCCTCCGGCTGGAATAATCCTCACTTACACCCGGCACATGTCACACTCATGTTTACCAGAAGGCCCTTTTGCAGCAGACAATCACTTTTCTGCTATTTTCACAGCTGCACTGTTCACGCAACAAGCAAACCATATGCCACGTATAAAACGGGGTGCAAATCCTTTTGATTCGTTTGTGCGTTGCACTGACGGAACAACACTTCTACAAAAAGACAGAGAAGGTGTCATGGCGGAAGCTGAAGGTTTAAATTAAGCCTATGTTTTCCCTGCAGAGACGCGCAGTGAGAAAGCCAAGAGGAAGCTTTTCCGCAATGTCACTGTCGGAGCCTACGACGGCACTGATGGCCCCAGGTAGGAAAAGTTCCCATGACCCTTACAGCTGTTTATAGGTCAATGAGTAAATTGGGGAAGTCTCAACTGCTGGAAAAGTGGGGATGTTTGTCCCAGAATTTACTCCAGATGCATGCTGGGAAAGGCCCCCAGCCACCGTGGACAGGATAGGATTCCAATTTAGAAAATAGATCGACTCATAAAACAGGAATAAACTTGATTGGCTGCAGCCTCTTAGAATCTTGTTCTAGTTCACACGAGCACGTGGGTGTGTGTGTGTGTGTGTGTGTGGTGTGTGTGTGTGTGTGTGTGTGTGCTGTGTGAACACAGCACCGGTGAAAGCACAAAGAGCAGCCATGTCATTTGCAGCTCTGTCCCTTTTGGTTCCACCTGACAAACCCACTTGTCTCTATGATACCTCCGTTTCCTCTGTTGTTGCCTGTTTACACGGAAACACAATAATGCCATAATTAAAAGTAGAGAGGGGGTACTTCTCCTCCTCTATTGCATCTCTCTGAAGCTGCAGCTCAGTCCTGGGCAGCTGCAGCTGTCGAACATGAAGCTATGTTGTTTGCTTGAGAGTTAGTGTGAATTTGAATATGCCTCTGCGTGTCCTTGTATGCACATCATCGGGCTGATGAGTCATGAAGGGGCTGAGGCAGCAAGCGTCGGTTAGGTCTCTGGGCTAGTGAGAAGGACTGACCAGTCACCACCCCGGGCTTCTACATCTTCTTCCACATTGCAGCAGACATTACCCCGTGTGCCGAGCCCCTCTCACTGTCATTCAAAAAAAAAGGCATTCACTTGAATGCAGCTGCGCTTGTGTTCTAAATGGAAATAGCAACCACTGGGGTTATAATACCGATGCTAAGCTGGTTAAGCGTAATTGCAGCACCGTGGTGATGTGGTGCTCAATTAAGAGCGAGGTGATCTGGGGCCGTGTTCCCACTGCAGCTAGGCATTTGGGAGAATGTCAATTGCTATTTTCGAGAGGGATGGAGAGAGAGAGTGAGTGCTCGCTAGCCTGTGCGGTGATGCTTTAGAGGAGAAGAGGGAGCGAGAGGAAAGTTTGCAAATGTGTGTGTTCGTAAAGCCAGGGTGAGAATCAGCTGTTAGTAATATCTGTGATCTGTGGATGTGCAAACGCAAGCACTGTCTCTCCCTCTGTCGCCTTACATTTATTCCCATCCCCCGCATCCCCACACCGCAAATTCTGCTCTCCATCGCCCCTATTCTGCAAGCAAACCATCTTCCTACCAGCACACACACACACACACTCTATCTCCCTGTCATGATAATCACTGACATCCTCCCTGTTTCTCCCTTACACATTGTCTTTCTCTCATCCAAAATATGCGGTTTGCAGACCAGCACGCTGTCTCTCTCCTTCTCGTTCCCCACCTCTCTCGCTCTCTCTCCTCCACTCTCGCGGCTCTCTCTGGCTGAGCTCTCGCTGGAAGAGCGGGAGGAGGAGGAGGTGTTGGTGGTGGTGGTGGTGGTGGTGGTGGTGGTGTAGAGCGAGCGGGAGAGAGGAGGGGGGGACATGGCAATGGGGGGATGCGGAGAGAGAGATTTCTCTCTCTCCCTCTCTTCTTCGTGGCCGTCACTGGGCCCCAGAAACAGGAGCGTGTGGTTCATTTACAGGTAGCGGCTGTTTCCTCATTCATTGGCTGGCTATGGATGTGAGGAGAGGACAATGGAGAGAGGGGAGAGGTAGATGATGCTATTGAGAGGCCGTGCCTTTTCAAAGACAGACTAATACGCTATGTATTCTGTGCGTGTGTGTCTCTTGAGTGTGTGTCTCTGTGTGTGTGCGTGCGTCTGAAATATATGTATTTTTCCTGTGCATGTGAATATCTGTGGTACGGAAGTGGCTCTTGAATTGAGACTCTGCAGCCTGTTTATTTCTGTGTGTCTCCGATCGCTGTGTGCGTGTGTGCTAGTGCATGAAAGGGAGCACATATTGATGCATTTCAGTCAGACAGTGTGGGTGTATTTCATTCTCTTTGAGTCATGATTTCTTTAAGGAGATATTTTTCATTCACCAAGACCTTCCCATATATATATGCATGTTCCTTTAAAAATGCTATTGTCACATCCCATATTTTTTTATGTATCCCAGTGTGTCATTAAAAATGGGAGGTATTGTAAATGTACAGACGGATGAAAGTGAATGAGTGGCAGAGTGTGGTTTGTCAGTTCATTTCGAGCTCTAATTTGAGATACCAGTCTTTTCTGTGCATGTGCTGTGTGTGTGTGTGTGTGTGTGTGTGTGTGTGCATGCAATTGTGTGCATGTGCATGTGTGTGTGCGACTATATAACACTGAATGAAATATTTGTGGTTTTCACATGTAAGTGTTTACGTCATAGTGCTTGATTGCTATGGGAGTAACTCTCCTGTCCATATATGTATGTATATGTGCTGTTCATCTGTCTATCATGCCTTCCAGCCACAGTGACACCCGTCAAAAGCTTTCGCCGGTGGTGTGTGGGCATTGTCCCCACATAACCAGTCTATCTGCATGTATATTCAGCAGGTGAACGGTTAAAAAGCTGCCTTTTTCTCAGTAATTGTGGGTAGAGGAGAGAGATGACTCAGGAGGGAACATAATAACCCTGGTCTCTGGGAAGCTTACAGCTTCATTGCGGCCAGTTCAGACAGTATAGCCAACAGGGATTAAACAGGGGCTTTTACGCTTTTTGTGGCCCTAATTGGTCAGGCAATAGTGGTCAGTGTGGTGACAAACCGATTGAATAGCTTTAATTATGTAACGGAAAAGCAGGTGTGTTACTGCACGGCAGCCAGATGACTTCAAACTACCTGGAGGGCTAACACAGGCTGTGTTTCCCCCCTTGTAGAAGTGGATGGATAAAGAGCCCAATGGATATGTCCACCCACTCTTTGCTACTTTGATCCTCAGAGAGGGAAAGCATGGTGGAGGACAAGGTGAGAGAAAAAGGAATGAGGTGTGAGGAGCAGATGGCTGGAAGGCGGCCGTGCGTTGGCGAAACAGTAACATTGATGGAGAACACACAAGGGACGGACCTCGGTAGGGGAAACTAGCGATCGTCTGTTCAGTGCTAAAGTTCCCACTTGGTGTTGAAGTCTAGATCTTTAGGCCTGTAGACCAACGCTCGTGACTCTGCTGCACCTCTGTGATTCTGCAGCCAAACTTTTATCACATGCTCTGCCCGGATTAAACACACAAACTTGTCGGGTCTGCACTGTAAGAGGCGGCGTGGAATATCATATTACTGTTGTTATTTTAGGAGCCGTATACACATGGGTGTTTCAGAAGTAGCGGAGGCAGAATTAAGAGTGACGGCGTTGTCTGCCAGACGTAGAGAGAATTCAAGTTAATCCAAGTATTGGGTTAGGGTTATTTTTAAATCATACGTTGTGGTTTTTCTAAGTGTGTACATGTCCAGGTTACCCTGCAGACCTGATTGTCAGGAAGCAGATTAAATGGTTGTGTTTAGGTTAAGATAACAGATAGTTGGGTTAACACCTAAGTTTTGGGTCTGTTGACCCAAGCAAATTGTAACTGAGAATTTGTATGCAGCCTGACATATTCAATATAAGACCAAAAAACTATTCTCATGAATGTCCAGGTGTGAACACATACACATTTCACCCACACTTCCTGTTTGAAAGGAGGAGGGCCAAAAAAGAACTGTATTCCCAATGGAAGTGGTGTCCTTGAGTGTACCTGGAGCATTTTCACTGCATTTTTGGCCATCATCACTCTTTTAAAAAAAGAAAAAAAGACAATCCTTCGACCAGGCGACTCATCCTGTTCGCTCACAGTTTGGCCCTTCTACGAGTTAAAATCCTTTCATTTGGTTTCAGTTGGTGTCACTCTGAGTTAAGTTGAGGAGCACATACTAACACAGCAATGAGTTGCCTAGGAAAGAAATCTCTGGAATTCCGCTTAAATCGCACAGCTCTGCACGAGCCGAGGCTCTCTAACTGAACCGGGGTGAATTGACATTGTTAGAAAGTCAAGTCCAGAAATGAGTCATGAGATGTGTGACAGTGTGGAGTCAATTTAGCCAGTCCTGTATTAGAGAAAGTGTTGTAAAGCGGGCATGGCCAAAAAGTCCCAGGCATGGTAATAAAATCACGAAAGGGCTCGTTGGGCCAGCTGCTACACTACTCTGAGAAGTCTTATAATAAGATTGCATCATCAACGTGATCGTGATTGCCTGTGATTGTTTCTGCTATGGTCGTTGAGCAAGAGGTGCGGAGACTAGAGGGCAGCCCGACTTCTTCCCTTCTATAATTTGAAGTGTCATGTATGACCGGCGGTGGTGCACTGGCGTCGTGAAACGGTATCCTCGCAGAAGCTGCCAGAAGCATTGAAAGCTAATGCAGCAATTTAGGTGCATTTGGAAGTTTCCATTATCAGTGAAGTGTATGTGCACATTTTCCTAATGTGCCCCCCACACCCCTACCCCCACACCCAAGTGCTTGTCGGCTGGAGCTGGATTAGTCCATAGCATGGAATGTCATCTCATATACACCTCTCATATACACCTCCTCCCATTGTGACACTGACTGCATCCCTGCCATCAACTCTTTTGTGCACCAGCGACTTTTACATGACATTCTCAAACCAACATATCTTTTGCTGCAGTGTGATTTCATAATGTGATGCAGTCTAGCTGTTTTACACACTCGGGAAAGTGCTTTATTTGCATGACAATAAGACTTTTCTGTTGCTATAGAAGTCATATAGCGCTGTTCCTCTCCAATTCTCTCCTTTTTCTTTCTCCCTGTTTCTCCTCACCCTCTTTCCCTCTGCTCCCTCTTTACTCTTTCTAAGTGACTACATCATTAAGGAGAAGTCAGTGCTCCTACAGAAGAAAGACAATGAGGGCTTTGGTTTTGTGCTTAGAGGAGCCAAAGGTGAGCCTCCCAAATGTACCTTATATTTTACCATCCCTATGGATTTCTCAGTCTCAAATGCTCTCTTTCTGTCTTTCCAATCTCTATCTCTTCCTCCTCTTCTTACCCATGTTCTTGTCAATGTCGTGCTCATCCTTTTTGTCTTGTCCTCTGCAGCTCAGACTCCCATAGAGGAGTTCACTCCAACGCCAGCGTTCCCTGCGCTGCAGTACCTGGAGTCTGTCGATGAGGGGGGTGTGGCTTGGAGGGCGGGCCTGAGGATGGGGGATTTCCTCATCGAGGTAAGGACAACATGCATTTTGGAGTAACGCACAAACTGACCCTAGCATGACTTAATCCTAAATTTAATCTGAGTTTGACTAGCAGGCTGTATTCTGAAACCACAGTCAGGAGAGAAAATTATTGAGGAACCTTGCATTTCTGGGCCCATGTTGTTGTTTGTTGGTGTATATTTTTCATTTCCAACTATAGTACAATAACTGACAGGAAGTACAATATTGCATTTGTAACATTTGAGTGAGGGATTAAAGTCAAGCTGAAAGGAAAAATGCCTTTTTAACCCTTTTAGCTCACATCCTCGGTCATATTGTGCACCTATTTCACAATATACTGTATGTGAAATATATATATCTTTGTATCAAATAGTATCTTATGGGTGTCGCATCAGGAAGGGCGTCTAGCATATTTTATAGATCATAAAATCAGATTTCCCATGTTACAATAGATCCTCTATAGCAACCCCTCACAGGAACAGCCAAAAGAAAAAGAAGCATATATCTGATTATTAATCGATAAGAGGAAAAATATACACCATTTTTAATAGTCAGTTGCCTAATAGTCAGGCTATAGATTTTATACACTGTGTCTAAAATATATATTGTATGAAGTGCATTTTAGTCAGACTTGGTGTGTGTGTGTGTGTGTGTGTGTGTGTGTGGGGGGGGGGGGGGGGTTGCTCTATTTGTGACCACTATTCCTTATTGATGAGGCACCAGAAGTTCAGGCAGCAACTTTCTGGCCCTTTCAAAGTTCCTTGGTTGCCTTAAAACGACTCAGTTCTTGTGATTGTCAAACCTCTATTAAAGCTGACAGGAACTGCTAATTACTACCTAGTAACAGTGATTTACTACCGTCGCTGCTTGAACGTTTGGTGCACTCGTCTGAAACATGGGAAAAGCGACATTGCCAAAGTGAACCAGCAGTGTGTTTTTCAGTTTTTGTGTCCACTCGCTGTAATAATAGTCGTTTTCCATTTAAATCAGCTCTTTCTGCATTCAGTCCTTCCGTGACGTTGCGTCTTTCAGGTGAATGGCCAGAATGTGGTGAAGGTTGGCCACCGGCAGGTGGTCAACATGATCCGACAGGGCGGCAACAGCCTCATGGTGAAAGTTGTGATGGTTGCTCGAAACCCTGAGCTAGAGGACACTGCTCGGAAGAGAGGTAAGAGTCAAACTTTCCTGGTATATGTCATTTCCATCCTACGTTGATGATGTGACGACAAAGCTGATTGTGTGTTTACTTCACCCTGAAAGCCTGTTATAATGTGGTTGTCATTGGTGACTGCATGTTTACATGAGAATAAGAAACATTAAGTCTGCATTTGGCTGGCTTCCCTTGGCAGCCCCGCAGCAGACTAAAAGACTGACTCCTCCTGCCATTGCCCTGCGCTCCAAGTCAATGACATCAGAGCTGGAAGACATGGGTAAGATGGTAGAGGGGACGAAGGACTGAATGCAATAAATAAAAAGGAGGGGAGGTCTGGAAAAAACATGTAAAAAGTCAAGTTTTTTTCCTTTCTTTGCTGGGGGTTACATTTAAAATATGTGTTATCAGCTCCTCTTGAGGATGATAGTACAGTACCATGACACTTTTAGGGAAATACAACGTAAAATATCAACATAATTTGACGCAAAGAGCAAAGAAAATTATCCAGTACAGGTGTAATTTCATTTTTATTTCTTAAGCAACAGTTTGTTGGGGAGTTTGGTTCATATGCACTGTTGATGTTGCCCACAGAGAAGAAAGGTTACAATTAAACAGGTTGTGAAACAATACTGGTCTGCCGTCATTCACAAACTTCTTTCAAACTTCTTCTTTCTTTTGAACCAAATGTGCTGCTGCATACAGTGGACAAAGGTGGGAGAATCACAGAGTCGTGTCCTCTCATTATCATTTCTGTCCCCCATCACCATTCCTCTCATCACATCAGTATTCCCACCATCACACGTGTCTAAGTATGTATTTCATCCTTTCATCCGCCTAATATCCATGACGACACAGCAGTTCTGGTCGCACCTAATTTCTGTTTCCCTGAATTGTGTACGCTACAGCTGCCTCTCCGTGGAAAAAGAAAGCAGGTGAATATCGGCCTTAATCATTACCCTATCAGTCTCTGAGCTTTCATTAAAAGTTAGCCTGTTTGGTGCTCTTTTTTACCCTCCTTTTTTTTTCAGATTACGAGTCCTCTCTGGGTCCTGATAAGAAGAGGACCGTCTATCAGATGGCACTTAGTAAGAAATCCCTCTCGCCACTCTTGTCATACTTTGAAAGGGTGTTTTTAAAACCTCGAGGGGATGGGAGGGAATCCTGCTTTTCTAGTTTCTGCCTTTATTTTATGCTCCCTCTCACTGCCTCCCTACATTTCTGCCCTGCCCCTGCTTGTTCTTTGTTTTAGATAAACTGGATGAAATCTTGGCTGCTGCCCAACACACTATTACACCAGACAACCAGGGCCAAAGGGGTCATGGAGGCAAGAGGGACCGGAGCAAGAGTATTGTTCCCAACATCTCCAATGAGGTACTGTAGGGAATTGAAAAGAAATCCTCGCAGTTTGGTCCATAACCATCATTTGGTTTTTAGACTGAATTTCCTATCTCTATAAAATATATATGAACTGTTCTGAATCTCACACAGAGCTTCTCCACTGCATTAGGATGTAGCAGATATTTAGTCTTGGAAGTGACTAAATCACGAAGATGTTTCCTATCATTAAAGCAGTGTGGTCTTAAGCTCCTTTTTTTTCTTTTTTTAGCTGTATGTTCTCTTGCTCTTACTGCATTTTACAGAAATGATTGACAATGGACCACCCACACCAAAGCATTTGTTTAAGTGTGAGTCAGGTTGTGTCCATTCATCCATGCTCTGCTGCCTGATAGTCTAATACTCAGACTGAATGGTTCTTCTACATTGCATTATACTGTATACCAAATCAATATCGGCTTAACCGCCTAAATGCGTGTATTTGATTATATCTGAGTAAATGTTTCCTCTCCTCTCTTTACTCTCTCCTTCCTTTCTCCTATTTTCTTTTGCTCCCTTTTTCAAATTGGTGTTTCGACACCTGAAGCAACCCTATGAGCAGCAGTCATCAGTGAGTATGGTGCAGCCCGGACCAGGTTTTGGCTACAACCAGGCTCATTTTCAACCAGGCCACGCTCAGCATGCAGTGATGATGCGTCAAAAATCCATTGGTAATGGCAATTGTTATGGAATGATTACTGCCTGCTCAATAGTGTCTGTTGTAAGTGCCTTTGTACTTGTTCTCAGGTGTCACAGAGGAGGAAAGGCAGTATCTTCACCCACCTGCTATGAAGCTGGCTCGCAGCCTGTCTGTGCCGGGACCAGAGGAAATCCCCCCACCCCCTAACACATCCGCTCCAGAGCCACCTTTATCAGCAGGCCCACATCCTGTGAGAGGTCCTGCTATGCCCATACCCCCTGTATCTCAAGCCCACTACCAGGTCCAATCCCAGCCAGGGAATGCTACTCAAGCAGGCTGGGAGCGGGGAGTGCCTGGTGGGAACCAGCAGGTCGTGGTCCACACCCTTCGCAGACAATCTGAAGGAGTGTGTGCCAGAGAGCCGGACGCGCCCAGGAGAGGTGGTGGTAAGATGGGAGGGTTAAGGAGAGGCTACAGCAGTGCTACACCACCGACAAGTGCTAAGCCTAAGGCCCAACCAGCGCCACAACATCACCCGCAAATGGCCAACCGGGAGCAGGGTGGAGGAGTCAGCAGGGGGGTGTCCAGGAGGGGCGGTCGAGGGGCTCTGATGAAGCAGTCGAAAGTGGAAGATGGGTTGAGACAGCACCGAGGAAAAGGAGTTGCAGCCAAAGAGAAGAGCTCCATCCCCATCCCCACCATCATTGTCAAAGCACCCTCCACAAGCAGCAGCGGCCGAAGCAGCCAGGGTAGCAGCATGGAAGCTGAGCCGGTCCAGGATGTAGAGGACAACACCTCGGCAGATACAACCTCAGACAGCCCCAACACCAGTCTACCCTCACCGCTTACCCCCTTGCCACCTCAGCCCCCTACGCCCACATCCTTACCCTCATCGACCGCTGCCCCATCCGTTTCCTCGCAGCAAAACCTGGAAAACTTGTCTTACACATCGACATACGGTACGTCCTTTGGAGGAGGTGCGCGCAGGGAAAGGGAACGTTTCCGAGATATGAGAAGAAAGAGTGCTTCTTTCTTCCTCTCGTCGGAGGAGGACATTCAAGGAGAGGCGGGGGGAGGAGCAGGGGAGGGGGGAGGAGCGCTCGGGGCACGAATTCAGCCCTTACAGGGCTCGCAAATGGAAGTGCCCACCCCTCGTCTGCGGCCCTCCAAGTCTATAGACGAGGGCATGTTTTCTGGAGACAGCTATGTCCACTATTCCAGCAGCATGCCCCCAGCCTTTGGCCTGCCTGAGTATTCTTCACCTGTCCTCAGTCAAGACGGTCAGCCCAAGTCGGCTCCCTCAATGTACGGCTCACAGGCCACTACTACCTTCATCCACCCACTTACAGGGAAAGTTCTGGACCCCTCGTCCCCACTTGGCCTGGCCCTAGCTGCAAGAGAGAGGGCCCTAAAGGATGACCGCAGGACACGCAGGGAGGAGAGACACTTTGGTCGTCAGCTTTCCACAGTGGGAGCGTTCCCTACGCCTGTTCAGACCCCAACTCCTTCTCTTTTTGCGACCCCTACACAATCGACCTACACGTCCCCCGTGTCCGTCCACCTGAGCTCCCCCACCACCCCCACCTCGCCTGCATCTATGAGCAGGCCACAGTCGCCTAGAATATTGCGTTTGGGGGGAGGAGGTGGGGAGAGGATGGAGAGAGAAAAGGAGGGAGGCCCCAGGGAGGGTCTTCGAGTTCGCTTCTCAGAGGAGCGAACCAGTCAGTATTCAACCCAGTATTACCCACAGAGCCCCAGGGAGAGAGAACGGGAAAAGGAGGTGTATGACAGCAGACCAGCTCCACCCATGCAGCCTCCTCCACCGCCAGTTCAACCTGCACCCCGCAGACCTTCCTTTCTGCAGATGGATAGCGCTCCCAACACCAGCTACATCCCTCAGTATACCGTCCCCACAGCATCAGCACAGACACATGAAACCATGGGAGAAGGAAGAACAGGAGGGGGTGGAGGTCTAGGACTAATGGTTCTCCCTCCACCGGCTCCCTCAATAGATGCCGATGATGAGTTTGTCTTTGCAGACCCATTGCCTCCACCTTTACAGTTTGCTAATGGTAAGAAGGAGAGAAACCAGGAATATCCTCAGCAGCATCAACACTTGAATCAACACTCTGCTGCTGCTGCACCACCTCCCCCACCCCCTCTTCCATCTATCAAGCCCTCAAATGCTCCCCAACCCTTTCCACAGAGTGGGGACTCTGCTGCCTCCAGCCTTACCTCCTATGACAGCGAGGTAGCCAACCTTACACAGTCGGCTCTCTCCCCGTCTTATCCGTCCCCACAGATATTTCTCCCTCCCTCCGCCACCACCACCACACCTCTGCCGTGTCTTTGCCTGCCATGTCACTACACAGACCTCAGCCCATGTCTCACTCTCACCCCTATTACAGCAGCTCTAACGAGCCCTCAGTAGGTGATCACACCCCGGCCCAGGAAAGAGGCGCCGCCGCCCTCACAGCCACCATGACATATGCTACCACTACCATGACAGCCACTGCTGCCTCCACCACCACAACCTCACCTTCGTCCTCTGACTACAGCATCACCATGGCCGGGCCCAAGGCTGGCCTCAGCACAGGGGGGAAAGCCGCTGACCATAATCATCACCCTACTATTATATCCAAGAGCGGAGACTGGCAAGATGCTGTGGTGGATTCGGGCATTGAGGAGCTGGACAGTCACAGCAGTAGCGACCACCATTTAGAAATGCTAGGATTGAGTGGGCTGAGAGGAGAGAGGGGAGGGATTGGCGGAGATGGGCGAGGAGGAGAGGGAGAGAGAGGAAGTGACCATCAGGATCTTTGCACAACCTACTCAGGTGGGCAAACATTTGAGGTGCACAGCGCCAAACTAGCAAACCCCGTGTTTCCAAAGATGACTCATTACAAGGAGGGAGGAGGGAGGGCCCCGCCTGTAGCATTGCGAAGGCAGAACAGCACCCATCCTGCTCCATTGCAGTTGCAGAGGCAAAGCATCCCAGATGATGTCAGGTTAGATGGAGCTTTCGTAGATGAGAGGAAGCGCATGCAGAGTCAATCCAAAATGGAGGATGGCTTCAACACCGCTCTGGCTGCCTGCTTAGAGAGGCCGATGGACCCTCGCTCGGTGAGCTGGGTCGAGGTCGGGCAGCATGAGCAAGATGGAGACGGAGTACAGAGGGGGAGTATCGTTGTGGACGGCCGAAGGCTTCACTCGCCTCTTTCGGGTGTGAAGGCGAGCATCATCAACGAGCTGAGCTCCAAGCTGCAACATATGAAGAGCATGGATGACTGGAGCCACACTCCAAAGTCACCCACCATGCATAGGTTTGTTTGTTTCCATCGACCGGCCTTTTGATATTAAAATGGATAGTTTGCATATCTGCTTATTGTAATTGAAGTTTGTTGTTTGTGTGTCTCTCAGGTATTCCGCGGATTACACTGACGCTTTTCATAGCCCCCCCTCCGGCCACTCCACCTCACCTTTACCCACCTCCTCTCCACAGCATCGTCAGATCCTGACCCCCAATCTGTCGGCCACCCCTTCCGTCTCGCCTTCCTCTCAAGTCCCAGCTCAACACAACTGGACCCGCTCCCCGTCTCCACAGATACCTACCTCCCCGGTTCATTCACCACTTCCCCATTCCCCGACCTACTGCCCGTACCCAACGTCGCCGAAGCATCGATCCAAGTTTCGCAGGCAGACTTTTGATTTCCAATGCAGTCCCACTAAAGACATGCGGTCCTCAGTCTCACGGCGGCGAGCTCCCAGTCCTCTTATCTATAACACTGAACAGCAAAACCCCACCCCTCCCAGGCCTTCCTCCCTTCCCATCCTTCCCTGTACACCCGTCTACAACAACCCCTTCGACTTCCCCGGACCCCTCACTCCTCCTTCGCCTGGCCTCCCTCTAGGAGATCCCTACAAGACTTCAACTCCTCCACTGTTCTCCCCATCTGGTGTGCCAAGCGCAAACCCCCTACTTGTCTCCCGCTCGTTCTCCCCCACTCATTTTCGCTCTGGAGCTGCCTCCCCCATACACTTGCCCCCCAGCCCATCCTGCCTCAACTACCCCCATCTCACCCCTCCTCCGCCAGCCAAACCCTTTGCCGTCAAGCCCCTCCCCTACTGGACCAAGTACGACGTGGCCGACTGGCTGGCTTACCTAAACCTGGGTGAACACAGGGAGCGTTTTATAGACAATGAGATAGATGGATCACATCTGCCTTCGCTCACCAAGGATGACTTCTTGGACCTGGGAGTGACCCGTGTGGGACACCGAATGAACATCGAGAGGGCGCTGAAGAAACTCACTGACAGGTGAGGGAAGACTAATAGACTCTGGAACGCATAGAGGCACCCGGGTCAAAGGTCAAAATGGAAGCACCTGATGGTGACGGAGAGTCAGTGTGTCATCCCTTCCATACAAATTAGCTGGGCCATCCCCATTTCTCCATTAGATGCATTTAATTTGAAAAAGTGATCTCATCTTCCCCCCTTCACTTATCTCTTTATTAGCCTCTTTTATCAACCCGATTTAGTTTGCTCTTTCTTTATTTCATTTCCGCCCATTCTTATCCCTTGATTTGCCCTCCTTCTCTCCCCAGGCGACTCTCCTCTCCTTTGCATGTCACTGCTTCTCCCTGAGACACAGACTGAGAGAGTGAAAGGGTGATTCAGAGATGAAAAAAAAGGGAGAGACACAATTGATGGACAATGACAGAAGGTGTGCAGAACAGAAGAGCAGGGGACATCAACAGGTTGTGTTGAATTAAGTCTTAAGGGCTGGAGGTGTGTGTGTTGGGGGGGGGGGGACTATTTTTTCTCGCAAATTTGCTCCACATTTAGAGACTTTTGAAATGTGTGGAAGAAAACGGTACGAGGAAGACTAAGAAAACGACTCTCTTCAGCCGAAAATACACTTTCAAACTTTTGATGGACAGGCATTTAATTAACACACCATTCTGTGCTGTAAAACACATACACACATATACACACACACACTGATACTCTTGCACACGCTGGCAGATGGATTCTTACACCATCTGCCACTTCGCAGCATTGAGAAAACTTCAGTGTGAGTTCAAAGGAAAGTTGCTGTTACAGGGTAAATCCCCGATACAATGTCAGTGATTGTGGCTGTGCCAGAAACTGTGGAAAACGGTCACATCCTCACATCCGCTTTGAAGCTTTAAGCAGATCTGGGTGTCAAATGAGTACAGGAGCCACAGTCGGAATATGAGAGATGTGTTTGTAAATGGTGATAGAAGAAAATGGTAGAGAATAATAGTATTGTTTTTTATATATTTGCCATATTCCCCCAAATGAAGCCCCAATAAGCTTTGTATGTATGTACTTTGCGAGCACTAAATATATCTTATATGTTAAACGGGATTCACTATTAGTAGAACCATATGTTTTGTACAAAGTGCTGATCGCAATCATTCATTTCAAAACTGGATAGGGTGTTTATAACTTGTTGAATTGAAGTTGTGCATAATGAGGAACGTGCAAGTATCGAGATGATTGTTGTTGTGAACAAAATATTTTTCCTGATTATTCTATAGAAAGGAGAGGAATTGGGAAAAGGGGGGATTTTGGTGTCGTGTTAAACTGCAAATCATCTTTTCTCAGACTTTAATGGCGTTTCTGGCCACAGCACAGGTCGAGGTACGGATCCGTCCTCTCAGATGCCATAATGTTGACCGCTCTCTTTCACACAGCAGGTGCAGTGATCAAAAAGGGCTTTTTACTGCTTCTCCGTCTGCCTGACCTCCTCGACCTTCAGCCTCTGTGAGTCCGTGTGTCTGATTTTGTGCGCGAGTGTTCGTCAGCCTGCATTGGTGGCCAAATGCTTTCCCTGCCCTTACACCTTTCTCTTTCTAATGCCTTTTTCCAAAACATATTTATAATGGTCAGAAAGCATTGTTTCTTTTCCCGCACTAGTTGACAATCCCAGTGTTTTCCCGTTCCACACATTAACCCTCGAAAGGAAATACTCTGACACACTTTTGGAAATGTTTTTTTCAGAGTAATGAACTTGAAGTAAATACTGTATATGTTGCATAGAGGTTAGGATGAATGCCCTGGAGTTTTTAAACGTGCCAGTTTAGCCATTTCCCTGCAGTGAGCTCCACTGTAAGGCAAAGACACATCATTTCTAGATCTATATGTAATGATGATGGTGACAACGATAACATTAAAGTATAGCATAATAAAGATAATAATATTAAGTATGTAAACATTTTTAAGAATCTCCGTCTTCCAAATAGTGTGGACAAATTCTTTAAAGCTTTGTTTGGTTTACGTTTCATTTCGAGTTTTCTGTAAATACTTTCTATACTGCTCGCCCTGTGTTGACCCCCAGTGAAGCTGACACGTTAGTTAATGTGCATTTTCTCTATGTGAGTTTAAAAATTATGACTCTGTATTCTCATGCTGAGCATCTCATGGTGGACTATTCTGAGAAGAGAAAGGACTGAGCAGTAGTGTAGAAAGCATTACATATACTATGATTTAAAAGAGTATTTTAGGTCTAGTGAAATGCATAATGACTATGACTACATGCAGTGTGAGCATAAATATACAGAGATAAAAAGGTTTATATAATATATAAATATATATATATATATAAATAAAGTTTTGCTTTAAATAAAATAAAGTATATACTGATAATCAATATATGATAGAGGTACAACTAAAGTGTTGAAATAAATGCTAAAATAAACTATGGCCCTGTCGTTATTCTCTTTTCTCCTTGGATTCTCTCTTCTGACAGATTCACATAATGATCCAATTTAAAGTGCTGTGTTTGAATTGAGTCATTTGGCAGCGGCTCGTCTCAGCCCCGCGGCGGTTGAACAAAACGTTGTTTTCAGGTCCAGGATTATATTCCCATCAGGCTCGGTGAGCTAATAGGACAAAAGAGTCGAGCTCACGGGGAGGGAGAAGATGAGATGGCTTAATTCAAAGCATGCAGCGGCTGCATTTATGCTGCGAACCCCAAAGACGCCTGTAAGGCATAAGAAACAATGGGAAAACAACTCGGGATGTGATAAATGTGCTCGCTAGCATGGTGGCCAGAGTGAGGTTCGCGGTTGAAAACTGTAAATGCTATAGCTGTTACTTTTTAAAGTTTGTGCCAGTTGTCCAGGTTTGTGCCTTCTTTGTAGTTATCTAAGTGGAGTCTGCTCATAGTTACTGAAATTACAGTTGTCAGGGCTTGTTTTCCTCTGTGGGATGAACTTCTTTTTAACTTCCACAGAGAAAAACACCGGAGGAATGTTCAACATGCCTCCAAAAGATGTATCTTCCTTTAATGTGTTGATGATGGTGGAGACCACTGTCTAACATTGTCCAAAATCTCCCATCGGTATTTATTCAGTTGTGATCTGCTGGCCGTGTAGGCCACAGCATTTCATCAAGTAAATCATTATTTCATTATAATATTTAACACATTTATTCAGATTTTCTGTAACTTTGTCACCCATCGTTATATTCAGTGGAGGGTCCTCACAGACTACTTCCTTGGGAGGAGAGCAGACGACCAACTTGGGTTGGTGGGCAAATACAACGCTGGGCTCTAACCTGTGTACCACCAGCAGTGGTGGAGGGACCTTCATTTAAGCCTCCATTGAGATTGTTATTCTAATTTCCAAAGGGGACTGGCCAAGATGGCAGGGTAAAAGTATCACACTAGCACTTGATAATTTTTGCAGTTAATACAAATAACACACTCATTGGTTGATGACATTTTTCATGTTTTTCTTTAACGTTTTGTTGTTTTGTATTTAAGTCTGTTATTTGTATTAACTGCAAAAATTATCATTTTTCAAAAATGCAGAAAGTTCTTGCTGATATCCAGGAGAGTAAAATCCCAGAGTGTGGTGAACATGCAGCACCATGCCTCTCCCTTTGACATGCTCTCTTTCCTGGCCTGACCACGGAGAGAACAGCGGGTCAAAAGGGGGGCGCAGGGTTCAGGTAAGGGTTCACGGGACACCCCCTCCCTCTGCTGTCACACACACTCACTAATAAGCTCACATGACTCTGTGCCACACTGTCATGTTTCTGCGACCGGCAAACGGTCAAAACGAAGGTTCAGCATCTCATTAGCACCATATCGAGAGAGACAGAGGGAGGGACGGGCATGGAGAGACGGACAAGGAGGGGGGATTATTCCAGCTGTTTGTTTTTTTCTAATAGCAGAGTGGAGAGAAAGTGAGAGGGTGATAGTCAAAGAGCTAAACAGCCTGATTGGGAGTGAAGCCAGTGAGTTACAGAAGCAAAGGATGGGGTTAAAGTAAGAGAACAGAAAAGGAGAAAAGAGGAAGAAGAGTTCATGACTGTGGACTAGAATATCACAGCTCACGTGGGGAGGAGACCAAGAAAGGTAAGGTTCTTCCTCCCTCTCTGTGTGAGGACATAGCGGCGGAGTGATTCCCATGCAAATGCTCTAATTTGTTTAATTTCTGCTTTTTTGTTGTTGTTCTGCTTCCATTGTCTCGGGGTCTCACGCCCACTTTCAGATCGACAACGTGTGTGTGTAACTTTAAGTGCCAAGGGGGAAATTGGGTCAGCAAGAGAGAGAGAGAGAGGAGAGGCACTCTGGGAGAGAGGGGGAGACGGACAGAGAAATGCAGAGAAAATCCTCAGCAGCCTTTGAACTACAGTAACAAGTGGTCACTTGAGTAATCACTGGTGATTCAGAGAGAAATGTAAGTGCTCCCAGGCATGACCGCTCTGTTGTCACTTCTTGCTATCTTTTTGGCTTGTGGATGGAGGGTTTTTTTAAGCATTGAAACACTTTGATATGAATGCTGTCATGTGATAAAATGAGAGGATGAGCTGTTCCTTTCCTCTCCATGGAAAAGGACAGAATCAAAGTTTTAAAAAAAAGCTGAGCCTTCAGGGATTCCCTGCCATGTTTAAACTTGCAAGAGCAAGAAAATAAATAATATGGCAATATACGCATTAACGCCAGCCAGGCTGAGGGAAAGAAAAGTCCTAGATGAGCCCAACTCTCTGTCATGCTCAGTCTTGTGATGAGGTGTGGTTAGTCACTTTCATATTACTCAGCTAGCAATGTGTCAACATGTTACTCAGACAGAAATAGGCCCGATTGTGGCTGCATCCTTTGCGTGTTTCTGCAGGCATCTCCCTTCTTTTGTTCAGTCTCCCTCCGACATATATATACTGTATGCACTGCTTGTGCTTTACTTTACATGCTCTGCAATAAGTTTATTCTTTTTAAATCCAGCATTCCTATTTGTTCCCCAGAGCAGAAATCTTGCTCTTGTGGTCATGATCTCTGAATCGAATGGCAGGAGGAGTCAGAGTGGGGGGGACAGTTGGTTCTAATATGCCTTGTATTAGTCAGAGCAATGGGAAAGATGACCTTTTCCCTGCTGTTTATTTTGGGAAGGCAGCAGGAAGAATGCCGGAGCAGCTGTTCTATTCCTACTGGCAGATCCCACCCCTGTGAATTCCAGTCTGCCACTGAATGACACTCCCCTTATTCAGGCAGGGGGGCGTCTTGCATGGATCCAAGCCCCGTACAGTGTAAATAACACCTCATCAGAATCCTCAGAGTTGTTATGGCAATAACATCTGCAACATACGCACACTGTACGGTTTCCGCCTGCCGATTAGTTCCTATCAGACTTGTTGCCACACAGGGGGAACCACTCTGTTTATGAGGAAGTCAGCCTGCTCTATCTGCACGTCCAACCTGTTGCATGATAATCAATGTCACCTGTCTGCCAATAAACGCTCTCTTTCCTTGCTCGTTATGCGTCTTAACCAGTCGAGCAACTCTCTCGTGCAACACAAACCGCCATCTCTTGCTTTCTGAGACAGACGCGTTCCCAATCATGGCGAGCCTTCCCAAAGAGCCGGCCGAGGACGGCCAGAAACAGAGCTTCTGGATGGTGAGGATTATATTTATGATCAAATCTTGGAATAGAACAGCTGCTTAATCCAAAGCAGTGCTTGTCTGTGTTTGTAAGGCCTGTTATTCTCACATCATCATCACCATCTTTTCCTGCTCTCAGCCGGGGAATTATGTGCCCACAGTGCACCGAACTAAACAGTCCTTCCAGGCCTGCAACGACATCGTGGCCTGCTTCACGGAGAGAGCAAAGGTTGAAAAGCAGTACGCCCAGCAGCTCAGCCAGTGGAGCAGCAAGTGGAAGACCATAGTGGATTCTAGTAAGTGACAGGAGCTGCATGTTGGGTAGCCTAAATACAGAGTACATGCATTCTCAGGCCTTTTTAATCATCTCAGCTGTCATCGACTTAAAATTGTCTCTTGATTTCTGTTAAACAGCTGCATCTGTGCTCAATTGAAGCTTTTACAAATGGGGGTCATTATTTCTCTGCTGCCTCCATGACTCACCTCGGCGCTCTGTGTTATTTCATTCCTCACTCTCTGTCTTTTCTCTCCCTCTCCAGGACCGCTTTATGGCTCCCTCATGAGGGCGTGGCAATGCTTCTTCAGCTCCACTGAGCGTTTGTCGGCCCTCCACTCCTCCATCTCCCACTCGCTGATGGCGGAGGAAGGGGATCGGGTGAAGACCTGGCAGAAGGAGACCTTTCCCAAGAAAATCTTCTGTGGCTTCAGGGAGAGCCACGACAACAACACAAGTTTCTCACGTGCGCAGAAACCCTGGTCCAAAAAGTTGCTGAAGGTGTGTGTGTGTGTGTCAGTGTGTGTGTCTTTGTGTCTGTTTGTGTATCAATCATTTTTGTTGTTTGTTTCTTTTTTGTCAGACTACTATTTCAAAGGTCAAGAAGGAAGTGTCACGTAGAGCGACAGTAGTTTAACAGTATGCTTTAAAGGTCACAATATGAGATTGGGAGCATTTCGATAGCCTCTCAATGGCTCTCAACATGGCGACACCTGAGCCGGCGGCTCGTAGCTAACTGTGCTAATGTGACAGTGACAGCACTAACAATACAAACTATAGCTGTCAGAGCTAGTGTGAACCTGGGGAGTCACCAGAAATTGGGCTCTATGCTTCCACGACTGACAACATTATCAGCTGTAACAGTTATTTGAGGGCAGAGTGGCTAGCTCATGGTGCTAACAGCGCTAACAATATTAGGGGTCATCCCTTTGTTCCCTGGGTCCTATGTTACCCGTTTTTCCCAAAAAGGAACACTCTGAACAATGACCACACCTTGCAAAATAACAAAAAATAATAATAATAAAAGACTAATAATAATAATAATAACAAGACTTTGTCTGGTAAAAATAAAGGTTGCATTAAATATATAAAATAATATTCTGAATCCAGCAGTATTCCTGACCAATTAAAGAGTAAAATTATGGTCCCAAAATGGAAAACTCCAAGTTTTTTATTTATTTATTTAAAAAAAAAGGGGGGGGGGGGGACATCCATTCCTCACCAACAAAGAAAAGATTGTTACTGTTTTTTGTACAAATCTAAAAAAAGAGAGTGAGATATCACATGTTCATGAGTGCCTTTTTAGTGGTGCTGGTTATTTTTGATCATAATTAGTATATTTTTTACTTTTGGACACAGCCAGTCTAGCTGTTTCCCCCAGTTGCCAGTCTTTATGCTATAGCTAAGTTAACTATCTCCCGAACTCTTGACAAGAAATCTAATAAGCATATTTCCCCAAAATGTTCCTTTTTACTAAATAACATGGATGTGTGTGAATGTGTATTCAACAGCTGGAGAAGGCCCGCGTTGCATATCACAAGTCCTGTCAGAGGGAACAAACGGCCGTCGACAAAGAGAAACAAGCCAACGAAAACGCTGAGATGAGTCCAGAGAAAAAGCAGAAATTCATAGAGGCCAGAGAGAAGGTCACCGAGGAGAAGGAAAAGGTGAGGAGGGATTTCAACACACTGCGTCAATGCACTCCATGTAAGTAGTGCATGTTCAATAAAGCCTTCATTCACGGCACATTTAAATTCACCACATGCCACACAGTTAAACATGTGGCATTCCCGGTTTGTTGGCCTGCTCTATGCAGTGATGAACTATCAACTCTAAACACAAGCCCCAGCCCTTGGATTTCAGTTCCAAGCATTTCCCTTGTATGGTGATGTGTTATCGTTACACTGTTCCCTGTTTATGGAGCCCAACAAGGGAGCGGTTAAGAGCACCGGATGATTTATACATTTTAGATGGTTCTTGCTTAAAGAAACAGTAGATCTCTTCGTCTTTCCGTCATAAAACTGTCCTTGTGCGCTGCCTGCAGAACAGAGAGCGCTATGAGAAACTGCTGGAGGAGGTGTCGTCCTACACACCCCGCTACATGGAGGAGATGGAAGCCATTTTTGAACAGTCGCAGGAGGAGGAGAGGAAGAGGATCAGCTTCCTGAAGCAGGCCTTCCTCTCCATCCACAGGCACCTCGACGTCACCAACAACGAGAGGTGAGCAGCCGCCAGACTGGTTGCTAGGGGTGCAGAGCAAGCGTCTCCGTGTATTTACTGTGTCCTTGTGTCAGTGTGAAGGCAGTGTACAGTGAGCTCCACAACACTCTGATGTCCATCAATGAGCAAGATGATCTCAAGTGGTGGAAGAACAACCACGGTCCTGGCATGCCCACCGACTGGCCAAAGATTGATGTACGTTACCCTGTTGCACTCCACACAGAGGGGGAAATACATGCACGCTCAGGATGACCAAATCCCAAGACATTTTTATTTTTGTGTGTGAATATCTGTTTGATCTTCCAATGCATTTATTGTACCTGTTTTACTTGACCAAAGTGTTAAACACATGTCTCTGTAACCAGGAATGGGTCCCGCCAGTGAAAAAGCTAAATAGAAAGAAGAGAGACAAGAAAAAAGAGACCCGTCCGTAAGTAATGCTTTCAATATCCAACACATTTTTAAAAAGTGCACAATGTACATTTTTATTCCAATTCGTATTTATGTTTTCTGACTGTTCAAACGTCCGTGTCTTCTCCCAATAGCGTGATGATCGGGGGTGTGAAGGTGCGAGCTATGTATGACTACGTGGGAGAGGAGGGCGATGAGCTGTCCTTTAAAGCAGGTGATATGACTCACTCACTCACTTTTATACAAAGTCACAAGCATTGTGTCAGTATTCATCTGAGTGGGAAGACAAGAAATGCATCCTATCCCTCTAAAATGAGGGCAGGCTGGTGATTTCTGGGTATTGGTGTTCAAATATAATGTCTTAAAGCTGGGTATAAGCAGTTTACTTGTGATCCTGTTATAGCAGCAATATAATGAGAAGTATTTTTGAAATGGACAGCTAACCATAAAATGTTATGGTTAGCAGAGAGCTGAACTATTAGCAACATGTCCTGTCGTCCTTCACCACGGCCATCACAGCTACAGTCAACAGAAGGCTAAATTATTAGCAACGTTTTCTCTTCATCTCTGAAATGCTTCAGCAATATCATCACTCTTTTTTTTTCTTTTTTTGGTTCACTTTGCAGTAGAAGCAGTTGTTTCAACGTATATTCTGCTGTTGAATCAGGCTTTCACTGAAGGGATGTGTGCGTACATCTGCATTTGAAGAACAGCCAATAGGAAGTCTCTCTCTGAAATTACCTCTATGTACCGTCACGGGCTAACACCTGAACACATCGTGTACTTCTCTCTTGGACCACTTGAACTACAATATGCTGAAAGGTTTTAATGGAATTTTTGCTCAATGACACCAAAAATAATCTGCCTATCCCAGCTTTAAGGCCACCACTTGATAGAAATCCACATTTTATCTTGCTGTATGATAGTGTTAGAGTTCTGTCCAAGTGGGGAATTTAAAACATATAAATGTTTTCTACACTGAAGTCCAGACAGTACAATGAAACAGCTCTACACTAGTTTTGTGGCTATAATATAATTCACATCCTGCAAACAAAAAATCTACATTCAAAATGAGCTTGAAGAAAGATATTTTGAAAGTGCATTTATTTCTTTCATTCTGTGTGATTAAGCACTGAAATGTTAAACAAAATGTTATTTATTTTTGTTTATAATAATAATCACAACGACATTTTTTAAGTTAAAATACCCTGCCTATTATGTCATTGTTAAATGTTTACTATATCTTTTAGTTGCATTATTTAGATTCATTCATACTTTATCAGGCATTTATCACCAGTGAACCTTTCACTTTTTTAACAGTCACCTACACTTTTTGCAGCATGTAAAGTGAGAACGATGCCTTGCATCATTTTCACATAAATGTCAGCCACATGTGAGACTGTTCTTCAAAACAGCCTCAAACAGGTCTAGTTCTGTTATTATTACTATTATTTACAATATTTATCTTTCAACATTGAGGTAAATCGGTATTATAAATGAGGATGACATATGTTACATTTGCAATTATATTTGATTTTAAGCAGTCTATAAACTGTTAAACACGTTTCCTATAAGTGATGTTTTTTAGTGTAACAATAAGTGTGTTTACGATGCTATAATTAACATTTACATCGTCTTACTAACACATAATAATGTTAATTAGCATTATAAGGACTTTTCTTTCCTTGATCCCAGGCGACGTGTTCCTGAAGGTCGAGGAAGAGGATGACCAGGGTTGGTGCCGAGGAGTCCTGAGTGAAGGGAAGGAGGGCTTCTACCCAGCAAATTACGTTGAAGTCGCAGAGTGACATCACCCTCAATAATAGACTATGTCCTGAACTTATTTCTCACGAAGATTTACTTACTACAAATCTTTTAAAAAAATATATATATATATATATATTATTATGTTATATGTTGTTACACAGATAAAATCTGTTCACAGCCATTTTTGAAATGTAAAATTTGCTAAGGCCTTAATATTCTAACCTTTGGTTTTAAATGCTTCTGTAATATTGACTTAATTTATCAAAGACTAAATGTTTGAGTGTGAGATTGTACGCGTGTTTGCATGTTAAGACAAAACAAAAGAGAACAAGAGCGGATATTTATTTACTGTCATGTCATTAGGTCACTGTAATGAAGGTAGCTGATAACGATACATTAGGTTGACCCAGGATGAGGTTTACAATGGTGGGAGCACACAAGGTCAATGTTTACTTAATAAGTATTATATAGAGGCACACAAGTTACTTTGACTGAGGGGATTGATTTTCAAAATAAAAGCATGCATTTTTTTGCCTGTAATCCATCATGTTGACAGTTTTTTTATTCTTATATTGTTGTGTGTGCTGCTGTTTTTATTTCATTTTTTTTCTTTTCAGTTATTTATTTATTCTGTCCTTCAGTACACAGTGTGTATCACATGACATCACATGACATTAAATTACAGATGCTATTACCTTAAGTGACATAATAACACAATAGTATGACATAACATATTTTTGCTAGCAAGATCCATGAAACCATTTTACAGGATAATCTGTGTAGGATATTCTTTTACTTTGAAAGGCATATAATCATTGTGACCTTACACATTGTATTCCTGTTATGCAATTTAGCTTCTATTCTTCCACCCATTTCTTATTTACATTCATTAAATGTTTAACCAGAGTTAGGCATTATGCGATAACTAAACACAGACCCAACCTTTGTGTGAGGTTTTTTTTGGTCTCACTATGAAATCACAGCAGACTCTTAAAGCAAAGAAACCTGTTGGACAAGATGTCTGAGGCTCATGAATGACAAGACATCATACGGTGGTTGAAACTCCTGGGAAGGCGTCCTGTTTACGGTCATACTGTAGTGACTGCTTTTTAAAGACTACATGGGTAAGTATGTGTTAGAAACGCTTGAACATGTCTTCACATTATATAGATACATGTTGGCTGCGTTGTGTGGATTAGGTTCATGTTTATCGCAGTGTGTCTTAATTCAAGGCTTGTCATGATTCTAAAAACTGAATAGCACGTGCCACAGAGCAAACTGCATTATAATTATATGTATTGTGTGGATTAAAAAAGACATAAGTATCCTCTTAATGTCTTTTTAGGTGTGACGTTTTGTAAAATGATTTCCTTCTTCCCACAGTCAGGTGGACTCGCAATGGAATTTGCCTGTGGATTTGTTTATGTGCTGCCATCGGTGCCTCAGAAGGACAGTCAGCGACCTAATGCCTTTAAGCGCTCAGGTGTGATTTCTTTCCAACATTCCCATTCAACAACAAAACAAATATATATTACATAATATTTAAAAAGACAGACGTCACAGTTCTGGCTCCACTTTGCTGTCTGGTTGTAGTTTTAATCAATTAAAAAGATCACTCGCCTGACACATATATTTTGAATGCGGCTTCAATGGGGTTTCACACCTGGGGGAAAAATGTAATCTAAAACATCAACAGATGTTGTTTTTTGTTTTTTTTTTTACTTATGGCATTCTGCTTGTAAACTCTGTACTGTTTGCATTATTTTTTTAATTTTATTTTTTTTAATTTATCTTTACTGAGTGGTGTATTTATGCTCTTTTTTTATCTTTACTGTGTGCATGCTTGACTCAAGAGCTTTGCAACAAAAATCCTATACCTGAACTGTTAGTGAGTGCACATGGGAAACTTCTTGAATCTTGATTCTAGTAGAAGGCAACGGTAGCAAGTGCAAACAGAAGTGAAGGAGCATCAACAGGTTAACAGGAATGGGGAAGAGATTTGGGCTCATGCATGTGGAAGAGGCTGGAAAGCAAAGGGAGGAAGCTGCAATGTAAATCTGGCCACTGATTTTGGAAAAAAGGGCTGGTGTGTATACTGAGCAGGAGGATGTGGGAGTCAATTCTGAGGGCATCTGGTGGACAGGTGGAGAATGGCAAAGACTGCGCCGCTTCATAGAAACGCAGGGGCCCGGGGAAGTGGGAAAACAAGCGAGGCAGCTGTCGTGACAGTCAGACTTTCATTCAAATAGCTTCGTTGTTGACTCACCAGTTTGAAGGAATCCACCAAAGACACACAAAGCTTTCATTGTGCAATCACTATGTCTAACAAGGTCAGGTTCTCTGCCAGATGGCAAAAGGAAATTGGGAAATATATGACGTCATAAACTGAAGTATATTTTAATACTTGATCACAAACTAACTGATAATATCTAAACAGTGTCTAGCGGGTTAAGTGGTAAGCATTATGCAATCAGCAACACACACAACCTTTCCTGTCTAGCTCAAAGGAGAGATTCCTTTCTGTTACTTGGATTTGGTCAGTAAAAGCCATCTGCCACCTGAGTCACATTTTCTTCACAGCAAAAAGGTCATCACTGCACCAGTTGTTTTTTTGGCGACGCTCACATTTCTCTGGCAAGAAGCAAATTAACAGCCACTTATTTCGACGCCCTTTTCAGCTCTTCTCCCTCCTTTTAACCGGATCCGTCCTCGCACTCCACCCCCACCTCCTCCAACCAACTCCACGGAAGCCAAATCCCCGAAGTCCCTCCGATCTCCCCCAAAGGTCATTGAACAGGTGGAAAAGAGCAAAGAGGTGAAGAAGGTTGTGGCGTCTTCTGTCTTCTATGAAAATGCAGAATTTCACAATAAACCACAGGCTGCTTCTCCCGGCGGTATCACACCTCAGCAGACACCTCCTCGGAAAACAGGTACTGTGAATGTAGCAGAATTAATGGAAGTGTATGGCTGAGCAAGATCAGTTTCTGTATTAGTAATACTTTATAGTAACTATAATATATTATATATTAATAGGGGACTAGTTTGATTGATAGGTGGAGATTGAGCTGCAGGATGACTGTGTCTGGTGGTCCACTGCTTTTATTGGACTGCAGCCAGTTAGAAGATGGACAGTTTATATTATTTGGGAGAATCATTCTTTTAACACACTTCTCTGACCTGCTTCTCACAGCTCTCCTTCCACCACACATGAAACCTGCAGCGAAGAGCCCGTCCCCTCCTTACAGCCAGCCGCTTCTTTCCTCCAACGCCAACAGTCAGACGTTTACCTACGACCTCCCGAAAAACGAGCCAGATTTAAGCGCGTATTCCCGGGACCAAGCCTACTTCTACACCACGCCAGAAGGCACGGGCGTGGAGGTGAAGCTGCCAGCTGATACTAACAGAGCGGCGGCCCTGGCAGCAGGTAAATGGACAACCTTTTTGACTTTTATATTTGCATTCATTTTTGTGTTAGGGAAGGAGTTTTATTCTGCTCTGCTCTCACACGTCAGTCCCACCTCTTCCCCCAAGACCTTCATTCATGAAGTCAATGCCAGAGTACCTGGTGCTGTTGCCCAGATCCCAATCAGATCCTTCATTATATCAGAACTCCAGCTCAGACGCACCACTTGTCCCATCACCTGCTAGTAAAGGTAAATGCAACAGTCTCTATCTTACGGGGTCAAAAGACTGACACCCATCATGAATGCTTACACCACAGGTGCTTATTTGACTTCTGGTCCCAAATCAGGATCAGCAGACAAGGAGCCTCTGCCCGGGAATCCCAATGTGCTCCTCGTCAGTTTAGGAAAATTACTCTCGGAGGAAAGAGGTAAACTTTTATCGTCCCTTTAACACATATCACCATCGCCAGTCAAGTTTGATTTTCGGTTCTAATGATGTTTGATGTTTGTGTTTTTCAGTGCAGACGATAAAAGGAGAACCCACCTCCTGCTCCGAGTGTGGCGCTGTGCTGGACTCCTCCTATGTCAATGTGGTAATTACACGCTGTATTTCAATCTTTGGATCTTTCTTCTCAATCTGATAAGTAGAAACACAATTAACAGTCATTGATTTGAAATGTGGATAATAACCGCATGCACATCTCGATCATAACATAATGAAACACTGGACAAAGATTGTTGGCTCTCATTTGCAATAATGTTCTCTCCATTTTTAAAGGTTCCAGGATGTTACTTCTGTCAGTCCCCGGAGCTCACCAGCACTCCCAGTACGCCACAGTGTCTCCAGGATGGCCTCTTTT
This sequence comes from Chelidonichthys spinosus, assembly GCA_029853015.1. Lineage (NCBI taxonomy): Eukaryota > Metazoa > Chordata > Actinopteri > Perciformes > Triglidae > Chelidonichthys > Chelidonichthys spinosus. Next base: position 8,009,894 of record CM056842.1, read on the forward strand.
TGCTCCATCCTGATGAAAAGCCCCCGTGTGCTGCTGACGCTCTGCTGCTCTTCTGCATTGACATCTCTGGCTCCATGAGCATCACGTCTCAGGTAAAAACCACGCGACCTGACACCAATCTGTTTCCTGTCGGTGTCGTAACAGCTGGTGTTCACATATACCACATGTGGTGCGAATGATCAGTGTCTGTTGTTTTCAGGTGTCAGAGGGAGGCAATGTTGTCCACAGATCCCGTCTCCAGGTGAGTTATTTCTTTTTTAAGTGTCTAAGTTTTGGTTCCCTTGAAAATCACATGGAAACATTTTGCAAATATGCTATCAAGATGGATTTGATGAAAAGAAATCCCTGTCTATAAACCAGTTTGTAAAGGAAGCCGTGTTGCAGTGTGTGCAGAGACTAAGTGAACAACAACCTGGCAAACGAGTGGGACTCATCACCTTCAACAGCCAGGTACAAACATGGTGGTCGGAGGCTTGATCTTCACAGTAGATTTGTCTGTACTGCATGAGTAACTATTTCTGTTTGTGTCTGACATTTCATTTCTTTTCCAGCTTATTATCGTCTTGTATAGAAAGCCTAATCATCCATTCCCTATAATGTTTGTGTAACCAGGTGACAATGCATGGAAATGAGCATTTCACGTCACATTCCCTGAGTGGTCGTGAGTTAACCGACGTGGACTTTCTGAGGTCCACTGCCGCCAGTTTCCACACTCCACCTCCGCTTTCAGAGACCAAGGACTACTTACAGAGACAAGTCATGGGGTAAGAGAAAAAACTGTGTGTTTTTTTTTACATAGTATTAACATTAAATTGAAATAAATTTCCCCTTTGTGGAAAGCTTATGTGACGGTGGGACAACAGCTCTCGGCCCCGCTGCTCTCCTGACAATCGCGATAGCCTCCAGACAGCCAGGGTCCAAGGTAGCTTCTTATTTACTTTGTTTTGTTTTTTTTTGTCTTTTCTCTAAAAACAATATAACCCTGACCTGCTATCCCTGCTGATCTCGAAGGTGATTATCTGTACAGATGGGAAGGCCAACACCGAGTTGGGGAATCTGGAGGTAGAGGATAATGATGCTCGCACCCTCCTTTCATCCACCATCTTCTACCAGGAGCTGGGGAACTGTGCTGCCAGTCAGGGGTCGGTGCACATCTCATTATCAATGTGGAGACCGGGACGAGCATCAAAATGTTCACATTATAGCACATATTGTATTATAGTTTAGTGCTGCGCTGCAATGAAAGTTCATGCTGATGTTCTTCTTTCATTAGTGTGACCGTGTCTGTGCTGTCCATAGAGGGAACAGACTGTAGGCTGGATGAGCTGGGAAGACTCGCCGATCGCACTGGAGGAAAAGTAAGACGTGTTGTCTCTGTATTTGTATTCATAATGCATAGCGCTCATCAGACCTTGTCATCTGTGTGTTGTGTCCTCTAGGTGGTGATAGCAAGTCCCAGCAGGTTGCACCCGGAGTTTGAACAGATCATCGAGAACAGCACGATAGCTACACACTGCACCGTCACATTACTGCTGCCCCAATCACTGTAAGATCTACCCTACTTTTTGGAATTCTTCATCAAAGGGTCTACATTTATATTATCAGCAAGCAGTAACTGATGTTCTCCTCTGGTCCAGGCGTATGAGAGGAGAGAAGGAGGCTGGAAACAAAGGGACCAGAGAGGTTGGGAACACGGAACCGGATACAGAGATCACCTTCCAGTTTGGAGCCAGAAACCAGGACGCAGAAGGTGAGGGGGAAAGAAACTCCTACAGTGTAAGACGGGTTAGTTTGACAGTGATGGATGAAGTCCTCAAATCCATTACTCATGTAAAAGTAGAGTTACCAGTTTAAAATACCCCCTTGCACGTTTTAGCTCTGATTTGAAAATGTTACTTAAGTACAGAAGTATTATCAAAATAATGAATTTCAAGTACTCATTTTGTAGGGTTATAATATTATAGAATATTATATTCTGTTTTTTAACAAATACAATTAAGAGCATTTTCATTTTGTTGGTCATCAATGTGGAGCCAATTTTAGATACTTGTAGACTACTGGGCTATCGCATCATATCACATAAGCACATCATATGTGTTCTTGCTGAAAGTAACTGTAAGTGTCAAAAAAATGTAGTGGAGTGAAAAGTTCCATGTTTCACGCTGAAATGGTATAGACTAGAAGTTTACTGTGCTCAAGCACAGTTAGTTGGTTAAATCCCACCACTGAAAGAGCGTTTGATTCTGTGTTTTCCTCCTCAGTGTCGGCGCCGGCCTCCGGCAGCCGTGTGTTCATCCAGCTGCAGGTCAGATACAGGCAGAGGGAGGGACAGACGATGCTCAGAGTCATCACCACAGGCCGAGATGTTACTGACGACAGGTGATAATAAGGTTTCCATAATTACAGTGCTTCTCTCACTTTTGCATTTTGAGATTATGGCACACACACACACACACACCTCTGAGCTGTTTGCATGCTTACGGCCTCCTTGTAGATTTAAACAGGTCATTATCAGCTGAGATCTTTAATCAACGAGGCGTTTTCAGCCTGGAGACAACAATGGATTAGATGCATTATTTTATACCAATCTCAATGAACCTTTAGGCAAAGCTTTTTTTGGTAATCCAAGAAGACTGGCTGTTGCTGAGATACGGGACACTTCACTACAAACAGGATTGATTGCACCATGTAAATCCCATTTCTCATCCATTCTTACATTTAGTCACACAGCAAATGTACCTCTTAACTCGGTCCGCCTGCTTTTATACATGAACGAAGGTCGTGCAATTCATCGTCCGGGCAGCTACAAAGTGGCCTCTGTGTGTATTTGTGTGTGTGTGTGTGTGTGTTCGCAAAGTAATAATATCTGCAAGGCTGAAGCTGTAAACGTTGATCAGCACTCTTATCCAAAGTGCGGCCCCTCGTTCTCAGCTCGGCGGCCCTGTCCTCGCTGTCGCTGACCATCATTCAGCTGAACTCGTCACAGGCCAGCGCTGCTCTGGCTGTCAGAGGCCGCTTCCTCGACGCCAGGAGGGAAGGGGAGCAGCAGAGGATGCTGATCGAGAGAGCGATGTGAGTGCCAGGAGAGGTGGAGGAAACTCGGACTGACATGTAACAATGACAATACTTAATGCAGAGGTCCGACAAATGGATTTAATGAGCACCGATTCTACTCTATATACTCGACAAAAGACAGGAAGGATGTCCAGTAATAGTGCAGGTGACATTACAAAAAGGAGGACAAATGCATCAAATAGGTTATTATGTCAAACTGTGGAATATTGTTTTCTATTCAAATGTTCATTTTTGGTTAATTGCTTTAAAATTTTAAATTTAAGCTTGTTTTCTAGTCTTTTTATTCCTTATTAACTTGACATTATTTGAAAAACAATGTCTCAGACTATAGAGTGTACATAATGAGTCTGTCTGTCTGCAGAGAGCATAATCGCAGTGCAGAGGATCATCAAACGTACCAAGAATGGATTAAAACCATGGAGCCAATATACAACAACATACATAACTTCACAAGGGTTCGTTACCATATATATATTTTTTTATCTGTTTCAGTCTTTCATTGATTTAAATCAACACATTTTACTCTTGTTTTCTTAACAGAGAAAAACGGTTGTTTCAGACTCGCAGGTAATCCTCGTCATGTCCTTATAAATGATACCGTTTAGTACATAAACACTTTTCCCGTTTTGTTGAACTTTTGTCTGGTAATCCCTTCCTTTGATTCTCCTCCCACCAGTCTCTAACAGACGCCGGTGCAGCTCTGCTCTACACCATGAAGCACAGCAACAGGACGTCTATCTCACGGAAGAATAAACGGAAACTCTAGCCAACTGTCTAGCCTCTGCCTTTTTATCTCTTTGCAAAGCAACTCAAGTCATGAATGGCCAGGATAAATCCTGCTACATTTTGACTTTCATTCTCTGGCTGAACAAACATCCTTCAGATATTTCACAACCTCAGAGTAAGACCTCCTGTGATCGGGTATATGGGTGTGTTTGCGTTTACAACGACCAAAACCTGACTCAGAAACACCATCATGCAGCTGCACCTCCATCCTGTTGTGTCAACAATACACAACATAACATGTGTTGTGTCGGTTAAAACAAGATTTTGTGCGGACGCCTCTCCGGTGCCACTGCAGGAGAAGTCTGGCGTCAGAGTATAAAATCAGCAAAACGCTGATAAACTCAAACAGAAGTTTGGCTCCATCTTTTTCTCCGCCCCGTACGATAAATCTTATCTTTTTTTTATCTTTAAATGGGATGAACCACTAGCTCTGAAAGCATTAAGCATTACAACCATTCATTTAAACATTAACAATGTCACAGAAGATCTATACAGCTGTTAATATCGTTCAGGGTACATTAGGTGCCATTAATGGGAGAGAGCGAACACCTTTAAGAACTGCAGCCTGCTGATGGAAGGTGAATGCAGGTTATGGGTGAGAGAAATGTTTACATGCTTATTTAAGATGCTCATGCATCTGATGATGCTAAACAACGTGTCATCAGTAAAATGACCACTAAAACATTACAGCTTTACACATTACAAATATTTTATTGGTATAAAATGTAATTCATCTCAACATTTTGGAATGATACTTGACATTTATTTATTTTTTTGGACACGACAACTTTTAGAATATTAGATACTAATAATTACACAGTAAAACAGTTACAAATGTTGTTCTAACAAAATGTAAATGAAGAGAATTTTAAGAAGCATTTTAAAACACATTCACCTGAAACATAACATCTTATGCCAACGCACATTTCTTTATGAAGAGATCTCAACAAAGGCTACTTATAGTACAGTATATATTTTAAAACATGATCATACGTAACATCTTTCAAATATCACGGCAATAGAAAACAGGGACAAACACTGACAAGTTTCATGAAGGAGACTATTTTGAGCTTTTTGAAAAATGACACTTCATCAGACCTATCATCTTAGAAGATTACAAGATTTCAGGCCACAGGCCAACATATTAGTGGAATAAAAAATAGTCAAAAGAGTAAAAAGAAAAGGCTTAAAGTCTCTCTTCTTTGAATTGGTACTCTGGCAGAGTCTGAAAAGCAGGCACAGTCACTGGAACGGTCAGGGATATGACGCCGGGCTCAACGGTGGAGGGGGAAACCTCACTGGGGGGCGGAGGAGAGGGAAGCGGGTCCGTATGAATAATCTTTATGTCACAGAGTCGGGTGGCCGGGTCTGCATGAATCCGTAAGTGCTTGCGAAGGTAGGCGGCGAACCGGAACGTTTTGCCGCAGTGGGGGCAGCTGTGGGGTTTGCCGGCGGAGTGGATCTTCTGGTGTTTACGCAATCCGGATTTGTTGAGGAAGCCTTTGCCGCAGCTGTTGCAGACGTGAGGCCTCGGCTTGGGATGCTGCTTCTGATGCTCCTGCAAGTCTGCCGGCTGTGCAAACTCTGCCTGGCAGGTTTCGCAGACGTGCGAGCCCATGGGCAGGACTTTGGTAACCGTCGGCGGGGTGGGCTCGATGGAGTGGAGAGTCTCGTGCGCCTGAACTTCATCCCAGCTTCCAAATGTGGCATCACAGCGAGTACAGGAGAACTGAGGGAGAGTTGTGTGGGCGGTGAAGCTCGAGGCTGACCCGGCCTCCGTCTCCTCCTGCTGCTGCTGCTGCTGCTGCTGCTGCTCAGACTGCTCCGCTAGGTGAGTCCTCTCATGTTTGCGGAGGCTTGAGGACACCACGAACGACTTCAAGCACTCCTCACATTTGAAAGGCCTCTCTCCGGAGTGAACGCGCCGGTGCTTGTTGAGGCTGGAGCGCTCAGCAAATGACTTGTCACACTCCGTGCAGGAAAAGGGCCTTAGACCCGTGTGGACGAGCATGTGGCGCCGCAGATCCCAGGACGCCACAAAGGCCTTTTCACAGCTCTGGCACTTGTAAGGCCGCTCGCCGGAGTGAACGCGCTCGTGCACAGCGAGATCCGCCGGCTGCCGGAACCTCTTGGAACACTTGTCGCAGGGGTACGGCTTGAAACCCAAGTGGGCTCGCTGGTGGCGACGGAAACTGGAAGGGTCAGAGAACATCTTGCCACACTGTGGGCAGAGGAAAGGCTTCTCCCCAGAGTGTGTGCGGAGATGAGACTGGTATGAGGAGAGCTGGGTGAAGCCTTTGCCACATTGCTCACACTGATAGGGTTTGTTCTGGGAGTGGATGCGCTGGTGGCAGGCCAGGGAGGAAGAGCGGGAGAAGGCTTTGCCACAGTCTGAGCACAGATAGGGCTTTTCTCCGGTGTGGGAGCGCTCGTGGTTTTTCAGGTCCTTCAGCTCCGTGTACGTTTTCCCGCACTCGTCGCAAGCGTACGGCCGGTGACCCTGGTGATTCCTCCTGTGTTTCCGAAACACGGAGGGATCGGCAAAACTCTTACCGCACTCGGCACAGAAGTACGGCTTCTCTCCCGTGTGAGAGCGCATGTGCACCTTCAGTTTGGACAGGGTGGGGTAGCTCTTGGAGCACTGGGGGCAAGAGTAGGGGCGTTCGCCGCTGTGCTGTGTCATATGGATCCTCAGGCATATCGCTTGCATGAAGGCTTTGCCACACTCTGTGCATACGAATGGTTTCTCCCCGGTGTGGGAGCGGCTGTGGTTGCGTAGCTCTGTGGGAGTCTTGTAAGCCTTGTGACAATCGGGACACTGAAAGGGGCGCTGGGCCGAGTGAGTTCGCTCGTGCTTTGAGAGCTGAGCCTTGCTGGAGAACGTTTTGGTACACTGAGAGCACGAGTGTTCCTTCACGTGTGCCGAAAGTTTGTGGCTCCGCAGAGCCGGCAGACTCCTGAAAGCCTCGGTGCATGCAGAGCATTTGAAGGATGGTTTGGCTTTCGGAGGCCTGCCCCTGCCACGTTTTTTTGCAGGCTGATCCCTCACCAGCGCTTCCTCTGGTAGACTCTCTTCCTCCGGTGCAGGAGGAGTGTACTGCTCTGCAAGGGGCGGGCTGCCAGGCTGAGGAGAGGCCATTTTTTTTATTTCTGCAAAAGAGTTTATATAAAATATATAAAACCTTGGTGACAATTATGAAAATGAACAGATCAATAGGAGCACAATGATATGAGACAGGGAAACTCTTCCACAGACATCAGGCAAAAGTCCTGACATATGAATAAGGAGAGCAGATCGTCAGTGACAATGGCTGGTGATGACGGACTAGGAGAAAACAATCTGTGTAAATAACTGAAATATGTTGGTGTGCGTTAAATCACAAAATGGCTGGCATTAGGACCTCAGGGACAATAAGCTAACCGCTTTGATGCCAGAGGAAGTTGGCGATGCGATGACAGGGATCGCTGTGTGTGGAAGACTGTCATGTGCCCGACCGGACACCAGATCAAAGATCACGAGTCGGTGGGATGCTGTTTACATCGGGACACAACGCGTACGTATTAATTGTCGCTAGCTCTCTCGCTAAACACTTTAACTGACTCAAAATGGCTGGCTTTAGGACCGGCTGCACCAATTCACTCGACAGTGTCGTCATCATAACGACCGCGGTTATGCGGGATTTGGTTAACGTTGGCTATCTCGTGCTTGCTTCAATAAACAAATCTCTTTCTTACCTGAATCAGGACATTAATAGTCGGTCGATAATGCTTCGAAAAGCGACTCGGTACCCGACTGCATTTACCGTGAGACACGGTGATTGCTGTTGGCTGGTTGCAGGCTGGGGGACGGCTCTAGGACCATGATGACGAAAGCTCTCGGCAAGAAATGTGTGCAACATTTTAATGCGTGTAATGATAAAAAAATATATATATATCAAGATAAAACACAAAATGATCGTATTAAAAACCCATAGTAAAAATGTAGTTCTACTTAATATAGCAGGTTTCCTGTAGTGATGGCAAAATGTGCGCTAATCTGAAGCGACGATCATTTACAATCCCTTTAAATCAATGGCAGAGCTAGCTAGCATTAGCCGCGAGAAGCAGCTAACGCTAGCTAAGGTGGTTTAACTATGTGTTTCACGAGCACTAGCAGCAGATTAATGAGATGAGCATTTTAACCATCGTTTGTGTTTGAGTTTAATGGTTGATTTGTGGCTCATTCAACGCTGCACGCCACCGTTTGCATTAACTCAACTTTTAGCTGTGTAGTTACTTTCGAGAGGGAAGTATTTCACTGGTGCACATTTCCTGTTCCCTAGCAACAAGAGAGCAATGTGGAAATGGGGATGGAAGGAAAAAAGACAACTGGAAAAAGGGGGGTTGCCCTTTACACAAAAATAACGTTTTCAAAACAATGAATGAAATGTATATCTTCGGGGACTGAAGTTGAATCGTTACGGCTGCAGGTATTTCGCTTGACCTTCGTGCTGACGTTGTGATTCTGCATTTAAAACGACTTCTTGTTTTTTTGGTGCAATGTTTGTTTAGCTAGCCACGATGATGCTAGCTGGTAGCGCGCTATCGTTTGCCAACTGTTATACGAATGTTAGTGTAGTTAAACTGTGCGCTGTTACTTATAACGAGATGGTGACCAGTATGTTTGTTGTAGTTTGGGTTATATTGTTGGAGAAAACTGGTGTTTGTAGTTGAAATAAATATGTAGAGAGCGAGAGAGAGAGGCGTTTCCCGGTTTATTGACATAGCTAGCTAGCTAGTTAGCCTGCTAATGCAGGGGTGAAGCTAAACATCTCAAACTGGGAACCGTTTCTAGCTAACTGCATTCAATTTAATAAGCCTGTCATGATGCTGGTTACCTGCTGCCGGTGACGCATTTAAGCTTAAATACCGGGGCTAGTTTTTCCTGAGATGTATTGACTTTTGCAGGTTGCATTCTGGGATCAGCCCTTGTGAGCCATAAACGTTAAGACTTGTTCACTGTTGCTTCACTGACACAGGTGTGATGCACAGGTTGAAATATACATCTGTATCATGGAATGATTGATTGAAGAATAAACCTGTTATGTCTTTGGGAATAATGTGGGGTCACATGTAGCTCCTTTAATGTGTACATGATTGCGTAAAACCAAATACTGTTGCATACAAAATTGCATAAATTCACCAGTTCTAACTTGCTTTTCTTCTGTCCTCAACAGCTCTATTCGCCTGCTTCTCCTAAATTCAAGTCACTCTCCTTATTGGGTGGAACTGGTTCTCAACAACTTCTGCTGTGTTACTTGCCTGGCCACTCGATGTCTGGTGCATTTAATTGAACCGCTATCTTGTAATGGCAGTCCAAGACCCGGGCAGGACGACAGGTTTTCCCTGCAAACAATGTGGCATAGTATGTCCCAATATGCCCACTTTGATTGAGCACATGGATGTTCACCTTCAAGAAGAGGAAGAGCGCAAATTTAAATGTGATGAATGTGGGCGCGGTTACAGGCATGCTGGTAGCTTAGCTAACCACAAAAAGACTCACGAAGTTGGTACTTTTCAATGTAACATCTGTGGGAAAGAGAACTCTAATGCTTTGGCCCTGAAGAGTCATCTCCGGAGCCACACTTCGCAAAAAAAATACTCTTGTGTGGAATGTGGGAAATCTTTTCGTCTGGCAACACAGCTGGCGACACATGAGAAGGTTCATCTTGCCAGACGAGTAAAAGAGCAGACGTATAGGAAGGTGGACATGGAATATCCCACACATGAAAGTGAAAATGATCACCCACATTTCCGCGAGCAGTCGGGCAGTGGTGTGAGAGCTACAGAAAATATGCCAGCTGATGACAAGACGGAGGTTGTTTGTAATGAACAGTCCGAGACCTATGATGATGCAGCAAACCGACCTTTCAGATGTGATTTGTGTGACAAATCGTACATACACCATCGAAGCCTGACCAATCATAAAAAGACTCACCAAGTGGGAATGTTTGAGTGCACAGTGTGTTTCAAACTGTTCAATAACATGGCTGCCCTCTACAACCACCAGAGAAGTCACAAGACAAGAAGTGCGACAGACCATGATTCATTGAGTGGGTCATACACAGGGACTCCACTGGACCAGTTTTCACCTCAGAGCCAGGATGCTCCAGTAAATTTTTGCCATTTGTGTCAGGTACTATTCCCCAATGATGAAGAGTTCCAGGAACACATCCAAATGCATAACTCTTCATCTCTGTCATTTGGGCTGCAAGATGCCTTGTCGGAGAACAACAATATATCATATGACAACAGTATTGCTTCACCCGAGTCAAATTTTTATGCATCACCTTTAAATAATCTTCCCTCAGTATCATCAATCGATAATCACGGAGGCTTTGATCAGCCACAGGAGCAGAGTGGAGGTAATGGCCATTTGTACCCAGACTTCTCCAATAATCAAACACCACCTTCCAATAGCACTCAGGGAGAACCCCCAATCATAGACCCAAGCATTCTCAATCCTGCCCTAATGCACACACAAAACACTGACGATGCAACTGAAATGGAGGAGACTTCGACTGTAGATTCTGACGAGCGTCCTTTCAAGTGTCAAATCTGTGGTAAAAGCTACAGGCACTCTGGGAGCCTCATCAACCACAAAAGGTCACATCAGGTTGGGATTTACCAATGTTCCATCTGCAGAAAGAGCTACCCTCATCTGGCTGCCCTCAAAAGTCATCTTCGTCTCCACAAAGCTCACTCATCGTCTTTTGACCTCAACCCTGAGGGAGACTGGCTGTCCTCAGAGCCTCTGACTCTAGATAACCAACAGGGCTGCTTCTCCCCCCAAGATGAGGAAGAAGATGGAACTCACCCTGCGCTTGGTATGGACCAGGAGAATGGAGTGGACTACAGTAATGGAGCTTTTTACCATGAGCAGTTTAATCAGGACTTTTCCCAGGATATCGTGCATCTACCTCACAATGAACACCTGTTGCAGAGGCACATGTGTGCAGACTGCGGTGAGACATTTGCAAATATTGCAGGGATTAAGTCTCACAGTTGCCCGCTGTTACAGCAGCACCATGACTCTGAGAACAGGGACTATGACAGTAATGTACGTTTCCAGGAAAGTAATGGTCACGGTGCTATTGTAAATCCAGGGACTAATGTAGAATTCCACAGTCTGAATGGTAGTCACGACCAAAGTTACTATGAACATAACTTCCATGACAATATGGGCAGTGATCCGCTGAACGGTGGCGAAGAAGGTGTTAACGCTGATGAGGAGGAGGAGGATGGTGATGAAGAGGATGATGATGATGGAGATCTTTGTCAGTGTTCTATATGCGGTAACAGCTACACCAGCATGAGAGCTCTCAGGAGCCATCTCCGAGGGCACACGCAGTCCCATGTTACTCCTGCAAGCTCAGGTCCTTCCTCCATGTCCTCCCATGAAGACGTGAAAGATGATGAGCCTGGAGAGATGATGATATGTAGCACATGTGGGGAAAGTTTTGTCAATCGGCAGGACTTGATCACTCATCAGCTTCTCCACAAAAAGGACCAGGTAGATGTAAAGCCTGTAAATATGAACAACAGTGGTGTGCCTGGAGGCAAGGAGGAAACGCAGAGTATCATCTGTGGCAGCTGTGGCATCTTCTGCACCAGCTACCATCATCTTGAGAACCATGGTTGCACAGCTGAGAGGACTGATGAGTCAACTCATGATAAAGAGGAAATGAAAGTAAGCGATGTCGCCAAGCATGATAACACAAGTCGCATCAAGAAAGCTATGGATACTGAACATCGTCAGTACAAGTGCGATCAATGTGGGCGGTCATACAGACATGCCGGCTCCCTCCTTAACCACAAAAAGTCCCACAAAACGGGTGTGTTCAGATGCCTCGTCTGCCAGAAGCGCTTCTACAACCTGTTGGCCCTTAAAAACCATCAGAGGTCCCACTTTGATATTAAGAGGTTAGTTCCAGCAAACATTCTCATCATTAATACATATAAAATTGTCTTCCATGTTGCAAACTGTTAATGCTAGATCGATGTGAATAATTGTTGAACCAAAAAAGCAAAGGATTGCCTTTGTGTTTTTATATTTTGCCACCATGGCTTGGTGTTTTGCAAACATTAAATAACCATATGCCTCATCTCCTCCCCCAGGCATACTTGCGATGAGTGTGGGAAAGCCTTCAAAATTCAGAAGCAACTATTGAATCACCTGCGGAGGCACAAAGAGAACCAAGCTAAAATCCAGGATCTCAACAACCAGATTCAGGCTCTCATGCAGATGAATAGGACCAGGTCAGACGGAGGAATGCAGTCCTTAACTTCAAATGCCAATCAGGCTTTTTCCTCTTCTCGACGCTGCAAGCAACTGCCTGGACGGAAGAGAGGACAAACAAAGTGCGAGACCTCAGTCAAATCAGAGGATACCGGTGACCAACGGCCTTTCGCCTGTGACCAGTGTGGACGTACATATCGCCACGCAGGAAGTCTGGTCAACCACAGAAACTCTCATAAAACAGGTGAATATTACTGTTCTGTTTGTAATAACACTTACTCCAATCAACTAGCCATGAAGAACCACTTGCGCACCCATTTTGCATATAAAAAGCACTCCTGCCAAAACTGTGGAAAAGGCTTTCGGGGAAAGAAACAACTAGTAGCCCATGTTTGTGCAGACCTCAGAAAGGATGGGGCCGGAGGCAGGAGGGGCCTGAAATCTAGAGCCCTTAAGTGTAAGGAATGTAAGCAGGCCTTTCTCTCTGTTCACCAACTGAAAGCCCATACCTGTGATGGACCATCAGGCAGCAGTGATGCACAAACAAACGTGTCTCCAAATAAAGAGGAACGGCCTTTCACATGCAACATATGTAATCGCAGCTACCGCCACGCGGGCTCACTCCTGAACCACAAAAACACCCACAAGACAGGACACTTCAGTTGCACCTTCTGCTCTAAGCCCTTCACTAACCCCATGGCTTTACGTAATCACACACGCATCCATACACAAAAGAAGAAGTATGTGTGTCTCACGTGCGGAAAGGCCTTCCGCCTCGCCAGTATCCTGCACAACCACCAGAGGGTCCACAATCGGGCAGCGAGTCACTTCACCTGTCCTACGTGTGGAAAGAGCTTCCAAGGCAGGTCTGGCCTGAAGAGGCACCGCTGTCGCAGAGGTCTGGAGAACTCCCCGAGACCTGGAGTCCAGCAGTCAGAGACGGGAGACAAGTGCTTCATGTGAGTTACTGTCTTATTGTAAAATTAGTATGCACGTCTTTGTGTAGTCATCATTGTTTTTTTGTCTATTGTTTTCGTTACTATGTTAATATTGATAATGATTAAGTAATATGCTAATATGATAAAGAGTTGAATCTGAGTTGAAGTGTAATATCAGGCAATGAATATGAACATATCCTTGCTGCAGGTGTGATCTGTGTGGCCGCTCCTATCGCCATGCTGGCTCTCTCCTCAACCATAAAAAGACACACTCCGAAAACCTCCACCACTGTACCTTGTGTCTCCAGACATTTCCTGACCCTCTCACTCTACAGATACACTCCCAGATGAGGCGTCACTGCTGCCCCGAGTGTGGCAAGACCTTCTGTCTGGTCGCGCACCTGCAGAGCCACATGGAGGTGCACTCAAAGGACCAGTCTGTGGTCTGCAGCCCCTGCCAGCTGAGCTTTCCCAACACAACCAGCTACCAGCAGCACCAGGACATGCACCACAGGGCTCAGGACCCCTATCAACAAGGCGTGGATGAACCTGGAGACAAGATCTGCTGGGACTCAGGAATTAATCAGACCATGGGGATGGACAGACTGCACAAGCAGGTCCCACCACCATTGTCACATATTCCAGACAGCATCACTAATTCACAGGACAGTAACAAGTCTTCTGGTACAGAGGAGAAGACCCACGTCTGTGAGCACTGCGGCCGCACTTACCGCCATGCCGGCTCCCTCCTCAATCACAAAAACAGCCACAAGATGGGCTCCTTCTTTTGCTCCGTCTGCCAGAAAGAGTTCACCAACCTGATGGCTCTGAAGAACCACCGGCGCATTCATACGGAGCCCAAGCGCTACCAGTGTCTGGAGTGCGGGAAGGCGTTCCGCGTGTCTACTCAGCTCATATGTCATCGACGAATCCACACCAAAGAGAAGCCCTTCGCTTGCCTGCTGTGTGACAAGAGCTTTTCCAGCAAGTCCAACCTGCGGCACCATCAAAAGATGCACCAGAACACCCAGACCTATGACTCCTCTTTTAGCATGGATGCTAACACGTTCATGGACTTGGACATGGGGACTTTCCTTTGAAGTCGGATTCCAGAGTGTACAAGAGAAGAGGACAGGCGATTCTTCATTTATGTTATTCATCACTCTATCAATAATTGTAAAACACAATTTTTTTTGTTGGTTTTTACAGAAGCTCCTTGTGATGACATGCACATTTCATTACTAACTTCGAGTCTTGGCTCCACAACAGACATCCGTCAAAAGACTCCTGAGGGTTTATTGGTCCGCTTTTAATAAGGCCTGAATGTTTTCCACAAATACACAGGATCCCAGAATACAGGGTGGCTGATGAAAATAATGGTCGCCGCTCATTCCTCAATAACAAACCACTCAACCAAAGTGAACAGAGAAGTGCAGCCCAGGTCCATGTATGAACATTAACACTGATAACTTGTTTTTGTAAGACAGTACTGTTCTAACGGTGATCTCTCTTCTTGCTATGTATAATTGTATTCAGTGCCTCTGTAAGTTCCTTAGGAAACAAAATATACAAACTATGTATATCTCTGAATCCTGTTAGCTTTGCCGTCAGTGTCAAAGGGACTGCTCACGTTCCTTTTGGATTTCACATAGGGCAATCCTGTTGTTAAGTCAAATACCTCTGGGCGTGTCCAAAGGGCAGTGGCAAAGTGATTTTATGAAATCGTATTATCAAGTAAATAGTCGTACTGTTAATAATATTCACGTTGAGTGACATGCTAAAAATTGATGGGTCTTTTTATTAATTTATTCCTGTTATTTTATGTGCATATTTTATTAGAAAAGCTTTTTTATTAATGTCGTAAAAATCTGTCTTCTAAAACGTATGTAGCCTCTAAGGAACTTCATCAGACGATATATATTTAATTATTAGTTCTCAGTCACAACAGGCAGGGATGAATGAGCCAAGCTTTGTTGGCAGCACTCAGGGTAAACCTTCGAAAGGAACAAACCTGACGTGTAGAGCATTGTAGATAATCAGTTTTTGAACTGAGCATTTCATTTTCTTGTGCCATTTCAACACATAATTTAGCTCATGTAACAGCTATCAAAGTCACCCCAACAGTTAGCTGCAGCTCCACATCAACTGCATACTGTTGAGGAGTGATCCATCTGGAAGCTTTGAGAAGCATCAGTTATGTTGACGTGCCAGTGCCTAAAATGTAAGTCAATTGTAGCAGTTTAATGTGAACAAACCTCTGACTGTACTTGTTATGTACTGTTAACCACAATTTCGATTTTATGTTGTCCGTTAAATAATCAGATTTTCTTTCATCATCTATCTTCTGATTTGTGAAGCTCCTCAACCACAAACCGTTAAAAAAAGTCTTACGGCTGTCAATTACAGAAGTATTGCAACAGTGAGGTGAAAGTGGTTCCTTTTTGTCTCCATTGATTTTCTTCTCCCATGAATGCTTTTTATAAATCACATAGGAGGAATAAGATGTATTTTTCCAAACAAATAAATAAGTGGCCAAAATGCCTCAATTCTGCCAAGCACAAATATTACTACAAGCATACCAGGGCTTAAAGGATTTACAAGGACGAACCAGTTTCATCTTTACTGTCGAGTCCATGAACCACTTTTATGTTCTGTGAAAAATGTGCAATTATTTGTTCTTCTGGGTAATTTCTTTTATCAGGTTGTCTAATGTGCCTGTGGTTTCTTTAAAAAAAATCAGAAACAGGTAACGCATGACCTTCTTTTTTTTTCTAACAATCTGAAATTCGATTTTCTTCATGCCTTATACGCAACATTTCATGTATGAGTTTGTTTGGCACTGATCAGAAGTATGAAATACCTCATGGAAAGCCCTGCCTACCTAGCAACTGCTACTCAATGCCTCATGCAGCTTAATTGTAGAGAATACACTGTAGTCATAGCGATAGTTACCAGTTGAAAGACTAATAGAATGGACGATGCGTCAAGTTAAGGTTTTACTTTGTACTTTGCAGAAGCCGTTTTCTCCGTAAAATGGTTGTTTGTCTGCCGTTTGTTGTTTTCAGAGTTATATTTGCACATTTGTAGATAAGAAGATACTTGTAGCCTAAGGAGGACAGGAAGCCTATATTAACTCAGTCGACCTGTTGTCTGTCGGGGCGTCGATGGACAACAAGTCGGCTGCTCTATACTTCACCTCAGCTAGTTTGCGGGTAGTAATATTTAAGCAATATGTTGAAATTATTGTTTCAGTGCATGAACTGATTTGTTTTGTCTTACCACGGATCAAGTGCAGTGGCATCAGATTCAGTCTGACACTGTTTTTCACTAACTTGGAAAAACCATGACAATTTGCCATCTGTTATTTTCTTACATTATGTAATTTATCACGTGTATTAATCCTAATGATTTGGATGATCTTACTATAACGCATTTTCATACGTCATGGTAGCCTATGTGTAAAACGAGACTCGCATATTTGAGTTAAAAGTGTAAACTTATTTTTTTACGATGTTCTCCATCTAGTCTCCCCGTGGCACTTAAAACGTTCACTTCTTTGTCATTGATCACAATCACAGCCTGGTATTTGTTGCGTTTTAATCTCAGAGCTCTCTGTAAATATTTTAAGGAAATTATCGGTTGGATCTATGTACTTTCAGATTTTCTTCAGCAGGAGAAAACTGCTAGATTAGCTATTGTGTAATAAAAAGAAAAGGCATATACCACATGTTCTGATTAATTGGATTTCATGCTCAAAGATCTCTGCTCACTATTTGATCCATATTTATATAACTATTTTGTCACTCTGAAATGTAGATTTTTACTTCTTTGTTGGAACCTAGTTTAGAATATAAGCAAATTATTAAGAATAAAACTAGTTGAAAGTAATTAAAAGACTTCAAAAATACAACATGTCTGTTCCTTGTCATAAATCTTACAAATCATAAACATTGGAGACCCCTATGATCTTTTTTTTAGAACATTTTTGATTACATTTTGGCATAAATAACTTACTGTTATATCTTTTTTTAAATTATATACAATGCTATATTTTGAATGGCATGCCTTTTTAGGGCATATACTATACTGTGATTTTATGATGTAATATACTGTTACTTTTATGATGCAACATAGTATACTGAAACTTTTTAATTATACTGTTATAAAGCATACTATGACTTTTTATGATATATTACACTATGACATTTTTATGGCAAATGTTTTCATTATTAGGTTCATTGGTGACTCTAAATTGCCCATAGGTGTGAATGTGAGTGTGAATGGTTGTCTGTCTCTACATGTCAGCCCTGTGATAGACTGGCAACCTGTCCAGGGTGTACCCTGCCTTCGCCCAATGATAGCTGGGATCGGCTCCAGCCCCCCCGTGACCCTGAATACAGGATAAGCGGTAGAAAATGGATGGATAAAATACTGTACTATGATTTTTTTTATGACATACTATACTATGACTTTCGTGACCTACGAAGACTTTTATGACATTTTTTCATGATATACCATTCTATGCCTTTAGTGACGTTTTCAATGACGGACTACGATAAAACTTTTTACACCCTCTTTCTAGTATATTTACTTCATTTTAAATTATAAATTAATAATAACGGCATTCTATAGTATGTTGAAAAAAGTCATAGTATAGTATGTCGAAAAAAGTGATAAAAAACAGTATAGTATGTTGAAAAAAGTCATAGTATAGTATGTCGAAAAAAGTGATAAAAAAACAGTATAGTATGCCGAAAAAAGTCATAGTATAGTATGTCGAAAAAAGTGATAAAAAAACAGTATAGTATGCCGAAAAAAGTCATAGTATAGTATGTCGAAAAAAGTTATAGTATAGTATGTCCAAAAAAGTGATACAAAAACATCATAGTCGAAAAAAGTCAGTATTGTATGTCGAAAAAATCATAGTATAGTATGTTGAAAAATTGATAAAAAAAAACAGTATAGTATGTCGAAAAAAGTCATAGTATAGTATGTCGAAAAAAGTCATAGTATAGTATGTCGGAAAAAGTCATAGTATAGTATGTCGAAAAAAGTCATAGTATAGTATGTCGAAAAAAGTGATGAAAAAACAGTATAGTATGTCGAAAAGTCATAGTATAGTATGTCGAAAAAAAGTCATAGTATAGTATGTCGCAAAGTCATAGTATAGTGTGTCGAAAAAAGTCATAGTATAGTATGTTGATAAAGATCAGTGTAGAATGTTGAAAAAAGTCATAGTATAGTATGTCGAAAAAAGTGATAAAAAAACAGTATGTCGAAAAAAAGTGGTAAAAAAACATAGTATAGTATGTTGAAAAAAGTGATACAAAAACATAGTGGAAAAAAGTCAGTATAGTTTGTTGAAAAAATTCATAGTATAGTATGTTGAAAAAAGTCATAAGAATCATAGGCTAGTATGTCGAAAAAAGACAGTATAGTATGTCGAAAAAAGTCATAGTATAGTATGTCAAAAAAGTGATAAAAAACAGTATAGTATGTCGAAAAAAGTGACAAAAACAGTATAGTATGTCAAAAGAAAAAAGTCAGTATAGTATGTCAAAAAAAGTCATAGTATAGTATGTCGAAAAAAGTCATAGTATAGCATGTCGGAAAAAGTCACAGTATAGTATGTCGAAAAAAAGTCATAGTATAGTATGTCGAAAAAAGTCATAGTATAGTATGTCGAAAAAATCATAGTATAGTATGTTGAAAAAAGTGATTAAAAAAACAGTATAGTATGTCGAAAAAAGTCATAGCATAGTATGTCGGAAAAAGTCATAGTATAGTATGTCGAAAAAAGTCATAGTATAGTATGTCGAAAAAAGTGATGAAAAAACAGTATAGTATGTCCAAAAGTCATAGTATAGTATGTCGAAAAAAAGTCATAGTATAGTATGTCGAAAAAAGTGATTAAAAAAACAGTATAGTATGTCGAAAAAAGTCATAGCATAGTATGTCGGAAAAAGTCATAGTATAGTATGTCGAAAAAAGTCATAGTATAGTATGTCGAAAAAAGTGATGAAAAAACAGTATAGTATGTCCAAAAGTCATAGTATAGTATGTCGAAAAAATCATAGTATAGTATGTCGAAAAAAGTCATAGTATAGTATGTCGGAAAAAGTCATAGTATAGTATGTCGAAAAAAGTCATAATATAGTATGTCGAAAAAAGTGATAAAAAACAGTATAGTAGTCGAAAAGTCATAGTATAGTATGTCTAAAAAAGTCATAGTATAGTATGTCGAAAAGTATAGTATAGTGTGTCGAAAAAACTCATAGTATAGTATGTTGAAAAATCAGTTAGATGTGAAAAAAGTCATAGTATAGTATGTCGAAAAAAGTCATAGTATAGTATGTCGAAAAAAGTGATGAAAAAACAGTATAGTATGTCGAAAAGTCATAGTATAGTATGTCGAAAAAAAGTCATAGTATAGTATGTCGCAAAGTCATAGTATAGTGTGTCGAAAAAAGTCATAGTATAGTATGTTGATAAAGATCAGTGTAGAATGTTGAAAAAAGTCATAGTATAGTATGTCGAAAAAAGTGATAAAAAAACAGTATGTCGAAAAAAAGTGGTAAAAAAACATAGTATAGTATGTTGAAAAAAGTGATACAAAAACATAGTCGAAAAAAGTCAGTATAGTATGTTGAAAAAATTCATAGTATAGTATGTTGAAAAAAGTCATAAGAATCATAGGCTAGTATGTCGAAAAAAGACAGTATAGTATGTCGAAAAAAGTCATAGTATAGTATGTCAAAAAAGTGATAAAAAACAGTATAGTATGTCGAAAAAAGTGACAAAAACAGTATAGTATGTCGAAAAAAGTCAGTATAGTATGTCAAAAAAAGTCATAGTATAGTATGTCGAAAAAAGTCATAGTATAGCATGTCGGAAAAAGTCACAGTATAGTATGTCGAAAAAAAGTCATAGTATAGTATGTCGAAAAAAGTCATAGTATAGTATGTCGAAAAAATCATAGTATAGTATGTTGAAAAAAGTGATTAAAAAAACAGTATAGTATGTCGAAAAAAGTCATAGCATAGTATGTCGGAAAAAGTCATAGTATAGTATGTCGAAAAAAGTATAAAAAAAGTATAGTATGTCGAAAAAAGTGATGAAAAAAACAAGTATAGTATGTCAAAAAAGTCATAGTATAGTATGTCGAAAAAAATCATAGTATAGTATGTCGAAAAAAAGTGATTAAAAAAGAAGTATAGTATGTCGAAAAAAGTCATAGCATAGTATGTCGGAAAAAGTCATAGTATAGTATGTCGAAAAAAGTCATAGTATAGTATGTCGAAAAAAGTGATGAAAAAACAGTATAGTATGTCCAAAAGTCATAGTATAGTATGTCGAAAAAATCATAGTATAGTATGTCGAAAAAAGTCATAGTATAGTATGTCGGAAAAAGTCATAGTATAGTATGTCGAAAAAAGTCATAATATAGTATGTCGAAAAAAGTGATGAAAAAACAGTATAGTATGTCGAAAAGTCATAGTATAGTATGTCTGAAAAAAGTCATAGTATAGTATGTCGAAAAGTCATAGTATAGTGTGTCGAAAAAACTCATAGTATAGTATGTTGATAAAGATCAGTGTAGCATGTTGAAAAAAGTCATAGTATAGTATGTCGAAAAAAGTCATAGTATAGTATGTCGAAAAAAGTGATGAAAAAACAGTATAGTATGTCGAAAAGTCATAGTATAGTATGTCGAAAAAAAGTCATAGTATAGTATGTCGCAAAGTCATAGTATAGTGTGTCGAAAAAAGTCATAGTATAGTATGTTGATAAAGATCAGTGTAGAATGTTGAAAAAAGTCATAGTATAGTATGTCGAAAAAAGTGATAAAAAAACAGTATGTCGAAAAAAAGTGGTAAAAAAACATAGTATAGTATGTTGAAAAAAGTGATACAAAAACATAGTCGAAAAAAGTCAGTATAGTATGTTGAAAAAATTCATAGTATAGTATGTTGAAAAAAGTCATAAGAATCATAGGCTAGTATGTCGAAAAAAGACAGTATAGTATGTCGAAAAAAGTCATAGTATAGTATGTCAAAAAAGTGATAAAAAACAGTATAGTATGTCGAAAAAAGTGACAAAAACAGTATAGTATGTCGAAAAAAGTCATAGTATAGTATGTCAAAAAAAGTCATAGTATAGTATGTCGAAAAAAGTCATAGTATAGCATGTCGGAAAAAGTCACAGTATAGTATGTCGAAAAAAAGTCATAGCATAGTATGTCGAAAAAAGTCATAGTATAGTATGTCGAAAAAATCATAGTATAGTATGTTGAAAAAAGTGATTAAAAAAACAGTATAGTATGTCGAAAAAAGTCATAGCATAGTATGTCGGAAAAAGTCATAGTATAGTATGTCGAAAAAAGTGATGAAAAAACAGTATAGTATGTCGAAAAGTCATAGTATAGTATGTCGAAAAAAAGTCATAGTATAGTATGTCGAAAAAAGGTCATAGTATAGTATGTCGAAAAAATCATAGTATAGTATGTCGGAAAAAGTCATAGTATAGTATGTCGAAAAAAGTCATAGTATAGTATGTCGAAAAAAGTGATGAAAAAACAGTATAGTATGTCGAAAAGTCATAGTATAGTATGTCGAAAAAAAGTCATAGTATAGTATGTCGAAAAAAGGTCATAGTATAGTATGTCGAAAAAATCATAGTATAGTATGTCGAAAAAAGTCATAGTATAGTATGTCGGAAAAAGTCATAGTATAGTATGTCGAAAAAAGTCATAATATAGTATGTCGAAAAAAGTGATGAAAAAACAGTATAGTATGTCGAAAAGTCATAGTATAGTATGTCTAAAAAAAGTCATAGTATAGTATGTCGAAAAGTCATAGTATAGTGTGTCGAAAAAACTCATAGTATAGTATGTTGATAAAGATCAGTGTAGCATGTTGAAAAAAGTCATAGTATAGTATGTCGAAAAAAGTGATAAAAAAACAGTATGTCGAAAAAAAGTGGTAAAAAAACATAGTATAGTATGTTGAAAAAAGTGATACAAAAACATAGTCGAAAAAAGTCAGTATAGTATGTTGAAAAAATTCATAGTATAGTATGTTGAAAAAAGTCATAAGAATCATAGGCTAGTATGTCGAAAAAAGACAGTATAGTATGTCGAAAAAAGTCATAGTATAGTATGTCAAAAAAGTGATAAAAAACAGTATAGTATGTCGAAAAAGTCATAGTATAGTATGTCGAAAAAAGTGATAAAAAAAACAGTATAGTATGTCGAAAAAAGTCATAGTATAGTATGTCGAAAAAAGTCATAGTAAAGCATGTCGAAAAAAGTCATAGTATAGCATGTTGAAAAAAGTCACAGTATAGCATGTTGAAAAAAGTCATAGTATAGTATGTCGAAAAAAGTCCTAGTATAGTATGTTGAAAAAAGTCCTAGTATAGTATGTCGAAAAAAGTCATAGTTTAGTATGTCGAAAAAAGTGATAAAAAACAAGTTTGTCGAAAAAAGTCATAGTATAGTATGTCGAAAAAAGTGATAAAAAATGATCATAGTAAAGTATGTCAAAAAAAGTCAAGGTATAGTATGTCAAAAAAAGTGATGAAATATTATTATAACATGCTATGCCATGATTTTGATCAGGTATATACTATATTATGGCTTTTTATAACACATTTTAATGACATACAACATTTTTTTATGATATTATATAGTATGAATATTTATGACATTTTTCATGACATACTGTGCTATGATTTTATTCATGACAGTTTTATGACACACATTGAGATTCTTAAATAAATTATACACAGCCGTTTGCATATCAACAATGCACATTATTATTGGAAGTTGTCAGTTTTATTGTGAAAATACATTTGGTACACAAAGCAGTTTATAAGATTGCATTAAGTAAAAGAAGCCAGTGCATGTACAGTATATACAGTTAGAAATCGAAAGCAGGAGAAATATGCGGAAAATGTTAGTTATTGCTCAGTATCATCGTTAGCTGGCCTGGTGGAAGTTCAACAAAATCTTCACTGGAGTCCCTTTAAAAATGTGCTTGTCACTCACAGTTGATGCAAAAACCAAACTGCAAGATAAAAAATAAATAATATAAAAAATCTAAGAGAAAAAGAAAAGAGGAAGTGTCTGTATTTTAAGTGATTCCCTAATTGTGCTGCCAAAGGGCAAGCAGTTTACTCAAAAGCAGACAGATCCAAAATATGACCTGAAACATTGTCAGTCACATAAAATACATCAGTAACCACATACTGCTGTTGAAGATAGAAAACATCCTGAACTACAAAAAGGAATGGAAAACAACAACCCTGGCCGCCGTGGTTCTCACTGGTTTAAATGGCTACAAAATTACAGACATCTCGACATATATCTTCAGACCGGAAATGATTCGACAGGTCAGAGTTAGTAAGCATAGTGATGGCGTTGCTCCACCTAAACACTGTTGGCGTCATTTCTTTCACTACAGTACATTCCTCGCAACATTCCCACATGTTAGCAGTTTGGGATTGTGTTTCTAGTGTTTCAAACATCCTGTCCTACGACACTGGAACAGTAACATGTCAAAACTGGGGTTGTGATAGAGAAACATCCAGCAATTATCTCGTAACATTACAACTAACGAGACAATATTGTAAAAAAAAAAAAACAATAGAGGGTCTGCATTGGTCTCAGGAAACCCAATAACAGTGAATGGGTACAGTTAATCAACAGCGTTCTCACTGTATCAGGCAACTGGCAGGGATGAAGGCAAGAATACATTTAAACTACTGTATAAGTAGCTACATTCAAATGGCCTTAATGTGCCTAACAGGACGTCTTACTGACATGTTATTTATCTTTAAGAGGCTGTTGTGGTAAATGACCGGCAGATAGACCTCGTCTAACCCCACTGAAAAGCAGGAAATAACACTGCAGCCCAGCAGGCAGCAGTAGGTGTGTTACATTCATTGGAGTCCTGCTGGAAAATACAATATAGGATTTGGAAAGCATCCATCTCCCTTGAAGAAAGGACCCTTGAAGATTTTTTTTTCTGAATCAAACATCTATAAACCCACAACGGTTTTCCAGACCAAAATATTATTAAGTGTAATATAAAGGCACACAATGTCTGAGAATGATATCACTAATATAATGTTGTTACTATTCCTACAGAAGTGTAAGAGTTGCACCTGCGGTCACTGTCGGATCTACACTGAGTGTGAGAACTGAGCACATCTCTTCACTCAACAGTCTAATAAATAAAAGTCATCCAATTCCGGTGAAGAGAATACCCTGCAGTCAGAGTGTAATGTTCATGTTCTAGAGGTTCCTCCGTCCGGCTCTGAACCAGTCGCTCCTTGGTTCTGTCACATCTGTTTCCAGAGGAAGATGAGGCTGTGAGATCAAAGGGATTACAGTTACAGTCAAAATATGGGTAAATTTAAGATGGATTCACATTTATAACAAGCAGCTTCCTTCTAACCAATATAGACTTCTCAAGGCTTAAACTGATATTGATATTTCTGGATGGAAGCTGCTGACATCTGTCCAAAGTACTTTCTGTAGTAACTGTTATATGCCATTGATGGTTTGACAGACTATCACTCACAAATTGGCTGATTTACATCATATATACTGCTCTCTTCATCAGAAGTATGTAAATCAAATTCACATATTAGTCTAATCCTTGTTGTGACAAAGTGAAAGTTATACCCACTGAAATGTTTAAGCTTGGTAAAGGGGCCCCGCAGTTTCTTCAATGGGTTCTGTAATAAATCAAGACAAAAATTAGCATTTTTATGTAGCAAAGTGATGACATATCTAAATCATCTGCAACATGTTTGCTTTAACAACGTTTTGATTGTGTAGGAAAAGTACATGTGTTACTAATTACATTAACAATGACTGTTGCATTCAAGTGTCTATTAAGTTAGTATGTGTGACAACAGGGACTTTGAAACTGAAGCAGCTAAATTAAAAAAAGGGCAATCGTCTCAGAATAAGAAGTCAACGTTATTTTTGATGGTTTGTGAAACAACTGCAAAAGCTTCATAGCAAACTAAAATTACTAAAAAGCCATAGTATAGACTGTCAAAAGTCAGATAAAAAAGTCATAGTATGATATGCCCTAAAAAGTCTTAAAAATTAATATTATAGTATGTCTAAAGAAAAGTCATAGTATAGCATGTCGTAAAAATGTCACCAAAAAGTCACAGTATATAGTATGTCGAAAAAGTCCTTAAAAAAGTAAATAGTATAGTATGTTAACAAAAGTAAAAGTAATGTATGTCTACAAAAGCCATAGTATAGCATGTCGAAAAAAGTCATAGTATAGTGTGACGAAAAAAGTCATAGTATAGTGTGTCAAAAAAGTCATAGTATAGTGTGTCAAAAAAAGTCATAGTATAGTATGTCAAAAAAAGTCATAGTATAGTGTGTCAAAAAAAGTCATAGTATAGTATGTCGAAAAAAGTCATAGTATAGTGTGTCAAAAAAAGTCATAGTATAGTATGTCGAAAAAAGTCATAGTATAGTGTGTCAAAAAAAGTCATAGTATAGTATGTCGAAAAAAGTCATAGTATAGTGTGTCAAAAAAAGTCATAGTATAGTATGTCGAAAAAAGTCATAGTATAGTGTGTCGAAAAAAGTCATAGTATAGTTTTAGAGTTTTTTGCATGACGATAAAGAAACAGAAAATGTCTATTTTTACATCAAGATTATATCTGATGATCTTGTACAGATAAAAGCTGAATGTGAGATTCATCTCAAATGTGTAAGTTGAAGGAATCTCACCACGTAGAGGCCGTTTGTGCGACCTGCGTCGATGCACCATGACCCCGATGATCAGCGCAGCGCCAACCAGGACGACAGCCAGCACGGAGAAGCTGGTGATGGCTGCCAGCTTCCACAGGTCCGGTGTCTCATCCACAGATTTGCCTATTGGTTTTACAGAAAGAGCTTGAACTGCAAACTGCCAGACAGTAATACTGTATGAATCAACCACGACGGGAAGTCATTTACATGAACTGACTCACTGTCTTACATGTGTTGCATGACGGGGTCTTTGGGTACTGCTTGCACGAAGTACATGGCACGCACACGTCAAAATCCGAGTTCCAAAACTCTAATTTGCCGCACTGACCTGCACACAGAAAAAGCAAAAGAATGTTCAGGATTTATGAAATATGTAACAGATAGGTAACATTTAGAGACACTTGACAAAAAAAAAAAAAAAAACATAACCAGGTGACTTGCATGAGAGCCAGAACCAGCAAATACAGTAAAAGCTGTTATTGGACAAAGCCTCTGAGGAACTGTGTGGCTTTCTTCTCACAAACTGAAAGTGGGAAATTCCTATGGGTCGGACTGCTGATGCAACTTAATTGCAATAGTGAGAATTACTCAGTAAGTCTTGGTTGCAGGAACAGGCGGTGAGTCGGGGCAGGATGTTACATTTTTTTTCACAGTGCTTCCATCGAATTGTTTTTCATCTCCGTGTGTACGTGAGAATAAACCAACACGTCTGAGAAATGGGCTGACGGCGGTTTGGCTTTAGCGTAGCTTCTACCTCTGTGGACACAATGGGAAGCTTCATCACTTTTTTTTTCTTTTTTTTTGGCAGTCAGACAGCTGAACAATTAAAGTTGTGCACTTTCCAGATGATGAAGAATTAGCCTGAAGATGTGACACAGTTAATGGCAATAGCTGGCAGAGTCAGTGTTTTAATAGCGTGTGGTTTTCTCTGTGTGTTCCTGGCTTTGGTTATGAGACACACATGCATTAATCCCCCATAGGGTGAATGAAACAACACCAGATGTGACAACGTTACAGAGGGCGCAACAAGGAAACAGACTCCAGATATTTGATAGATTAAATAATAAAGATCCTTCTTCCTACTCTGAGTATTTGCATGGACACGTTCTTTTGTGTCCACCATTGGAACAAGGAACCGCCCCCAAGCCTAAATTGGTTCGTTCATGTTCAAACTGGCTGCTTAATCACCACTGAAAGCAATACCAAAACTATCAGCGAGACAAGTCTGATGCAAACCAAAACTGTCGGAAACTGTGGTCGCTTCGATGACAACAACACCAGGTAAAGAATATCGCAACCTCGAAACGAGGAGCTGACGAAGCGGCTTTCTAAAACGGTGTTACAACGTCAAGTGGAGCTCATTGGGATCAGTGAAACTACCAGATATGACAGTGCTACCGAATAGTGAAACAGGAAATGATCTGGAGATATTAGATAGCTAAAATGATGATCATCATTCTGTGTTAAGTGCAAATATTCAGAACTGGATTGAGCAAAGTGTTGCACATCATTCAAGTGGCAAGTTTTAGTGATTTCTGAAGTTCAATTCAACATGTAATGGTCTAAACACTAAGTGAGGTACAGAAAGCCTCCGTGGACTTTTTATTTACTATATCATGTGCAGCAGTGACCTTCAGTGGTGGATTAAAGATTCACACAGTACTAATACCCTCCAAAACGGTTAAAAACAATGTTTAGCTTAAACAGAAATAAAGGAGTAACTGTAGCTGTCAGATAAATATATAATGTAGATAAATGTAGTGAGGTAAAACAATTAACAGAATATTTTGAACAAGACATTCTCAAGTAAAGTAAGTACCCCCAATCTGTACTTAAGCACAGTACTTGAGTCAACATATGTAGTTATTTTTGTTTTATGTATAATTGGCATTTTATTCCCTCTCGATTATTCATTCGGCAAATCAAATATCAGAAAACAGTCACCGTGACCTTAAGCCTGAGGTTATGTCCACTAACGTCCTTGTTCCTGTCTCAAAAATGTCCAAAATGTGATGTTTAGTTAATGGTCACATGTCTGGATTAGTACACAGCCTGTGAAGACAGTTAAATAAAGTCTTTGGTGGCTGTAAAGGGACCTTTCTAAAGTCTAAGTAAACCCTGATGGTGTCACAGTGATGTCATTATGGTTATCTCAGAACTGCTGGTTTGAGTTTGACTATCCTCTTCAAAAATCAATCCCTTGTGAGTTTTTAAATATTATGGAAGTGCAATACTAAAGTACCTGTTTAACTTACTCCAATTCCACATGAATTCCCTTGGTATGAATTGAACTTTAGACCCAGAAGGAAATGTCAGTTTCCCAAGAGCATGTGTTGTAAGGGTCTTTAGCTGGTGACATAACACAGGACACCCAATACCTGTCAACGTCTATGTAGGTCATTATTAATCAGCTGCAGGCGAGAGGCACTTGCTCAAAAAGCCATGTTCGAGGCGTTCTGACCTCCAACTCTCTGGTTATGTTACGGCCACATGTTCAGGCCCCGGGAGACTCTCCATCCTCCGTCAGCCCTGCGGAGCTGGACTGACTCATTTTATAGCTGTGGTCACAGCAAATATGTGTCACTGGTTCCTGTAAGCATTTCTGCAGATGAGCCCTGCATCGTCCAGCTGGACTCACGTTCACAAGGTCACCGAGAGGAACTGAACCGTGACTGCTGGTTGACCTCCATCCAAAACCCAAGACACCACAGTCGAGTGGACTTTTTGCTGCTCAAATACAGACGGCAACCTGAAACTGAAAGTGCTGACTATTTTTTTGACTGTTGTGAACTTTAAAGGAATAAATGAATCTGGCTTTTGGGGGAGGGGTTGGTCATTCAGCACTTAATATGTGTGGAAGGAGTTTGTCGTCATGTTTGTGTTCGGCATGCAAAGACCTTGGCAAATCTCAGCACCTAGCTGCCTGACAAATGATGGTTTTGGGTGTGGGGGTGTTATGTCTTGTTATGAATTGGGGGGGGGGACCAGCAGCTGACGTCCAGATGTAGAGATGGTGTTTCACATAGATAGAATCCAGACTATACATGCATGTTTTAATCTAGTGTTAAGGATTCATTTGGAAACTTAAATGCCAGGAAAAAAACTTTGTAATAGTTCAAGATGTTAGAAACACAGTGTGATCTCGCTTTGGGATGAAATCCAAAACTGACTGTGGAAACAAAATCTCTTTTCCTTTAAGTCTCTTTGAAACAGTGAAATATATACACATATTGGGGGAAATGGACACAGGCAGTGCACCCTACCCATGTGGCCTGCCCTTCTCACCCAAGGGACACGGATGGACGAGGTGAAATAAGGCGATCGGAATGCGGAACCGGTGAGAATTGCAGCTGGTAAAGGAAACGGCTTTGTAAGCAGACCCACTATCTGCCTCCATTATACTGAGACCAGACCACCAGACTCTAATCCATGTTCACAGATGCCCAACAAATTTGCTCACAAATTAAACTTAGGAATGAAAAATGATGTCGTTGCCCACCTCCCCCGAAAAAAATACACACACACAAAAAAACAGAATTGTTGTAGTAACAAAATTGATCAAAAAAAGTCATGTTACTTACTTTTCTGTGCGCTCACGCCGTAGAAATTGGTCACGGTCGCTATAATAAGTCCGCAGAGCGCGCAGAGAGCGGTTGAAGCCATGGTGTCTGTGGGTGAAAAGCTGCTCGCTGTCGGCTTCGCAATTCCCGAAAGTTCATCTGATTAACAATCCGTGCTGGCTTTTTCAGCATGGAAAAGCGAGCATCAGAGTGAGTCACCCGGAGGAGTCTGAGCCTTGTTTTAATAGCGCGCACACACCCACGCTAGTTCAGCTCCTATGACTCATTTCCTATGTACTGTACTGCTCGGATTCTCTGCGCGCACAAACCCCGACTCACAGGAAACTCCTCGACCAGAGTAATGTGGTCTCCTTTTGGCTTCGCGAGAGAAAGTTTTTTCAAAGAAAAAAAAAATATATATCACACAACGCGTTCAGGTGCTAAAGTTTCGATACATTTCATATATTTTATGGCCACACCCTGCAGGGTTCTCTTCTTTTCCACATTCTTTCCCGGGAATCTTGTGTTGTCTGGACTTAATAGTGTTCTCATTGTTATTACCACGCCTGTCGACGTCATCCCACCCCTCTGCCAAAAAACACAACTCTCTGGCACGGGCCCGGGTCCCATGCGCAGAAGAAAGAAAAAACAAAAAAAAGAAGAAGAGGAACGGCAACTGAGGCAAAAACAGATGACATTCACTGGGAAAACTATCAGCTTTTAAAGCCTTGGGGGGGTGAAATGTGAGCTCAACGTTAACGCCAGATAAGCTCAACCTTCGTCCGCTCCAGTGACCTCTGCACGTTAAACAACAAGTGCGATGCGTTTTTTGGAGAACTGACATTTGAACAGCGAGTGTCCCTGACGCAGGGTGGTGTTATTAATGCCGGGGCCTGGGTGTAGCCTGCCGCCGCCGCTGCAGCACAAATATGCAATAACAAAGCCAGTGGCCTCATGCCTGGACCGCTATCAGGTCGGCCCCTGTCACAGCATTGTCTCACACATGAGGACCCAAGAGCATCGGTTACTGCAACACCATCTGCGCTGTGTGGCGCACAAACGATCACTTGGCAAAGTCAAAAACTACTTATTTATTTACGACAGGTTATGCACATTAATAAGAGTAAACAGCCACTGCGAATAACGTTATTTTTTGTGTGTGCCAAAGATAGTCAATTCTTGAAGGAGTCTTACTCAAGTGTTCCCTGAAAGCCTGGTGAACTTTTTTTTTCTTCTTCTTCTTCTTCACATATTTACTTTTTCCCCCTCTGCAGCCTGGAACTTTTTTATGTGTGCTACATGGTGCGAACTGCCTTTCCCACAAGAACTAACGTCAAACAGACGCTAACCAACATCCCAGTAAATAGTTCACATCATCCAAACAGAGGAAAGGGGTTTCATTGGCTCAATTAGGTAAGAAGCATGTTGTTAAACAGATGTTTTTGTACTCTACTGTCACGGCTAACCTTTAGGAAAGCGCTCTGAGAAGACCTGGAGCAGCACAGCCCACTAAGGACACCCATATGAGCTGACTTTCCACTGCAGTGATTTCATCAGTAATGAGGCACTATAAGCTGCAGATGTTGTGTCAAACTCTCAAATGGGAACCATGGCAACGGGATGAACACACAGAGGACCTTGCCCAAGGTGATCCAAACAGTGTTGTATGAGCTGACTGCGTGCCAAACTAGCTGACGTCTCTCAGGCATTGTTAATACTATAGCCTAACCAAGGAAGTTACACAACTCTGGCTGTTGTACTTTATATATTAGAAACATATTTAGTTGTACACATGCAGTCTATAAAGCATGGCTTCTTTTAATTTTTAACTGTCAGCCTGACCAATTCTATGGGATTTCCAAAAACCAGCAGGACGTCACAATTCAAAGAAAGTTCAGTAAGATCAACCGCTGCACTACTGCAGTTCAAAGTCTTTCAATACATTAAAAAAGAAAAAAAAATACTAAAAAATGGGCCCAGTTTGTTAAAAAGAGAGGATGTTTTCTCGTAGCCAGAACAGCAAGGACAAAAAACAGTGCAGAGCAGCTCAACATGTAAGAATATCACTGTGCGCACAAACATCTGTGTTTATTAACTACAACACAAAACTCAGTCAAATGTCTCACTATCTGTTTGGTCACCAAAATGGCAATGATGCAGCAAAACAAGTCTTTCCAAAGAGAGATTTAAAACGGGGGAGAAGCATCACATCCAATTTCCCCCAAAATGTCAGCCTCTTTGAATAAATGTTCAGTTCCTCTGTCTTTTCTCTATTCGTTTCTCTCCTTTGGTTCGGTTTACTATTCTCTCTTTTCCCCTCCTCTGCCCTTCTGTGAATTAGGTGATGTAGATGCGGTGGAAGTCGTTGGCTCCGAAGGCACAGTTGCACTTTGGGCACTTCCTCTGCCGGGTGTCGTAACGCATCTTCAGGCATTCGTAGCAGAACACGTGGAAACACTTGGTGAGCACCGTCTCCTTGTCTCGTGTGTTGCAGCAGGGGCAGCGCAGCTTGGCCTGGAGACAGATAAACACATTGTACATGGGCCAAACGCTCACTCGCCAACACTGTTATGACCGCTATTGCTGTGCATTTCCAGGTTACACAGCTAGTAAGCTTTTTGATATTTCCAGATCATAATATTCCTGCGGTCTGAGCTTAACTTTCTTGCCCATAGCCACACATGGAATGCAGCCAATCCAGCAAATTACATAGGTGTAGTAATTTGCATTAGAGCACATTACTTTCACGAGAATGTTAGATTTTTGTCAACAGCCGACCACATACTGTGCCAGAAAGCTGTTGGGTGTTTTTATAACTCCCTCGCCACTAACGGAGGTTAATTAAAGCCATACATTTCTCTGCATTAAAAACAACCCTCCTTGCTTACCTTGTACTGGTTGATCTCCTCCTGCAGGATCTCATCGGCGTCAGAGTACACCTCCACCTTCTTCTGTTTCTCCAGCTTACGTCTCAGCCTCGACAGGTCCTCCTAGACGGCGACGGGAGAGGGCACGTTTAACACACTCCTGTCTTCTGAGGGGATCTTCCAATAACGACTTCAGCAGTCATTTGTCAAAGTTCAGGAAAAGAGTCCGGAGCGATATCCCCAGCGCTGACAACACGACATACCTGTGCTCGTTTCAGGTTGCTGCTCTCCCTCTCCCGGGCGGTGCGGTTCTCAGCCACAGAGACCTGGATCTCCTTAAGCTTGGCCTGCGTGTGCTCCAGCTGCACCTTCAGGTCCTCTGCCAGCTGGGCAGCCTCCACCGCCTACAGGAAGAAATGGGACCGGACACACTTAATAAAAAATAAAATAAAAAAACCTAATGAAATTCCTCAACTGTAATGTGGTGGTAGTACAATAAGCTACAACAATAAAACTCATTCTAAGCCAATTCCTCGAGGTTAACTTCGGATTCAGTCATACACCAAATTAAAGAGCACTGTTGGTTTTGCATGCAGTTTGACCTCATTTACTGCGGAGTGTGTATATTTTCCAGCTCTGGCAACCATTTCCAGCAACACATCTCAAGTTTCTAGACCCTCTTCGTAGCTTCCATGCAACCACTTGTTTCAGTTGAAGTAAACAGTGAGAATTTATGCACACAAGATGACCTCATTAACGGTGCCCCGGTGAACAATTGCGGTCTTGACAGGTACTTGGGCAATGTTAGCAGTTACTAGACAGGTGGCTGTAATTGGCTAACAACGTAGCTCGTTAATGCAATGTTTGGAGAACTCCACGAATCTTGGGTGTCGGAGCTTTTCCCAAGCACACAAATGCACCAGGATGATAATGATGATGTGTACAATTTTGGCAGATGCTCTTATCCAGAGCCTCTAATGGTGCAGTATTTATATTCAGGAGATCTGGCAGCAATGAAATCATCTGGTGATTAGGAAACCTTAAATGGCAAGAGCTGACAATCTGATTGATGGCATCGGTCTTCTCACCTTCCTCTTATTGAGTTCTAGCGCTTGTGTCCGAACAGACAGCTCCTTTTCCAGAGCAGCAAGTGTGCTCTGGAGGACGCCCTCTTTTTCCTCCAGCTTTTGCACCACCAACAGCTGGGCGTCCACCTGTGGAGCGACAGTGACGGTGAATATTTCAGCGCCTCGACACAAAGCCACGAAGGCTGCGTTTTAGGGTGAAGAAGTTCCACACGTCACCTGCGTTTTGAATGTGAGGACTTGGTCGGCCAACTCCTCCTTCTCCTCTTTCAGCAGCTTGTAGATCTGGTTCGATTTGATTCGCTCACTCATCAGCTTGAAGTTTGCGTCGTCCTTCTCGCGTAACTGCTGCAACAAGCGACTGTTCTGCTCCTGCATGTCTTCGAAGGCCTGGCCTGTAACATCCATCTCACTCAGCAGGGCTTCCTCCTCCTCAAGAGACAGAGGGGTCAGGGATCAAAAACAATGACGAGACAGTGACGGACAGTGTCTGTGGACTCCAGAGCCTCGGTGGGGCCTTTTTATTTAACACATTGTACTATTGTGCTATTATTGTACTATGTACTACTTTGATTTTGAATAAAAAGGAGCTCATCAGTCCAAATCTATAGAACAGTCCTATCTCTTCGGTAGATTTTGGTAGAAAGAAGCACAGAAGTTGTTATATTTGAGGGTGCTACGACATTTTAATTACATTTATTTGACATTCTGGCTTTATAACATTCTATTGGGACTTTTTATGACAGAGTATATTCTGTAGGGATGCTACTATGAAGTTTTTCATTTCTGACCAAGTTTGTCATCTTTAAAATGTCAAATATCATAGTATAGTAAGTTTTAATGTCTTTAAACAAAAAATACTTTCCACATAAAAGGATTTTCATTGGAAAAAGATTTTTTGACGCAATAAAAATATTTATTTCTCAACAAAATGAGATTCGGGTATAACTGCCATTTTAAGAATTTTAATTATTTTGGCCAAGATAATCACCCCATGGGTAGCCGCAGCATGGAGGTCCACGGTCGGCTTGCAATT
The DNA here is from genome assembly GCA_029853015.1 of Chelidonichthys spinosus. NCBI lineage: Eukaryota > Metazoa > Chordata > Actinopteri > Perciformes > Triglidae > Chelidonichthys > Chelidonichthys spinosus. The sequence continues at coordinate 8,044,309 of CM056842.1, forward strand.
TTTAGGGATAGTTTTGGTGTCTGGTCTATTGTCTCTGCATGGCGCGAGAGGATTTGTCAAGAAAACACACTGATAATGTAATATAAACAATATCATTGATATATTATATACGATTTAAATGAACACATTGTGATAAATTATAATATATATGCATCCCACGCTTTTGAGTTTCCTCCCCACTCTCCCTGCTGTTCACATGAAGTTTCAATTCTCCCAGTTCCCCTCCTCAGGCTCAAATATCAAAATCCATCCACTGTATTTATTAGAAATAGCCTGGTTTCACTGCTGTTTGTAATTGTGGCTTTGAAACTATGCACTTATTCTACATATTTCTCAGTTGTGTATAAACAGAGAGAAAGCCAGACAAGCAGACTCTTTAACTGAAAGCATTAAATCGGTCAAAATTCATATTGTCAGTTAACGGTTAATTATAAACATGATTTTGAAAAGACATTTTTATGACTTTTTAAGGTGTACTAGTTTCATGGCAAACTACATTATCACTGTTGTATGGCATCTGTAATGCATACTACTAAATGGCATGACTTTTTATGACATTTTTATATAAATACCTAACTGGCAGGTTAATTACATTACACATTCATTGGCCTATATTTGACTATGCATCTCAAGGTGCAAACAATAAATTCTGTGCTGCAAAATCTTACTTTGCTGCATTTGCTTCATTTCTGGTTCACGCTGCCCACTCACAAGCCAACCGGGCCCCGTAAAGCAAAAGTCATATGATCTCACAAATAGCTTGTTTATTGGATAGTTTTGGCAAACTGTCAACCTGCAAAGTTAAATCCTGGCAGCCAGAAACTGAAGCAAACAAATCAAACACATCTGAGTCCAAACTAATGTAGCTGCTGTACTTTAAACCAGATAAGAGCCAAGACAAGAGCAAATGTAAGAGCCGAATACATCATTATTAGTCCAGACTGTGTTTTGCCTTCTGTTCATTATGTTCTGCTCGACCTCCCAAGCATGAGGAGTTTCAGAACTCAACATCTGTCTCCTTTGTGCCGATAAAATGTCACAGAACAACAACTCACTCTTTTACACTTTGGTGTAATTTCCTGTATTTGGTTTAATTACAGTCTGCTTAAGAATAAATGAGACCTGCATTTTTAAGGTGGTCTTACTGCAGATGTTCTTGGTGCCAGAGTTTTCTGGCACAATTGAAGCCAAACTGAAAACGTACATCCTCAGGGCTCCTTTGGTTAAAATAATATAATTCATATTAAGTGATACGCATTGAGACGGGAAGATCTTAACTCATTTAGCACCGAGGTCAACATTTGAATGAAAATGTTTGCGACAGTATTACATTATCTAATATGGGTGTATCCCCCGTCTATGCAACACAAGTTTTAGAATTACAATGACATAACTTTACCAACATTTGACCCGAGTCAGTTAATGTGGTCTTACACTCCTGCTTTCTATATCCCTTAGTTTTCTGACTCACTAATGACATTTCATGAGAGCATCTCAGCTTTACAAGGTTAGTGAGCTCGCATCAGACTGCGTTTTGCATTTATGTATTTTTTTTCTAAAAATGTCACGACGACCCAAGATCCCCCTTCTCCTCTACTGTAGCAGGTTCAGACAGCAGTGTACATTCACTTGTGCCAGATTTAACTGACAAAAAAATAACGAACAATAGAGCTTTAAAAAAGAAAAACAATGTTAACAGAAAATGAAGTTAAATCTAAATAAACAAACATGGACAGTGTCATAACTGGAAGTGATTACAGTTGTTTCTTGTATAAAAAAGGCTATGAGAATCCGTCTGGTAGGTTTGTTTAAGGACAAACCCAAGTGGCTTCAGGGTCATTTCAACAACTCTGCTGCCATGCTTACAGATTTGGAGTGACAAGAGATTTATGTATGTATATATAAATAATTAATATTTCAGACAGAATACAATTAAAAAATATATATTGAAAACAAATGGAACCAGCTGATCAGATTAAATTCTAGGCCACAGTGTGAACTTTCAATTCCTCTTTTATAGTCTAAGTTTAGGAGAACCTGTTTTCACAGGCAAATGTGATACTCATTGCACTACTTGCATTCTTAACACAGTTGGCATGTTTATATTCCTACCTGGTGTTGCCCCGAGGGTTTAAATCAACGTTCCATGACTGATGATTCATGCTCGTCTGAAATTCTTAATACGTTTAAAAAGTAGAAGATGAACTTTATATTCATTTACTGCTATGACCAACTGTAAGAAGTGGAGCATTTCACTTATCAACCGCATTTAAAGCCTCTGGGTAAAAACTGAGGTGAAATAATCTTTTTATGGTTACACAATGCCGAGTCTTTTCTCCTGTCAGGGCTTGACAGTAAGCTTTTGTTTCACTTGCCGGATAACCAAATCCAAATGTAGACCTATCAATAAATAAATAAATTTACTAGCTCTCCTCTTGCCTTATTTTTTTTTTTTTTTTAAATATCGGCCCCATATAACGATCACATTCATTTTTCACTTGCCTGATCAGACAACTGCAAGAAGCATTCCATTCTCATCAACATTACTCGCCTCAGGTCAGCGTAATGTTGACTGTTACAGTATAAGTGGACTAGCTAAACGGAAGCACATAAAAATGGCACACACGCCTCCTGCCTGAGTCGCTGCTCCACTCACATACATCTGTGGGAAGAAAACACACATACCTGCTTCGTGGCAGCAAGTTTCTTTTGCAGATGCTCAATGGTATCTTCTGCCACCCGAATCTTCCTGAGGGCATCTTCATCGGCTAGCTTCTTGCTTTCCTTCCTCTCCCTCTCCTCCAGCTCTCGCACTCGCATTCTCAGCTCATCCACCTGGGCAGTTTGAGATAAGGGTTATGAGATGCAAAAAGGAAATGTGCTATAGACAATGACACCAAAGAACAAACCTCAGCTTTAGACTTGCGTTCAGCTGCCATCAGCTGCACTTTGTCTCTCTGCTCCTTTGGAGCCGACTTGTACATGTCTAGTAAGAGCTTCATCTCTTTCTGGGACTCCTGGGCTTTCCTGATGGGAGATCAAAATTAGAAATCCTATCAGTGCCGTTATTTGAGCGGTTCTTACAAGCATACATTTGCTTGAATAGACATTGTTGCTGCGTAAGAGCACACAATAAATAGTGGACTAGAAGCGGGATGTACTTGAGTTCTACTCTGAGCATCTTCAGCGTGTCCGAGTCCTTCCTCTTCAGCTCGTCACTGCGCTGCCTCTCTCTCTCTCGCTCCCGTTCTCGCTCAGCCTCCCTCTCCCGCTCTCTCTCCCGGGCCCGCTGTCTCTCCAGTTCCTTCCTCCTCTCCTCCTCCTCCTCCTGGTCCTCATCCTCCTCTTTCTTCACATCGATGCTGTCATTCGTCGTCTCCTCTAGAATCAGAACCCCCGTGTCGCCACTTTGACAACGCAACTGTTGACAAAGCAAAAAATTACTTTTAAGAATGACTAGATTTACCTGATAAATAAAGCAACATGGTGAGAGGAAAATAATTGCTCCTAATGTGTCAGTTTTGCGTTGAAAACCCCAATAATTGGCCATGAGTAATGTAATCTACCTTATTGATCTCCATCTGCGTTTCCCGCAACTTCCTCTTATAGCGCTGCACGTCACCTTTCAACTGCAGGTTGTGGTTCTGAAGGCTGCTGATTAAATGTCTCATCTCTCTGTTGATTGGTCCTGAGAGAGCAGAAACAACGGAGGAGGCAAACATATACGGAGCACTGTCAACGTTTGGTTTTTGAGTCATTCAACACTATCTGGCGCTGTAAATGAGGAGCTCAACTGCATGGTGCACAGGATTTACATTATGACGCAAATGCATTGCTTCCAGCATCATCTTCACATTATCATAATCACCAGTTTACATAACCCATCTCTCAAAAAAGATATATATTTTCACATATAGTATATACAAATGGACATTTTTATGGCATGATTTCCCTTCCCTCCTCAAAGACTTGTTGACAGACGGAAGAGTGTGTTTCAAAAGGTACCTGCTTGCTCGTTGGCTGCCAGGTTCTGCTCAAACTCAATGCGCAGCATCTCATACTCTTTGCGCACCTGGGCCAAGGTATCCTCCAGCTGGATGACCTCAGTCCGCAACTTCTTCTGAAGGGACAGCTCGTCACTCTGCACAGTTGAAAACAGTAATACATGTTGACTGTTGCCGAGCAGAAATAACACACACAGCCAGGTGTAAGTCGGGGCAGGACAAGACAGTTAAAACAAATGGTTGGAATGGCAACACTGGGCTACAGCCAAGAGGGAGTGAAGAAAATATTTTACATTTTCTCTGATAAAAAAACACATTTTTTTCTGTAGAGATCAACTTTGACAACAGAAATGTACCTCCATGTGCTCAATCTGTCGGAGATGGGCGTTCTTGGCAGTGAGTAAGAGGGCCCGTGCCTCATCCAGCTGGGTTTTCACCCCAAGCGACTCATTGTACAGCAGCGAGAATTGGGACTGCAGACATTTGTACTCTAGAGTCTCCTTTACAACCTCTTCTGGAATATTCCGCAAGTCCATCTGAAAAATCAGGAGATGACAATGAAGGGTGAGCGTTGGAACTCTAAAATTGCCAAAATATATAACTTCAGCCACAACAATCCATCCATCCATCCATCGTCTACCGCTTATCCTGTATTCAGGGTCGCGGGGGGGCTGGAGCCGATCCCAGCTGTAGCCACAATAATATGAAATGTATTCTTGACGAACAGCTGTAGGATATCCAATGCTTCTAGGTTAACAACCAGAGATTTTATCTTTACCTTGAGCTTTTCGCTCTCCCTCACAGCCTCCTGGAGCTCCACCTGCAGTTTCTCCAACTCTGCCATGCGGCTATTAGCCAACTCTTGGTTGTGCTCCAACTCTGCATTGAGACTCTCAAACTAAAACACAGACAAAATGTTATCGATGGGAGAAATCTGCAAACCAGGAAATACACATAGACAAATGAATGAATGAATGCAAAAGGGCCACTTCCTATGAATGCTCACCTTCTGAATGTTTAGTGTAATCTGCCCTCCAGGAAGTCCCCCTGAGCTGCCGGTGCTGCTGTATCCAGACTTTAGCTGCAGAAACACATCATATAATATTATCACATGCTTATTTTTCTATAGAGAAACTCAACCCCCAAACAACTTGTTGTTGGACTGCCCTCTACTGGTTTAAACTCGGCTATTGCAATTAAATTATTTGCTATTGGCTGATCTGCAAAATCTGATTGCATGTGCCATTTCCCTGCAGATTGTGGAGACAGGAGCATTAGTTAAGAGTAGCCATAACACTTTCAACTGAATCTTCACTAAGGCCCTCGGCTAATCCGTCAAGCTGTCAGAGGTACCCAGGAGCCCACTGTCATTAACTGCACTCCCTGGAGATTTTAAACAGGTTAAATAATAGGATCAGAAGCTAAAGCCTATAGATCTTAGGAAAAATGATATCTATTACATCAACTGCTGATCTAGACAGAAGACAACAAAATTAAGCATTCCTGCAACGCCAGGTAGGTCTTTATTCACGGTTACAATCAATAAAAAGTAAATAGCATATGCTAATCACTAGCATTAATGCTAACCGTCAGCATACACAAATCCCTAACTTGCACGTAAAATAAAATTCTGAAATGTACATATTGTAGAGTTAACATCACTGAATAATTATGCCTTATGGATAGATTAAAAGCACATATGGATGGATAAAGAGGCAAGTTGCACACAGAGAATTTCATAAAAACACACCTGCTCCATGGCTTCTGCCAGATGTTTGTTGAGCTTTTGTTCCCTGTTGCGGAGCTTCTCAATGTCCCACTGCAGGTCCTCCACTGTCGTCTCCATCTCAGACACTTTGGTCTCGGAGCTGGTCACCTTGTCCACTAACTCATTATACTGCAATAGAGGCAAAGATGTGAAAAGAGCTGTGTCAGTGCACCATATTCACAATATACTCATTCACATACTCCAACTATTTCTGACACACAAGCATAAAAATTCAGCACATGTCGGCACACACTAATAGGGCCAAGAACATCGTACCTCCATGGACATCTTGTGGTGTCGGCCCTGCAGCAGAGTGGCCAGGTCTCGCAGTCGACTGTTCTCATCCAGCAGAGTGTGGTTTACGTTGATTATGTCAGACTGGCTATCATCGTCACATGCTGCAAATGAAGATCAAGATATTTATGTCAACTTAGAGTGGAGTTAAGTGGCAAAACAACTCAACTACTTGATAAAAAGTACTAGATTGTGTCAGTAACAAACATATCTCCACAGTTACCTGCAGCCTGGACTTGCTTGCACATGTTGTCGATGCGGCTGTGCAGCCGGTCAAAGACACAGACCAAGCATGCAATCGCTTCCTTGCTGAACTGCATGCGGTCTTGGAGATGCAGGGTTAGCTCCTCCTCGCTGCTGTGCTCTAATGTGACCAGGAAACCCTTGGCATTGTCACTTAGGGGAGCAGGAGGTGGCGATGCATCTGAACATAGTAAGAGGTGGTTATGTACAAGGTTTGTTAAAACCAGCAGATGATCAAATGATCAAAGCATTAAAACTTCATCCTTTATTATCACAACAGATGTTGTCACTGAGTAAATACACATCAAATCTCTTTCCATCTAATTGTGCACTCCACCTGTGTGATAGAATTATCGATTTGACTGATATTGAAACCTAATGTGGAGTCATACCCATGTAAACACATTAATCTGAATTATATTTATGTAAAATAAGGTCAGATAACATAATACATGGCAAGAGTATAGCAGTACATAAATACAGTCAGTGATGGAGACTTTCCAGCAATCAGCTTGATCAAGAAAAACCCTGCTTACCAGTTGTTGAGTCCTGTGGCGGCTCTGTGGGTACCAACAACTCTTCTGACCCAGTAGGAGGAGGAGGCTGCTTGTGCTCTTCCTGACGCTCTTCCTGATGCTCCTCCTGCTGGTCTGCCTGCTCCCCCTCATTCTGGCCCTCTGGGAGTGGAGGTGGAGGCACAGCAGAATTTGGTGAGGCCAGACTGACACAATCTTCCTCCATTGGTATGGGTTCAGGGAGAGGGGGCGCAGGTGGGGCAGGGGTAGATGTCACCGGAGCATCGGGCTCAATGCGTTTGCGTAGAACGTGCACATTTTCATCCAACTGCAAATAAGAAATGCAAGGTTTCATAAAGCATTGGCATGGATGGATTTTCTGTACAACACAAATCAGATGTGCTATTCCAAAAAAGAAAAGGTTTGATATTTTGATTATTATCGTGGTGATTCCAGGCTGAGCATAGTGCAAAACTCTACTAATTGGCTACATTAACATGCACGGAAAAAATAAAATACATATTACAATAGATGGTTGTTACGGCCTAGGAGCTGTCCGTGTTTATTGTGTATGTCTGTTGGTTTTGTCCTATGCTTCTCTGTACTAGACTACTGTAATGGTCTCCTTGCAGGTCTTCCGAAAAAAACTGTCAGGCAGCTACAGCTTGTTCAGAACGCTGCTGCTAGAGTTCTTACAAAGACCAAAAAATGTGAGCACATTACACCAATTCTTAAATCCTTACATTGGCTCCCTGTATGTCAGAGGATTGATTTCAAAATCCTCCTGCTCACATATAAATCACTACATGGTCTAGGACCGAAGTATATCACTGATATGCTCCCACTACATAAGCCCTCTAGACCACTAAGATCTTCTGAGACCAATCTGTTAGTGATTCCCAGAGTAAACAACAATCACGGGAGAGCATCATTTAGTCACTATGCAACAAATGGCTGGAATAAACTTCCTGAAGATGTAAGACTTGCCCCAACTCTGACCACTTTTAAAACTAGACTGAAAACTTTTATGTTCACCATAGCTTTCTGCTAAATCTTTTAATGTCTGCACTGTTTTTAATTATTGCAAATATGTTTTTATTCTATTTTCTTTCTGTAATGCATTTTTAAAATTTTTATTATTTTCTTTTAATTCTTCTATTTTTCTTTTCTTTTTTTTTTTTTTTTTTTCTTCTCACTTTGTTTTATGATGTGAAGCACTTTGAGTCTGCCTTGTGTATGAAATGTGCTATACAAATAAAGTTGCCTTGCCTTGCCTTGCCTTACTGCAGGTGTTACCCTCCCCCATTGGAGCAGGTGATTTAGCGTGGCTGTCTCCAGTTGCCAATCACCGGCATGGTGTATATAATTTTGGGCCAGAGTCCCCGCTGTGTGTTTTGCAGTGATAATGAGAGCTGTGCTTTGTTTCTTAACTGTATGCAGAATTGTTTAGTTGGTTGTTGAATAAACGCCAGAAATGGTTAATTGCACTTGAGACCATTGTCGTGAGTACTTCCGGCTTGAGTGGGTTTTATTTGTATTTCCAACGTGTTACTCCCCACAACCCCTAGTCGCCTCGGGGACGTAACAATGGTGAAGAAAACATTGCATTTGTTGTTGAACACCAAGTGGCTTTGACAGAATGAGACCCTCCTATTTATTTGTATTTTTCAATTTTCAGGTCAAAATGTATCATTAGCTTAGAATAGTTTTATTGAATGTAAAAAGGTACCTGCGACCAGTAGCGGTTGACAATAAGAAGTGTGGTGTCATCAGTGGCTTGTCTCTTCTCCAGCTTTTCAATTTTCTCTCGAAGCTCATCCTCCATCGTCTGTCTCTGTTCCAAGCGCTCACATAGCTTCTTATTCTTGAACTGGAGGACCTTCATGTCCATTTCCTCCTGAAAACACCAAAGCAAGCAATGTCTGAGACCCTGTTTGTCAAAAACAAAACTTGACATGCACTACAATGTATAAGTCATCCTGGTGGTCGTAGTAGTAAATCGACTAGAAATGGTGACTTGTGAGAGTAAACACCAAATGACTGACCGTAGAGGAAACTCCAGCGATGCGTATGGGCTCAATGAGAGTGGTGGTGGTCTTCTCCTCTTTTTTGCTTTTCTTCTCGGGTGGACCAGGGGGACTGTCCCCCCCTGAGGGACGTTTTCCTCCCCCAGCACTTGACATATTTCCTTCCCCTGCAAGAAACCAAATATGACATGACATTTGTTTAATTGGCACAGCTTTAAGAAGCTTTCACACTTGGTTTGTATCATTAGAATAGTCTGCAAACGGAGAACTCATTCAGATGATGACAGCTAGCAAATACATTAGCCTTGCATTACAAGCACAGGGCCAACGACTTTAACCGTCCCCGATAATGATCTTCTGAGGGTGAGAATGTGTGTTGCTGAACGCTTATGTTGGCTGTTATTGTATACGTCGCTGCATGTAAAGCTACCGAGTAATTTTCATTTGGCATTTCTTCTCAGATTTACGAACACTAGCAAGCTTGCTAATGCTAACTATGCTAACGTTAATTCTTCGAGACCTAGTTTGCTAAACGGCGCTCTTTGTCCAGCGGATTTAATGACCTGTGGTCGCAATTTTTCATTCACAGACAACCACTACACTAGTTTGATATTCCGTAACGAATCTCTAAATACAAAGAAATGTACAAACACATTTTGGACAAATATTAACACTACAAACCTTCACAAGGAGCGATTGAAAATGTTGCTCAGTGCATACACGGAAGCTACCGGAAATGACGACAATGTACTTCCGCAGAGTATCAAAATTTAATTTAAAAATAAATTATACGAAATAATAAACACCAGGTCATCTACATTGGGACATCTTGAAATGTACTACTTTAATTCGTTTGTAATGAACCCTAAACCTTATTAAATCATTGTAAGACATTTAACAGTGGAACCTTTGACTGCAACCTTCATGCTGGCCTCACGGGGGCAGTACTGTCTCATTGTGTTCTAATAGGCTACGAGCTGTTGCGAGGAATGCGAGTGGAATGTAAACAGTGCTCGGGTGCTAGGCTAGCTAACGGCTGTTAACATTATCGGTAGCTAGGTTTGATACTGAATCGCACACAGTTATGGCTCCGCGATAGATTCCCCTAGCTGCGGCGGTACTTAAATATCGACCCTTGTTCACCGTCTCCCGCTCCCTCTTGATTGCGTACATGGTGAGTAGCTTCCTGTACGGTCACTGACCCCGCCGCTGCTGCAGCAAGGCCAAATCAGACACAGCTAGCTAACTGTCGTAAAGCTACATTTCTAAATAACAGAAGAGAGTGGAGAGATGTGTATGTAGCAAGCAAATCCCTAGAGCACCCGGCTAACTAGAATTAAACTAAAGCGAAACAAAACACTTCCTTGAGTTAGCTCACTAGTTCCTGTTATTAGACAGACTATGCAGCACTGTTTTTAAAAAAGTGAGACATATAACTTACATATTATTGTTATTATAGATTAATGTGCGTTCATCATGACCAAAGACATCGTTGTTGGAGATGAATTACCAGACTGGGTGGGGGCGAAGGAGTTCTACCAGAAGTATGACCCCAAAGAGGTGATTGGCAGGTGAGTCCAGCAAAATAACCTGAACTGTGGTCTCAGTTGTCTGTTGTGATGATTAGAAGAAAACGTGCTGTGTTCTGTATGGATGGCATCTCAGGGGTGTGAGCAGTGTGGTGCGCAGGTGTGTGCGCAGACACGGGGGTCAGGAGTTGGCAGTGAAGATTATCGAGATCACTGCGGAGAAGATGACAGCTCAGCAGCTGGAGGAGGTGAAAACCTCCACGCTGAAGGAGATCCAAGTCCTCAACATGGTGAAGGGACACTCCTCAATCAGTACGTGGAAATTCTGCTCTTTTGAAGTCTGTTCTTGGAGGCTAAGGTGTTGAAACCTTTTTTGTTAATGTTTTGTTGATTTCCCCCCCCCTTTTAGTCACTCTCATTGATTCCTACGAGTCCACAACCTTCATATTTTTGGTGTTTGACCTGTGAGTATGACAACAAATTGCTCAAATGCAATTGTCTTTGTAATTCCTCCCCACATATGTGGATGAAGAATCGTGATTTTTCCTTTGCAGCATGAAACGTGGAGAGCTGTTTGACTACCTCACAGAGAAAGTTACTTTGAGTGAGAAGGAAACCAGGTGAGTTCCACTAATTTAATCGGGCAGCATGTGAGTCTTTGTGCGGCCAGTGTCTCTCTGTAACTGAACAAAAACTTAAGGTGGGCTTCAGTAAAGGTTTATAACTGTGTTTCTGCATGTTTTAGTCCCTCATTTCTATGCCAGCTGAACATTTTCCAACTTTGACAAAAAAAAATGAGCACAAACCTATTTAAAGATAAAGAATGATGTAATATCAAAGCATTTGGTAAAAACCCGTTGCTCTACAGGAGTATGATGCGAGCTTTGCTGGAGGCTGTGCAGTACCTCCACTCCTTCAACATCGTCCACCGGGACTTAAAGCCTGAAAACATTCTCCTGGATGATCAGGGACACATCAAACTCTCCGACTTTGGTTTCTCAGTGCAGCTAGAACCTGGAGGGAAGCTTAGAGGTACTGCAGTTTAAAATGAAACAGATGCCATGTTAATGATCTGGTTAGATATGTAAACACGTTGTACAGACGGAGGTTAAAATGATCTGTTTTGCATTTCATTTAAATAGAGCTTTGTGGGACGCCTGGATATTTAGCCCCTGAAATACTGAAATGTTCCATGGATGAAATGCACACAGGCTACGGCCGAGAGGTCGATCTGTAAGTCTTTTTTATTTGTCACTAACATTCACTGAAGTAGCATCTAACGTCGTTGTCCTGAATATTATTTCTAATTTGTGCTTACCTGTTTTGATATACGTGTTGGACAGCTGGGCGTGTGGCGTGATCCTTTTCACCTTACTGGCCGGCTCACCGCCTTTCTGGCATCGCAAGCAGATGCTGATGCTGAGGATGATCATGGAGGGGCGCTATCAGTTCAGCTCACCAGAGTGGGACGACCGGTCCGATACTGTGAAAGATCTGGTAAGCTGATATTCCTTGACTATTCTCCTTTAGTTTCTCTTAGCTAAGGTTAAAACATTAAATATGTAGTTGTTGTTTGGTTAGGCAGCAACATCCACAACATTAATCCTGATTTTTTACTCGTTTTTGCTTGCGCTGCTCAGATATCCAGACTGCTGGTAGTGGACCCAGCTGCCCGTCTCACCGCTGAGCAAGCTCTAGCACATCCTTTCTTCAGACTGTACCAGAAGGAGAATGTGCGCCTCTTCAGTCCCAGGAAGACATTCAGGGTTAGTTACAGTGTTGACTTGGCTTTTTTTGTTGCTGGTTTAAAATGCTACGCCTCAAAGCAAATATCATCACCTTCTTCCCCCCTCAGGTGTTGATAGTCAGCGTGCTGGCCTGCATCAGGATGTACAGCCGCTACCGCCGGGCTCGGCCACTGACCCGGGAAGTGCTGGCCCGAGATCCTTACTCCCTCCGCGGTGTCCGCAAACTCATTGACGGCTGCGCCTTCCGCATCTACGGCCACTGGGTGAAGAAAGGGGAGCAGCAGAACCGAGCCGCCCTCTTTCAGAACACAGCCAAGATCATGCTGCTGGACCTGGAGGACTTTGAAACATAGGTCAACCTCATTCCCCCACCGCAGTGATTTTTTTTTTATTTAAACATTTACATGTGCTGTCGGTGTTTGCCGTGTCAAATGCTGTGTTCGATTTTGAGATGAGGAATTCAGGGACGACGTTTGCCTTATTAACGCATGCTGGGCTTCTGCAAGTCAAAAGATAAGCATGCACATTTTATCTTATCTGCCCTTTTCATCCAACTTTGCGGCTGTTTGTAACTCTTCTCATCATGTTTTTTTAATGTGTCACTTTGCAGGAGAGGACACGTTGCACAATCGTTTGATATTAACACATCGCATATTTACGTGCATTAAGGATTTTTCTCGCTGATACTTGTTAGAACTAAAGGGTTGTGATGTCGTGTGGCTGAAGCACTGTGATTAATTATTTAAAAGATAATTCTACGCACATAATGGAACAAGGTGTTACACATCAGTGGCAGAAGACGTGAAACATTCCGAGCACAGAGTGTTTGTGAGTTACCTGTAACTGTCATGCATGCAGGCGTTCCCCAGACAGAAACGCACTTAAGCTAACTGTGAAAACTAGTTGTGACTGTATTTCCTATTAAAGCTAACCAACACCATTCCTAACTCGTCCTTCAGTTTAATAAGCACTTTTCCTGAAAGTGCCTCCATGAGAATGTGCAGTAATTGTACAAATGCAGATATGATGTACTGTATATGAGGAAACAAAGTTTTATTGACAATAAAATCTTGTCAAGCTTGAATTGTCGTTATTGAAAACCAACGCAGCTCGGCCGTTATTTCTGGGCCTTGTGGTTTGGCTTTAGAGTAACTTTAGTGCTGTTTTGCTGCTCCGCAACGTCTTTCATTCGCTGATCTAGTCGTCCAGACACGAGCTTCATCTGCTCCCTGACCTCCTTCTCGATCAGCGCCTTCAGTTCTGATGTGGAAACTGAATGAAAGGAAGTTAAGCAGTTAGAATACAAAGTTTCGGCTGCATTTTGAGTTTTAAAAAGTGATTTTTGCACAGTTTTCTGATTTGTGATCTACCAAGCAGTGCTCCCCCCGGCTCTTTAATGGATGCTTCCTGTGTTGGAGGAGAGCTCTCTGTCTTTGGTGCTGCTCGTGTTTCTTCTTCCATCACTTTTTCACCATCTGATCCAAGAAAAGTACTTAAAATTATGAATAAGTCTGGTCCACGGTGTTGCAAATTATTAACAACATTCTGTTCTCAATGTAACGCAAGTATTACCTGAAGCAGAAGAATCCTCCACGGTAGCTTCATCCTGGTCTGGGATCCCAGAGTAAGTCACAGACAAATCGAGTTTTACCTGGGGGGGAAAAAACAGATTTATAGACTGGACTAAATTCAAAGTATTAAAAATGAATGTTGCTTGAAACAATTTATGCAGAAAAGCTTATTTCCTGATTCTTGCCTGTGGGGTGAAGATATATTTGTAGAGTTTGTAGTGTCTCATGTAGCTGTTATGGATGTAGTTTAAGATACAGTTCACCTCTGCAGAGGTGAAGATGTTGATGCTAAAGGGGGGTCTCTGTATGGGGCAAACAGAGAGAAGCATCAAGATGAAACATTGCATTTGTGGCTTTTATGAGAATACTGGCTGTGAATTGTTTTACAGACCCGGACTGAGTGACAGAGAAGTAGCTCCTTGCAGTATTTGAAACACTGTTCTATGTTGTTGAGTGAAGTTTCTGTAAGAAAGGCAGTTAAGTAACATTTAAAATGAATTGGTGCTTTGACTTCATCGCCCAGCTGCACCGCAGTGACATTATAGGACTTTTCTTGCCTGTGTTCGCGTCGTGGATGGATTTGATGATGGACAAGAAAGCTGAAGTTTGCTCGTTTCTGAAGTTGCACTCTCTGCAAAAGAGCACAGCGTGGACGTACAGCTCCAGGAGAACTCCTCTTTTTGGTTCAGGGATGTCGACTCTGAAGACACTGCATAAAGCGCTGTCACAGAAGAGAAAATATGTCAGTGCTGTGTGTGTTTAAATAGATGGGTTCCTGCTCATAGACGGGCATAACCTCTCCAGTTCAGGAATGCAGTGCATCTTCCCGATCTCCTCCATGTCATGGTAGCTCACATCTGTCCTAAAAACACCAGGACATGGATTCTGGGTTAGACATTATATTCAGTCACATGGAGCATAAAGTAAGCAGTAACCAATCATCAAGTTGAACATAATCCAGACGAAGGCACAAAACTCACCATAGCATCACTTTAGCTTTCAGGGCCTGTGGTACCTACACAACAAAACGATGCATTACAATGTCACAATAGTAATATAATAATAATAATACTGCAAGCTATAAGATGATTCCTTATATTTTAGTCATATGATTAAAAACGGGTAACTCACTCATATAACTAAACGTGTAAACACCTACCTGTATTATCATATCCATTTTTAAAATGTATTTAGCGGAATTAAAAAATTGAGCAAACTGTAGAAGATGACGGCTGAAAAACAGAACTGCAATTGTTTTGTCAAAAAAAGAACACTGGCTATACAAAAAATATATATATCCTAGATTAAAAAAGATTACATTTATCAAGCCATTGTTTGGGTTTAGTTTTTGATTACTATGAAAAAGTATTAAGCGAAAGTTTACGCGACAAAACAGGCTTCAACGAAGCAAAACCATTTCCTGTTTGAGTACCTCGCTGTATCTTAGCAACACTGTAACACTTTCTTCTTTTTCCGGTTTAGCGCGTCGTAGCGAATCATGGCTGACTAGAGATAATATTATTACATATACATAAACATTACAATGACCAACCCATTACTATTCTGCAACAATAATACTATTATTATTATTATTATTATCATAATATTATTAATGTTAATATTGTGAACATTCATATAGTTCATGATATAGTAATTATAATAATAATTATTATTACAATAGACGAATAGAAATAGACAAATAATAATAATAATGCAACCAAACACACGTGTTAGATTTGTAGCTATGGAAGTGAAAATAAATCGGTCCTGCAAACGAGCCTCGGCGGACTAAAACTAATACAGATGAACAACGTTATTTTGTGATTAAAGACACGGGGATATCACAGCTCTCCGTCGCTGCATGGCAGCCGTATCCATGGCAACGAGATAAACCTGGCCCGAGTGTTACGGTAACACTCGATGACTGTTTAAGTTGATGCTTGGGACGTTTTCGGGGATTTTGGCCCTCTGACTGACTTGTAATGTTAGAGAGGCGCGTTTTTCGGTGTTTTTTATGGAGGCTGCCGCTTCCGTGTTTGACTCTTCACGCTCGGGTAAGTGATGCGTACAGCTGACAGGAGCAGGTCATCACCTTCCTGTTCCTCCAGTCATTCCTACTGTTACGTGAGGCCTTCCACCGTCTCCATAAAGAAGCCATGAAAAGCTTTCCCCCCGGGGCTTCCTGTCTATACCGACCGAGCTGTGCTGTGCAGTTTAAGAACATTATCCCCTTTTAATCCACTTTGCCTTCTGCTACATGCAGGTGGACAGACCGTCAGATGGAGCAGGGTGCCGCAATCAAACGCGCGCGTCCATATTTAATTGCTCTTTTATTTTGGAAACCGAACCATTTCTTACCCTGAACTTTGATGCGTTTACCTTTTTTTAAAGTGGTGTATCCTTAATTAGGACATCTACTGATTGTAATTAGCAGTGAGTCTTTTACAGAGAAATGGAGGACACCGATATACGACAGCAGAAGCTGGACAACCAGGTAAAGAAACAAGGATTTGTGTAAATATTTGATGTCATTTAAGCCATGGAAATAGCCCTTATGGTGTGTTTTGGTTTATTCTAATCTGGTACAAACACCACGATGTACTTTACAAAGAGATAGGCCAAGGTTACTTTTAAGTTGACAGAGTAGATTTGTAGCTGTGTTACTAGGATATATGTCATTATTCTGGTCCATGCTGGAGCAAAGACTGGAGCTTATTCATTAGTAAGGCTAATTTGGGGACAAGTGGTTAAAGCTGAGGCAGAGCTTTGCAAAAAAAGAAAAGAAAAATATTTTCAGGAGTCTCTGGCTGTGTCAGAGCCACCTGCTGTATGTGAGCTACTGGCTTATATCCAGTAGAGTACTACTAAAATACATCAGTGGTAGAAGTACTACCAATAACCAGTAGTAGTTGTAGAATCTTTCTAAAACAATAGTACACAGTAACAAGGTAGCATGGGACTAGACTGAGTTCATCATCTTTCGTGGACATTAGGCACAATAGAAGACCAAGAATTCAATTAAATACTACAATCAATTAATTATCTGAAATATAACGTACAAAAAATTGTGATTCCTTACTTGGTTGAATAATTGAATATAATTCTGACTGAAGAACATGCTCAAGGATGTTAATGTACAACATGTGGCTGTACAACAAAATGCAGTTGCAGTCCTTTTATGCCACACAAGAAAAACAAGAAAACATGTTCACCCATTCCTCTAGTGCTCTAGTGCTGTGCATTTGTTTTCCAAATTTGCATCAGGAAACTATAATATGCGCAGCATCTCGACATTGGAACTCAACATCAATGAATCATAACACCCATAGTATTTAGGTGCGTTAAAAAAGCAGTACAAAACATTAAGAAATGCACTTCTAACATTCATGTACAGCTTCCTCACCAACAATACGTAGCCTACTGTGAACAAGCAGAGTTAAGATGTTCTGAAAGGGAAAACACATTAAAATTGTATGCAGATAAAGGCTTAGCTCCGTATTGTATTCCCACGTATGAACATAAAGACTTTAAATTCTAAACCCAACACTGAATTCTCCTGTAGCGAACCCTGTTGATGAAAAAGCAGCAAAAAAAGAGGACCGATTCTCAAATGGTGGTAGTCAACCGGGATGCTCGCCAAAAGAGCCGAAAGAACAAAGCCGGCCGCTCTGATGAAACACCTCTGTTGATCAACCAATCACTCAGCAGCACTTCCCTGAGTGGTGAGTATCAGAATCATTTAACATCATTATACGTAGCAAATAAAATCAAATTCCAATGTGGTGCAATTATATTCAGCCTAGTAAGTGATATTTAAGACAGGTTTGTTTGTTTTTCCTGGAGATCAAGTCGAACACGCCCATGATAACCCGCTGGATGAGATCACATTAGGTGAATGCGACGTGACAGCGAGCACAACATTTGATGAGACGCCTTCGGAGAATCCTGTAACACCCAAGAAAAGGGAGATCGACAAAAAGCCTGAAGCAAAGTGGGAGGTGGAGAACGACGCTCAGCCGGAGGGAAAAAAGACAAAGAAGAAAGAAGTGAAAAAGGCCAAACGTAAGAATACGCAAAGCAGAATGTTTTATTCTCATGGGACGTACAAAGCCATGCACACGTTGGGCCCTTGGTGGACCCTGCATTTGTTGGTGCGTGTTCTGTGCTGAGAATAAATGATTCATCGGCAACTCGTTGCTTTTGCTTTCCATCAGAGGTGGAGCAGGACGACGCAAAGGAGAAAGAGAAGGAGAAGAAAACCAGGAAGAAAGACAAAGTGAAAGAAGCTGAAGACCTGCAGAAGACAAACAAGACAACCAAGCAAGAGAGGAAAAGTAACTTCAACGTTATCACAGTGTTGAATGTTAAGCTTTGTTTGGCCTCATGAATACTTAACTCATGCATTTAAGTGTCTCCTCTTTTGCAGAGAAGCACTTGCAGGAAGTTTCATCCCCAGAGATTAGACCCCCTTCGACCCAGGGGACCGAGTCTGAGACTGAGGTGGCGAGTCCGAAGAAGAGTAATAACCACGATGAAAGTGACGATGAAGAGGGGTCCCAGGTCCCTCAATCGCCGAAGAAGAATAAAAAACTTGACACATGTGAGCGATAATCTGGCCCCTGTGCATTTTATGATCAATGATACCGCACGGCTGTTTAAAAAACCATACATTTGTGTGTCGTCTCCGCAGCCAGATGCCAAATAAGTGACGAGAGCAAAGATGAGGAAGTGCAGGAAAAGGCGAAAAAGGAAAAGAAGACAAAGAAAGCGGAGAAAACCACGCAGAGTCTCGCTTCCCTGAACTCCAACTACAGGGAGAGTTCATCTTCAGGCAGTGAATCGAATGAAAGGGTGAGACGCTAAAAGTCAATGAGGCAAGTATGCACCCTATTTTGACCAGAACGGAAGTGGAAAAACGACTAATAAAATAATTTCCTTCACATTTCAGTCAACTTCTCCAATGTCGGTGGAGGATCTTGAGAAGTTTGCTTCGCGTCCAGCCCCCAGAGACGTGACGATCCAGTGTCGGGTCACCAGGGACCGGAGAGGCATGGAGAAGGGCATCTACCCGACGTACTACCTCCACATGGAGAAGGAGGACGGCAAGAGGGTTGGCAACTCTGCACAATGTCAACCCGATCCTTGTGCACATTCATTTCTTTTTACTTCTAATACCCCCTTGAGCTGTCATATTTCTATTAAAACGTGCTTTTCACTGTTCCGTCACCAGGTGTTTCTAATGGCGGGCAGAAAAAGGAAGAAGTGCAAAACATCCAACTATCTCATCTCCACCGACGCGACCAATCTGTCCAGAGATACAAACTGCTACATAGGAAAACTAAGGTACAGCTTCATCTGATTTACTGCTTTAAGCGAATTCGCTGATATCTTGGGGTCATGAAACCTTTTTGGAATGCCTTAAAATAATATGTAAGAATCCACTATTATCCTACTAAACAACCTGTTCTCAAATATGCTTCAAGTACTTAATTGATTGATTTTCCTATGAAGTGTCATAATATCTGCCACGGGGAAAAAAGGGTTTCTTGGGGTTTCTATCTTGATTGCATCCTGAGTGTAAATTGGACTATTTTCCAGTTTTAGATCATTTTGTTTATCAAGTTGATTGAGTCTGTTTCAGATCAGGCAACTGATCAGACTAACGTGTTTCAGATCCAACGTTCTGGGTACGAAGTTCACGGTCTACGATGGAGGTGAAAACCCAGAGAAAAAGCCCTTCGTCAAAGAGTGCGAGTCACTGAGGCAAGAGCTGGCAGCAATTTGTTACGTGAGTCCAAACTTCACTCTGTAACCTTTAACATCCCAATTGACCGAGCATATTAGATAAATAGATAAAAACCCGTAACCTGATTTGCAGGAGACAAACGTGTTGGGATTTAAGGGCCCTCGGAAAATGACGGTGATCATCCCCGGGATGTTGGAGAACGATGAGAGAGTGTCTATTCGTCCAAACAATGTATGTTAAAATGGAAAAGTATCCTTTTACAACCCTGTGATGACTAAAGTGCAAAATATGAAGGCACTAAAATTATATATTTTTAAAAATAGGACCTTGAGACTCTACTGGTCCGCCATGCAAACAGCAACACAGACAAGCTGGTCACACTGGTGAACAAATCCCCGAGCTGGAACGAACAGACTCAGTCCTACGTGCTCAATTTCCACGGCCGTGTCACCCAGGCCTCCGTCAAGAACTTCCAGATCATCCACCCTGACAACGGTGAGACGTGAATATTTTCTTCTATCATCAGCCACAAGGAAAAGGGCTGTTTTGTCTTTATTCCTAACTTCGCTGTCATCTGCCCCCCCCCCCCCCCCTCGCCCCTCCCTTTCTAGAGGATTACATAGTGATGCAGTTTGGCCGTGTCGCGGAGGACGTCTTCTCCATGGATTACAGTTTTCCCATGTGTGCCCTGCAAGCCTTTGCCATCACCCTGTCGTCCTTTGATGGCAAGCTGGCTTGTGAGTGACCCATGCTGATCTAGATCGAAATCTACAGTTAGAGTCAAAACTATACCCATAATTTTGCACAGGGTCATTTTTTTAAATATGTTGTATCCTGTGCAGTATGACAAAAAAAAAAACATACCAGAGTCTCAGACTTCAGAGGGGACTTGTTTTATAGGTCCAATATTACTTTATAGCTGGTTTTATATTGAAGTGGAATAAGTTGATGAAGTCAACTTAACAGTCTTTCTTTTTTATATTTGCCAGATAGCAATTAACATATTGGGGACAACTGTGTAAATACTTACAGGGAACTATTAAATGATAATAATACAAAGCATGTCTATTCATTTTTTTTTATAAGTGTCTACTGGATGAATTTTTATATTGTGATGAGTCGATTTGTGAACAGCCTTCTACTGCAGCAATCCCCCCCCCCCCCCCTCAGATCTTCATCAGTCAGATTGCATGTTATTTAAAGAACACATGTATGACTGTTTGCCATCATATTCAGATTCTTTATCATAAAAAAAAATAGAAAACATTCTTATCAAAGTACTGCAGAAATGAAAAAAAAAAAAAGTCTCATATCGAACCTGCCGGAACTGCAACAAGTTAGAGCTGACCGTATCAGGGTTTCTTGCACAAGACTTTGAACTTATTTGCATCTCACAAGAGCTTCATCGCTGATCTCAAGCACGTTTTCAACACAAGGTCACACTGCCTCACATGACGGGGACAGAGAGTCATTTAGGTTTCAACAAATAAAAAAAGGCCTTCTTCTTTACGCTCTGTGGTGAAGTCATCGGATGTTTGCAGATATTTTGGGCAGCAAAACACCAAATTAAACTGAAACCGTCTGTGTGGTAAAGCGACTATTGTTTCCTCTTGAGGTGCTCTCTGAAACAAAAAGCATTGCATTCTTCACGTTTAACCTTTGCTAAAAGTGCAACAAGTGATGAAGCTGAGACGTTGGCAATAAATGCCCCATCGGGCCACAAATGGACGGACATGCATTTACATAAATCACGTTTTTTCCTTATCTAACTGAAAAGCTGGAATGACCGTGCAGACAAAGTGTACAACCTAACACAGAGAGACACAGTCGACTACGAGTTTAACTCATGAATCTAAATAAAATTGTGAACCTCAGAGGAAGACAGCTCCTATCTTTTATAGAATGACCACAACACACACAAACAAGATCAGCAGATCTCCTCTCGCTGCTCTACACGTTATGCAACACTCTTGTATGTTGCACAAGAATTTATATTCAAAATTCAGGTTGCTCTACTTGACAGAGAATCACCCTATTTGCGTTTGTCCTCCGTATTTACATTTAAAAGTCTTCCCTAAAGTATACCAGCAACGAAGAGACCCTTGGCCTGTATCAGGTTAAATGCTTAATGACTAAACACAGCCTCACTTTGAGTCACTTTGGTTTGTTATCTAGTGTGTTAAATGCATGTTTTGTCAGTTCACTGCAGAAATGGTGCCACATTGATAATTTTACATGGACCTCCCTGAAGGGAAATCTGTGCTAAAAACTATTTATAATGTTTATGTAAAATGGTTTGCAATGTGAAATTTAGCACATTCAATTATTGTTGTTATACAAACCAAATTGAAGATATATTGTTCTTAGAAAAACTTGTATGTAGAATAAGATTTCCATGTGTACAATCACTTCAATAAGCTGTGATACCACCAATGTTCACGTGGGTATATTTAATGCTACTGAATTAAGTCTATTTTAAATGTGTGTGCCTTACAGAATGCAATGTTTAGCAGCTATTTGAAGACGCTCTTTCTACTTTCTACAAGAGAGATGATTTATATTATGTGATTAAGTTGAGTTTCACCATTGCATGCGTGTTTGTGGAGTCTTATCAGCTCACCACAGTCTGGTAAGAGGTGAATGTGTACCAGTTTTGTGTCTATTCAGCAGGTTAACACAAGTCTCAAGGAGGCTGAAAGAACAAAGGCAGTGAAACATCCACACTACAGACTACAGAATTTTGTTTTTCAGTTGGTTTTCAAGGCAATTAAAACAGGTCTAATGATTTTTTTAATGAAAAAATCTACTATGCTTAAACCAAATCTCACAAAAAGCACAGAATTCAGGGTGATTGATTATGGGTTTGTGGCATGAGGCTCAACATTATGTTTGGTTAAACCACAGGCTTACCCTGTCACACATTTTCATTTTATACCTGCCCTCTTAAAAAAGCACATCCTGTCCCGCCAGAGACATACGAGTGATGGCTATCAGCGTGAGCAGACTCACTAATGCCTCCCTCTCTCAGCCTTCGTCAAGCACTGGTTTTTACCAGAAGCTTCAGGGCAGCATGACTTAATCGAGACCTTGCAGGGCCACGGTGATGTCCGGACCGTCTGCTGTGATGGATTATCATCCTCCGCCAAGGCTGAAGCTGCTAAACGCGTTTCTGCTTGTATCTATCATCATCTGTCTGCAAGGAAATCCTACCAAAGGTTGTGCCACTGACAGTTTTTTTTTTTTTATGTGATAGAAAATCATGATAATCTGATTGCTTGGAACGTACGTTCATTTGCATATTGTTTTGGAGAAAAGCCAAATGAATAATGTTGCAATGTAAGATGTTAAACTTTCCAGTCATCCTTGGGGTCAATTTGACCCCATTCAATTGGGTTAACATTTTTTTTCCCAAATTTAATGGGGGCAAAAATAGGTAAACATAAAATGAATATGACTATATGTTTGCATTGTCCTGGACAGACTTTGGGCACATTTACAAAAAAAAAAAGGTTATTATGTTATTATGGTGATTTGCCATTTTTCGATAGTCATATGCCGTAATATGTATTATGGATGTATAAAGGTGAGGGGGAAGATATGTTTTATTTAATGGGTTATTCAGGTTGTCAACAAAGAAACATGAAGTACCTGAAGCATTAATGAGGTCAAATTGACCCGAAGAATAACAGGAGGGTTAAACAACGAAACATAATACAACATAGACACTAAAAGTCAAAATAAATGCCTCAAACGCGTTAAACTGACTATGATGGAGACCTCTGTGATGTTCTGTAACTTTTAACATCATTGGGAAAGTCTGCTAAGCTTCCTTATTATAAAGGGAAAGACTACTGTCATGTTTTAATGTTGCAATGTCTAATTTTGGCCGTTTTATTAATTTTACAGTAAGTAAAGGATAAGTTCACACTTTTCAACATTAACATATTGGTAAAGCCTGTCTATGTGTTTAGGTGTGGACCACGACCTTCGCTGTGTAACCGATTACCTGTACACCGTCGACTGCTCCCTGAACGTCGCACCGGCAGGAAACCGCTCAGACAGCAACACTTCCTACTGGCTCACCTTCCTAGAAACAGAAGAAGAGTGAGACTTTTTTTAAACTGGCACGTGTTATTAACGGTTTACCTTCACTGTGATGACATCCTGTTATGTTTTGTGTAGATACACGTTTGTGTGTGCGCTGACCAACACCAACGGGGAAGACTTCTGCTCCGCTAACAAATCCGATCCAATACCTGGAGTCGCTTACTATTATGAGACGTTCACGGACACGGATAGGTTCGAAATCTCGCTTTGTCACAACCTAGACAACGGGTCTGAGGTCTGCAAGCAGCTGGATGAGGAATATGCGCCTGTGGAAAACAGTAAGGAACCCACCGGTTTGTTCTCATAACCGAACATGCAAAACACACAGACGTGTTCCCGTTTAAAAGCCCGCCTTTTTCTCCGTGTTTGTCCTGAACGTGTCTCCTCAGTTAAACCAAACGCGCCGTGCTGCCTCACAGTCGAACACAACGCCAGTCAGCATCACTTCACCTGGACCAGTACCTATGAGGAGTTTGATCCTTTCACCGGCCTGGTTGAGAGCCTCACGTTTCAGCTGCGTTTCTACAAGAAAGAAGACAAACACAATGTGAGATTCAACGACGGGGTTCACATTTGCTCTTGAGAACCCCCCCAAAAGGGACTCAATATTAGGTGATAAATAGATTGTACTTAAAGGGTTAACATTCTATAAATTAATGAATATTGCATAGTTATAGTCGGGACTGAAGTTTGTTAAAAGATTTGGCAAAAAAAGTGACAAATATAAATATACAAGGATTTTATGGTAATATTTCATGTGGACACTTTTTTTAACCTATGAGGGTCTTTGTGTAACTTTTTTTTTTTTTTAAATATGACATTGCACAAAAAGTAATCATCCATCAAAAACAATGTTGGGGCTAATCATCACGGACTGTCATAATCAAACATTTTATTTTTGTTTTCATGATTATGAGTGGTATCATCACAAGAACTGGCATTTAAAGGGTTAACATTCTATAAATTAATTATTTTTTGGTAGTTAGAATCAGGACTTAAGCCAGTTAAAAGTTTTAGAAAAAAGGATTTATGGTAATATTTCACGTGGACACTTTTGTCCACTTTTTTTGAGGAGGGTGTAAGGGTTAAATAATACAGCATGTAAAAAACATTAAATAAAATGTTTTACAGTGTAGAAAGCCTGGGCACTTATTCCAGCCTGCACCATGGTGGAACGACTGACAGTTCAGATTTAATCTCCTGGACAGACATCTAAATTGGTCATACATAAAGCAATTGATTTTATGTTTCAACATCTTTCTAACATGATTAAATAACACATCTATTATCTTTTGTATTAACCAATTTGTTTTTTTGGGCACAAATGGGCCCCATACAGGAGATTTCTCTGTTCTACAAAGTTTCATTACATGCTACCCTGTTTATTCATTTCAGGTGTCATCACATGCTATTAACACCAATTATATGAAATATTCTGTGGATGATCAGAATTTCATGCCAGACACCGAGTATGCCGCCAGAGTACGGACCAGCCCTGATCAGACTTTTTACAAAGGAGAGTGGAGTGAATGGTCTTCTGAGGCTCACTGGAAGACGGAGTCAGCTGTGAATGAGAAAGGTGAGTTTCTACCAGATAGTCAGCTAATCTAAATCTAAAGTTGACTTGTTGAGAAAGCTATAAATTAAGAAAATCACCTTTGTATTGAGTCTCACATTGTTGCGGTTTTAATGTTTTTAGACCCCACATCAAACAAATTGTTTTTTGGACTCTTATTTCTGATGGTGCCAGTCATCTTTTTTTTCTGCTACACTTCAGTTAAAAAGTAAGGATCTCTCGAGCTTTTAACTCCTTAGCAAATGCCACTACCTGCAACCAATATACACACAACAGATTGTTCTTTGTTCCTCACACTTACAGGTGGAGGCAGAGCGCCTTCATCCCAACTCCAGCACCTTATTTTGACAACCTGTACAGTGACTGTCAGGGAGATTTCAAGGTAAGTTTAGCAAATTTGTAACCGACAAATGTCTCACAAGAATGTCCCTAAATATGGCTGCGATTACAGAGCTGGGTGGTTACGCATGAAAACATGGCAGACATGCTGAAGGCAGAGGAAACGCTCCACATCGACATGCTAACCAAGTGTGCAGTCGTTGAGGAGGAAGTGTGTCAGCCCCAGTTTCACCACCTGTTCATGGAGGGCAGCGGATACAGCAATATTACCCAAACGCCTCCCCTGGGCTTCCCGTACGCAGTGAGCACCATGGCTCCACGGTCGTCTCCAGAGAGCTCACTCCAGTGCCTCACCCTCGCCTCTGAGACGGGGAGCCCTGATGAAGGAGACTCGGGGTGTTGGCTGGAGAGGGACCCCCCCTGGTACTGTAATGAATACTGCACCCTGAGCGCTTTCCAGCAAAGTCGTCCAGTCAGCGCAGAGGATCATGAGAGCCCATCAACAAAATCCTACTGAACAGGGGAGTGACTGGACAGTAGATTAGTTGTGTGCACTCGTAAAATGTTTCCACAGCTTTGTGCAGGATGTAGATAAACATTAGCACAACCCTTTGCTTGCAGAGTAAATTGTGTAAAGGAACTGCAAAAAAAAAGTTGTCACATATTCAAAAATAATTCAGTTTTTGATGACGGAATGACAATAATGCTTCCTCCCTGAAACTCTAGAGGTTGTGTTAAAGTTGCTGTATAGCTTATTCATTTAATAAAGAAAATGCTTACGTTTTGTAGAAAGTTTTATTTATGCCAACACATACATGAACAAAGCACCATATAACTTTAAAGTCTGATACAGAAGTAAGCCTACCTGCCTCAGTCATCATGGCCATTTTTATTTATTTCATAGCAAACACTCTGAATAACAAAAAGACAGCCAAGGCAGCAGATTCTATCATATATTACAGCATGCTGAATAGAAAACCTGGGAAAGAGAATTAGACAGAGCCATCTAGAGACACTAGTGAGATACAACAGTATAAAAGTGCCATTCATTATACAGCAGTTGAAATACTGACAATGAAAAAAGCCAATTTTACATTAAATTTATGGAAAATAAAGGGGGAACATAAAGGAATAGACCCTGTGAAAGAGCAATATAAAACAAAAAGACATTTTCTTCCTTGAACATTGATGACAGTCAGCTTGTATGGGGTTTGATGAAACTGGTACCGAGCTGTGTCCCTTGCACCACAATACAATTAATGTTTAAAAAGAAATGACCAGGGTGCTGAAGCACCCATCCCCTCCCAGCATTATGCGCCAACTGGCAATTAAGAACGAAAAATGATAGGTCGGATGGCACAGAATGTGTGGAGTTTAAATAGAAGTCTTTAAGCAAGTCCTGATGTGAGAGGAGCACATTCATTGAGAGACTGAGCGGGGAGGTGATTCTTGTTAAACCCATTCCTTCTGCCACAGCGGAGCAAGTCTTCGCCCTTACGAGGGGGAGAATTTTTTGGCTTGTGCTCGAACTCTTTTTTCATATTCTACTCTGTTTTGGCTGGAAAGGGGTTAAAAAAAAAAAAAATCAGTTATCATGGTGCTCGGATCACTTACCCAAAATCAGAAATAAGATGCATTTCCAAATCAATAAAAACTCAGATTTTGAATAATAGGAGATCCCAGATCTCCATTCTGTCAGATTTGTCAGGTTGTAAAGCTGGACACTCATGTGTCCGCTGGAAGATCATCTTAATCTTGTATATGCAAATTATTATGTGCACAAGTTAAAAACAATATATTCAGGATTCAGCTGTTGCGTAGGTATTTTTGATGTGAAGCACTCTGAGCAATCAACCACAGTGTTGATAAAGTTTGAATTAAAATAACCTGTGAAACATTTTGTATTTATTCAGGAAAACGCATCCAGACCATGAGTATGTGCGTACGCATATTAAAATAATAATAATACAGGAATAATTGGTTTTATAGATATGGTGATGGCACAGCAAAAAAAGTCACACCCATAAAGCCTGGTTAATGAGACATGCCCCGGTTGACAATCATGCAGGGAGACCCGACCAGACCAAAGCAAGCATTAAAGAGGTAGAGTGTGTAGGATCTCATGGCATCTAGCAGTGAAGTTCCACATTGCAACCACCTGCCCCGCTGTGAGGTTGCTAGTCACTGACTGCTTTCTGGTCCGCGGCAACAGGTTGGAGATGGATCCATCTCAGTGTGGCTGTGCCTGCCACCATGGACTACTACTATTAATGCTACTACTTCTGTTAATATTACTACCAATACCAAATGCAGATGGAACCCAAGAGTCTGCTCGAGATTTCTGTCTAAAAGTCTGTTAATGCAGTTTTTTCTCACCACTGTCACGCTTGCTCTGGGAGATGTTTGGACTTTGACATTGTATTGACTCTGAAAATCTTGAGTGTTCTAGTTCTTCTCGATGTGTAAAGTGTCCTGAGATAGCTTTAGTTGTGATATGACGCTATAAATAAAATTGACTTTGAACAAACTGAACACCGCTTTGCTCAGCCCTCCCTTTCAAAGCATGTCAGAGAACTACAGTGGCCTTCAGGTAACATAAAAATGCAAAATCCCTCAAGTTACTGTAGAACCATGGCAGACGACCTGGAACAGGTCCCTTTTGTAGCAATGATTGGCTCATTTTAAGTCAACGAAAACATCCTTGTTTCAGGTAATTATACGCTCCGGAAAACATATTTCTGACTATTAAATTCCATTTCTGCCAACAGATCCTGCAGAAATCCTTCATACTGGACCCTGGCCTGCAACCATGTGAAGTAAGGTCTTGGTCATGGTCAGTTCCCCTCAGGCCTTTTGAAGATGACTTATAGCCGATGGCAGCCATAGAGTGTATATAAGAAGTAGATGCAGTCATCGTGACGTCACCCATTGATTTGTAGACTATGGCATTTTAGCCGTCACCATCTTGGATTTTTGAACGACCATATTAGAACTGTGGAGAAGCGACGGACGGATCTGATAAACACAAGCAGCAACCCTACTGGCCCTAGACTTCAATGCAATCGGACTCTTTTTTTTAGCAACCAGAAGCATCGCCCCCTGATGGCCAGCAGAGAATGCAAGTTTAAGTCAGTTCCGCTTTGGTTTGACTTTTCAGAACCGGAGATTGCTGCCTGGTCGCAGCGTACATTGAGGAAATGTGCCGAACAAGGGGACCATCTGACCCGCCAAACTGAATCCCCCAGGCAGACTGTCAACTTTAACAGATGTTGTGGCTTTGGCATGTTATGACAGCCAAGACGCTCTTTGGCAGTGGAGAGCGTATTAACCAGTGATGAATGTCACGGGTGTGAATCGATACAGGCTGTGGGAGAGAGTGGCTCCCAACAGCACAAGTTCTACTTCAAGGTAGTGTTGCTTTTGGTACAGAAAGTTGACCAAGTTGTTTTTGGAGGGAGAGATGACAATACTGGGGTGTTTCAATAAATCCACCATTTCTTTTGTAGTACATTGACTGCAAAGAATACCAGAGGAAAATTCCTTGTGTGTTTACACATATTTGTCCATTATAGCAGATTCTGATTCCTTTCAATGTATTACAAGTCAACCCATCCGGTATATAACGGATCAATCATTTTTAGACATGCATGTAGATAGGCACATTACAATATAAATATATATAGTTTTTCCACATTTCAGTGTCCCTGTTGAAATGATGAAATCCAATGTCACTCACCAGTAGATTGTGTAAGCCTCTGCTTGGGCTGGATCCTGGATATTTGGTTCATTTAGGAGTTCCTGGATACCTAATAAGATCTGTGGAATAAATTAACCAATGCAACAAAATTATATATTTATAAAAAACAAACAAACAAACAAACAAAAAATCTTATTTGCCTTTCTTATAAGACTGCTTATAATTGTTGGTTTCTAATATTGAATACGGTTGAAAATTTTTATTCAAGTTTTTTAAAAACCCTATAATGTTAACGAGGTATGCTGGTCAATCCAAACCTGCTTTATTGTGATGGCTGGTCTCCAGTCCTTGTCCTCCTCTAGAATAGATAGGCATACTGTGCCTGATGGATACACATTTGGGTGAAAGAGTGGAGGCTCAAATTTACCTGAAACACAAGAAAACGTTAAGTGCACTTATGTTTCAGATCTATTACAAATGTCAGAGGAGATGAACAAATTCCACAAATGTCACCTTCTCCGCTAAGGACAGGAGCTTCTGTTGCCTTACACAAGCAATGCCCTAATGTTAATTTAATACAACACCACCCCTGTTGCAGGATATTAGAAACATTGTACATCACAGTGTCTGGATGTGCATGGCACAGAGTGGGATAATGTAATGATTTGGTTCACACAGTAGACCAGTATTGTACTTATTGTGCAACGTGTTAAGGTTTTCAACAGTTCAACACGTTTAGAACCATACCACAACACTGTGCAATTTTGTAAAATAAACAGTAAAGGGTGTATATGTGGAAGCCCCAACCAGTTAACTTATATTTATTAACAACAAGTAATGGATACAATCACCATAATATTGCTATTGAATCAGCTTCAACAGCTTTTACTGAATTTAGAATTAACAAGCCCTCAAACACAAATGGAAGTGTGAGAAAACATTTGTTTACAACTGCTGAGAACCGGATCAGAACCAAGGTTTCAAGCATTTTGGGAAACATGAATTACTAAACTAACTACAGAGTTACATTTAGATTACTATTGTAACCCTTTAGCAGAGTCTGGTAACGTAAGCCCTGTAAGCTGTAAATGATGCTCTTCTTGGTCGGGATAATATGGGGGCCTATTGCCCCTCTGGTGATAGGCTTGGTGGCATGGAAATAAAATGAACAAGAACGGACATTCCAGTTCATATCAATGTACCATTGTGACCGCTGTAGCAGGTTAACTTCTGTATTAACTAAATTAATTAATGCAAAGTCACTTCAGTGAGTCGTGGACTGAGGTTTTGCAGTAATAACTAAAAGGAGCAGTGGTGTAGTAACGTTATGAGGTGTAGAGCGTAAAAAAATTGTAATAACTTAATGCTTCATCTACACACTCAAATTGATATTGCCAGATGAGCGTGAACTTTGTTTGGTTTATTTTCTGTAACTACTGTAGCATTAAAGAATGGTGGCATTAACTAACTAGCTAGCTAACTTACTAGCGGAGAGCTGGCTAGTTGGGAGATTCCTCCATGCTTTAATGTTACAGTCTTAACAGAAATTAGCTGAACAGCGGGCTGGTGGCCTGCAGCAGCGATGGGTCCGGCAGTCCTGTAGGACAAGGACAAGCTTCCTAGTCCACTAACCAGCCATCCCTCTCCCTGGAGCTGCGTCTGCTGTCCCTTTGAGCTGTGACAACACATCACGGCCCTGCTGACGAGTTGTCAGCATAACAACCACGAATCGCCATTTTCTTTTATACTCCTCCGACGACCTCAGAAAACAGATCAATATCACTTTGATTCCATTTCTATGGTTGGAAGACTCCAGACATCATTGGGGACATTTCAAAATATTTCAAATTACATTTCCATTAACTTATTGTGATTATGAGTTTCAATCAAATAAGCCAGGCACTCCTACCTGTGTCAGGATTAAGCCTGGAAATAGGAAATATCCTCGAAGGAAGACGAGTAGTGTGGTGTGGATCTAGATTTCCATCCTAGATGAAGCTTTTCTTCTGTGTTTGCTATTCAGTCCATCTACTGACTGCATAATGCATGCTTCTACAAACATCTGCTACAGCATAATAACTGTGTGTGTGTGTGGAAATTACAGTAACGATTATGTTTATGCTAAGCACAGGTCAGACACATTAACTCACATTTTGGAGGTGAAGAAGGATAGTCATCCTTGAACAACATGCGCAGCTTGAACAAGCCTCCCTCCCAAGGAGTCTGAGGAGATAAAACCATTCGATTTATATTCAAGTTCCAACAAAAATCACTATTAAACCCTTATTATTGCTAGTCACATCACTGTTCATATTGTTACTAAGAATTAGTAATCTTTCACAACTCTTTTGGTCACAAAAAGTTAGGATGAAGACTGCTGGTATTCGCTACTTATACCTGCACTGTAGTGCTGCAGGAATTAATCCTACAACCAGGAAATGTAAGAGGACATATGTGCACTTAACATTCCTGAAATAATGGTCTGTGGTTGACACAAGCTTAAGAGATTTTAACATTTTGTTAGAAGATATAATTCTGAAGCTTTTATATGCCTAAAAAAAGGCAGTTGTTAACAAGTGGCCAAATTAGACCTAAAAACATAATCATCCCGAACTTCTTTCAAGTCCCTTGGTTGAAGTAGCATCTGCAGCACTCACAACACAGGACAAGGTGTATACATAGAACAGTATTTTGGTTACTTTTGGAACACTCTAGTTACCACATTTGGGTTTCTCATAAACAGAATACAGGAAAGTCAAGTTTCTGAAATCAGGAAACGCTGTTTTCGGGCTAAAACAGAAAAACTTACTCATGTCCATGCAAACCACAATTGAATTGCAAAGCGCACCGTGTTTCTCATCTAGCAGTGGTCGCCATGTAAAGAAAATATGTACTGTATGCAAACAGACTATGAAATGCATTACCCCTTTCTTGCCAGGAATAGCACATTCCCAATTCATGAGATTCATGGTTCCATCTGGATTTTTTGTTGGTACAGCAACAAATCCCTGAAAAATTTAACAGAGGAGTGCAAACAGTTAAGACATCAGTGTTTACCCGAGGACTTTCACTCAATTTAATGCCAGCCCAAACAGACCCTGAAGCCTGAACAGGTGCCTCTCACACGACAAAACTTACAAAAGGATGGTCCTTCCGCCATGCCTTGCGCTCCTGGGCAAGCCGGCTCAATGCAATGCCTGACATGATTCGTGGACTCCTGCGATGAAAAGAGAATGTCAAGTCAATTATGTGAAACCATACCTAACCAGGTCTGACCTGACAGCGGGGATTTCACGATTCCAAGACTTTATGGAGGTCATTACCTTAAAAGCTTGTTATACATGCAGTGCTTTTAAGAGCAGACACGATTTAGCCATTAATCACATATAAAAGCATAAAACCAAGGAGGATGTAAGGATTCGGGGCATTTCTGCTTATCGCAGCGTAAATGAACCATCCCTTGCCATCAGTGGCAGGTAAGCACCTTAAAGTGATCTAAAGTAGTAATAATATTGGTATTTAGTATTAGAAACCGAAAATGTACATTATCCATGCATTGAGCTCCAATGAGAAATAAAAAAAAAGTATAGATGGCAGGACTTCTTACTCACACTTTCGTCCAATTAATCAGCGCCTCATCTATAATGTATCATTTAAATCAGCTAGATTCAACCCGTCTATGGTGGATCGTGAATGACTGGATGCATGTCCTTACTTTTAATAACTCGTCTTTTAACATATGGTGAGGTGTATGCCGCGTTGTTGCCAATCCGCTTCCAATTAAGGAGCTCTTATTAACACCTTCAATTGGAGAGACTTGTGATCTCTATAGCAACAGCAACAAAACGGCACCAGCAAAAACTACAAACTGCCAACGCTGCAGTTACCAACTTTACAACAGTGGAGATGTAGTCTAGAATCTAGATAATGGCCAACTGAAGACGTTTTCATCTTCAATTTGATACTAACTGGGTTTTAAAGTGTCGTTTAAACTGACATGTCTGCTACGCCAAGGTGGCTAGCCAAGTTAGCCGGTGGTGATAACCTTACATGTCTACAAAAAAACCCGATTATCCTACTCTTTCGCTTGCGGCTGGTGTTCAACTTAAAGCTTTCAGGAAAATAAAATATCAACGTTTGCTTTCGTTCGTGTTAGTTGAGCTTTATTTTAAACTTGCTGTCAACGCGAATGTCAACAAGCTGACCATAAAGCTATTTGATTAGCAAGCTAGCCGGTTAGCTTGAGGAGCTAACTCATGTGCGCCAGAATCATGCTATATCCCAACAGGCGCTGGTGCTGTTAGCGTCTTGACGCGGCCTGATGCAGCACAAAAATGTGCAATTGCACTTGATTCGAAAACAATTTTGGATGACAGAAAAGTGATGATTGACTTTCTTCTAACGTTCAATAATGTCTAATCTGGAATAGCGATCAGTGATGTGAACCATACCATAGAAATAAACCATATCATAATCCATTAAAGAATAGGGACAAAGAACGCCAGAGCTAAAAGGCGCACATTTGTGCATTACAAAACTAGCGAAAATGGCGCAAACTGAAGCGGGTAAAATTTCATAATACACGACTAAATTAACATGTTGTTTAATCACGACGTGCTCCTACCTTTCAGTATGGCTGCACTGGCTCTGGTAATAAGGCGAAATGAATTAATCGTGCTCAAATCCCGTTAAACCTTGTAAAGTTTCCCTCCTGAAAAACCAACCGACTCAAGAGAGAGACAGAAACAGCGAAGCGAAATAGTCATCCGTCGTTTACTTCCGTCTTTGCTTAAATACTCCTAGGTAGATCAGGCTACGCGTTAATCTTTTAAAGGTTTGTGTTTTTTTAATACGACTTTGGACTGCTAATGATTAAGCCGTACGATTTTAATCAGGCTATTTAATTGCTAAAAAGTATTTCATTCGCACTGCATTTCCTCTGCTGGTAGCACACAGTGCACATTTTAAGTTGTTTATGTGACCGTCTTTGCTTTGCGGCTGTTGCTCACCGCTCATGCGCTGTGCCGCTGTCTAACATCACCTCTCCCCAGAAACAAGCTCAGATCTCACTATGAAAATACGCGAGAGACGTATTATATTTAATTTGCCCTATCTACCTGCTGTCATCTGTTCATTTAGCTTAATGAAATACATTTTATACATCACGAATGCACAGGCGCGAAATGTACCATTCCTGCAAACACAGGCGGATTTCCATCTTCTCTTGTATAACATCTTTGCCCAGACTAAACACCTAATGCCCGAAGCGACTCCGTTTGACAAACCCTATAGCATATCGTTTGCAATCCCATAAGAGTTTATATTAACTTGATGGAGATTTTTGGTTTTGATAAACGTTTTTAAAAACACTGTTTTATGTTCCCGCGTAAAAAGAAAAAAAAAACGAATAAAACAATATTCTGTATAATACACAGGCACGTTTCCAGGCAACTAAAGCCATGGCTTCTTGTTTTGAGGAACTGACAAAAGAGGTCGCTATTTATCAAAGAAACAGGAAGTGTTGTCCTACCCATCTTTTGCTACAATATCATCATGGAAGGTGTGCTGTATATCTCTAGGCTGATTACTAATAAAATTATTACTAATAAAACGAGAAAAAACACAGATTTGTGCAGTAGTCTGTATAAAGCCTGAGAAATATTATCACCATTTACACTGGCGTGAGCCATAGGGTAGATGCATCTGGAAAAAAAATACACACGTATAAATGACAACATTTTTATTGGGTTTACCTTATGCAAGACCATACAGATATATCCCCTTAACCTCATACTTATTTTGCACATGTTTAACATTGCATAAGATCATATAGAATAGTGATCTATGTAGTGATATGAGAACATTATTCAATGATGTAATTGCTAGATTGAGGAAAAATGACATTCATTCCCCTTGATTACAAGTGTGATGATCTTCAATCATGCATTACTGTGGTCTGTGGCTTGTGACTTGAATGCAAAACAAACTGGGCACTTATAAGTATTAGGCTACAGATATGATAAGTTTGTCCATCACATGAAATGATTATCGATGACCTGACGACCTGTTTGTGAAGGGCATTAAAAGGTAGCTGCTAACGTGGGGTGGGGGGGTAAACACCTCAGACCAGGTTATCAAATAAACTTACAACTGAACCAAGCAAACCAAACACAAAAACACTTTAAATCTCATTGCAAGTAAAGTCTCAAAAACCCCAAATAACCCTTTTCTCTGACCCAACGCAGGTCATTTTCATCCTATTAGAAGTTAACATCTCTGCCATTGATAGGGCGGAAAGCAAGATTGTCTGCAACGCTCAAGCACAAGCTGTCAGAAGTGGATGGAGTGTCACATCGGTCAGCACATCTGTGTGAAGATCAGTTCATGTGGAGTGGGGAGTGCTAGTTGCCATCGGTGCAGTCACACAAGTCAGACGAGTGTTAACGCATGTGAGGGAGTGCAAGACAGTACATAATTGGAAGGCTTCAGAATACTATAGCAAATGTAAACATAGCCTAGCTCTGGCAGGTAATCCAGTCTACTTTGATTGAACCTCTTTGCAGGTGTCAAAATTTTTTTCACGTTAAAAAGCCCTTGTGTGTGTGTGTGTGTGTGTGTGTGTGTGTGTATACGTGTATATCAAAAAACATGCATCCATACTCGTTTCCCCGACAATATAAAAATTGTTTTAGTCAAGTGTATACGTATACATGTGAGTAAATGGAGGTTTGTGTGTCGTTAACAAGTCTATATGTACAAAGTGTGCCAGCATTAAGAAAAGTTTACTCATCCCTGACACTAACATCAATGTGTACATTACACATAAGACATTGGATTTTGGTCATTGGGGGGGAAGGCAACACTAAATTATTATTTGTGAATGAAATATCCAACCTATCAAAACCACACATTAAACCTGAAAACAACTTTCTATTTAAAAAAAAAAAAGTGTTCTAAAATGCAGTATTTACATTAACATTACAGGCTTGTCAGCAATGTGCACAGTGATGTTTTCCACTGTAGTGCTTGTAATGCTGTGTACGAAATCTACACAATTCAAAATGCTTAGAAGAATCTATCACAATGCAGGAAAAATACATTTGTTTTTAAATGTAACAGTCAACTTCATAGACAGCCACGTATAGCTTTGTTATTGGTTATCAAAACATGTTCCAGGCATGTTCTCAGTGAAAGACACCGTGTTCAGCATCAGCTGTTTCAATCTTAACTCAGAAATCTCTAGTCCTGTACAAACGATGCAAAACAGAAGTTAAGATTTTCGCTTTTTGTTTTTAAAGATCCAGTATAAACAACTTCCGTTCCAAGTTGTGTTTTCTATACAGTGTACAAAACGTGCAGTTTAAGAGTTAAATATTAATATTGAATTTGGATTATTTACATCAAAACAAAATCCTCTGGATATGAACAGAAAGTCCTTCACCACTGCCTTCAAGCAGTTCCAGTCCCCAAAACCTCCCACACCGCAAATACTTCCCCTCAAAAAAAAAAAAAAAAACGTAATCAAACAAGATGTTCCCTCAAACATACAGAATTAACTAGTTAAGGAAAACGCATAAATCAGTGGGATATTTACTTTTTTCTAAAGACGCCATTGTCTGAAAGATGTTTGCCCCGACATGAAACGGGACTCTGATGTTTAAAAAAAAAAAAATCACTGCAAAATAGAATTCACATTAAAACACCATTGACTATTTTGGCAGTTAACTTTAGACTTATGAACATGAGGAGCAAAGAAAAATTCTGGCAGATTAAACTTCATATAAATTTGCAATTTACAACATTTAGAGAGCAGTATTACCTCTTTACTACTGAAAGTCCACTTTTGCAGGAGGAGCAGAAATCTTACTCTGAAACAACATTTTGAATGAACATGTGTGGTTAAATGCTTATCCATTAAGTTATATCCTTATAAATACCGCTAAGTGGCCTTCCTGAAAACATAATTATTTAATCCCACGGCACACGCTGGCCATCTGTGGGCAATGGAGTTACTAAGGTTGCAAGGTAAGAGTACATGGTGCCACAAGCAGTTGCACTAGCAACAAATCTAATTTTCAAGCAATAAAGTTTAAGAAACAACTTGGATCGCAAAATTTGGCAGATATTCTGCTTCATCTCTTAAGTTATTTTATTTAGTCTATGTGAAAATGGGACTTTAATTTGTTTATTTCAGGTCACTTTCTCATCATCAATAAAAGCTCTGCAAGTGATAAATTACCTAATGCCCCTTTACCTACAGAATCAAATCACTTTTTTTGGCAGTGAATATGTCAATTGATTTTCAAGTCGAAGAAAAATGTAAAATGCATTGGAAAACATTTGCGTTGTATAGCTGGGATCCTCATGATCACAAATCTCAGTGTAACTGTTTGAAATCGTTGGGAAAACATTTGATCCATGTGTTTTTGTGGTGAATTTGACATTTAATAGCTTAATTCTTTAATGTGTGCAAAGTAAAACGCACAATTCCCTTCTTAATATTTCTAAACAGTGATTTTGAGTTGTGATACTTTGTATTAATAAAGACCATAATGATTGATCCCTTACCAGACCCTTGAGTTGGAGGATATAAGTATTAACTCAATAGATGACCCTGAGTGAATCATTGGCCTTTTATGATAATGATGGCCATATTTTATAGCATAAAACATTTGTAGATCTAAATTCCTTACTCTAAATTAGAAAAAAAAACAAAACAAAACACACTTGCTAATTAAAAAAAAAAAAAGGTCCAGTTAAAATGTACAGGCACAAATCGTCAGTAAACAGACATATATACACATCAAGAAATAAAAATTTAAATTGAGGGAAAACACAAAATAAATGCACACCCCTCCTTTAAATCTCCATTGTGCCAAACGTTCTTCCACAAAGATGATATGTTAGCATCATAACACCCGGAGCTCATAATACGGAGTCCTCTTCACATCCGGGAACCCCTTTCCTGAAGGATCTGCAGAGACCAACAAAAAAATGGTGAGAGAATAAACAAAACCAAATAGCAAATGGTCAGAAAGTCATTTAGTAACTGACTCTGTAAAGTCCCCTGTAGTTTAGTATTCAATGTCACTTTAGAAGGGTTTGTCTTAAATTTCTGTCATAGTGCATTCTCTTCCCAGCCAGGAGCACTCGTACATTTACTCTAGACACTGGTTGAAGCAAACATACTGAATAGGGTGCAAAGCATCGTGCTAAAAACTATGCAGTACTTGGTTCTAAAGCCAATTATGCTTTCTTGGTTCTGGAAAGACTGAAACTAAGCAAAGCACCACAAATTATTCTGAACTAGAGAAGAGATGAAAGGCAAAACAGACCACATGAAGAAGGAAATGGCAGCAGAACTGAAATGTAACATTATTTAGATTGAATTTGAAATGTTGATGTCTTTTTTTACCCTTTAATCCAGGTTTCAAAATTATTAATTATAGCAGTATGTCAATTTTAAGAGGAAAGTTTTATTTAATTAAACCAATTTTATTTCCTTCACACTTCTGCTGCACCCATTTTCCCTTTTGGGGCTTTGCTGCAATCATCCATACTGATATAATTTCAGGAGTCTAACAATCGCAGGTACATTCATTATGTAAGTAAAGTGAGATTCGAGTTTACCAATATAGATGTCATGTCATGAGATTCTCACATTTACTGCAGAAACAATACATTTAATTGTCCTCTCAGTGATTCTTTGTACTGAAAAGCTAGACGAAAATGATGGATCACAATTCAGATCTCACATAGAAAGATAATAAGCAATAACTACTCATTGTCAATCAACATAAAGCATGCATTGCTTCACTACACAACATTACAACTACTATGTTTGATAATGAAATGGACTAAAGGGAGTGCAGTAACCCTCCCTTCCTTTTAAAATGGCATTGAATGAGGGACAATGAGTTGTACTGCAGCAGCAGGTGATTTAGCAGGCCCTCCATTAAACAAGGCTGTGAGCATTACAATAATTACAAGAGTCTTATTTACACTACTGAAACAAGTGTGCCCTTGCCATCTTATTTTAAATTAGTGTTCTAGTCTCAGCAGGAACCAAAGCTGATTTTCAACCCGGATTTAGTCTCTTTGCTTGGGTTCTATATACATTATCTGATAAAAAAATGTCTTTGACATGTAAAGACAGTTTTCAGTAGTGTAAACTTCATCAAGGAGGCATGGGGGAGGGGAGATGGGGACAAACTAGGGAGGCGTGATGGAGGGACAGCGAGCAGTTGAGAGCTCACCGGTGACTCATAAATGCTCAACCCTAATCAGAGTCATTCATTTCATAATCCGTCTCTTCGTCGTCACTCTGAGCAACATGCAGCATGCAGACAGCACAGAAGACAAGAAAGGCACGTCGTAAAATAATGGAAATGAATGGAGGTGTGTAATATTGAAAAGGAGAATGGGGAGAAAAAGAAAACTAATGGATTGATGTTCAGAGGGGAACAACATGAATGGCATTTAGCAACAACAACAACAAAAAAAGTTTAAGAAGTGCAAAAATGAAAACCAGGCCAAAAGCTTTCCACAACTGATAGAAAATAGTGCCATTTATTACAAATGAATAACACATGCTTGCTACAAAAAGGAGAGACAGTTTTAGATTTTAAAGACATTGCACAGAACATAATGAAATTATTCATACTCGAGGAACCAGTTTGGATTTGGTTAGAGGTGCACAGCAAAGAACGGTGAGAATGGTCATTCTCATCTTTCCGATTTTTAGCCAGCCACATTTAGACACGTGTGCTGCCGCCGCATCATAGTTCTACATCGACACACAGACATTAATGTCACACTTTCTCAAACACACACACACACACACACACACACAAACAAACAGAGTAATATGTATGGAAGTTCTTGGAAGCTTGGAATTTGTCACAACTGGCCAAAATAAACCATGGGGGCACAACTTGTCTGCTGACAGCACAGAGCTGATCGGCTAACGTTAACGCGTGTTGCATTGACATGCATTATGATGTGTTCAGGCTCTACTCAGTTAAACAAAGTATTCAGCTAAGTTTAATTGTAACGCTGGATTTCCCCCTTCAATAAAATTCCAATCTTTTATTTCCCCAATTGATTCTGAGGGTTGTTTTTTTAAATTATTTTATTTTATTTTTTACACAAATGACCACTATAAATTACAATAACGATGTAAAAGGACAACATTTTTATTATTGATGTTTACACCGACTAGGTAAAAACATTTTTGAGACCGTTCTAGGACGGTGTTGAAAAAACTTCCATCTGGAGCCTTGCTGTCAATTGCAGTAAATAGAAAGAGAAATCAGAATTTGCATCTCCAGATAATGGTGACTCTATAAACCATCACAGCCTCAGTCGTCTCTCTGTGTCGTCCCGTTCACACCTGAAAGGATGCTGATTGGCCCGTGCACTGGCTCGCCAGACACAAAATCATTACTTGAAGCCTGACTAGATGGATTTCCGTGTGATACATGATCCCACGCTTGATCTTGTGACATCACAAGACTCCAATTGCAGTGCAAGGTGAAAATCTAAACATGACATGGGTCTAAACACTTGGTTGGTTCTGTAAGACACCTTTGAGTCGTCTCGTCCTCAGCATATAAATGAAACTGGTTCATGCCTGAATCTAAACAGGAGAGCATTGTTCAGTTATGAAAATGTCAAACGTATAAATTAACGCAAAGCAAACAATTTTTTTTAAATCTTTTTCTCTGATCACTTGTAGTTTCACGGGCAGGCTTTTTTTTTTTACAGAGGGATTGAATATTCACAATGTTCTCCTTCATAGTGCTTTCTCATCAATAAACGAGAGGTGCTTTACGGTCCCTGGTGGCATGCTCATAAATGCGATGCATTTAAAACGTCCAGCACAGGCCATCATTCACAGATGTTTGCTGTGGATGGATTTTCAACTGGCCTCTCCAAATGCTCAAACACTTACCTTAGCCTTCTCACTGGGCTCACTGTTTGTCCCATATGATTGATTGTGCAGCTCCTTGGAGACCACGCACAGGAACTCCGCCTGGTCTTCGTTTCCGTAGTTGTAAGAGGAGCCTATGCTGACCAGCTAGAGAGACACGAGAGCAGAGCACAGGAAGAATTAGCCTTAGACTGATGAAGTAGGGGCAAACACTAAGGAACTCATGAATTTGTTTTCATTAGATACACCACACATAGTATGGGATAAAGTGGGGATAACACATAAAGCTCCCTAAGATTTAAACCCAGAATGTCATAGTAACACACTTACACTGACATGGTCAAAGTTAGAGGCTCCAAACAGATTTCACGACTTTAAGGGTGTATAAAAATGAGTCGTTCTAGGTCATAATATGTATAGAATGCAATGCCAACAGTGTTTTCAGGACCTGCAGAAATTCCAGCATTGATATACAAATAAAATATTTCATAAAAGATCAAAGGGCAAACCAAAAACTACATAGAAATAAAAGAATGTGTGGTCCACAAACATAAATTAATGACAATAAAATAAATAGCACAAAGAACATGGGAGGCTAACATGCTGGTTAAAAAGAATGGCAGGGGAACACTGGATTTGACTTGATCGGGCCAGGCTTGTTTAAAATGAAACAAATTGAGGCAATCAATTGTTAAAACTACAGTATCTCCTACAAAAAATAAAAGCAAACAACAAAGTAACTAAGGCTAACTGAATCTCGTATCATTAATAAGAACATTAAACAATTGATAATTCCCCTCAAATGCATTAAAACTAATGTTACAAGCCTGTTTTGAAAATGTAGTAGAAAGTACAGCTATTTGTTTTAAATGTAGGGAGTAAAAGTAAAAAAATACTCAAATAAAGTGCATAACCTGAAAATTCTAATCAAGTACACTAACAAAGTATTTGTACTTTGTTGCGTCCAACTACTGGTAATAGTACTACCATGAAAGGGACGGATGTGGGATCTTCTCGAGTGCTTCATATTGATTAAGATAAAAGCTATCCGATGATGTGAGATGTGTTCTATAATCTGTTTTTATTACTTGTACTCTACATTTTATTTTGGGCGGCTGCTGCTCAGGAGATTGAGCGGATCGTCGGTTTGATCCCCAGCTCTTGTGTCCTTGAGCAAGATACCAAATTTGTCTTGAAGGTTTTGGAGTTCTGGTGTGTGAATGAGCATTTAGATCCTGATAGACAAGTTGACAGCTTGTATCTGAATATGAATGGTTTGTATAAAAAGGGTGAATTCTGACATTTAGTGTGAAGCGCTTTAAGTGTTCAGAAGGCACTATATAAAAGTCAATTTTCCATTTAATTCAGCCTTGCCAACTCTTTATCTGCATGGCTTACCATTTTACCACAATGATTAAGAGGAAAAATGAGTGAAGAACACAAATTCAACCAAATTAAATAATCAGAAGCTACCAGCTTTTTCATTTGAGCACTGAATGGGTCTGTTAGGAAAACACATGATGATGTATTTAGATACAATAAGCTGCTTGCTAATTTCTAATTTTCCTGTTTTAAAATCATGTCAGTTTGAATAAAAAGACACAAAAGGATAAAAGAGGATAATTAAAAGGGAAGACATTGGTAAGGTTTTTGTAAACAACCCTCATACACACCTTGAAAAACAGAGCAATTGCTGTTCCTGAATAACTGCTTTTACTGCTGAATGTTAAGTGTGTGTACCCTGCAGGCTACATGTATACTGTCTGTACCCAGGTGTGCTTGTTCAGACATGCATCGGCTCATTAGCCACTACTGCTGGAGACTTGTTGTTGTTAAGCAATCTCTCGCACAATAGGCATCAACGCAGCAAAAAATACAAATAGTCTCAACTGGCCACTACGGATTCCCCTTTTCATGCTGCTAAAGACCCAGCAAGCAGCAAGACTTTCTTGGTGAAATATACCCCAACAAACTGTCTATATTAATGGAATATTAAAGCAGCGGTAGGTCATTAAAGAGCTCCCCAAAAGACTCTCATTGGATGACGACTGAGCGAGCTTTAGGCCAAATGTGCGGTGTTGTCATAACAATATTAGCCAGCAGCTCCGGCTGAATACAAACTCCTGTTAACTTGGATTATTCTCTCTTATTGTTTGAATCCATTTCAGATAGCAAGGAAGATTACCTTACGGCAAGCTAAAACAACAAACCCCCTT
Organism: Chelidonichthys spinosus; assembly: GCA_029853015.1. Classification (NCBI taxonomy): domain Eukaryota; kingdom Metazoa; phylum Chordata; class Actinopteri; order Perciformes; family Triglidae; genus Chelidonichthys; species Chelidonichthys spinosus. Next base: position 8,087,621 of record CM056842.1, read on the forward strand.
TAAACAACCAGCACTATATTACAGCAAAGCCCACAGCCAAGTGGCTGTATCAAGAACAGAGGAAGCTGTTGACAGGCGTAAAAACTGTGAATGCAGTATTAACACACACAAAAAAAAATCCATAATAAAACAAAATCAGACAAGAAAAAAAAAAAAAAAGGTGTCATGTTCTCCTAGCCTCACTGGTGAGCAAGCAGTACAATTTAACACTTAAAAGAATCAACTAAATATGATGACCGGAAGCTATGTGTCTACTAGGGACAAACGATGGCCAACGGGGTGTGTGGACAACATGGGGACCATGCAGTGACCGGCCCGTGGACAGAAAGTTGTTAGACACACCTCTCCGCTGTTGTTGGGCAAAGAAGACTCCACTCCCTTCACCTCCCTTGACACAATCAGCAGAAACTCTGACTGGTGGGCCCGCCCGTAACTTATACTGACAAGCTGCAACAACCAATCAGAGCACAGAGGGGATGCCCGGATCATGTATGCGGACAATGAGAAAGATGCGATTTGCTGTTTGGCTTTTAAGCCAGTTCCAATATTCGGGATTGGACCGTGTGGGTCAATGTGAGGTGGTGTGGGTGAAGCACATGAAAGAAGGACTGCTGCTGTGACCCTGCAGGAAGAGGTTTACCTGCTCAAACTTCCAGCCGTCAGACATGGTAGACACCATCTGTGTCAGCTCCTCCTCCTGGCACTGCAGCACCCGGTACACATGCTTCACTGGAACCTGATTGGAGGACGAACATATTAGGAAATGGGATGGAAACGGAGAAATAACACCAAAAAAAAAAATGAGTGGGACTGGACTGTCATATTCATTGAGAACTCCATTTAAATAGAACTTCATGTACCTGTGATGTTTTACAGTCGCGTTCCCTGATCTTGTCCTTGATGAGCTTTATTAATGATGTGATGTTGTAGAATTCGGCTTCTTCTAGCACACCTAAAACCAGGGGGAAGAAACAAGCTTTTATGCAGACATATCCTGCCAACATTAAATGTGGTATCTACATTAGAGCTTTGCAGAGATGCAGTATAACATGTGAGACCGATCAAATTCTTTGTATTACATTTGGATTCTGGGAAAAAAAACAAGTAGGCATCTGTCTTTATTTCTTCGCAAAAAATACAAATAAAGTAAATTAACTTAAATATTGAAAAATATTTCAGAAGTTTATTGTGCATATATTTGTTGTGTGTGTTTATTCAAAGAAAACGTTTCTCAAAGTTCATTCCATATGCCACAGAGACATTACCTTCCTCTGCCAAGTCCCTGTTGAGCACCAGTTTGCCATGCCTCAAGTAGTTAAGCACTGGCCCAAAGTATGTGGGGTCTCGGTCTATGAGATAGGCACCAGTTTCATCCTGAAAAGCAAAAAAGAAAGATGAGCATAATATAATAACGCTACATTTAGTGTCTGAGCTTTTGATTTGAAGAAACAGATAAATATTAAGGAAACGCTCGTTTCTGGTCAAACCTACATTTAAGAGAAACACTGATAGCAATTCCAATTCTAAGCACCTAGTACAGGGATTGTAGTGTATCCACAGAGATTAACGTGATTTCAAATGCTCTCATCTGAACACTGCATTAACCAACATGTCAAAAAGAGACTAGGAGCAGGCATACATATCTTAATCGAAACATAATCTGTTGAGGGGGAAAAAAAATTTTGCATCAGTGAATAAAACTCGAGGGATGAGAATTATGAGGTCAACTCCGATGCTGATAATCTCCACAGGGGTTGAGAGGACATGGGCACGCAGAGACACACACGTACAACAGCTTTGGGATATCACTTCACTATCCCCACAGGCCTCGGATTTGATCTCAATTTCTTCACAACCGCTGGGTATTCCCCTATTTCTGTAAGTACTGCGATTAGAGCGTCCTTGTCTCATGGGGGAAGAGGAGGTTAAAACAATTAGAGCAGAACATAAAAAGATTTGGAAACAGCAAGCTGAATCCACCATGGGGACCAGGAGAAAGCACCTTGGCTTACAACTGACAATTAGCCTAGTCTACTCTGGTCTGCTACATAGTTGGTCTCGCACATAACACAAGTCTGTTTGAACAGCTGTCTAACTGCAGCACCAGTTCAATACTAAAAGTGCTTTAATATGATGCGACGTTAGTGAGTCAAACAAGACACGCATGACATCAGCGCTGAACACAGGCCTTAAGCAAATTCTGTTGCAATATTCAAAGGCTGTAGGATGTTTGACTTCACATCATCAAGTAATGTGGCTTAAGGAACAATCTTAGCAAATTAGCAGCTTTGATGGTCAGTGCAATATTGTCACTACAGGCTATGACAAAATTCAAACAACTATGTCTACGATGAAGAACTTGAGCATAGTTACCTCATCTTCACAAGCCCAGAGATGGATTTAACTCGAAACCCATTAATCTTTCCAATAATGAGAAAATGTCCCGGTGCATTCTCTTTTATAATGAATCTGAAACCTCCTGGCTGGTTGACCTCCTTTCTAACTGCAAAATGATCCCACTGGAGTCTAATGAAGCTCTATCCTGGTCTTATTGCCCTGTTTCAGTTCCTTACATTTCAATCGTCACTTAGGTTTAAACATAAGCACAGGTAGGCCCTTCATAGAGGTAACAGCCCTTCATAGAGGTAACAGATGGGACCAAATCTGCATAGCTCACCACATTCATACCACACTGTACTGGTATTATTTAGTATAGGTTCAGTTTCTACTCTTGGCCTCTAGGAACGGTTTTCTTTGTAATTCCTATAGAAATCCAAGAAATGGTGTTTTGTTCTGAATAAATATTGCTTGCTTTGCCAGCATCAAAGCACCATTATTCTTAATCCTAAATGAATCAGATCCATAAAAAAATAAATCGAAATTTAAGACATTATCAATGGCTCCATTCCAAAAATTACAGAAATTACAGCTTATACCCATGTTTGACAAGTCAAAATGTCTGATTTGACAAAAGGTCTATTCAACTTAAGGATTCACTTCTAATATTCCCTTAGTCATGTTTACTTCCACTGCAAAGTCTATGTGAACGGACAGTTTGGGAAACCACTGCTATAACAATACGTTGTTGAGGCCCAGGCAGAAAATATCCCCATGTACTAAAAAACAAAAAGTAAATCCTTAATAAAATAATCCAGTTTCTAATTAAAATATGCTTGGAACAAAACATTTGGCTTATACATATTGTATAACTTAAATTTAGGGAGGGAACCACATAGTCCAATGGTTAACTACCCAATAATAAACGGCAACAGGATTTTTAGTTTTTTTTTTTTTTTTAGGTTTTCCCCTGTCTGGAGCTATTAAAGTTGAGCTGAATTCCATGTAGCTGCTTTAGTATCAGGGTTCATGATATTGTATATGCTGGCTCACTGGGACATTTTAATAAAATAGTTGCTGTCAATGTTGTTAGCAACACCTGCACTCATCCTACTATGACAAGTTAAAATGTCTGCTGTGAAAAAGGCTGATTGCACTGCACAAATAAACTAGAATACACTGCCTCCAAACACTCCCACTGATCAAACACTCAGAGATACCACATGTGTACTCTACACTTCTGTAAACCTTCTGCTTCCTGGCCGGTCACCAAGCCTGCTGCTAGTTGTCTGGATGCTCGTTCATCTATGGGGGACTCGAGGTGATAGTGACCCAGTTCGGCGAAAGATGATTATGGGGGCTCTGATATGGGGGCCCATGAACACAAAAGGGGCAGTGTGTTTAATTAAACAAAAAGGCTGTGTCTCCGGGGGCCCAGGCTGGGGAGCATTGGGCAACAAACAGACAGACGGAGGACAGTGAGGGAATAGGAGGAGTGCTGTTGACAAGGGAAAAAGAAGGAATTCGGACGAGAGCTCTTGAATGAAAAAAGTTCACTATCTCTGCGGAATATCATCATGATGATGAACAAAAAATAGATCATCATTTGTGAACGTTAAGGTTTGAGTAAACAACAAACTAGCTTGAAAGACTGACTTCATTGATATCTTAATTAAATAAAATTGCTTGACCTACGGACAAGGCTGACCGCTTAAACAAAACACACCTGATGATATCAACAAACACACTGACGAGTGTCAACACGGCTTACAATTACCAAAAATATTGAAAGTGTAAACCCTTTCGTAGATACAACAACAAGGGCCAAGTAAAAAGCAGGACTACCCATGAATGGATTCCAACCTTAGCTTAAGGTAAACAATGGTAATTAGTGGGTTGGTCTCTACAGCAAAGGGAAGTGTAGAATTAACCTTATCAGTCTTTTTCTACACACAATACATATCCTCACACAGGAAATACCACGGCGACCCACCCTTCAAGCATGTGATGTCCAAAAAGACTTTCTGCAGACACTGAACACTCAAAGTCAACCCTGAATTCAGCAAAATGTACAAGTCACTGCATGTTTGCTTCAGAGTACAACAATGGTGGTACACCAAAACTTTGCATGGAAGCATTCAGTAATTCAAGCCAGACTGGTGTGGGTTTATTCATTGCTAAATTTGATGTAAACTAGACTTTCAAATAATACACCAGATGATGGTTACCAGTAATTATAAAAGGCAAAAATAGCAACAGCGGTGAGGTCATTTCAATTTGCTCAGACCAATACTTAAGATGAATGAAAGCATTATCGAACGCTGCTGGGCCTTCACTGCAGTCAAGCTGGAATACAAGCCCACTGCAGAAACGATGCTTAAAGATGTTGCAGTAGCTCTTCTGAGTCACATGACTGTAGCTACTTAGCCAAGAGGAAGTCTGATCCATGTAGAGTAGGAGCCAGGAGTCCCCCTGGAGTACAAGCAGTAATGGCATAGTCAAATAGGCGGCATTCATCTTTTAAATAATACACGCATCATGTCAGGGCTATATTATTCGAAACTACCTCATATTTTGAGATATTTAACACTGTGCATTTGAATTAAGAGTTGAACTTTTCATGAAGGTTGTAAGGGACTTCTCACCTTTCTACCACATGCGAAGCAAGTCAACGCCATGAGTGCTTTTTGCAGAACTATTTATGACTGAGCATTGCTGCAGGCAGTCAATGAAAGTCCCCTTTAAAAAGTCCCCTAAAAGCTTTGCTGTCATGATGAGAGAGAGTTAAGTAGCTCCACGGCTAAGCTGGCAAGCCAGAAAAGAAGAATAAGAAAAAAGAAATCGTTGTAACCTGGAGCTTTCTCCTGGCAGAATGAGAAATGTGTAGTGGAATAGAAGAAGAGGCTGGGAGAGAAATGATTGGTCTTGCTGATGACTGACTTTGGTGCAGAACAAAATTTGAGATGATTACATTTTAAATTTACTGCAACACATGGGTATGATCAATGCTAGGCAACTGGCTTTTGTGAATAAGTTGCTTTAGACGAATAAAGCAGATAGGATCAACCTTGACTCACACCTGATATGCCAATAGTACTCTGTGCTGTCCTGTTAAGCACTTACTGCAAGAAGACAGAGCAGGAGACTAAGATATCATTGTTAAATATTTACATTGCCTCCCACGGTGTGCTGAGGCATGACATACAAGCTGAATACGGCATTAAATGCGGCCACATTTCTCTCACACGCGCCGCAGAGAGAACTTCTTCGGGCAGCAAATGGATATAAATATGAAAAGAATAAGATGTTGAAGGAACAAGAATCCTTTGTGATGGGGTGCTTGAAAAATTGATGCAGCTCTCAAAGCTAGAAAGCTTGCTCTCTACTTGAGTGGTCCTGAGTTGAGTCGTTTGAGAGTAGGAGTCTGCCAAAGGGATGGATGCCGTCTCTGATGTCAGCTCATTGACTGGACAATTGACCATTTTCAGTGCAATGCCTGCTTATGATCTTGCAGCATCAAATAGTCACATTAGTCTAACAAACCTAGTTTAAGCCCTCTAAAACAATGGCAATGATTGCATGTCAATTCTAGAGTAATCAATTTAAAAAGAATACTTATAAATAAAAGACTATCTGCCGTTATGGTTGTGCAGATGACAGCACTTCCTCCACTTTCTCCCTGATCTACCCCAATGTGCAAAACAAGCTCCAGTCAACAACATGAATAATGCAGTTCTCCTCAAGAGTCCTGCTGAAGCACGTCAGCCCTGCGTGACTGAGAACTGAACCACTCATTTCCTTGGCTGGGAAACACAATACTGCATTCGCACAAAAAAACGTTTTTTTCCCCCCCCACTGATTGGTTACTATGCTGTGCTTCTTGTACGAAGTTGTGAAGGAAAAAACAGCTCAGTTTCAGATAAAATGAAATCATGTCAACATAAATGAAAGTGAAATAATAGCTAATAATAATCTGCTCTTTACTGGATGTTATCTTAAATGAGACTGCTTGCAAGAGAGAGGTATAGTAATGGCTTAAGAGTCTGATACACACTTAAGACAAGGGATTTAGATGGACTGATCCTTGCTCATGGGAGGATAAACTGACAAAAAAGCAAGCTGATTATTTAGAGATTAAGATATTCGCATGAAAATATGAGATGAGCCACGGTTGCAGATTAGTATAAAGGAGGGCAGGGGTGAAGATTAAAATGTTAAAGTAGATGAAAACAATGAATAATAGGGCAGTACAATAAAAGGATGAAAACAGGACACATTATACTATGTGTACATGCATTGTGTCTGACAGTGCCGGGGGCCTTAAAGCACGCACTCCGCTGTTAAAACTGGCAGATGGACAAACAGAGAAGCCTGCTTCTGGAGAATTGAGGCCATTCAGGCAGATGAGTGACTTCATCCCGAGCTCTCGGTTGTCAGCAGCACCTCACCCCACTTGGCAATGACTTATGTGCTCATTAAGGGAGCCTCACCACCAGCACAGAGGCTGAGTACAGTAGAACAAACGGAGCCAAGTAGCAAGACTAATATGTAATTCTATGTGTAATGTTACATCATTTGGCAAGTTATTTATAGCATTAACACTAGACATCACAATTACTGGATGACCTACAAAGGAGTCTTCTTGTCTGTTCCAGCTGGGTGAAATAACCCTCCTCCAGTTTATATAAATTGTACATAGTCATACACATAATCGAGTTTCAGTAATTCTTGTCAATGATAAAGCAGCATGTGGTTGCTGTCACTATTTCACACACAGCACACCTCGATGAGCAACGCAATGGCCTCAGGTCTCAGCAGGGGAAAGTTTCCAACTAACAGCCAACGTACTGAGGCGACTTGATGTTTTTGACTGGAAAAGCTGGCAAAGTCGATTCAAACCATGCGCTATAGTTTTCAAGCAAACGCTTTAAACAACACGTACGTATCCACAATAACTAACAACTTATGTAGTTAGCGACACCTAACGAGTCACACACACACACACAAGCTAGCAGCAAGATGGTATGTCATGTGGTGACTGTCGGAATCTAGCTAGCTTAGCGCGTTAGTGCTAGCTAGCCACAAAAAAATTCGAGTTAGCACAAAGTGTGATTAAAAACTGATTTCACAAAGCTGAGGTGGTATTTGCACAGCTGTTATGCACGGTCATTTGACACCCTGGTTGTACAACAATGTAGTAAGCTGATATAAACCAATTTAGAGGGGGCGAAATTGAGTTAACGTTAACCAATTGCGCTCCTAACTACAGCGCTAACTAGCTTAGCATTTACCTTGTCGGAGTCGAGTTCGGGGTCAGCTTGGCTCAGTCGGTACAGAAACGATTTAGGATCTCGACACAGCGTCTGTCTCGTTGTTAAAAAATACGTCCCCCCGACGTTCAGTCGAATCCATTTCGATGCCCCAGCACTGGCCGAAGTGTTTCTTTCCGCCAGAGAATGGGCTAAACATCTCCGGTGGACGGAGCTGCTTGCCTCGGTGCTGTTCTCTGCCATCCCTCTCTCCTCGTCTCCTCCGCCCTCGCCTCGGCTGTGTGCGCGGCGGACAGGAAATAACTAAGCTGCAGCCACTAACTTAGAGTCGACGACTCATGCAAAGCAGGCTGCCAGCGCCTCGGCCACTCCTACCAACTCACTCCACCAGCACTTTATTATCCCAGAGAAAAGAGGTCCTCCCCAGCTGGATCCTCTGACGCTTCAATATGGAGCAACGATCTCTGGATACTGACAACCTGGAAATGTCACAGCGTTGGAAAATGTGATTACTCGCGTACAGCTTGTCGTGGTTATTTGGTGTTTCGGGTTGTCTCACGCGATAATGGCTCCAAAGTGTGTATTCAAGTAATTTTCACGAAAAAAAAAAAAAAAAAAAACACTTATAATGGGCCGGTACTTTATTTACATGCTGCAAAATGTGAGATGCCATTGCCACTGAATGCTACTTCTTTCACTGCGTCATGGCTGTGGTTGTTAACAGACGACAGGACACATGGCTTTATTTGTATGCCTAAATCCCTACATGCTTTAATTACTGGACTACCAAGCATTAAGTGGAAAATTCATCATTCAACATCTACTGACCTAGCGCACAAATAATCAGAGAGAGAATGAACAGATTCATTAAATTATCAGAATATGATTAAATCACTGAGCAAATAGAAAATGTATGATATAGTAAGAAAAAAGCTGTAAAATATTATAGTTTACAATAATTATTCACATTCAAAGGCTTTACATCTCAATACATACACAACATGGCCCCTGAACATGACTTCAATCCAAATATGATTCATATATTAGAATTTAAATAACACAGAATGAACTAGAGGCTAAACAATAGCCATCAAATAACCTTATACAAGAATAAAAATACAAAAACTGTATCCTAATATCATTGCATTACTTGCTTCAGATTTTAATAATACATCTGTACATCACAGTTCTAGTCAGTTACAAGCCAGGTATTCCATACACAATGTAACCGACTGCCATCGACTTGATTCAAACAATTTTTCTAACTAGAAGAAAACACTTCTCTAGTGCTTCCTCAACTTTATAGACAGATACAGCAATTTCATCGGTTATTTGGATCAGATAGATATCTTTTAACTGACATCCAACCACATCGAGCCCCGGGCCCCTGGGCCAGAGGGTCCTATTCACCTATACTCCAGTCACACACTGCACACACAGACTCAGCTGAAGGAAGAGGACCTTTGGAAAGGACCTTAAGGTAATATGTCAAAAATTAAAAGCATTATGATAATACATATTGCTAAAACAAGAGCACAAGTTAAATCAGTCGCTTTAATTTCTATTGGGCCAAACATCAGAATGAAAACAAGAAAAGACGGGCCAATGAGCCCGATGAGGCAGTTCTGCCATCGTGTCCAGGGACAACAGCTTTACTGTGATTGCTTCAGAGAATGATAGTATGTGTATGTATCACTGTTGATGAAGGTTTTCTGTTCAGCATGGGGCAGTCAGCACATAAGATTTAGTTTTCAATAGGACGTGAAGATGAGCCGACTATCCCACCAAAAAAGAAGTTGAAGAAATCACACCACAAAGAAATAGCCAGTGAATGGTACAGAACAGCCAAATCATCCAATAATATTCGCTATGGTTGCCAATGCAGTCAAAAATACCCACCTTTAAACTTGAATAAACTATATCTCCAGTGCCCTGGGAGAGAGAAGCGGACAAGGCTGAGCTACAAAACTGGCCATGCAGGAAAGATAAGCAAGTTATGATTAGGAAGTACAAGCTAGTGGCATGTTTACCCGCCCCCTGTTAGCAATACTTCCTCAGTAACGGCTATGGAAGGCTCACACTTATACAGACACTGATTCAGACCCATGTCTCACTGCAGACCAGCACACTGCTTTGTTACATCAAGACCTTCATTGGACTGCAATAAGCAAGTACCAAGAGACTAGAAAACAACTCAAATACCATCGGAACATTTGGGCTCTGACAAAAATATATATAGGATTTGAGTTTGGTAAACATGTGAGACTGAATCAGCTTATAGTATGTTACAACTATGGAGTATATGCTCTAGAAGTGGGGCCTGACTACAGCTTGCACATACGATGTAGGATTAGGATATGGTTTAATTAAGATATCAGGAGAGGCTCTGGTTCACAAAAGCTAGATTTTGTGTTATGGTATCATTGAAGCAGGAAACCAGTCCTTGCATTTGAGATAGTCCTAACGGTACCCAAGCTTATGTTTCTCTACAGGACAAGCTTGCCCTTCTCTTCCCCCCCTGCAGAATGTACAAAAAGCAGATGTGCATGGTGGCAGTCTTATCATCCATACATGGAAAAAATGCAATAGAAGCCTCACAGAGAGCACAAAGAACAAGCAAAGCAACCCTGAATCCAAAGTTGTATTTTTCCCATGGTTCTACTCAGGAAAACAAACAAGGTCTAGATGCCAGCGTCTCTAAGTTTGTTTACATTGCGGTGATGAAGGGCACTAAAGAGGGTGTTACTCTGCTCAGTGATTGGCCTCAGAGCTAAAGAAAAGTGACCACAGGAGGAACTGTGCTCCTATAGGCCGGGGTTTTGGTGCCTTTGATAGATCTTTCTCCACACTTCCTGGATCTTCTTACACCATCTGTCAGCATTTCCGCTGGGGTCCATCAAATAGTATGTTCGGTTAGGCTGCAAACATGACAGAAGATTAAAAAAATATATATTATTAAAGAAGAAAGCCTCATATAAGGAGAAATTACAAACAGCGGGTAGGTTTCAGCATGCTACTGAAGGTAAATATACTTGACAGACATGATAAATAAACAGTCATTTACCGTATGAACAAAGAAGGTTTTGAAATTCTTGGCCTCAGGGCGTAGCTCCAAGGACCAAGGAATCTCCCCTTTAAGGACCTTGTTTACAGGATCCACATAGTACAGGTGTGGTCCTTCAGTGAGAAGCAGCTGTCTCCGTCTTGCAAACAGACCCTGCAATGGAATTCCACACGTCTCTAGACATTAGTTCACCAACAGAGGGGGCTATGAGACTTTCCTCTGAAAAGCAGGGAAATCCCCTTTACTTTCTATATACTAGCAGAGGGAGCAATACCATGGGAGATGACTTCATTTATGCTGAGCTAAACATGTTCAAGTTTTACTACAAAAAACAGACAACTACAGTATAGCCTCAATGGCAAAAGACTCTTCGCTTTTAAGAAGATTTAACTTAAAAAAGGGGTTTAAAATTCTAAATATATCGTTTTAAATATACAACACAAATACAACTCCAATTACATGGCCTAGAATTCACACACCTTTCGTTTATCCACTGGGCCCATCTTCAGGATCAGGTTATTCTCCACAAACTGGTGCCTGAGTAAATAAGCAACAACAGATTATTGACACCCAGTCTGTTCCACAAAAACATACATTTTTCTTCAACAAATGAAAATTCAAATCCAATTTTTCCCCACATTTCTAGGACATGATCAAGAAGTCAATCAAACAGTGAATAGAATTGAAATAAAACAATGAACGGCACTTTATTACAAAGATTAACAGGTTAACATGGTTTAAACTTTAATGAGGGTTGTACCAGGGGTTTCCAGTGGTCTGTTTATCCAGCAATAGCTGCTTCTCTTCTTCAGTGAACTGCAAGTCCAGCTCAAAAGAGTTATTGTCCAGGTCATGGATGTACTGCTCAATATTGCTGCTGGATCTCTGCGGGGGCGTGGATTCATGTGGCGACAGGGAGTGTGATGAACTGGACTGGGCCACTTGCATGTTGCTGAACTGGCTCAAGAGGTCATCGTACTGTGATCAGAAATCAGACAGTTGAGAAAAGGTATAGTGAGGTTTGGCTGAAGATTTGTGGTTTGTTCAGGGTTTGGGGGAACCAAATTTTCAATAAGGCATAACTACGTTTTCCCATAAACAGTGGACAAAAAGAAAGGAGGGACATGGACCATAACAAATTATCTTACGTTTCCATAGCAGTCCTCGTCATCCTCAGACATGGCTGGTAGGTAGGGGGTGAGCTTGGGGGGTGTCTGTAGGTGCAGATCACTCCAGGAGATAGTGTCAAAGAAGGGGTGCTGCCTCAAAGGGTCGTACCCTCCCATCTCTTCACACCCAATCCGCTTGGAAGGGTCCAGTGACTGAGGGAAAACAGAAACAGGTAAGACAAGTGTTTCCATTCACTAGCACTGCCCTGAAAATAACCAACAACTGCCCATCAAATATAAAAAATAAATGCCCATACAGATATCAGCAATATTAAATTGCATTTATATGAAAAATGTTTCTCGATGACCTACCAAAAGCTGTTTGACAAGATCCTTGGCTTTGGGGAAGAATTTCTCTGGGAATTCATACTCCAGCTTTATTATCTTCTGGAATATTAGGTACTCATTTCTACAATGAATGAAACACAAGTGGAAAACAAGAAAAAAGAAACAAATGTTGTTCGGTTGAGTAATATGACTTGGGTATGGTTGCACTTTAAGAACAGTAAACTTGATTGGTAACAATAGCAATACTCCACAATCAGTCATTATTGAAGCAGGAATTAACGCCAATTAACTTAGCTGTGACAACAGCAGCTATTTTTAATTTTACTCATGTGTCAACTGCACTTTTTAGTTTTTAAATCATATTTAGTCACCTTCACCTCTTTTTTGTTTAGTCAAGTTTTAGTCAATTACAGGTCTGAGCATTTTAGTCTTAATTTAGTCTTTTTTGTTTAGTCTTGACATAGTGATGGCTATGAAGGACCAATAAACCTAGCTGAAACATCAGTGTTTTTTTAATTCCCACAAAGAGTCATCATATCATATAAAGCCTCTTTAAATTCCCTCCTAGACACAGAGAAAGCCAGATGAGCAAGCTCACAGGTTCACGCTAGGTTTACTATACTTTTAGCTCAAGTTAAAAGGGCCAATTTGCCACATGTCGCTAGTTCAGCTAGTGTTAACTTGTCAGCGCGAGTTAGGTAACATTAATGCTAGCTATGTTAACGTGAGCCACTCAATTCATCACTCGTTTTCATCTCTTTTACCAGATAGGATCCTTCACAACAATTTAAGCGTAGCCCCCCCAAGCCCGTCGCCCTGCCATTGTACCATTAAAAACTCCTGTCGCGTCCACAGCTACTGTCTACCACCAAACCAAAACAACATCTAATGTTGCAGGTGCTTGAGCCACGGAACAGGACACGGAAATGCTACAACCATAATAAATTAAATGATTCTAAAAGTTATAATTATTTCGTCTCATCTAGTTTTAGTCAATGAAAATGAACATTTTGGCTCAGTTTTTATTTTGTAAAATTATTTTGTCTCATCTTTTTAAGTCAACAACATTGCATGTATTATTTAGTCACGTTAGTATCACATGATCTCCATTATCGTCACGTCTCGTCAGGGAAAAATGCTTTGTGGATGGCCATATTTAGTCACAATTTTCGTTGACGAAATTAACACTAGTACTCACCCAGCTCTGAAAGGTGGTAAACCAGCCACCAACTGATAGATAATACATCCCAAGGCCCAGAGGTCAGAGCTGAAAAAGGTAAAAGGTAGGGGAATAGTTTAAAGTTAAAAAATATTTGATGCCACCATTATCTGAGAAACATGAATGAAAACTGAGCGATGACGTGCATGTGTATCAGTTGCTCAATGACCAAACCTCATACCTCTTGCATGCAGATTTCTCTGTTAGCAGCTCTGGAGACACATACTGTGCTGTTCCAACAAAGGAGTTTGCTCTCGCTGCCAAACGATACAGATAAGTCATTAAAAAAAAAAGAAAACTTCATACTGCTCACACAAAGTAAAATCTAGAATTCATGTAACTAATTGTTATACTTTGTTTTAGTAAAATCAGTATTGCAGTTATACCTTGTTTACTGTCTGATGATAACTGTTTTGCCGTCCCAAAATCTGTTATCTGGATGTGCATCTCTTCACTCAGAAGAATATTCTCTGGTTTCAGATCTCTGAAATTAAACAACCCAAATGTAAGGATTTGAAAATGATATAACGATAAAAGCAAAAAAGGATCAGAAGGATAGAAAGTCTTACCTGTGTATTATCCCCTTATTGTGTAAGTATTCTAGAGCGCAAACTATTTCAGCCGAGTAGAATCTAGTACAGGTCTCATCAAAAGAACCAATTTTGCGAATGTATTTCAGGAGCTCTCCATTTTTCGCATAGCTGAGACCAAAATCTAAGAAAAGCTAGTTAAGGAAAACAGATTACTCGAAAAGAAATTGTTTTTTGACACAAAGACAAAAAAAACAACAAGTAAGTTGACAATATACAACATGCCTTGACAAACTTACAAAAAGGATACACAACTTCTCATCATCTTGAAATGTGAAGTAGAGCTTGACGAAGAATGGGTGATCTAGATAGGACATCAAATCCCTTTCTCTTTTTACGTACTGGGTTTTGTTCTCCTTCATAATATGGCGCTTCTCTAAAATCTTAACTGGAGGAGAGAAAAGAACATTTCAGGTTATAATTGTAAAATAAAGCTAAACGTTTCCATCTTGATGATAAGTGTCATTGACGTCATTCTCCAAATGCTTGTGCATTATTACTTACTTGCATATTCTTTCCCTGTTACCTGCTCTCTTGCCAGGACAACCTTACAATATGAGAAGAGACAAAAAAAAGTGACATGGCATGTTAGTATTTGTTGTGACAGAAAATCTTGCTACTCTTAATCAAAAGACATTTAGCATTAAACCCAGGTATATTTTAAAAGCTAAGTGGAATGCAAGTTACATACCGTTGAGAAGGAGCCCTCTCCCAGTATTTTGCCAAATTTGAAGTCCTCTGGCTTCTTCTTACGAGGCTGAGGGGCCTGGACTGCCGGCTGTGTACGGAGGTCTGAGCCCTGGCTGCTGGCAGACGCTCCTACAGCACGGGCCTCTGAGGCTGAGCCCTCCATGCTGGGACAGTGGCTACTGCTTTCGCCTGGGATAGCAAGTGGCGAGCAGGAGTCAGGGTGGTTTCTTACCATTGATGGATGCGAGCAGGAACAGATGACAACGCTGGGCTGAATGGGCACAACATCATACTGAAACAGGAGAGGGTACATTGAAAATATATCAGTCGGCACGGTGATGCAGTTGTAATTTTGAGAATAAAAAAATAACATGTCCACACGTTTATATAAATACACACATACACAACTGTTTATAGCAAGCATATGAGCTGGGAATAAAATATTACAATGTAATCATAAAAACAACAGTGAGAACTGCCTCCAGTATAAAGTTGCAGAATAATATCTGTGTATGAAAAAGGGTATTTCATAGCCGATACTGAATATGTACTGCTGGTAAACATGCCATGAGATGGGGCTTAGAGAACCTTCATCATATTGAGAAGATCCACTTTCCAAGGTTGCCAACTTAATGTATTACACCTAATGCTTTTGGTAGGATATCTTAAATATACAATTTCAAGTGAGACCACTTGAGGAGCAAAGTCTAAGAATTGATAAGGACATGCAAAGACTATTGGAGAAGCTGCTTTTGAGCCTGGTGGTCCCACCCTCCAGTGTTGGTTGTAAAAACTATGTCAAAGTTACTGCTTTCATGTGACAGCTGTACTTACAACCACAACTGCTCCGAACACATCTAATTTGTATGCGCATGATAAAACTGCCATGGCAGCTAACAAACAAACTGACGAAAAAGAAATAACACCAAACGATTGTTCAGGACTCAAAGATAACATACAGCGACAGGTTGCGCTTGCCAACAAACTGTTTGGTGCTTGTACCAATGTCGGTCGTTTCTAACTTACTGAGAAACTGCAACCACGAATGCTGATGGTGTTGTTCAACTTACAACACTGTTAACGTTAGTTAGCTAGTTCAGTTGGCCTAGCTTCTTCTCATTCAAAACCAAGGTGTGGCCATTTAGCTGGCTTATCCGGACTTGACTATATGGTTGCCAACTAACGTTAGTCGTATAACTATCTACCGACCTACTGCCATTGGTCAACCATGTAATGGTTGCTAGAAAAGTGTTAGCTAACGTTAACCCAACCCTGAATACTAGGGTAACAACAGGCCTGTGCGAACTTTCTTTGCTAACTAACGCCTGCTAGCAAGCTAACGTTAGCTCCTGCTGCCTTGTCAAATAATGCCGGCCATCACTGACAGCGAGTTATAAACTTAACGCTAACAGCCAGTCAATTCGCTAACGCTAGCCAGTCAGGTAACACAAGTTGCATCAAAACCTCATACCGTTCCCACATGATGTTTCTTGGCCATGCTCACAGTTGATGTGCCGACATTAACATCGACATTTGAAAGTTGATGGGTTGACAATCGAACTACAAAACGGTAGCATTAAAAAGCTGTCTTCTAACCAAAGGTGGAACGCAATGATGCTAACGTTAGCTTGTTAGCAAGCAGGAGCATCGTTCGAAAGCGCGAACATGTTTAGCTAACGTCAGCCAACAGACAACGCTACTCACCAAGGGGGAATGGTCGTACATCCTACAAAACTAATAGAAACCATTAGTAAATGTTAAACCAACGCCGAATAATTCAAATGACCTTTAATTTTGAACCAAACGAGGTGTTAGACAACCCCGATTAACGCAGCAAACAGTATGTGTTGTGTTAGCCAACATTAGTGAGCTAACGTTGCTAGCGAATCGTAGCGTTAAACGATCTTTTGCGGCTAGCACCGCTCTTCAAATGAAGGCCCGACGTAACTATTTGTTGTCAAACAGCCGCCACATTGCACATTTCGAGCACCGGCTTCGAACTGTTATTCGTGTTGGAGTCGCAACACTTACCAGCTGACTTGTAGCTCTTGCCATGAGAGTTTTCCACGGGTATTTATTTGAAATAAAATAATTAGAGAAGCTCCAGTAATGGCTGCCTCTGCGCCTTCATTTTCGAGCTGTGACGTCGTTCCACAACAATGTTACCGCAGGACAGCAGAGGAGAGTCCCGCTGTGTCCGCCCCCCTCGCCACATTTACAACCTATTGAACTTCATTTTACTGATAGGGATCGAGTCAGACGGCAGCAGTTGTTTGTATTCAAATACCGCAGTTAATGTGCCCTACAAACCATATTTGCGCCGGTCAGTTTTAGATTGACTAATTACGCATCGTAGTTACAGATATTTTACACCATTTTAACTCCACAGGCTGCTTCAACTTTTGTGACGGAGCCCACAAGTCTTTGCCTATTTATCAAACCAAGCATATCCAACATAAACTGTGACCTCTAGGTATTCCAATAATCACCTTAATGTTGTAAATATTCGTTTATTTAGTCTTTGAATTTGCATAAAGACAATCGTACAATTTATTTACAATGTTTCTCATTTTTCTTGCTGGTACAAAAATGGACAGCCCAAAATAGCTTTCAGGTGATGTATGAGTCATGGGTGTTGAAAAGGTTTTGCCAGTCCTTTTAATAAAAAATAATATCCACAGTTGAAACATGTTTTATTGCGATGACTTAGATTCAGTCTCTTGCTCTTCGTGATGAGGAGATTCATTGTTGCTTTCCGTTTGTTCAGCATCATCTGCTTCGTCTTCGTCATCCTCTGAGGTGTCTGGATCCTCACTAGAGTCATCATCTTCAGGTGCACTAAACACATAAATGACAATTTGAATAACTTGGTACCCACGCCTATGGAAAAACAAACTGTGAATGTGGCTAAGTTTTTGAAAAATATTTGGTATTTTCCAAGCAACATTAGCTTATTAGCATTTGGATTTTAGCTGATGTTAGGTCACATTCAAGTTGTACAATGTGACAAACAGGAAAAAAATGCTGATTCTGAAGAAAAAAAAATGACCAACAATGGCAAAACGACTGAATCAGTACTGTTGATCCATTTATCACCATATGCCTCACTACAGGGTTTGCAAATAAGCAGTGTGTCTGAGGGATTACCTCACTCTGATTGAGGTTATACATTTAATGCCTTCATGAGAAATATGAAATGCTTACCACAGACGTCTGTTGAGATTCCTGCATTCTACTCCTGAGGTAACATCGAATGGATCTGTGAACAAGATAGATGATTAGCTTCCAATCATTTAATAGAATCATTATTATATAAAAACAAACATGACCAAAATAAGGACAGATGGTCGATTTAAACCCAAATGAACCCCAACCATCTTGGTTCCACATGTATGGAGGGAAAACACTGGATGGGACCTCAATTTATTACTTTCTCCCATTTAGCATTTTACCAAATTCTTCCTCCTCTGGTTTAGACGTGAGATAATCCTTTTCTGTGGAGAGCAGCTCTTCCTCTGATTGGCAAGCAGCATAACGGTCCAGCAGAACTTTATTGAGATCCAGGAACACTGGCCCCCACTTGAATTTATTCAACAACATCATTGCAAGTTCTTCAAAACCTGCAAATCAGACAAAGTATGTTAGAGTTTCCCCACGATAACTTGTAACAGGATATAAAAAGCAGTCTGGGAGACAATACAATACATAAATGCTTAATAAATAAACAAAGGCTTTACCAACAATGCAGAATGTGGCAGCAAACGCCTCAACACAGGATAACTTGCAAGGCTTGCCGTAGTTGACAGGGTTTGCAGCTACGAGGTATGGCAGCAACCTGGGATGAGTTCCGACCATCTTATTAAAGGGAGTCTCCTCCAGTTTAGCCCAGGAACAGTCGATCACTGCTAAACCATTTTGAGCCACAATTTCTCTGTGTATAAAAGGCCCATACAAAAAAGTGTTTGTTAAAATCACATGTAATAGTAAACAATTCACATTTTGTGCCTACAGATTTAAACATGCTAAAATAAGCTTGGTGTCTTTGTTTCATTTTAATGATTATTTGGCGGTGCTGATGAAAATGCACACCTGTCTGCTGGGGTCACATACTTTGTGCCCATCGGACTCAGTATGAGACCATGAAATCTCTGATTGAGGCGCAGGTTGCGTACAAAGCCCTTGCGTACCAACTTCCTGCCAGTGCAACGTTTGGGATCACAGTGTCCCAACTCCCACATGGCAAGGGGACAAGGCATCTTCACCTGAGAGGCCTCTGCTCCCTCTTCTAGGTGAAAACTTGCTGGAAAAACAAAGCAACAGAGGGCAAAGTGTGAGCACTCTTATTCAACTTACACTCTCAGGGCTGTGATTGTTTTGCACCTCCTCCTCAATTACAATGAAAAATGCAGAAAAATATAATTGCTACCTGGCACATTTACAAAGAACATGAACAGCTAACCTTGTTTCAATCATTAAATTAGAACCGTAAGAAGTCAATGCATCAAGGATTTATGCCCCCCCTATTAAAATACATAAATGTCATGTAAATCCTATACTTCTACTTTAGATACTTGGATACATTTGTCCTTCCTATAATATTTAACTTAGCATTTTAGACATAATCTTGGATTGTAAATCATGTTAAGTCAATTCATTACCTTCAAAAGCAGTGTGCATTTCTTCTGTAAAGGCCTCCAAGGATTTCCCCTTAATTTTATGCCTTTTTTCTTTTCCCGTGTTGTCTGAACGAGAAAACTTGCCCTGTTTCTTTTTCCCCATGTTGCAGCCAGTTGACTATCTAGCGTCTGCTTAACGTTGCGTGCCTGACATTAGCTAGCTAGCTAGCTATCCGCACTGACGCCAATTTGTCTAATATATCTCGCAAAAAGCAAACGTTTCGTACTTTATATACGCGTACACAATTCACAGCTTCAAATAATTGTCACGATACGACTGGCATTATCTTTACAACACGTAAAACACAGTTTGTTTTTTGCTCGTGGAGTGCACGTCGTAGCCCTATGAGTAAACAGCGCATGCGCACGTCTTATTTTGATCACGTGTCCTGTCATCTGACTAAGCTGCGCCGAAGCAGGAAATGTAGCTGGAAAACAACCCAGTAGCACATTTTATTCAGAGCCGTATAATACAACACTTAAAACCAGCCATGCGTCGTTTGTGTTACGGCATAGATAATGTGTTAAGGCTGTGGATCGTCTGTCTGTCTCTCTTCAGTAAGTGCTTGTCAGATTTTGTAATATGTCAGTAATACAGAACCATATGGCACATTATATTGTGGTGGTGTGTGTGTTAATTGATCTTAATTTTTGTCGACGTGGGTTTTTTTTTACAGAGAATCATGGACTCGCCGGTAAAATGAAGATCGTCGAGGAACCAAACACATTTGGGTACATGAAGTAAAAGATCTGTCACAGCGTGTCCCTTTTGACATTAGCCCCTCCCTGACTGATTCTCTCTGTTTAGGTTGAACAATCCTTTTCTGGCTCAGGGAAGCAGACTTCAACCTAAAGTGACCCCATCTCCAGTGTCTGGTAAATGGTTTGACATGATTTCATATTTATTTAATTCAGAGTAGTAAATGAAATGAGTTAACCTGTAGATATCGACAAAATAATCAGTATGTTTCAGTGGATCCATTCAATCACTGAATTCCCATATTGGTGTCTTCCTCAAGGCCCTGCACATTTTCATCGGCTTGCTGGAAAGTGCTTCAGTCTCACAGAGTCAACGCAAGTATTTACCGCCACATACCATGCTCACACCGATTGTTTTATACATGCACGTTACATTGACATATCTGGAAAAACATATTATTTTGCAGGTATAAATATGAATTCTGTCCATTTCACAACATCACCCAACACGAGCAGTCATTCAGATGGAATGCCTACAGTGGGATACTGGGGTAAGATGTAGTTCCCTTACCTTAACGCGACCGACAGTTACTTTTGTTGCAACTATTAATATGTGAATGATTAGCAAGAAGCTGTGGGTTTGTTGTAAGAGCAGCAGCCTTTTGTGTGTTCCTAACAGGATCTGGCAGGAGTGGGAATTGGCAAACAACACATTCACGGGCATGTGGATGAGGGACGGGGATGCTTGTGGAACTAAAAATAGGGAAACAAAGGTTAGTGGGGTTTGAAATATTTAAACTCTTTTTTGGTAATCATGAAAATGAAGAGGGGCTGCACGGTGGTGTAGTGGGTAGCACTCTCGCCTCACAGCAAGAGGGTCCTGGGTTCGATTACCAGGTCGGCCCGGGTTCCTTCTGTGTGGAGTTTGCATGTTCTCCCCGTGTAAGCGTGGGTTCTCTCCGGGTTCTCCGGCGTCCTCCCACAGTCCAAAGACATGCAGGATGGGGATAGGTTAATTGGTGACTCTAAATTGCCCGTAGGTGTGAATGTGAGCGTGAATGGTCGTCTGTCTCTAAATGTCGGCCCTGCGATAGAGTGGCGTCCTGTCCAGGGTGTACCCTGCCTTCACCCAATGACAGCTGGGATTGGCTCCAGCCCCCCGTGACCCTGAATACAGGATAAGCGGTAGAAAATGGATGGATGGATGGATGAAAATGAAGAGCAAATAAATCGGTTAATATTTACCTACAAGTCTAGACCTATTTAATTTGGCACAAAAAAACAGTCACCCCAGAGTCATAGAAGTCAGACAACCCTTCAAAATATCGACTCAAAGTCATTGTCAGTTAAATCAACAATATGAACACTAGAAAGTTACATCGATTTGTCCTGTAACCGGATTCTCCATGTTTATGTAGGTGATTTTTGTCTGCAGTGCGAGCAGCAAGCTCGCTCAAGTCTCAGAGCCGAGTACTTGTGTTTACTCGCTTACCTTCGAGACCCCACTTGTTTGCCATCCACACTCGCTTTTAGGTAAGACAGAAGCACCATCTTACAGCACAAGTCAGTGGGGTGAGTCAGTGTTAACGGGGATTTCTTATCATTTGTATGCTCTTTTTAAGTGTACCCAACATTGAGTGAGATGCTTCAAAGGGAATGGGATGAAGCGGAGCAGGCTCGCTATGAAGGTCTTATTACTGAGCAGGTAAAGGCAAGCTGATGAAATGACATTTAATCCTTTGTGCCGTTTGCATTGAAAATGATGCAGTCATGTATATTTTAAAGCTCAGGTTTTTCTGGTTTACCATTTTTATTCCAGTTTTTGTAATGTGTCTAATAGCCTTGCCACTAACACACAATGTATGTTTGCTGCAGGGATATAACAATCTTTTGAGGGATATTTTTGAGGACGCTGGACTCCTGAAGAGCCAAAAAGTGAAGATAAAGTTGCCAGAAGTTGCAACTGATACAGGAACACACAGCTCTTTACAGAAATGTACAGAGGTATGAACATTTATGTACTCTTACAAATATTATCTTAAAATAATGTATAATAGGACAATACTTCTTAAAATGTGTGACAGAAACTTCATATTCTCATAATATATTTTCTTAAAGGATTCCCAAAAACAGAGGGAAGAGATTGAGAGACTGCGCTCTCTTCTAACTCAACACAATATTCCCTTTGATTCAAAGAAAAGTAAGTGAACTAGTCTGTCTTCCCTCCTTTAACTTCCATATTATGTGTAATAACATCCTTTTTATGCAATATTATTGCTAATTTGCAGGTGAATCAAAAGAAACAATTGGTGCAACAGTTAATGATCAACGCCTACGGGGAGACAACGGCCTTATCAATCCGCATTCAAAAGCACCTGAAAGATTTTGAAGATTTTCTTGAGCAACGTGAGCGACAGACAATCATTGGACAATATCGCTGTCCCTGAAGACGGCAATAAGGGATGAGTTACACAAGTGACAAAGAGAAACTCCTGGATTACAAACTTGTTGGACTTTTTTTTTTGTCTTGTTAATTAATCAAATTCTCAACACACTTTGAGGGAAAATCGAGTCCCTTAACTGTTACAGGTGAAGATTTGTTCTCTGTACTGTAATGTATGTACATTTTTGTTTTTGCCAAGTAGCCGACTATATCAGATTATGTGCAAATGCATAATGTCAGACCAAAAGGCAAAAGTGATGTAAAAATGCAACAGATAGGCTTATGATGTTATAAATGTATGTCTTGATACAGTGTGAAGAATTTGTTTAAATGATTTTAAGGAATATTAAGTGTTTTGTATTTTTATAAATCCAGGAAATTATGTCACCAGCCTTCACTTGCATACAGAGACTCAGTTTTTTTCATGAGACGTACCTTTGTAGGACAGGAGGCTTAGAATCTCCTTGATCCTGCAGCCATAACTGGCAGCTGCTTCTATACCCACTCTATCTGTTTTGGGCATAGACAAGATGTAAAGTATGGGTCCACTGAAGCATGGCTTTAAGAATACTATGTAAATGTTCCAGTGAGATTATAACCACAGCCACACGTGATAACGTTTTTGTTATAAAATTAACTAGATAAGCAAAACACGCATGTGTGGACCACGAACTGCTGTGCTGAAAGGACGAGGTGAACCAAAACAGTTCATCCAGTTTATACCCGGAGCAGATGAAGTTATTCTCATCAGTGACTGCACAGATTATGGGCTTTGACACGCACAAACACGTCTCGACTACAAACATTCCTGAGATCTTTTACTCCCAACAGTCTCTCGGCTTTCTGTTGCATCTTTGGAGGATTTGCATCTCTCCTCATCTGTCCAGAATGGTGAAACAGGACTTATTTGCAGTTTGAAAATGTAGCTACTGTGTATTAAAAACAAAAAACTTGTAGTAAATCATGTCATAAAAATTATTTTGGTCAGTGATTACTACCAGTCAGCAATTCACACCAGAAATGGAGAATAAGAAAAAGTAACCTAGAATTTTTGAATTTTTTTGAAAAAGTGACCAATACAGGTCATTTAATCAAAATGCATCCTTTCCGTAAAGGACGACTCCAAAAACAAACTACATATAAAACAAAATGTTATAAACCTATCTTGGGAGAAGTGTGAACATTCAGTCCACTGATCAACAAACGTGTTTCAGTCTTTTTCTTCTGAGCTTCATGTCTTTGTTTGATGGTGGTGGGTTCAGGAGAGCAGCTGGATCACTTCTCTGGCTCTGTGCGCCCTCTGCTGGACATCTTTGTCCTCTGGTGCTTGTCCGGACTCCTCAACCAGGACTAAGGCCTTCTTCACTGTTGTGTCTTTGGCTACTCCACGAAGCCCCTCCATGTACTGCAGCAGCACGGAGAACTTCTCATCTGGAATCTGAGAAAGGATTTTATATGAACACGTTGGAATTCTGTTGTTGTATGAGTATTAGTATACTTTACATATACTGTATACATAAATTAAAAAGTAGTTATTTGTAATAAATATGTAGTATATTGTACTTCTAAACAATTAGAGATTAAAGAGTGGCTATACCAAAAAAAACATTGCAAGGTCAAAACCTCCCTCCACTCCGATGGATTCGTTATTTTTAATCATGATCTGTAAAACTGAGTTTCACCATCAAGAATCGCACAAAAGCACCACTTTACATATTGTGTTTCCCCATATATGTCCTATGGTTACTTGAAATGCCCCATCATCATGATCATCCTCATCACCACCACCACACTGGCTCATTTTACCTGTTGAGAGTCAAACATGTGCTGCAGCAACCACGTCTGCCTGGTCTTCTGGAACTTCCACTCCGTGCGGTTTTCAGCCCAGCTGCACCGACAAGAAATACAACAAAAGGTGTTGATTTTTGATCAACGTACTGAAATGAAGGGAGTTGAATCTGTGGAATTTCCCATTATGACTGTCATGAATGATTAAATTAATTCACCACATTCAAACAACACCTCTCTGACACTTAAGTAACCGACATAACCAAAGTCGTTTGTGTTTTCAGGGCTGTACTGAACATTGTATATTGCATTATTCAGGTGTTCCTGATTGCATGTATTTTTCCTGTGTAATGTTACAAAAGAAATGAGTCAGCGGAAGTGCAACAGTTTGAAAAAACTATTTGTGAACCATCCTTTGGTCTTCTGGATCCCTATCATGGCTGAAATAGCAGAAAAGTAAATGGTAATATTTGTATATGTGCATTGCTTTAAGCCGTCTGACTCCTTTCTTCCTGGATAAGTGGATACAGTGGGTTGCTTTTGAACGTATGGCATCTTGTGTAAGTGCTGATGTAAGCAGGAGGCTAACATAAGGATAACTAAGTGTGGCTCTTACCAGGTAAGGTAACTTAAGGCCAGTTGGGGTGCAATGGGTCCAGGTGCTTCGGTTTTCTTCAAGGTCTCTCCCTCAGCTTTGAGCCTCTTCTTCTCTTCCTTTTTCAGCACCTTCTTCATCTTCCTCTCCAAGACTCGCGTCTCCTCGGGGCTCAAGTCCTCCTCTCCCTCCAGATCTGAAATCTGTAACGCCAAAGCAAAACAAAGGCTCATGGGAGTTATCTACATTAACTGACCTTCCCTTGTTGACCCTTATCATTTTCTGCATTCAAGTAAAACCACCATGCATAAAACCACACCTTGTGATGGACTGATAAGAAATTTGCTAGAACAATAATGCCACTTTTGTGCATTTAACAGCCATTTCCTGTCCATTTTCAGTATTTTTCACTTTTCTGGGTCAGTACTGATAATGCTAGATGCCTCAAACACCTTCACTGTAATTTCTACAGCAAAATGAATGTGAATGTGCAGCACTAAGACATGTGAAAGCTGTAGCACTTTGTGAGTTTGAATCACTTCCTATTGTGCTAGAGCTGAGAGGGTTAGAGTTTCCTGTATCTGCAGGTTAGCGTCACATGTATACCATGTTTACTGCGGTTCCCAACATCCGCTGCATTTGAAGCAGTGACTCTTATCCGCCGCACACGCTTGCACAGTTTAAAAATAAACAACTGTTAGATGAGTTTTTTGCCTGATCATAAGTATCTTGATCCATAATTTGTTTGCAGACTAATTTATGCTTGGCAAAAAACGTATTTAAGGTTACTCTAAGAGAAATTATAAGAAAAACTTAAAGCCATTTCCCTTCAGTGGCCAGTAACCGCAGCACATGTTAAAGACTGCTTATAACTCTCAGGGGAAGTTAAACAAGGGATGCAGTATGCCTTGATTTAACAGACCTAACAGACCAGTGATGAAGGAAAAAAAAAAGAAAAAAAAGGAGGGAGGGAGGAAAGAAGTTTTTGATCACATGGCCAGGAAGTCATTCTGAAACTATGCTGGTGGAGTATTGCCCACAGAAATACAAAAACTCCTTCACAGTGAGCGGCCGCGTCCATGCAACGGGCATCAGTTTCAGAGATTTGAGTCAATCGGCAGCGTCTGGCTGGTGGATACAAAACAGGAGACGAGCGGGTGACGAAAGTGAAAATGGTAAGTGGAAACATGTGTTTTCCCTGAGCAGGCAGTTCGTCAAAGGGGAGCGGACAAAGACTGGCCATCGGGGACATATGGCCGTAGAAAGAAAACATTTCTACTGAATCCAGTCAGCACTTTAGAGAACTAGAATAATGAGTTAAGTTTAAATTCTGAGTTAATTTAGGAAGAAGGAATTGCAATACATGTTGTAAGAGTATGTTCCTGTGGAAACCCCATTTAATGATTCAAAGGTTGAGTAAACCGTTTCAAAATGTATACTGACATTGACAAATATATTTTTTTTTTCTTTTTGAAAAGCACAAATATGGCTCTGTTAATGCATTCCTACTTGTGCCTGTGCACTAAAGTGCAGCTGATTTACAGACACCAGGTGATACTTTTACCCCAAAGTATCTGAACTTTGCTGATAGTTCTCTAAATTTCTGTTCATCCCCTGATGGGAGGAAGTGCTTGACAAACAGTGGAGGGGGATGCTGAACAGGACAGTATGTCATCAGTCTGTTTTTTCATTTCCAGTCTAATCAAAGCGTGGACTTGATCCCCACTGAGAGGAGCACCACCCCTCCGTTTTCCAACAGTTCCACCATCATGGACACCTTCACTTCAGCAGCCCGGGAGTTGGACCAAATTGAGGCCAATGACATAACATCCAGGGCAAACTACGTCTACAGTTTCTTGGCGGGGCTGGGCTTCGTCGCGGGCTGCTTCCTGCTCTACAGCTTCGTCCAGACCTACAGATTACAACGGCGGCTGGCGTGGCTCAACTGCCTGCTCTGGGCCTTCTGTGGCCTCCAGCTGGTGCTTCTTCTGCTCTCTCTCCACGCTGTGGCCTACAGGCCGCGTTACCTGACTACCACAGGTCTGGGCTGCGCTGCTCTCTCCTTCACCATCAACACAGCCTCTCTGTGCAGCCTGTTGGTCTTAGTGCTCATGGCTTACGTCCTAACCCTCGATCCGCCATCCCACGCCCCGCTGAGGAAGCCTTGGGTCTGTGCAGTTCTGGTCATCATAACTTCTATCCTGATCTCTCTACTGCTGGCTGGGATCCGCGGACCCAGAGATGGCCTGGAGCAAGAACGCGAGTGTCATATGGATCCGGTCCATGCTGGCGTGTCGTATGCGGCTGCTAGACTGTTCCTGGCCTTTTTGATTCCCTACATCCTCCAAGTGGGACTTCTGATAGGTGGCTGCGTTCGGCAGTGGAAATCTAAAGGGCGTTTCCTCTCTGGTTGTGAGGAGGGTCCGGTGTTCCTGGCGGTCACAGTGGTCGTGTTTTCCTGCCAGCTCTTCTACAGCGTTGCGCTCGTGAGAGGAGCACAACAGGAGGAGCAGCTGAGCTACAGGGAACAAGCCTTTCTGAGCGTGGCCGAGTTTGTATTGTTCTCAGGGAGCAGTGCCAGCCTCCTGCTCGTGCTGCTCGTGCACAGGCCGTGTCGAGAGAGTCTCCACGGGGCGTTTAGGCAGCTGAGGGACTGCTGTCGAAGCCCAGGGCGCACGCAGCCCAACAGAAACATCATAGCTCCCCACATCGAGATCACAGACACGCTGCAGGATATAGAGTCCTAGAGCATTACATCCTCTCTCATACATGAGAGCAGGACTCATAATAAAGACTTCTGATGTATTAGACATATTCTTAATCTAACTTTTAAAATGCCTTCAGTGTTTTTTTTCTCTCTTAAGTGATCTTAAGTGATTTTTACAAGTATGTATTCTCCTTTTTAGTGTCTTCAGATACTGAAATAAAATAAATGTTTTGCTATACATTTCAGTATTATGTACTGTCCTTATATTCACTGTTTGAACAATATTATATACTTGCTATAAATCAACTAAATAGTACCATTAAAAAGGGACTTACTGTCGGTACTATGTGCAATTTATATCTCATGAACCAGTTCTTAGACACGCCTCTTTTCTTGGAAAACAGACTCCGTTTGCATAAACACCATTTGCACAAAAGCCCATTTAGAGAAAAAAAAAAATGCCTGGAAAAACCTCTGCAAATCCCAGAATGACACATAGGAAAAAATAAGTATTGGAAAGTAAATGTCAGTCTGAAGATCACGCCAACAGTGTCAATAGTCTTGGTGTAATTAGTTCAAACACTGTATAAAAGAACTAAAACAAGGCAGACAAGTGAAGAAGTTGACGGGCACCGTTTCACAGCTGACCTGCATTGATCACAGCTTTGGTGCCAACACAGAGTGGTTCAATTCCAGGGACCAGTAGGAAAATTAATTCATGCGCACGATTGCATAAGATGTTGGCGACACATATAAATGCTGACTGGATCCACACTGTAAAATCTCAGAAGCAACACTTCAAGTCAAAGTCCTAACAAATGCTTTTCCTACAGACAGGAAAAATCACAAAAACAGTTTCAAACAAGCGCCTGTACACACATTTTATAAAAAAGAGCAAATGCTGCTGAATAACTTTTTGTGTTTTCGAAAGTTTGAAGACAACAAACCACTTGAGGTGACAACATCCCTCTCCTTCATCTTGTTTTGTGTAAATATACTGGTAGTCTGTCTTTGCTAAAATTGCAGACTCCCATATTTATATATTTTAACATTCTACATCATCTGCATCACAGCCACATTCACACTTCACCGCCAGTGTTGACAACTTGGCTTCGTGTCCCAACGGAAGATCATTATTTATACCATGAAATAAGTCCATATAGATACACAGGGGGATATCAGCTGTTATTACTTATTTTAACGCTAAAACACTGAAGTGAAAATATGACGAAAATCATTGTTTCCCTTTTTGGCTGAAAATATACAAATGTCTGACATGGAGTGTGAGTGTGTGTGTACGTGTGTGTGCGTGTGTGTGTTTTCCTGTAAGTGGTGGGTGGCACCACAACACTCTGGATTTAACGTGAAACCTGCTTTCAAAGTCACCACCATAAGGTCAGGGAGGATTGGACAGACCGCAGTGGAGTGCAAGAAAACTCTGGTAGGTTTCTATATGAATCGCAGAAGAAATTGTGTCAATTATATTATTAGATCAATTTATAGCTTATATTGTCTTATATTGTTGAATTTAAAAATCCCTATATCTGTTAATTGTGCCATTCATTTGACTAGCTGTTGTTCTGCAGCTACTAGAGCACAACAATAAAGGGTGTTTTAGAGTATTTCTGGGCATTTCATGTATGCATTATTTAATTAACCATAGAGACAATACAAGGGAAGAAACAGAGACACAGGACCAACATGCAACTGCAGCTTATGTTTGCCATCTTACAACACTAGACTACCGAGCCACTGCAGTTTTGCATCAAATCATGCATTTTCTCTTCTGCATTCTCTTAATCTTCACTCTGAAATCATTTTTAAAACTACTGCAATACTTTTTCAAGAGAAACAGCTTCAGCCGAATAATAAGACAATGATCTACATAGTTTTGTCATAAATCTTGAATAATGATCTTGAATGGCATGGCTGACAACATTTTTGTAAGGGCATATAAACACTCATTTATAAACGATATTTCTTACCACATTGCTCAAAATGCTTTCATATTTGATCATGAACTAATATACAGTATATTCAGCGCTGTTAAATTTGCCGTCATTCATGGATTATGTACACGGTGCTTCCTGTATATTTGACTTACTACACTTCTCCTCTCTGCCTAGAACAAAGAATGGGCATCACTACACAGCTGAAAAGCCAATGATGCAGACAGAGGAAACGGATGGCACCACGGTTTCCACTGAGGCTAAACCCTGGGAAAAGGGCGACTGCTAACGCCAGATCACACAGGAGTGTACTATGGACACAACCATGTGTGTGGACTACGGCGCCCTCGCGGTTCAGATCAACGACACAAAGGCAGTCGTCGTCGACTTTCTGCATGCCGCTTCAGAGAGTCGTCAGCTTTATATCATCAGCCTCTTCTTCTCCAGCCTCTACATTATACTCCTGTTCCCTGTTGGCTTCATCGGCAACATCCTCATCTTAGTGGTCAACTTGTACCACAGTGGGCGACTGACTGCCCCCGACCTCTACTTCGTGAACCTGGCTGTGGCCGACCTTGCCCTGGTGGCGGACTCTCTGATCGAGGTGTTCAACCTGAAGCAGGGTTACTACGACAGGCCCGGCCTCTGCACCTTCATGAACCTTTTCCAGCAGGTCAACATGTACAGCAGCGTCTTCTTCCTAACCTGGATGAGCTTCGATCGGTTTGTCGCCCTGACCGGCTTCATGGGCCGCAGCATGCCGCGCGCGCGACTCAGCTGCTGCCTCATCTGGGTGTCCTCATCTTTGCTCACCGTGCTCCCTTTTGCTATAGCTCAAAAGCAGCACACGGGAGAACTCCTTTTCTGCTTCGCTAACGTGACGCAGATTCAGTGGCTGGAGGTGACGCTCGGCTTCTTGCTGCCTTTCTGCATCTTGGGTGTGTGCTACTGGAGGATAGCACGGGTGCTCCGGCGGAGCCATGTGGGACGAGGTGGCCGACAACAGAGGCCTCGAAGGCAGAAGGCTCTGCGGATGATTTCGGCAGCTGTGTTAGTCTTCTTCCTCTGCTGGCTCCCAGAGAATGTGTTTATAAGTGTTCACCTCCTAAGAGGTGACACAGACAGCGGCACACTGTGGCAGGACTACCCCCTGACAGGTCATGCTGTCAGGTTGGCGGCCTTTTCCAACAGCTGCCTGAACCCTCTCATCTACAGCTTCCTTGGGGAGAGCTTTCGGGAAAAACTGAGGAGTAGATGGTGCAACCTACACAGGAAAGCCTCAGGAAAGTCTATGTATGGAGCGGCTGTAAGCACCTGCGGCCATGCAAAATGCTACAGAGCAAGTCCACACATTTAAGCTCTAACATTCATCCACAAACTATTCCCGCTCCCTCAAGATTATACATAAAATCACGTCTGTGCCATGCAGATAAAGACATCATTAATGGACAACTTAAAAGCAAGGACTCCGGCTGTTGTGGAAATGCTCGCATTGAATCAGTGACTTAAGGTTTATGCATAACATGTATTGGGAATTTTGACATTGTTTAGACAGGGTCGTTGACTTTGATTTTCAGCTTTTTAAAATCATTTCTGATGCCACCTGAAATCTAAATGTCAAATCATTTTTTCCACATTAATTAATTTGTAATAAAAACTCAACTGTAAGAATACAGTGTAAACTGGGCTCCAAAGTGGAACAACACAAATCAGCAGTCAGATTTCACCCGAGTTCTAACAGAAAAGGAGGAAACAGCTAACAGTCTTACCTTTGTTTGCTTTGTCTTCTGTTTTTTCTTTTGTTTTTTCTTATCTGTTGTGATTTCCACTTGAGGAATCTCTACCAGAGCCTCCTGGATTAAAAAAAAGCATTGTATGTTTGTTTAAAGCCATTTCAGTTTGTATCATCCAAAACAGGAACATGTACAAGGGATCTGTCCTGCTCACCTCTACGTCCATCTTCTTCCTTTTCTTTTTTGCTTTAGTCTCCATAATTTCTTCCACAGCAACAATGGCATCTGAACTCAATTTCTTCTTTTTACCCAGAGTTTTGTCTTTTGTCTTTGCCATGATAAAATTGACTCCTACAAAACAAAAACAGGAGCATGTTACTAAACAACAGAGGTAGACATACATACTGTACGTAGTATTAAAGGGCAGACAATAAGCCATGGAGACAGAGATGGGTGGGAGACGGGTTTTGCATACTTCATGACACCAACACGGAGAAGTAGAACAACATTTTGACCTAAATTTTGAGCTAAAACTAGTATGCAGTAGTATGTCTCCTCAAACCATGTTTTCACAGCTAAAACAAAAGATTCTACAAAAATGCTATAACCTTAATCATTGAACAAACATCACTTGTATCACGTTGTTTTTATATACAAGTATACTTACTTTAACTGCGAACGAAATAAGAAGAAATGTGGAAGGCGCAGATCGAGCATGGGAACTCAACCAGGAAGTGATGTTACCACGGTGAATTGTGATTGGACAGATCTCTTTGCTTTGTGATTGGTCGACGGGTGCGACTGCTTCAAAGACCCTCGAAGAAGAACCTACCGAAACGTTAAACATCGGTGGTATCTGTATTATCGCATTTAAGACACTAAATAATAAGTGATTGTTTCTTTTAAAAGGCAACACTGCATTATTTAAACATAGAGTAGAATTTAATGTAGAGTAAATGGTAGCAAAAACGCTTATATAGCGCTTTTATCTCATTGGCGCTTTACCGTAACGGCGGCGTCGACCACGGCGGGTGACAGCCAGCTCGTCGGGAGCAATTAGGGTGAGGTGTCTTGCTCAGGGACACGAGGAACATAGTTAGGAGGAGCTGGGATCGAACCGGTAATCTTGAGATTGCCAGTCCAACGCGCTACCTCCTGAGCTAAACCCCCCCATACTGTTAATACATGAAATTCGATCGAGCCAAATGAGTACAAACAGAGTCTAAAGCGCTGTGGCTCAATGACGACGTTTGAAATGTAAATTATTCCTTAACCTCCAGAAAACATGACATTCAAGCTGTCTTGTTGTCGCCGTGTGTTTTTTTTTAACGGCCACATAGTTTTCATAGCTGTAGTATGTTCGCAGAAATGTTAGCTATCACAAGTCGTGATAGCTATCCAATGTCACTGATCAACCTGTCATCCCAGCTCGTGTTATCACCAGAGACTTTGATCAACACTAGACAATAATACAGTATTGAAAATGTGTTTTCTGATAAACTGCCACTACATTTGAATTAATTAAATAATGATAATAATGATTAAAGTAAATGAATCCATTGCACAACAACCTGGTGACACATTTTGCAGTCGTGAGAAGGATTGAGAAGGATTTTTTTTTTTTTTTGGGAGGTTGCAGCATTATGAAGCATTATTATTTATTACATCATGAGTTTTAATTGCTTCCAAGGCATCAAGGTATGACCATAGACATATATACATATATACATATATGTATATATGTCTATGGGTATGACGGTGTGTGTGACGGTAAGTGTAGCGGGGAGGTCTGACTGTCGGAACCGACGTATCTCACGGGCTCTTCTTCCGGTCGGGAGATTATTTAAGGACGGAACGGAAGCTGAGTACATCCTTTCCCTTTGATTAACGGCGCGACGTGGAAGCATTGTCAGCAGCGTGACAGACGGCAGGCGATTGTTTGCGAGCCCAGGTCGAGTTCGGTCAGCGTGGCCGCCGTAAAGGCACGGCCTTTAATTCCTCTTGGACAAGGGTCTCATGTAGTGATGGGCAATGGGAAGCTTCGAAACAGTTCGAAGCGATGTTTCAGTATGTGTTGAAGCCTTGAAACGAATATGAAACCTGACTCTACAGTGGCATCTAGTGGCCACTTCTGTGAACTACATGTCTGGCCAAAGAAAACTCCTAATTATATGCCACTATGGAATGAGTCGGTCTTAGGTTTCTTTAATTTAAGTAGAATACAGGTTGAATTAAAGAAACATTATTAAAGAATAAATAAACGACACATTGTTATATGCAATACAATAATAATACAAAGATTTTTATTCAGAAATAATATTTGATCAGCTCTTTTTGAGCCGAGTCTGTTTCTCTTTTTTTGGATAACACTTCCCCTGCTTTTCAAAAAATTCTTTCACAGGGTACACTTGTTGCAGGGACACTTAAAAATGTCTTAGTCAGTTGGTACAAATTAGGGAAGACAGTACGTCGCTCTTGCCAGTATTTCAAATGATCTACCTGTCTTGGAATAGCCGTTTCGAAACAGAGGCGTTCCTTCAATCACTGAACTACAGTCACGTGACATGGGCGTTTCAGAACCGCTTTTCGGCACAACGTTTCGAAACGTTTCGATCCGGGACTTCAGAGAATCGCCGACACGCCCGTTTCGGAAGTCACATCACTAGTCTCATGTGTATTTTGATGGTCGTTGTTTTTTTCCCCATACTCAATGTAGGCTACCGGGCCCTTTTTTGTTTAATTTGTTTTGGTCATTTTAGTTGTTTTGTTTCTTTTGTTTGTTTTTCTCATTGACATTAAGTTAGGTTGGGCAGGTGCAATGTGTCACTCTGAATAAGGTGTAAGCCTAAATCGTAGCCTGGTTGAGCGAGCATTGCTGTTATTTTAGTGAGGCCCTCATGTGCGCTCATAGCTTCACTGTAAAATAGTTCACCGTAAATTTACAGTAAATTACTGGCTACTGGTTGCATTACTTTTACAGTAATTTCACAGTAATTTATTATAAATATTTCACAGTAATGTACTGCTTATGTTTCACAATAATGTACTGTAAATATTTCCCAGTAAAATACAATGCAACTACAGATATATACTGTAACTTCACAGTTGCCATGCCCATGGAATTACTGTGATATAGCAGTATGTAGCTGTATGTAAATTACAGTAATTGTCTGTATTTTAAATTTTTTACCGTAAAAGTAATGCAACTCAGTAGCCAGTCATTTACTGTTAATTTACAATTTAAATAATACAGTAAAATATTGCAAACTTGACTCAACTGTGATTTTACCACACAAACATGCTTTGGATTTGCTAAATTAAATGTAAAAACAAGAACAAAGGAAACAAAGACAATACTCATTTACAAATTTTAATAATTATAAAAACTATTTAACAATCAACAACTTGTGAACATATACAATATGAACATTCTGACATTAACTACGCAACAATTTCACATTTAAACTGACCACTCGAAGTCAACAAGCTTTCATTGTAGAGTGCTCACATTTGGATTGATGGCTCCATGCTTCTTCTTCGACGTGGACCCATCTCTGGGTTAATGCCCAAGAAGCACCTGTAAACAATAATAAAGACAACCATGGATATAAGTTACTTCTCTGTGAGGCAAAGCTTCGTGGAGAAAAACAGCTTTGAAATGACTTAGTTGCTGCAGCTGGAGGCTAACGTTAGCTTGCTTTGACTTTCATGCTAATTCGCGGCAAAAACACCGCGTATTCTCGGTCGAATAACTCACACACTATCCCTCCTAACGACATGCGGAGACAATTACACGAATACACATGATTTGAACTTTTCAAAGATATACGTCACTTCTCTGTGAGGCAAAGCTTCGCGGAGAAAAACGGCTTTTAAATGACTTAGTTGCTGCAGCTGGAGGCTAACGTTAGCTTACTTCGACTTTCATGCTAATTCGCGGAGAAAACACCGCGTATTCCCGGTCGAATAACTCACAAACTATGCCTCCTAAAGACATGCGGAGACCATTAAACGAACACAACTGTTTCAAAGATATAAGGTACTTCTCTGTGAGGCAAAGCTTCGCAGGAGAAAAACGGCTTTGAAATGACTTAACAGTCAAAAAAGTGGAGCATGAGTTACCTTGATCCAAAAGATCGTTCATTTACTAACTCACACAACTAATAGACAGTTGTGACAAGCTGTCTAATATTTTAGGCTAATGATGTTAACCTTACCTTTGAGTTATTCTATGGCATGTGTGTCGGGTCCAAACAGTATCCACCATGGAAGAGAACGGCATCGATCCACCAGTTTCCCTCTTCTTGATCCCACAATGCAGCACGGTTAAAGTTTTACAGTAATTTGTTGTGTTATCACAGAGGATGCTCCTTTGAATATAGGATTTTACTGTGAAACAATACAGTAAAATGTTGTGTAATCCTTGTATCAGTTTTTTCACAGTAATTTACTGTGTCTGCATCGATTTCACAGTAAATTCCAAATTATAGTATCATATTGTGATGATTACAGTTAAAGCCTGTAAAGTGCTAATACAATAATTTATTGTGAAATATTACAGTTAAATATTGTTAAATCCTGGTAAAATTTTACAGTGTTGGTGGCAGTGTGTGGAACTCTGCATATAGTGTGCTGTGATTTGTGTGTGTGTGCAGTGATATCTTTTGCCCTTTTAGGTCGTAGTCTTTTTTTTGCCACATGTGCGTTGGGTCCTAAATATAATTGCAGCCTTTGAACTCCTATTATACCAGTACTATATAGACTAGTTGCACTAGTGTTTAAGAACTGTCCAGTTTATTGTCTTAACTAGCCTGTGTATATTGCCGAGGTTAGGTTTGCCCCGCCTTTGACTAACTGTCCAGCTTATTGTCTTACTAGCCCACGTATATTTTACAGGTTGGCCCTGCCACGACTTTTGCCCAATTGTCCAGTTTATTGTCTTAATTAACAAGTGCCGGGTAATGTAATTTGCTACTGTGTATCTTAAGACGGTTTTAATTAGGATATATCAAATTTTGCTTTTATCAGTGGTTGAAAATAAAAGTTGTTATATTTTTGGAGCCATCGGCCTCTCGTCTTGTTTATTCCGGACTGTACCTGACTCTAAGTGGAGATCCAGAGTGCAAATCCGTAACGGATTAGTCCTTATGGCCGTTTTTCATCACTACATAATTATTACAGCCTTATGATACCAGATTGAGGCTAATACATATATTTATACTGAGATGAAAAAAATCCGACTTTTATTCATAGATAAAATGCATTATATTTATAAATGGGATCGATACAGAATAAATTGTAACTGATGTGTTTTATTTTCAGCAGCACATGGAACAGTGTACGTCCACTAGCTCTGAGCTCTCACATGTCAGCTGAGACCAAAGATGCTGATGAACAACGAGCCCATCAAGTTCTCCACCAGTAAAGCTAGTCACCGAACCTGGAAAGTCGACCGATCCATGGGGAGCCAGTAAGAGCGGCCCTGGTGGAAAGTCCTCCCAGTCAGCCTGGTTTTCCCCAGCTTCCTATTGTGGTGTGCCCTGAGAGGAGAGACGGACATTGATGTACAACTGGAGAAGCAGCTGTATGAGCATTTGCCCGGCTTGCTTTCAGATGAAGAGGAACCAGCCCAAAATAAATAAAATCTGGACTTAAGATTTGTATATATTTCAAGGTATATTTATTGTGAAATGTCTCAGGCTGTGGCTTAAATAGCTCTGAAAACACTGAATGTGTGGCAATGAAACCATCCTGTGCCATGTAAAGTTTACATCAGCAAAATGAATTTGTCAGACATACCATCGACTGTACATGGTGTCAACATGTGAATAAAAATGCATTGATTTAAAGCCACTGGACCTTCAGTTTCATTTTCCCCACTACAGACTTTACATTTTCTCCTCCTGCCAGCAGCATGTTCTTGCACGAGTCTTTGATGCTGAGTCCCGTATGATTCTCAAGCAAAGCACAGAATAAAATTGGGGTTCAAAATTAATTCTTGACGTCGGTAAAATCAGTTGGAAAAAAAAGTCCACTCTAAGGTAATCTGAATTTTAACATCTACATTTCCATGACAACTGCTGACTCTACCTGCTATAGAAATCGCTCTTTGCTTTGTGATTGGTCGACGGGTGCGACTGCTTCAAAGACCCTCGAAGACAAACCTACCGAATCGTTAAACATCGGTGGTATCTGTATTATCGCATTGGACACACTAAATAATAAGTGATTGTTTCTTTTAAAAGGCAACACTGCATTATTTAAACATAAGTAGAATTTAATGTAGAGTAAATGGTAAAAAAAAGCACTTATATAGCGCTTTATCTCAAAGGCGCTTCTCGACGGCGGAGTCAACCACGCAGGGCGACATCCAGCTCGTCGGGAGCAATTAGGGTGATGTGTCTTGCTCAGGGACAGGAGGAACGTAGCTAGGAGGAGCTGGGGATCGAACCGGCAATCTTCTGGTTGCCAGTCGCCAGCGAGCTAAACCCCCCAGTGTTGTCAATACATAATACGATCTATGAACGATTAATGATCGATAAAAGCTGCTTAATAGTCGCGATCGATGGCGAATGAAAGCAGCTACTCAGGTAAGAGGAAGAAAGAGGGAAAGCGTGGGAGCGCGCATATATAATAAACTGTAGAAAACATTTGACAGTTAAAATTTGACTTAAAAAATATTTAGAAATATTTCATTAACTGTAATAATAATCATGCTTTATAATTTCCCGTCCCATAACATCCCATTAAACGGGAACTAGAACCGCTAACGTAATCGATTCGGTTACGTGAGAGAAGATGAGGACGAGATGTCAATAAAGTAAAAAAAAAAAAAAAAAGTAGCATGAGATGTTAAACATCGGTGGTATCTGTATTATCGCATTTAACACACTCAATAATAAGTGATTGTTTCTTTTAAAAGAAACACTGCATTATTTAAACATAGAGTAGAATTTAATGTAGAGTAAATGGTAACAAAAGCGCTTTTATAGCGCTTTTATCTCATCGGCGCTTTGACGGCGGTGTCTACCTCTGCGGAGTCAACCACGGAGGGACAAGCCAGCTCGTCGTGAGCAATTGGGGTGAGGTGTCTTGCTCAGGGACACGAGAGCATAGCTAGGAGGCGCTGGGATCGAACCGCTTATGTTGCGGTCGTAGGTCCAACGCGCTACCTCCTGAGCTAAACCCCCCCATACTGTGAATACAGTCATGAAATTCGATCGACTCAAACACTGTGTTCGAAATGCGCTGGAGGTGAGGTTCGCCCAGGGCGTCATGAAACCTAGGCGACACTGGCGACAGCCCGACACAAACCGCGTACACATGTAAGTAAACTGTAACATGATTTTTATGTTTCCAGCTGACGTTTAAATCGTATTGATTATGAACGTTACTTTATTATTGTTGGAATTGTACGTTAACGTTACGAATCAGAGGTCCTGCCAGCCGGCTAGCCTACAGCCAGTAATTTAAGGCTAGCCTACGGACGGTAATTTAAGGCTAGCCTACAGCCAGACCTGTGTAACAGAGTTTTGGTGTTGATTCCACTTCCACAGTGACAGCCAATCATATTTATTTATTTATTCATGTATCACGGACGCTCACTGGTTAGCAGGGCTCTCCTCAGCACATAAATATGGGCTGTGACGTAAACACAGTGCCAATATGCGAGGATTGAGCCCATGGTAGGTTTGTTACACGAAGCACAGCGTTATAGCCTACTGAAACTGTGTAAACAATGTAATGTGATAATGCAGTTATCATGATATTATGTTCAGGAAGCTGGCGACAGTTTTCCATGTAACTAAATGTGTTACAGAGGGTTTATTTTGTTTAATGTTTATAACTAGCGACGTTAGCTCGAAGGCTAAGCTAACTTGCTAATTTTCCTCCATAAAGCTGTGCCGAACGAGTGCTATGCTTGACCGTGAGCTGTCATTTCCGTATCATTGTCCAGGTACATGTGTTTTTGTTTATATATTTATTTCAAATTAATGATGTACACAAATAAGGCCAGTATGCGAGGATTGAGCCCATGCTGTGCCGAACGAGTGCTGTGCTTGACCGTGAGCTGTCATTTCCGTATCATTGTCCAGGCAATCAAAGTTCGGTCCTGAAGCTACGAGTGTCGGTCCTTCTTGCAACTAAACAACACAACGCAGACAACATGAGTCAACAATCATATATATTCAGATATTTATTATTTAGATTTGTACACAACCTTATAATCGGAAAACATTAAACAGGAAACATTTGTCTGTAACAACTTCTACTGTGTGGTATTACTTATAAACTGCACTACTGATAATCACAAATAAAACCTCAACAATAATCATGTTCCTGCAACACAGGGATCTGGACATTTGGAGTAGACGCTGCAGCTACGAACCTCTGAGGATGTCCCAGGACTGCTGGAGACTCTGAGGATGTCCCGGGACTGCTGGAGACTCTGAGGATGTCCCGGGACTGCTGGAGTGGTTCGGCTTCGTCGTTGTCATCCCCATCACCACCTTGGAACTATGGACATGGAACCCATCTGTTCTGTTAGTAAGCAGTGGACGAGGTTCTCCGTGGAACGCCTTGAAAGACAGAAGTCCTTCCTTAAATCCCCTTCCCGAAGTAGAGGCCCATCAGGAGGATTGACCTGCAGTACGTCCCTCTGGCACCAACCTGTAACAGAAAACATCACATATTACATTTATTCTGAATGCTTTCCTATTCATTTGTTGATAAACTACTTAAGTCTTCTTATCATCCACGTATTGCAACCTGTATATATAACTTGGATTATTTGTCTAATAAGTTATTCACTAATATCCCACTTGCTTGTACTTGTTTATTTTTATCATACCAAACTCTTACATGGTATTATGAAAACCACTTATATTAGCCTACATGTAGCCTACATTTGTTTATGCATGCATATGCACATCTATTGATAATCAAATAATAAAAGGAACGTATTTAAACCAGATAAGTCATATTGCTTCCCAACAAGCCAAATGACGTCATACATCCATCCATTGTCTACCGCTTATCCTGTATTTAGGGTCGCGGGGGGCTGGAGCCGATCCCAGCTATCATTGGGCGAAGGCAGGGTACACTCTGGACAGGACGCCAGTCTATCACAGGGCCGACATGTAGAGACAGACAACCATTCACACTCACATTCACACCTACAGGCAATTTAGAGTCACCAATTAACCTATCCCCATCCTGCATGTCTTTGGACTGTGGGAGGAAGCCGGAGAACCCGGAGAGAACCCACGCTTACACAGGGAGAACATGCAAACTCCACACAGAAGGAACCCAGGCCGACCCGGGAATCGAACCTGAGACCCTCTTGCTGTGAGGCGAGAGTGCCAAATGACGTCAGATTTACGTATTTAAACCCGGGGTCAGTGCAGATTCAGTGCATTTCACAGTGCGACTAGCGAGAGATGTGTTTTATAAAAAGAGGGGAGAGAGAGAGAGAGAGAGAGAGAGAGAGAGAGAGAGAGAGAGAAAGACTGGTGTGTCTGGTCGGGAACTGTAGTTGAGAATTTATTAAGTTTATGAAGTTGTTTATATTTACACTCAACAAAAATATAAAAGCAACACTTTTGTTTTTGCTCCCATTTTTCATGAGATGGACTTAAAGATCTAAAATTCATTCCAGATACACAATATTACCATTTCTCTCAAACATTGTTCACAAATCAGTCTAAATGTGTGATAGTGAGCACTTCTGCTTTGCTGAGATAATCCATCCCACCTCACAGGTGTGCCACATCAAGATGCTGATCTGACATCATGATTAGTGCACAGGTGTACCTTAGACTGCCCACAATAAAAGGCCACTCTGAAATGTGCAGTTTTGTCTCACAGCAAAATGCCACAGATGCCACAAGCATGACAAGCTGACAGCAGGAATGTCAACCAGATCTGTTGCTCGTGCATTGAATGTTCATTTCTCCACCATAAGCCGTCTCCAAAGGCGTTTCAGAGAATATGGCAGTACATCCAACCGGCCTCACAACCGCAGACCACGTTTAACCACACCAGCCCAGGACCTCCACATCCAGCAGGTTCACCTCCAAGATCGTCTGAGACCAGCCACTCAGACAGCTGCTGAAACAATTGGTTTGCATAACCAAACAATTTCTGCACAAACTGTCAGAAACCGTCTCAGGGAAGCTCAACTGCATGCTCGTCGTCCTCATCGGGGTCTTGACCTGACTCCAGATCGTCGCCATAACAGACTTGAGTGGGCAAATGCTCACATTCGATGACGTCTGGCACGTTGGAGAGGTGTTCTCTTCACGAATGAATCTCGGTTTACATTGTTCAGGGCAGATGGCAGACAGCCTGTGTGGCGTCGTGTCGCTGAGCGCTTTGCTGATGTCAATGTTGTGGATCGAGTGGCCCATGGTGGTGGTGGGGTTATGGTATGGGCGGGCATCGGTTATGGACGAAGAACACAGGTGCATTTTATTGATGGCATTTTGAATGCACAGAGATACCGTGATGAGATCCTGAGGCCCATTGTTGTGCCATACATCCATGAACATCACCTCATGTTTCAGCAAGATAATACACGGCCCCATGTTGCAAGGATCTGTACACAATTCTTGGAGGCTGAAAATGTCCCAGTTCTTGCATGGCCAGCATAGTCACCGGACATGTCACCCATTGAGCATGTTTGGGATGTGCTTGACCGGCGTATACGACAGCGTGTACCAGTTCCCACTAATATCCAGCAACTTCGCACAGCCATTGAAGAGGAGTGGACCAACATTCCACAGGCCATAATTGACAATCTGATCAACTCTATGCGAAGAAGATGTGTTGCACTGCATGAGGCAAATGGTGGTCACACCAGATACTGACTGGTTCTGAGTCCCCAGACCCCCAATAAAGCAAAAAAAAATGCACATTTCAGAGTGGCCTTTTATTGTGGGCAGTCTAAGGCACACCTGTGCACTAATCATGATGTCAGATCAGCATCTTGATGTGGCACACCTGTGAGGTGGGATGGATTATCTCAGCAAAGCAGAAGTGCTCACCATCACACATTTAGACTGATTTGTGAACAATGTTTGAGAGAAATGGTAATATTGTGTATCTGGAATGAATTTTAGATCTTTAAGTCCATCTCATGAAAAATGGGAGCAAAAACAAAAGTGTTGCGTTTATATTTTTGTTGTGTAGTTTTTTTACGAGGTGACAGAAAAGTCAACAGGACGGGGGGGCCGTATTAACCTGGTGAACCAACGCATATCGCTGCCTTGGGGGCGGACACCCGTCAGTTACTCGATTTTCTCTGTTGCATGTAAATTGAGACAAAGACAGAACATCAACAAGATGCTCAAATGCTATGCTCAAAAAGCTATGAGCATAGCTCGATTAAGCTGTGCATGTAAACATACTGAGTCAGTAACTCTGCAGCTGTCTTTAATACATTTTACTGAGCACTGCGTGTAAAAGCATGGACAGAACTGTTGTGTAACTAATTAAAAACATACCGGTACCTTTCTTTGGAGCCACAGCTGGATGATCATCAGATGAGCTCTCCGTTTCTTCTACTAAAGATAACATGTCAATTTCCATTAATTTATTTCGAATAACTGACATTTATTTTATTGCAAGGATTATTGTGGTGTCATGAAACAGACCAACGTAAACTGCTTACCTGGGGTCTTCTTTCCTGCTG
Organism: Chelidonichthys spinosus; assembly: GCA_029853015.1. NCBI lineage: Eukaryota > Metazoa > Chordata > Actinopteri > Perciformes > Triglidae > Chelidonichthys > Chelidonichthys spinosus. The sequence goes on from CM056842.1 coordinate 8,130,530, forward strand.
TTTGTTTGGATAACTTTTTTAAAGTGGAGTCTCCAGCTTTTGAGGTATCTAGACAGACAGAGATATCTCAAACGGGATTTTTTGGGGGAAATCAACCATAACTCTTCCTGGCAATTGAACTAACTTTAACATTACACTATAGGACCAATTCTCTTTACTGTTGTTTAACTAATTAAAAACATACCTTTCCTTTGAGCCACAGCTGGGTGATCATCAGATGAGCTCTCCGTTTCTTCTACTATAGATAAAGTGTACATTTTCATTAATGGATTCTGGATAACTGATATTTTTATTTTAATGTAAGGAATGGATTATTGTGGTGTCATGAAACAGACCAACGTAAACTGCTTACCTGGGGTCTTCTTTCCTGCTGTTTGTTTGGATAACTTTTTTAAAGTGGAGTCTCCAGCTTTTGAGGTATCTAGACAAAAGTTGTGTCATCGAACTAAAAACCTATTTATTGTCAGCAACCAACACCTTTAGTATTACCCAACTCCCCCTGTGCAATAGGAATCATTTACATGCTGCTTTTGACTTCTGATCTTGGATTAACATTAGGCACGTTTCCACTGCCGGAACTTTGGGGTAATTTTATGCGGCCGTTGGTGCGTGTCTCCACTGCAGGAACCTCCCCCACAGGGCCGCTTACAGGAACTTTTACGGGGCCGAACGGAGTCCCTGAAAACCAGCAGCCCCCGCCCTCGTCCCTACGTCACCACATTCACGCATATTCCTTGGCTGCACACACAGAGAGGACCGCCCCTTTATGCCGTTCTCTCTCCTCATTGGATAAAAGTTGTAGGATACAAGGAAAGTTTTCTCCTCGGCTTACAGCAGAGCAGAGTGACTGACAGACCCGTGTTTCAGGCGGCGGCGACCGGAGGGGAACCGTAAAGGCCTGATTATGCTTCCGCGTAGTGATCGGCAACGCAACGGCGACACAGTTGCTTGGAGAACGTGATGGTTCTGCGTTGGGTTTCGCTTTTACCCACCACGTCTCTCCCTCGACGCAGAGGGGAGGGGGGGGTCGGTGATTCGTACCCGTGCAGGGAAGTTACATAGTGCAGTTTCAGCTGACGCAACCTGACTCAGGCTGCAGCGGCAGCACCATTCATCCTATTAACCATTTTTCTACCATTGCAATGAGTCTGGAAACAATATTTTAAGGCCGAAAAACTCCGCAATGTTACTTCCCCCAAGTGTCTTGGGGAAAAAAGCTGTGCGATGATCGAAACGGTTTCACGTCGCCAGAGAGCCCTGCTGGTCCTTGTCTGCAGTGGAGACACAGTCACCGAGAGGCCCGAGTGAGAGGACGGTTCCTGTAGAAGTTCAGTTCCAGGAACTCCTGCAGTGGAAGCGCAGCTATGATCATAGAACACAGCTAATGATGTCATGGCATTAGGAAAACTGTAGGAAACAAACAATGACAACATGGTGATTTACTCTAAGTTATTTGAGAAAAATAATGAATCCTGATCATCCCAGAAACTGGATTTACACACTCACCTTTAGGATCAGTGTCATCCTGTTTTGTGGAGCAAAATTTTTTCGGTGGCGGAGGAAAAGCCGTCAATTTTCCTTTAAGAAAAAGGTAAAAGAATACCACAGTAAGCTTAAGTGCTACACAACATCAAATGCAGCCCCATATACACAATGTACTTACTTGTCCCTCTTTTTACACGGTCATCATCGTCTTTAAGTTCTAGGGCACACAACCATTGAACATATTAGGTTCATTTATAATGCAATCAAATCTCTGCAAAAAATGTGAAGCCTGCATAAACTATTATTAAATAAGTCATACTAACCATACTCAAAGTCTGGATCCTTTTTAGGGAATTTGGTTCTCTTTCCTGCAGTGACATATTAAATGTTTTTATTTATATACTGCAAGTATAATTCAAATTAAAACTAGAAGAAGCATGTGTGTTTGAGTGCATAAACCTGAACTGTGTTCTTTCTGCGTCATCTGTAAAGAAAGTTAAGGAGAGAGATTAATTAACAGTGCACCAGATTTAAGCATTCATGTTACAGTCAAAGTACAATCATGTTCACACATGCACATACATTTGTTAATTGTTCCCCAAGATGTCAAAGAATAAGTGAGGGACTCATGACTTTGACAGTTAACAAACTGGCCATTCTCATCGTCACCCTCTGTGGTTAGTGGGGGTTAGTAGGGTTAGTAGGAAAGCAAGTAAGTGTATTTGTGTTACTATATTAGTTATTATTTGTTAATATACTGATACCAGTCATATTATTTGATCAATGCATCATCTTACTTTTTGTGTTGCTTCATTGTTCCATATTATGGAGAAGGGGGAAGACAGCATAACCCTCCAAATGTGGAAGACAGACACACTTCCGGTAAAGATCATTTTTGTGTAATAACTGTCTAGTAGCTCAATTCAAAACGCTGTGTTTTATGTATGCCACGTCGATCGTCTTGGAGTCGCACGGTCTTTTAAAAAGGTCCTCTGCACTGTCTTGTGAAATCAGGTCTACAACAACTGTGCCTTCCTGTCTGTTTTCTCGGATGAAGACAAAGTCCTCGTTCTTAAGGAAGAAGCAGAAATTCGGTGGTTTTGTTGAAACAAAGTGACCTTTGTATTTGGGACGCAGTATGTCACTCTGAACATGCTGTCTTTCGGCCACTCTCTTGGTTATCTGTGCAATTGGGTTGCAGCTCTTCCTGACCATTTTTTTCAGGCTCTGAAGGTGGTTTTCAAAGGGGAAGCAGGAGATGTCATTCAATGAACTGCCAAAATATGCTGCATCGTCTGCCACATGCCTCAACGAATGTACATTGTACACAGGGAAGTCATTGCTGTACAGCTCTGCACTGTTTCTGACAAAGTGCTCCATAAGCTCCTTGGCATAGGAAATGTAGGTCTGTCTCTTTGAATTGTCAGACTCCAGGAGAATGGAAGTGGCTACTGAGAGAGTCAAAAAATGTTCATAGTAAGCATCATCAACTACACCCTCGAGAACAACAGACCCAGTGTAGAGAATGAACTGCCGTAGCTCTGTTGCCTTCCATCGGCCGAGTTCCTTGAGAGAACGTGGCTGTCTGGCAAACTCAGCTGGCCAGACAGCCACGTTCCTTGAGAGAACGTGGCTGTCTGGCAAACTCAGCTGGCATGGCACCCCGCAGCATTACCAGTCTTTCAGATAGCTATTCTCGCGCTCTTGGTCTAAGCCTGCAGACATCAGGGCCATGTAACAAAAAATGAAGCAATCTCTTCGTCACTCCAAGGCATATAAGGTGCATATAATCCAGAGGAAACTGTTGAATACAGAGTATGCCAGCATCAAATAAAGGAGATGGGCCGTGTTGGTGCTCTGGGTACTGAAGTTGACTGAGCCCAAGATCAGTCCTAGATTCATGAGTGGCTGTGGACAGGAATGTTTGTTATTTGACCTTACTGCTTTTTCCACACAACGCTCGCAGCCCTCAGTAGCGTTGTGGCCCTTTATGTTTTTCAGGGAGGCCCTGGCAGGTGCATCACACACAAATCCCCTCAAGGTGAATCGGTGCATTACGCCACCATACATAATGCCATTGGTCTGCAGGTGCTTCAGCTCTTCAACCAAGTCTAGCAGATATTCCGCAACAGGCTTTGGTTTTCCTACACCACAAAACAGTCCTACTAGAAATGGCTGGGAGTCATGGAATTTGGCAAGTATTGGCCACAGTTCTGTTCTGCTAGATTTGAAAAGGGGAGTCCCATCTATGTTGACAAAAAGTTCTATATCTCCTGTAAACTTGGGGCATACAGACAGATAGCAGGTAACTCCTTCTTCCACTACGTAATAAATGTACTGACCATTGCATTTGTCCTTTACTTCAACTTGGCGTGGGGTAGCAAGAAGTGTACGCTTATCTTTGGGAAGGTTATGCCCATGTCCTCTAAGAATGCCAAGGAGTGAATTAATGGCATGATTGGTTTGCCTTGTTTCAACAGCCCACTTTGCCAGCTCTTGGTCTAACGTTTGCACTTCCACTCCTGGAGCAGCACCTGCACCAAGAAGTTCTGGTTCAGAGTCACTTGAGTGAATGTGCTCATTGAAGCCATAGTCATAAACGATGTCATCATCAGACTGGACTGGATTTACATCATTGTTCTCAGCTGTAGTATCAACCACTTCTGCAGCACTAGGTGATGTCTCGCTTGTTGGTAAATTGCTTTCACTAGTGGTAGCGCCCTCTGGGGCCTCCTCACCCTCTCCTGATGTGTCACTGTCAAGTGTGTCAATGTTATCATCATCTTCCTCAATAAAAACTCTGAGCCGCTTGTTAGACCGTTTCCAGTCACGGTTATAGTTGCGATCCATGTTATGACGACCTACCTCTTGTCTTTTGTGATCCTGCAAGGAAAAAAAGATACAGTTATGAACACAAATAACAAAAACTTCAAACTCTTAGTGCAAGATCTCCACACTTTAGTTTTCATATAAAATCTAAATGAATAAGAAATTATTTTAAAAAAGCAAAAGCTAAACACTTACCTCAGGCACTCTGACTGGGCCAGGGAAGTCTTTAAAAAAGCCTTCATCTCATTGAGATATGCCCTAAGGCTTTTAAAAGAATTCCTTGGCTCAGGCAGAGTGCCTGAAGTAGCAAAGCGTTTCGCTTTTGCTTTTTCTCAACTTCAAGAAGGCAAGGCAAGGCAATTTTATTTGTATAGCCCGTTTTTACAAACAGTTTGTCTCAAAGGGCTTTACATGGCATCGTAACAACATCCTCTGTCCTTAGACCCTCACATCGACTGAGGAAAAACTCCATGGACACAAGAACTACTGAACAAATTGTCTGGAGTCCACCCCTCACCTATAAGCACTAGGTGACTTTTTGTTTGTTGAAATAAATTATTTTTGTTTTGATTTAATTTGGAATTGATTAAAAAAAAATAGTTACCCCCTTTTTTTCTCAAACAATGGTAGGTTTAAATCATGTAGTTTACCTTCACCAAACACTCATTTACATTACATCGTCCTCATCATCAGAATTATTTCATCCACGCTGTATTTATTTTTTTAGCGCATATGGGATGGTGGAGAACCGTGTTTTCTCTCCAGCCAACAGAGCAGATGAAGCCCCAAGCAGGGGGGCTGCTGTCCCGGATGCTAGCGAGTGTTAGCAGCGGATTCTAAGCCCGCCGATATTGCGGTTTGCGGTCCTGACAACTGCTTCTGTCAGGTGCAGGAGGCCACAAAGTTGAACCCGAGAGGAGGGACCCAGAGCGATGTTATATCTATCGCTCTGGAGGGACCCAATTTGAACTGCAATAAATTCCTCCCGGCTCTATACCGAGTGCGCTGAAATACTGTTAGCAGCTAGCAGCAGGCCTTTGCGGCCTAGTTAATTCGGTGAGAAAATGGTAGTTCATGTGCTAGTTTGATTCAAAACACCAATATTTAGGAACTTGCAGCCTCTCTACGGACGGTGTGCCCAACAGTGACAGTATTTTACTACAACTCCGAGAACATGAAAAGGTGACTTACTCTCTGCTGTGCTACCACCGCTGCGCTAGCCGAGCTGCTCTGGTGCGTGACTGCGTGTTGGACAAATCCGTCACGTGCGGGGTCGTAGGTCAGATCACTCCCACTTTCTTATGTATATATTATTTTTTGATGGTTGTGTGTCTGTTCATTGTATCAATGTGTGTGTGTGTCTGTGTATAATTTTTTTTTTAATAAATAAATAAAAAAACGCACTTTCTTAACCTAAAAAGTTTTTGTATGCCTGAGAGCCAGATTGGGTCGTGATGACGTCCAATCACAACTAGTCAGATCAGGCCGAGAATATGACCATATCACAACAATTACTGTACGCGCGGACGAACAAGTACGTTCAAGCCCAGTCGTGATCGGACTTATTGTCCTTTTGTGCATAAGTAATTGGTTGTGGACGTCATCACGACCCAATCTGTCTCTCTCGGACACGTCCGGGTCCGTCCGTGTTTGCTGGGATTACTTCAGAGGGAAATCCAAATTCCATGTGCATGTGAATAATGTAGCTCCTCCGACGGGCCGATTGCCTGCGTCGTCTCCGCGGTGAAGGTGCTGGTGTTCCGTGGTCAGAGGTATAATACGATCTATGAACGATTAATGATCGATAAAAGCTGCTTAATAGTCGCGATCGATGGCGAATGAAAGCAGCTACTCAGGTAAGAGGAAGAAAGAGGGAAAGCGTGGGAGCGCGCATACATAAACTGTAGAAAACATCTGACAGTTTAAATTTGACTTAAAAATATTTAGAAATATTTAATTAACTGTAATAATAATCATGCTTTATATTTTGATAAGTAATGTCCATTAAACGGGAGCTAGAACCGCTAACGTAATCGATTCGGTTACGTGAGAGAATGATGAGGACGAGATGTCAATAAAGTAAAAAAAAAAAATGTAGCATGAGATGTTAAACATCGGTGGTTATCTGTATTATCGCATTAAACACACTAAATAATAAGTGATTGTTTCTTTTAAAAGAAACACTGCATTATTTAAACATAGAGTAGAATTAAATGTAGAGTAAATGGTAACAAAAGCGCTTATATAGCGCTTTTATCTCATCGGCGCTTTACCTTGACGGCGGAGTCATCCACGGCGGGAGACAGCCAGCTCGTCGGGAGCAATTAGGGTGAGGTGTCTTGCTCAGGGACACGAGGAACATAGCTAGGAGGAGCTGGGATCGAACCGGTAATCTTGAGATTGCCAGTCCAACGCGCTACCTTCTGAGCTAAACCCCCCATACTGTCAATACATGAAATTCGAGCGACCCAAATGATTACACTGTGTTCGAAACGCCATAGTAACAGCCTCTTCTTCTATATGCCCGGTACAATAGGGTTAACCTATACCAACGCCCCCTAGTGGGTCTGGAGTGTAATGACCTAGCCAGCTCCAGATCACTTCATAACAGTTTCTTTTAAAAGAAACACTGCATTATTTAAACATAGAGTAGAATTTAATGTAGAGTAAATGGTAACAAAAGCGCTTGTATAGCGCTTTTATCTCTTGGGCGCTTTTTTTTTTTTTTACCTTACTCAGGTAAGAGGAAGAAAGAGGGAAAGCGTGGGAGCGCGCATATATAATAAACTGTAGAAAACATTTGACAGTTTAAATTTGACTTAAAAAATATTTAGAAATATTTAATTAACTGTAATAATAATCATGCTTTATATTTTGATAAGTCATTTCCATTAAACGGGAGCTAGAACCGCTAACGTAATCGATTCGGTTACGTGGAGAATGATGAGGACGAGATGTCAATAAAGTTAAAAAAAAAATTGTAGAATGAGATGTTAAACATCGGTGGATCTGTATTATCGCATTAAACACACTAAATAATAAGTGATTGTTTCTTTTAAAATTGCATTATTTAAACATAGAGTAGAATTAAATGTAGAGTAAATGGTAACAAAAGCGCTTATATAGCGCTTTTATCTCATCGGCGCTTTACCTTGACGGCGGAGTCATCCACGGCGGGAGACAGCCAGCTCGTCGGGAGCAATTAGGGTGAGGTGTCTTGCTCAGGGACACGAGGAACATAGCTAGGAGGAGCTGGGATCGAACCGGTAATCTTGAGATTGCCAGTCCAACGCGCTACCTTCTGAGCTAAACCCCCCCATACTGTCAATACATGAAATTCGAGCGACCCAAATGATTACACTGTGTTCGAAACGCCATAGTAACAGCCTCTTCTTCTATATGCCCGGTACAATAGGGTTAACCTATACCAACGCCCCCTAGTGGGTCTGGAGTGTAATGACCTAGCCAGCTCCAGATCACTTCATAACAGTTTCTTTTAAAAGAAACACTGCATTATTTAAACATAGAGTAGAATTTAATGTAGAGTAAATGGTAACAAAAGCGCTTATATAGCGCTTTTATCTCTTGGGCGCTTTTTTTTTTTTTTACCTTACTCAGGTAAGAGGAAGGAAGAGGGAAAGCGTGGGAGCGCGCATATATAATAAACTGTAGAAAACATTTGACAGTTTAAATTTGACTTAAAAAATATTTAGAAATATTTAATTAACTGTAATAATAATCATGCTTTATATTTTGACAAGTCATTTCCATTAAACGGGAGCTAGAACCGCTAACGTAATCGATTCGGTTACGTGAGAGAATGATGAGGACGAGATGTCAATAAAGTAAAAAAAAAATGTAGCATGAGATGTTAAACATCGGTGGTTATCTGTGTTATCGCATTAAACACACTAAATAATAAGTGATTGTTTCTTTTAAAAGAAACACTGCATTATTTAAACATAGAGTAGAATTAAATGTAGAGTAAATGGTAACAAAAGCGCTTATATAGCGCTTTTATCTCATCGGCGCTTTACCTTGACGGCGGAGTCATCCACGGCGGGAGACAGCCAGCTCGTCGGGAGCAATTAGGGTGAGGTGTCTTGCTCAGGGACACGAGGAACGTAGCTAGGAGGAGATCGAGCCGCTACCTCCTGAGCTAAACCCCCCCAGTGTTGTCAAATCATTCGATCCACTCACATGAGTACAATCAGAGACCGTATGATTCTCAAGCAAAGCAATAAATAAAATTGGGGTTCAAAATTAATTCTTCACGCTGGTAAAATCCGTTGGGAAAAAAAATGTCAACCTTAAGGTAATCTGAATTTTAACATCTACATTTCCATGACAACTGGGCTGACTCTACCTGCTATTAATATCGTGTAAGATTATTGATGCGCCAGAAAAGCTACTGAATAATAACAGTATAATTGAGTAATAATTATAATATGTTTTATGAAAGAGATTATGAGGCGGGATTTGAGATACCCTACAAAGTTTTAGTGGAACGGTCCAAACTAGCGCTCAAGAGCGACACCGGAAGGAATTCAAGGTTGCACAACGATGAGTTACATGACCTCACCAAGGTGCGTTTAGTAAGAAAACCTCGGTTTGTTTGAACTAGCGCCGCATGTCCTAAGATGACCATTTGTCCGAGATGTCTGCAGCAACGGGGCGAGTTTTCACCGGTGTAACACGCGCTGTTTTCACCCGAAGGATATCTGTTCAAAACGCCGCAGCGACCGTTGGGTGAGTACGCCAACGTAGAGAAATCACGTTGACTGCTGTTAAAGCGCTGTGGCTCAATGACGACGTTTGAAATGTAAATTATTCTGTAACCTCCAGAAAACATGACATTCAAGCTGTCTTGTTGTCGCCGTGTGTTTTTTTTAACGGCCACATAGTTTTCATAGCTGTAGTATGTTCGCAGAAATGTAGCTAATCTATGAGTGAGTCACAAGTCGTGATAGCTAACCAATGTCACTGATCAACCTGTCATCCCAGCTCGTGTTATCACCAGAGACTTTGATCAACACTAGACAATAATACAGTATTGAAAATGTGTTTTCTGATAAACTGCCACTACATTTTGATTAATTAAATAATGATGAAAGTAAATGAAACCATTGCACAAGAACCTGGTGACACATTTTGCAGTCGTGAGAAGGATTGAGGTTTTTTTTTGGTGAGGTTGCAGCATTATACAGCATTTTTAGTTATTACATCATGAGTTTTAATTGCTTCCAAGGTATGACTTTGATCACATAAAATAAGCATGGGTGTTGCCCGTGTCCCATAGGGTTTGTTTTACAAAGAAATGCATCCCCGTCTTCTATAGATTCAGCTATATAATTATTACAGCCTTATGATACCAGATTTTGAGGCTAATACATAATTTATACTCGAAGATGAAAAAAATCCAACTTTTATTCATAGATAAAATGCATTATATTTATAAATGGGATCGATACAGAATAAATTTTAACTGATGTGTTTTATTTTCAGCAGCACATGGAACAGTGTACGTCAACTAGCTCTGAGCTCTCACATGTCAGCTGAGACCAAAGATGGAGATAAAAACGTGACCAACGAGCCCATCAAGTTCTCCACCAGTAAAGCTAGTCACCGAACCTGGAAAGTCGACCGATCCATGGGGAGCCAGTACGAGCGGCCCTGGTGGAAAGTCCTCCCAGTCAGCCTGGTTTTCACCAGCTTCCTATTGTGGTGTGCCCTGAGAGGAGAGACGGACATTGATGTACAGCTGGAGAAGCAGCTGTATGAGCATTTGCCTGGCTTGCTTTCAGATGAAGAGGAACCAGCCCAAAATAAATAAAATCTGGATTTAAGATTTGTATATATTTCAAGGTATATTTATTGTGAGATGTCTCAGGCTGTGGCTTAAATAGCTCTGAAAACACTGAATGTGTGGCAATGAAACCATCCTGTGCTATGTAAAGTTTACCTCAGCAAAATGAATTGGTCAGACATACCATCGACTGTACATGGAGTGTCAACATGTGAATAAAAATGCATTGATTTAAAGCCACTGCACCTTCAGTTTCATTTTCTCCTCATGCCAGCAGCATGTTCTTACACAAGTCTTTGATGCTTCAACTATAGGCCTCTGCTACTTTGACTGCAACCACATGGTTCCCTCTTTACCTTTTCAAACGTTATTGGAGTGAAGTAAAATGGAACCACCTATGAAGCCACTTGTCCACACAGATATTATATCAAGATACCAAGCAAAAATAAAGACACCAGGTTCCAAAGTTGAGGTAGCGGAAAGTTTATTTACAGCAAAACAAATCCTATGACATGCACACACAGGATTAAAAAGGTATGGATTCTAAAATAGATTTGCAAACCTGAGAAAGGGAGTGGAATATTTTGTTTTTCAGCATTTTTCAGATATGGAGCTCTATTCTACAGTGAATAGGACAGTTGAGGACAGAGTCAAGAGTGAAATGAAAAATTAAGAAGAAAAACGTGCCAGAAACTACAAATTAAAAAAAAAAAAGAAAAAAAAAAACTTGGTACACATGCTGGTAATAGTTCAAAGATTTACAAAACAACCCCCCCATACCCCCCCACCCCCACTAAAAAGATAAAATCCAATGAATCATTTATGCACGCTCCCCTCTAATTCGCCTGGCCAGCTGAATGTCCTTGGGCATGATGGTAACCCTCTTTGCATGAATGGCACACAGGTTGGTGTCCTCAAACAGTCCAACCAAGTATGCCTCACTGGCTTCCTACATAGAAGGGAAAACAAGTAACATTTAACATAAATGCACAAACAAGTATGGCTGAAAATCAAATAAAAGACAAACAAAAGCATCTCACCTGAAGTGCACCAATAGCTGCACTCTGGAAACGCAGGTCTGTCTTGAAATCTTGAGCGATTTCCCTCACGAGGCGCTGGAAGGGCAGCTTTCTGATGAGCAGCTCGGTGGACTTCTGGTAACGACGGATCTCACGCAGAGCAACGGTACCAGGTCTACAACAAAGCAACATGCCACTTTAAGACCCCAAACTACATACGTGTCAATGGCAGCACTACAAAACCATTATTCTTCATACAACATGTAAAAGAGCAGACTGCAATCACAATAGCCATGCCACCAATAACACCTGAGAAACCTGAGCACTCATGAAGGAGTACCTGTATCTGTGGGGCTTCTTCACTCCGCCGGTGGATGGCGCGCTTTTCCTTGCAGCTTTGGTGGCCAGCTGCTTCCTAGGCGCCTTTCCTCCGGTGGATTTACGAGCGGTCTGCTTGGTACGAGCCATACTTCACCTGCTGGTCTAGAAACACAACAAAAGATCAGATAAAAGACGAATTATATTGCAGCAAGCAGTGTACTTAAATGATAACGTAAGCGGGACTGGGTTACTGTTTTACCGAAGTATAAACACACTGTATCACCTGACCAATTAACAGTCCGTAAAGATCCACATCCTCATTTAAGAATATACACATTTCCGGCAAATCATCATTTAGTTAACACTCCGTAAAAGTAAACACTCCGTTAGCGCCAACCAATTGGTTATGAGGCGCTTCTTAACGCGCAGATGCGGTATTAATAACCGGTTGATACAGCCACGGTCTTAATGACACAAAACAAGCCTACAGAAGCGGCGCCACCATTAAGCTACGGGGCACACACACGTTTCTTTGCTGTCGTTTTCAAGCAAATGTAAAGCTAGCATCGACGGTTGCAAAATGGCGCCAGCTAGCCACCACTAAAGGTGGAACACATCAATATGAAGACACTGGTGCCATCCAAAGTCAATTTGATACCCTGTTAGGGTGAAGCAACCATCGAGTGTATATTTTATTGTAATAACGCGGGTTTTCTTGACAAGTCAAGTTTGTACGGAGTATCGGTAATAGCTTATGGTTAGCCTACGGCTATGGCGCGCGCCGTTTTGTTGTCAAGGGACCGAAAATAAACCGCTCTCCAGTCGTATTTTAAAGTTTCTGAACAACCCAGGAATCAAACTAGGCCACATAGCTCATAGCCATCAACACTAAATGTAGAAAAACACAATAACAATAGTTGTAGCGCTCGCGTTACCTTTTGTGTTTATTTTCCGGGAAAGCCGTGAGTCCTCTTACACGTCAGTCGTCTACATTGAGCAAAAGGGAGCGGGGGTGTTATTTATAGCCTGAGAGGAGCGGCGCTCCGAGTCCCGCCTCCGAGCGATCATGATTGGTCCACACTCAAATCCCTGACGGAATGTGATTAGTGGAGGAATCAAGCAAGGATCGCCGCTTCTGCATTCGAAGTAGAATTGGAAAAGAAGTGCCTTCTTTGGAAATGTCGGCATGGTTGTTGTTTTTTTTTTTGCGTTCATTCAAGAACCGGAAACTGCTTCTTCTTAGTCCGAGCAGTTTGGGAATTAGCCTTTGTTTTCACATCATCGGGATTTATGAATTGATCTCTTAAAGTACACACAGGGTCAAATCTGTTTCTTAAAATAGGAAAGTGATGTCATATTAAACGACGATTATGCATGCTATGTGCGGATAAATGCAGCTTCAATACTGGATAGGGAAAACGGTGGTCGATGGCAGGTGATGGCGGAAAGGGGACATTTTATAGGCAATTTTAAGGTGTTGCCTCAATTTGTAGCACAACCGAGTTTCTTTTAGGTTCCATGAAAATATATTTGGCTATAATAACTTGAAAATGAAATAAAATACATAACAAACAACGATTTAACCACAAACACGTAGAGTATCATGCTTCTGGGTGGATCATTCTGTTAAGCCCCAAATGTTTTCTCAGTTAAACATGTGCTTAGGCAACAACTCGGACTGGTCGACCATCAGGTAGCAGGATTTTAGGACACTGACTGAGTGAATTAGAGGATTCAGTGTATGGAGCACCCAGCCACGTTTAATTATAATTCACAAATAAGATTACCATATCCGGTCACTCTCAAATCATGTTATCAGCATGCAGCGTTTACAGCCTTTTTATGATCGCAAATGAGTTTATCTGGTTTACTGTCGTCATCTATATATTGCTTGGCTCTATTATTGTTTTATATTAACCACATATTCTCTTTGTTTTTGTTCTGTGGGTTTTCAGGCTGTAACTGTTGAAAAGCTAGAATCTAAGCCTTATTTCCACATTTACAATATAATTCGTGGTGACCTTTATCCCTATATATGTTTATTTTCCATCTGTGAAAAAAGTCAAATAAATCGTTAGGTTACCTGCCATAAAACCGAGAGAGAATAAATAACTTATTGGCTCACGAGAACACCACCGAGCGGAACGTTATGCACCGGGGAAATATTACCAGTCGGAATTATTGCCAGGTGACACCGGTGGTAAGTTTATGAACACAACATGATTTCACCGCAAAGAAAATCGAAGATGTTTTACAATAGCTGGCTCTAAAAACCGGATCCTGCTCCACTGAGCGCGTCTGGGACCCTGAAGCGTCGAGTTATAAATATTTAGTGAAAAGCTGCAACGCTGCGAGAGTCAGCATGGCTGAGCAGAGGCTGCTGTCTATAGGTACATCTCATCTTATACAGCAGGAGCTACATTCATTCCCTAGCAGCTGTTTGCACGTCGGTGGTCTATTTGGGACGTTTGTGGAACAAAATGTGAATTTAAATAGTAAATAACTGAAATTAAGTTGATTCAGTTGTGGGTTTAAATATCGATTTAATTGATGCTGTCTTGTGTTATACATTTGTGTATATCTGATGTAATTAATGCAATTCAAAGTTATTCAAATATTTGTGTGTGTATCACAGATATTGAACCGAAGTCCAACAGCTCCGCTGCCGTCGGCGACAGAACTGAAAAGCCCCTCTGGACCCGCAGTGACAACACCTTCAGATTTAACTTCAGCCCCGACAACCGTCCAGCACGTCAGGAGAGACCGTCTCCGTCAGACGGTGGGACCGAACCAGGAGCAAGGCAGACATCCTTCACAGGACAGGGCTCCGCTTTCGCCTTCAACTTTCACATTTCTCCTGCTCCACCTGTGGAAGACATGGAGACAACAGAGACCCCAGACATTTCCTCTCCAGACAGCCAACAGGAAAGGCCTCCCCTACTGCAGGAGGTTAACTCTCCTCCTGAGCCATCAGTGTTGCAGAAAGCAAAGAAGAAGAAGAAGAAATCTGGGAAGAAAACCCCCTCAAGTAGTACCGAAGCACAGCAGACTCCAAGTTCTGCTGAGGGGATTCCAGGGGGCGAGGACACCAATCTGGTCAGTATGAAAGTATTTCCTTTTAAAGGCATCATGGTGGTTCCAGTTAATGAGTTTGATCTGATCTCTGGATGCGACTGTTTCAGAGTGCAGAGGAGCAGCTGAACAGACAGCTGGACTGGTGCATCGAGCAGCTAGAATTGGGAATGAGGTGCCAGAAGGGGACACCAAAACAGAGTAGGACTTTAACCCTTACACATGAAGACGGGTGTGAACCAAAAAAACGTTTGTGCTGTATCTAGACACAACACTCGTCTTAATACCAGATTTTCTCCCCGCAGAGGAGGAGACCTCTCGTGCCCTGAAGACTCTAAAAAGCTCCAAAGCTCCTCTGGCCAAGAAGAGGCAGGTGATGAGAGCCATGACGGGAGATTACAGGAAGAAAATGGACGAGGAGAAGAGTAAACAGCACAAGCTCATTCAGAGTGGTGAGTGGACTGTAGCAGTAGAGTCATTTGACAGGAAAACAAGTTACTCATTAACTGTGAAATTACCTTCATGTTCGGTTGGAGGGCTGCTAATATGAAGATCTATCCAATCCCAACAGAAATTGCATCGGCTCAGGTCAAAGTTGCGTCGAGTACTCCAAAGAAGTCCGTTTTCCACCGGAGAGCCGAGGTCAAACCCCAAACGTCGTTCCCAGAGAACCTGCAACAGGATGCTGGCCAGGATGAAGAGCTGAAAGCAGAGACGAACGAGGGGGGTTTTGTCTTAATTCCATCAAAGGAGGAGTTTCACTTCAACTTTTTCTGATCCACACCCCGGAGACACGTTTTGTCAGACGTGACTTTTCCCCGTGACTGAATTAATGGGAGAAACAATCTGAAACACTTACAGTCACACATTCAAAATCAATTGCTGACTGCTTTTGTCATATATCGGAATAAAAGGATTTGTATATTTTGTTTGCATTTTGTTTTATACATGTGTGTACGTGTAAAAAAAGTCTTTCTCACCAGCAGCTACTACAATGAGGTCAGGTCAGTTTAAAAGTGTGTTTTTTTTGGGTCAAAGCAGTTATGAAAGGTTGCTCAACAAACATCTAAAGGCATAGTTCGTAAGTTAAGTGGCGGTCTGAATACTAAAGTCCCCCCTCCCAACTTAAATACATTTGTTAGTAGAGGAAATAACATGTTTTCTAAAAAAGTGATCACATTTGTTTGGCAGTGCTATGAATTTGTATTTACTAATAATATTTGGCTTGTGGCCTCAAAATTAAACTACAACTTGTGACCCTGTTCTGAGTGTGAGCAGACCAGACAAATACTTTCAGAGGCACTAGAAGGTGACAGTGTTAGGATTTTAAATCATTTATATCTGGAAAACAGAGATTAAACAGTGCAACACATTTTTTGTTCTTCTTATCCATGATCTGCTGAGTAAAACAATCCGTTTGGCACGTACAAAGTCAAATCTTCAATTCAACGAGTTCAACGCCGACGTTACCTCTCAAACCGGAAAGGGCGGGGATGGTTCAACACGAGCACAGTTGATTGTGACACACAAAACAACAAAAAAAGGTTCAGTCGTTGAGAAAACAAACTAACGCTACTTGTTGACTGTAAGTATTGCGTCCTTGATATTCGGCTTCATTGTGAAATATTGGTTCGTTTAGTTAGTCGTTTAGTGAGTTTGTTCTATCCGTAGCTGTGTAGGTAAGTGTGTGGTGGGGAGAAGCTCATACCGGGCTAACGTTAGCTAAACTTTAGCTTGCTAAAGTAAAAGTATTAGCTCTAGCTAATTAAGTCATTAAGGAGAATGAATAGCCTTGAGCATGGCAGAATTAAAGAAGCTAAAACTATGAAAGACAACATCGAGGAAAGATGAAATATGTTAGCGTTACATCATGTAAACGTTTAAGTATGGAGGGACTAAATTACCAGCTATTATTAAATAAAGTGTTCTAGTTTAATAGCATATAACATGTAGAAAATGAACAACGTAGTCGAGTCCTACTCTATTTTCCGTTATGAATAATTATATATTTCTACATATGCCAGTGGATATGGGCAGCAACAGAGATGACAGAAATGACAAGATGGGATTCATAAAGTTGTAACGTGGGGGACGAAATGTGGAATTCCATTTTCAGTGGAAACACAAGTTATGTTCTTCACAAGAGGGAAACACTGGGAAGGTAAATAACCTGATGGGTTATTTAACTCCGGCACTCAGGGCCACCTCTGTTTTCAGGTGTGTGGAGGGACCAGCGAAGAGGTGGGAAATGTCTGAGCTAAGTGATGAAGCCAGTGAATCAGAGCAACTGGGTGCCAGCCTCTCCCTGTGGCTGGGTGACTCCCTGGTGCGACCTGAGGAGCTGGACGTCCCTCTGGATCTCCACACCGCCTGCTCCATCGGCCAGTACGACGTGGTGGCAGAGTGCATCAAAAAGTATGGGAAGTACGATTGTAGAATCTCCCACCAATCCAGTGTGCGTGAGGGGTAAATGATCTTGTGTCTTTTCAGACGTGAGGTGGACCTGAACGGCAAGAACATTGGTGGATGGACCCCACTGATGTATGCGTCTTACATCGGCCATGACAACATTGCAAATCTCCTGTTGGAGGCAGGTGTCAATGTAAATGCTACCACTGCCAAAGGATTAACCCCCTTGATGCTGGCAGCAAGCTGTGGGAATGAGAGCATTGCATACTTTCTGCTTCAGGTACAAAAAAGTTCTGTCAGACAAGAAACCCTTCCTCCTATCCAACAAATCCTATGTTGTTGTGTTCAGAAATCCATGTGTTCAGATACATTTTGTTCATGAATGCAAAATCACCACGCAACATGGTCATAAAGTGACAAAATTAAACCATGCAGAGTGATTGGATGGTTTGTGCTGAAAAGTGTCATTGGAAAACGGCAAACACCAAAGTCATAAATGCTTTTTGTTTTCCTTACCCTAAAAGCAAGGTGCTGAGTTGGAGCTGAAGGACTCTCGAGGCTGGACCGCTCTCTTCCACTGCACAAGCACAGGCCACCAGCAGATGGTCCGGTTCCTGCTGGATAACAACGCTGATGCCAACGTCAAGTGAGTTTCTTAATTCATTCCGAAATCATTGCAACGCTCCAGAATTTCAGTTTCTCCATGACTTTTTTCTTTTCATCCACAGGGAGCCGGGGTCTGGTTTCACTCCCCTGATGGAGGCTGCTGCTTCTGGACATGAAATCATTATTCAGTACCTGCTTGATCATGTGAGTAGGTCAAACATGCACATCACTGAGGATGGGTGGTGAAGTCACACAGGGAAGATAATACCTTTTTCTCCTGACATCTGCTTTATTTTAACACTTTATAGAAAGTTAAAATGGATGACCGCAACGCTAAAGGAGAGACTGCCCGTGCCCTGGCCATGCTGTACGGCTATACCAAGATCGTCAGCCTCATCGACTCCCGTTCTCCGAGGACCAAACCAGGTAGTTATTGAAAGGGCATGACGTCTCATTGCTTATTTTCACAAAATGCGTTGTTAAACTTTCTGTCTTACATTCTGATTTTCTGGTAATTGATTTTCTGTGTGTGTGCCAACTCTTCAGGACATTTTGAAGACCTGAGCTCCTCCGAGGACTCGGACAGCGCACCCCCACGCATAAGGCCGAGTCGAAACCGAATTAAAGGCGCTAGCATCCATGATGGGCCCCAGGCCATCGCTAAGTTCCGAGTAGGAGGCCCCAGCAAACTGTGTGGTAGTGTCACATAAGTTACCCAGTCTGCAAGCCTGTATTCATACTGGTCACGTGTTAAGAGTATAGTGGCTCTAGTTGTTAGTCAAATGATACAAAAGGTTTGCTAAATGTGACTGTTTACTTTTTTTTTTTTTTTTACAGAGGCTATTTTTTGAGTGCTGAAAAATTCACATTGAGGTTTCATCACATGAATAATTACAAAATGTGACAAATTAGGACTGTTTAATTGCAAATACAGTGTGTATTTGCAATTAAACAGTCAAATTTCTGAAAAAAAAAAACACTCTGAATGGGCGGGCTATGTGGCAGCTGTGGCCGGTGGGTAATTACAAGGTTCGTGGTTCCATTAAAGGCTCCGCATGTTGTAGTGTCCTGGAGTGAGACACTGAACCCAAAGTTGCTCCCCGGTCGCTTCACAGCAGCCCACTGCTCCTAGTAATGCTTTGGATGGGTTAAATTTCATGTATGTATATAAGGATTGTAATAACCTTTGAGTGCTGTCATTCACAGCTATCATTGTGGGTAGGGGAAGAAGTTTAATACGACTTTTCTCCTCACAGAGCCTCCTGCAGCACCGCCGGGCTTCGTGGCGTTCCGTGATATGGGTGAACAGAGTGAAGGTATCTGCTACCGTGACGTGACCTCACCCATCAATGAGCTGGACGGCCAGAGCAACAGCAGCAGAGGTTAGAGGCACACGATTACAAGTGTTTAGTGACATCTGAAATGTGTTTTTGGAAGAAGGCCACCGCAAGAAATACAAATAGTGTCCCAGGCTGTCTTGGATGTCTGCCAAAGCAATTCCATATTTTATGATACCGCCACAGATGACAGTCCATTCTTTGACAATGACATGCCCACCATGAGGAGCAGCAGCAGCAGCAGTGAAGGCCTGCCTCAAGTGATTGGCCTAAACTGGGAAGGCTCAGTGGAGAGTAACGAGGTGAACACGAGCACAGCAATCCCACTCACTTGGAGTCAAACGCCAGATATTATCAAGATGCCGCTATGACACCATGTTCCTTTCTCCACCAGGACTCTGACCACTGCAAAAAGAGCAGCTCTCGCAGGGTAAATAAGGGCCATTACTCCAAAGGCAAGAGTCGCCATGGAAGCAACGATACAGCTCACTCCAGCGGTACAGGGAACAGTGGGATGCTTTCGCATGCTGGTCTTCCACCCTCCTACACTGGTCCAAAGGTCTTATGTTTGCTCATTTTCTGATGTGTCAGTCATTTGAACCCTGATGGTGTGTGGTTCATGGCCAGTTTATTCTGGTCTGTCTTACGTCTGAAATCTTCTATTGTTGTAGGATCTGGCAGAGTTCTTGGAACAGATCGGCTTTTCAAAGTATCTCCCCGTACTTGAGGAGCAAGACATTGACCTGCGGATATTCCTCACCCTGACTGAAAATGATCTCAAAGAAATAGGGATCACGTAAGAGAATCTTTCACATTTTGGCCAGAACATACATAATACTTGTTTTATCATGAAATCCTGAATCCACTCTTGGTCACCAGGTTGTTTGGACCCAAGCGCAAGATGACCTCGGCTATAGCCAGGTGGCACAGCAGCGCTCGACCAGCCAGCGATGCTCTGGAGCAGGCTTACGCTGACCAGCTTGAAGCTGAGATGCAGGAGATGGCCATTCAGCTCCACAAAGTAACTACAACTCAAACACTCACTGTGACCGCCATTCAAATATGTTTTTTAACCTAACCGACACTCTTTTACCCACATTTAACAAACATCTAGCACTGTGAGGAGGCGGAGAGCCTGCAGAGCCAGGTGTCTCAGGAGAAGGAGCTGCGTACGGTGATGGAGGGATGTCTGATGGAGGACAAGATGGCATGGAGGAGGGTCCACACTGAGCTGGTGGAGAACCACCGGCTGGCTCAGGATATGAGCGCCACACTGGCAAAAAGCCGGGCCTGCAGTGCTGAATTGCTCGCCTTATTCACAACTGATGGGAATAGCAGCTCTTATACTACCGTGGAAGATAAAAACATAGTTGACAATGGTGTTAAAGGTGAGTTGAGGTGTACTATTATGGAAAACACCTTTTGACATTTTGTGATTCCTAAATAAATGATTTGATTTGTCATTGCAGCCGGCGAGGGCTTGACACGCTCCAGTGTTGCAGAGCTACTTAAGAAGCTGGATTTACATGAAGCAGAACTGGGTAGGATGGCGTAATACTCGGTAATTCATGTGGCTTTTTTTTCCGGTGGTGTCTATCGCTAAGTCTGGTGTCTGCTTGTTTCGACTTTACAGCAGGGAATCTGCAAACGGTGCTTCACAGTCTGAGGCGACTGAGTGCCCCTGAAAAAGTCTCCGATAGCTGGGAACGGCCTTAAACTTTACAAGTGAGTAGTTATAATACATCTCACTGGACGAACACAACAAGTGGCTAATTAAAATAATAATAATAATAATAACCTCTTTCTTTCTTGTATTTGAAGAGGCTTTTGCAAATATTTGACGGAGGGTGATCTTACCACCCTGAACAATCTCACTGAAATGAGAGAAGGCCAAAGATGAGGCCTGGCCTGCTGGACCAGAGCGACTCAAGGAGGAAGTCGGCCGACACGCTGCTCCTCTGGGACTGGCTGATAGACCAGAGCTCGCCAGATGTGGACAAGGCCAAGGGTGATGCTACTGCAGGGAAATGACAAACAGGCAGGAAGGGTACCTGACCCTCACACGCCTGGGCTGGTGTGTACCAGACTCCAGTAGCTGGGTTGAAATGCACAAAGGAGAGGGACTGATCGCAGATCAGAGGATGTAAGACTGTGAAATAGCTCTGAAAAACTTTACTCTCTTCCGATATGAAATGTGGTTCAACTTATGTTCATGCCACAAGCTGAAGAGGTACATTTCTTAGAAAGTAGTCTGGTAGTTGAAGCTTAAAGAGTTATACTTTACATTTGAATGAAATCTTTTGTGTGTTGCATGAAGATGATGTCCTGCTGAATGCATTTGAGATACTTGTATGAAATCTGTCAGTTAATAATTTACAGCAATACATTATGTTACACCAGTTTTGTCGTTAGTTAGTATATCATTCTGATTCATTGTGTAGCTTCTTAAACATGATCTGTCTTATCCTGAAATTCTCCCAAATATTTTAAATGCCAGATAGTCTTTGAACCTGAATTAACACCTTGTTGCCTAAATGATTCTATTTGTTTTAAATATGAAATAGATATGTTTACATTTTAAATGCTTTCAGCCTGTAAGATGTCACAACTCGCTAATTTTCTGGCTTCATATTTTTTATCTGCAAACAGAACTTGCAAAAACACTTATTTCATGACAGCCTAAAGAGAATATCTGCTAACTTATGATCCAAACAGTTTTGTTGAACATTTGTCAGTAGTTTCTTTTTTACTATTTAAATCATTAAATGTGATTCATGTTGCTCAATGACCTCTGAATTAGACTTCAGCAGATGTGTGCAATATATTGGGACATTTATAGATAGATAGATATACTTTATTGATCCCAAGCTGGGAAATTAAAGTTACAAATTATTTTATACCATCTCTTGAAAGTCAGCAAATGTCTTGTCTTCACTCTTGGACTTTGATATCTCTACACCTCTAATCTTATAAAGTGGCTTAGATTAGTCTGACGTGATCACTATTTAATTTGCTACAATTAAAGGGCAGTTCTGTGCAGACGGAGCCTCGTGGGTCAGGGATTCCTGACGGTTGGGATGTCCTCATCAGAAAGTCCACTATTGTGCCTGGGGCCTTGGCAGTGAACCGATGTGGTGACAGTTGCTGCTCAGCCAACAACCTTGGCAAGATGTGGACGCTGGCCGGGTTTAGCGTTAGCAGCTGATTCAGCCTCGAGCCTGAAGGTTTTTAACGAAGCGCCGCTCATCTTGGACATCGCTTGTCTGGCCCCCATGATTAATAGAACAACCGTGGATTTGTTCATAGGAAAGATGGGAATCTAATAGAGAGGATGATGATTACTGTGATGTGTTGAGCTGTCATTAAGACTGGGCTGATAAAGTATTCTCCATCTCTCAGTGATGAATTGTGGGTTGTAAAATCTTCCAACCAGTTGCCGTCCAGCTACACAGTACTGGGATGTACTGCAGTCAAATTTCACCCAAGACAAATGTGTTCCGTTGAGGTTTATCTGGACAGAGGTCGTCTCTGTTGGCCTCCACACAAATCTGTTGTGTATCTACCGTAGTGAGCTCTACAAACTCTGACAAGCCACCCACTGAGGAGCACACATTTGGGTCTAGCTGGTGAACTTGAGGCTTGAGATGTTGGCGGTTTTCCAGTTAGGATTTCTGGGCCCAAGAGAGTAAAGTGTGGTTGAGAAAAGTAGTTGTTCTTTCCTCTCACTAACATGCCCACGAGCAAGGCTTTTTATCCCGACACAGTAAATGACTAGATTTTCTGGGCAGCAGCCAGATATGGAACTGTGCATCTGACGAATCGGGTCAACTTACACCGAGCTTCATATATTCAGACGACTGTGATCCATCAGAAAAGCTACGCATACAAGGAAGGCAAGTTAATCGATTTTCCTTTTAATGTCATTGACGAAACAGACGCCACTGGTCCAGGACTACTTCAAGTGTATTGCTTTAATGTATTGTTTGAATAGAGCTACACCTCGTATAAATTAATTTGACATTATCTACAGTACTTCAAAATAAGATATAGTATTATGTACAAACATTAACAATCCACTTAAGATGAACAATCAGCCTTCAGGATTTTACTGAGGGGTTTAAAAACAATGTAAAATGCAGCAAAGTGTGAATTGACAAAAAAATACTTTTATATTCTTGAATATCGTTGGTTACATCTGCCTATATACAAAGTCACCAATGGCTCCAATTCACCGATTAAAATATGAATGTGTTTCCTCTTGAATGGATGTCCAGGAGAGCGCCTGTAAAACTCTTCTTACTTTAGGAGGATAGAAGTAAATCAGACTTCAGACGATTTGACTAATCTCACTTCAAACGCAGACACACACACACACACACACAGAGCTGATCTTCTACCAACAGCGATAAAAGACTCCAGGTCCATGTGGAGGAATGTGGTGCATCTGTGATCCAGGCCAGTGTGAGGACCGATTCCCACTCCCACAGAGCAGCAGCTGTGTGAACACTGGTCGTACTGGGCTCAGGTGTACTCACACAGGTGGCCGCAGCCAGCGGGGCAGTGGGCGCTGCTCTTCAGCCAGTTCATTATGTGCTCCAGATGTCCACCGTGGCTGCAGCCCTGACACCACACAAACAGTCCCTTCACCACATGGTGGCACACTGCACACACGCTGGCACACTGGTGGCACCTTAAGGAGAGACACAGGGTGCACGTCAGAGCTCAGTCAATGTCTGAATTAAATTAATCTGTATAGAGGTAATAAAATCCAGATAAGACCTTCATACCTGTCACAAATCCAGCCCTTGTTGCTCATTGGCCGCTTGCAGTTGCTGCAGTTGATGTGAAGTGTTGTAGACGTCTGGTTCAGGCCGGTGATGGCGCTGCACGTACTCAACTTGATGACCTCATTGGACACGTTCCACAACTCGAAGCGCTGCAGCAGGTCTATGTAGGACATGTACCAGTGCTCCTGAAATGGAAACAAATCGTTTAGCGCTTAGGTTTTCCAAGACGCCATGTTGTGATTTAACTTAAAGACTTTGGTGTTTTATATGTGAACAACTTGGTGTCATACAAAAGCCTAAAGAATCCATAAACGTTGCTGGTTTTGTCCCATAACATATGAAAGAGATCCAGATAATCTGTCTGTGGAAATACATTCATCCTAAATTGTTCATCTATCAGATAATTAACATCAACTTGAAATAAGTGAGTCATAGCTTTTAGCAGATTAGCCAGATTAGTTTTTAGCAAACACAAAAAAAAAAGTTATAGTTTGTTGTTTTCATGCAGTTTTTACAACACTCATCTCTATCTGACCTGGGTAAGGTCATCGATCTCTTTACGGATCCGGTCCCCCAGGACGATAAGCACGGACACGGCCATCTGCACGTCGCCCTGCTCAGCGTAGTAGCTCAGCATCTCTCGCACAATGGGACAGAAGAAGCTGGCGGGTAAATGCGGGCTGAACAGCGGCTGGGAAATGGAGATTAGAGGGAAGGACTCGATGGGTGTCAGACAAGCGACTTCTGCTTCATTGCCGCTGACGTGCGGGGAGTCGGCCTTGTCCTGTTGAAGGTGCTCCGGCGCAGACGGGTTATCCACGATCTCGTGCCGCAGCTGAAAGGCCTCCTGGGGCAGCGTGTACTCCTGCTCTTCTGTTGAATCAAAAGAAACAGAGATAACGTTAGACAATAGAGCGCCGCGCATGGAGGCAGTTATAAATAGCAGTCACGTACGTAAGCAACTCTTCAGTTTCCTCAGCGATGGGACTGTGACTGACCTGTTTGGTTGTCGTGCTCCATGGAGTAGAGGTCATCGTCGTCTAACTCAGCATCCCCGAACATGTACTCAGCCTGGCCCTCGCTGCCCTCCGTCTCCTCATTTTCTGAGCAGAAATCAAAGGAATCACTTATTTAGACTTGAATATTATACAAAGAACATAAGGCCAAACATAAGTTTTAACTCACCTTCATTATTATTGCTGATGTGTGAGTTCCCAGGCTCCAGGTGGATGTTGTCCTGTCTGCTCTCACCTTTACTGCGCTCCAGTCTGCTCTCTGTGCCCATCCCCGAGCTCATTTCCTTCATGTTGAAACTGAAAACAGAACGTACACCAGCATTAGATGCTGACTGGCACGACGGTTTGAAACGACACACTTTGAAGGTCATTTACCTGTTCATTAAAGGCAAGGTGCCCAGTTTACTGAGGTTGTGGTTTGTACCGGGCGTTGTGAGGTTTGCTGGGTCAGAGAACATAATTCTCAACATGGTCCATGTTGTGGAAACCTTAGAAAAAAAAGACTAGTTAATGATAATAAATGCTGAACACAATTAATTTATATAACACATTACTATTGGAAGTAATGTGTTAAAAAGTGACAGGTTAGTGTAGCGTCACTACATTTTGGAACACAGCAAATAGCTATGAATGATTATGATAACCGTGTCATCTTTAAATTATGTTTCACAAGTACAATGTTCATAAATTTAATAAGACAAAGAAACTCAAATATGGCAAACTATCATTATTATAAAACCTTAAAATAAAGAGTGCGTCTAAGTCTATAAGTTTATTGACCCAATAAATTCAAACAACCCTCGCCCAGTCTAGTGCAAACATAACAACAGTTTAGAGGCAAAGTGATTAGTCAATTAATCCACTAGTCAATCAAGAAGAAAAAAAAAGGACAATTTTGTTGAGGTCATTTTGTTAAGGCTAAAATGGCTAAAACTCAGTAGTTCAAGCTTCTCAAATATGAATAATTTCAGATTTTCATCGTGTTCTATAATAGTAATTAATAGGTTTGAGTTATCTTTACATTTTGGCCCTTTGTTTGGAGAACACTATACATTTTAAGACATCACCATGGGCTCTGGGAACTTATGATGAGCATTTTTAGAACAATTAATTAATCATGAGTAATCAGTAGATTCCTAGATAATGAAAATAATTCTTTGTTGCAGCCCGAGTGCAGTAACTTTAGTTTCCAAAAGAGAATTTTCTTTTTAGTAATGTGAAATTAACTACTAAATAATCTGTCACGGTTCTGTTTAAATGTAATAACATCAAAATCTCACTTGAACATTGATCGCTCTCACCTGAGGTCTTTTGAGCTCCTGGGCCACCTTGGCATTGTGATCACACAGCTCAGCAAATGGCTTCCCACAGAGGAGGTAGAGTTGTGCCGTCTTGACAAACCAGTCCATGCGGTTACTGTCCAAGTCCGTCTCAAAGACACTAAGGGCACTGGACACATGGGCAAACTGTTCTGTCGGATCAGGCTTCTTGAAGAAAAAGATGGGGTAGCGCCGGTCGCCTCCGGGGTAAGGCTTTCTGTTGGGGTCACTGCTGATCAGACTCTCCTTGGCTGCGAAGGCCAAGTCACCGAACAGTCCAAAGCAGAGGCCCTCGGGATTGGCCTTGTCCACGGGACGACTGGCGTCCTTGAACATGTGTTGGTAGAGTGTGCTGTCCTTAGAGCCAGAGAGTAGAAAATGAGGGTCGTGTTGGTGGCGCCACACAATACCAGTGGTCACATCCTTGTGTTCCTCAAACGTGGCAAAGGGAATGAAAGGTCTGCGGACATCCCACACATAGATGTTGTGATCCACCATCATGGAGCAGGTGGCTAAATGAAACTTCCTCTCAGGCCGCCACTTAACCCGCGCCACTGAGGCGATCGTCTGGACACAGTAGATCTCCTTGGCCCGGGTAGTGGTCATGTCCCACACTTTCACCATCTTGTCCCTGCCCCCAGTCGCCAGCCATCCCCTGAAATTAAAATAAAGAGAATGCTATTAACAAATAACATCAAAATAAGCAGTGTCGAGATACCTTTAGAAAGGAAAACCATTATCTCACTTTGTTTGTGTCATAAAGGCATTTTCTTTTACCTGTCATCAGGGTGCCAGTCGCAGCAGAACACAGGGCCAGTATGGGCAGTGAACATTCGCTCGTAGCGGTCTGGCCGCCTGATGTCCCACAGCTGGACGTTGCCATTCTCAAAGGTTGCAGCAAATGTGAAATAATCCTTCATGCTAAACTGCACATCCCTTACACTCTCTGACTGACCTGGAAGGAAAGGAGTGGGGGGAAAAAAATCAACAAGGATATTAAATAACAACCAAACATATAGTTTTTTCCAAAGATTTACAGTAAACCACTCTTACCACTTAATAAAGACTTACTAAGATCAAGTCTAAATAATGCAAAACACTCCGCAGTTGTAATAACTTAACTGATAATCTGACATTTATAAGAAAATATTCTACCTGAGAAAGTGCTGGCAGACTCCTTCTTGCGTAGGTCAAAACACTTCATGAAGCCATCCTGCGAGCCACTTAGCAGCATGTACACCTCAGTGGGGTGGAAGCACACCTTGTTGACAGTGCGTTTGTGCTCCGTAAACAGCTGTTCCTGCTTGTTACGAGAGGGTTTTCCCAGGTTCCAGGTGACCACTGCCCCATTGGTGGCAGCCGTGGCTAGCAGGTTTTCCTCCATCTGGTGCCACATGACATCCGCGCAGCTGAAATTGAGAGACGGTTTGCGTCCGACACGTAGATTCAGCTTCTCCACAAACTGCTCCTCCTCCAGCGCGTAGATCTTGAAGATGTTGCGGCCGGCTACTACCACCTGCGTGGCATCACGGCACACGCTGATGGCGTTGGCGGGAGCGTCCAAGTGGCAGAACATAGTCCGGCCACTGATGGTACTGTTTCCAAGGGCTGTTGTAACCCGTGACATCTTCTCCATGTTCCTGGTGCAGACAACTGTGATTAAACGTGAGCTCAAGATGGATCTGGTGAGTTTGCTACGTGTACTTTTACAGCTCTGCTTTGAAAGAAATCCTACCAAAATGTAGAACTTTTCTAAAGCAGTTCAACAAATCCACCACTGGGTGGCACTATAACATGTTAGATCTATGCAGTACTTTCTGTAAGAGCCAGGAGAGCTGGCAGTATGTCACTACATGTATTTGTGTTTAACATTTTAGACAGTGAATCTGCTTCATTACTTACTTGGTTAAGAACTTGCGGCCTTATCAATGTCTGCAGCAGCACAGAGTCCTCTTCATGTGCTCCCATGAGAGCCAACTTCCTAGTGAGAGATCAGCATTTGTGAGAAACACACATGATATTATCATACATTATGTTGTTTATAGTATGGGTCAGATATTCTATGTTCATCACAAACACTATCTGATCAAGTATGATCTGTTTGGTACAGTTTAGTAGAGAAATAAAACCTCAATGTAACTTATATGTAGTATAAATTACTTATATGTAGCATAAGTTACATATAAGTGACGAATGTAATTTATATGTAATGTTATCAAAGGGGTACCAACAATGTCTGACAGTCACCGTCTTGCTTTAATGTTATATTATAACATTTAAATACTGTCAGATATATATCGTCTGTTTACATCTACCTGTCAACCGCATTGCATTCTGCTGCGCTGAGGTTTCGTTTGTGTTGTGCGTCACCTTCCACCTCATGCTAGTGATTGATTATTAACCGCTTTGTGCTCACGTGAAGATATGATGGTGCGGTGCCAAACAAAACTAGCCAACCCAAGAGCTAGAGACCCTCCTCACCCCGACTAACATGCACATTAACAGTACTCAGGTTGGCTGGTTACCTAATGCTCGACCCTTGACTTCGTGTCCGTTGTCTTTTCCCCCCGATATCGGATTAAATCGGAAACACGTAGCGTTACATCCTGAAACTTCTTCTTCACTTGTGTGTGTTGGCTACACACAGCTAAACTCGCTGGATAGTGTACTTGCACCATAAACATGTCTGGAATGTGATGCTAATGCTAGCTGGCTAACCTAGCTTACCGAGCAATTTTGCAAAGACGAAATGAGAAAGTATCACAAGTATGTGGTACAATTAGAGAAATATAACAACAATAAGTATCCTGCGTGTTGGCAGTGTCTACGCAAAGTCAATAACAAAGTATTTCAGGGGACAAACCTTCTGAAACTGTTGCCCACTGCTTGCGGCACCGGAAGTAGTATTTTTTTTTTGTGCTCTATCATCTCGCGGGAAATTCCGTGTCTCATTGCGCGCAGGCATTCGTCACGTGACGCGACTACAAGCCTCAGTAGTTGAGTGGAGATTTTCGGCCTCTTTTTTCCTTCCTTGTTTTAGCTGTTCTTAAAACGAAGGTGGACGCGGCATTAGCTGAATCCGATGTGATAATAATAATACATATTAAATGGCATAACGCGTTATTCCGAGTTTGTCTGTGTGTGCAGGTTTTGTGAGATCTCTGCTGTCATGAGTTCTCTGTTTGCCTGCGAGGACCCGGCCACTTGGAGGAGTGTATATGAGAAATACTGGGATGTAGTCGAGGCCAAGGCCAAGGCAAGCCAAGAAACCTGGAAAGCTGCTTAACCTCGACAAGTGGTAAATAAATTTTCTTCCTTCACAGCAACGGAGCCAGTTTCACAGTATAACTGAGAGACTTGATACCATTTCACACTGCAGTTAATCTGGCTTTGAGTATGTTTATACAATTGATTTATATGTCTTTATTTATTCATTCATCAAAGTTCATTCTTGACCTGGAAATATAAGTTTGATTTAGTCCCGATTCGATGTCGATTTAAGGACTTTTCTGTGGCATTCAGCTGTATCAAGCGGGGTTTTGTTCAGTTGTCATGGAAATACATTTGTTGTCATCTGTGTGTGTCTGGACAGGTACCAAGAGGAGCTGCCTACACTGATCTCAAGTCGACCTGACAAACTTGTCACTCAGTCAGAGCTGGTGAAACTGATGGAGTGGAAGCTGACTGTAAGTGTCACCTAGACATTAAATCACAATAAGCACAAGGAGCTTAAACCCGCCCACGACAAATGATGTTGTCAGTGACTACTCCTTCAAACGTAGAGGATGGCCATCAGGGGCTCCGACAGGCTAATGGTGCATCAGCTGTGTCCTTGACTGGTCCTGTGTGCTTTCCTGCAGAGAGGGAAGTTCAGGCCGAGGCTGCAGCAGCTGGTGGCTTCTAATAGTGAGGACGGCGTGGAGGAATGCTCCAGAAAGGCCTTCAGCCTCCTGCCTGATGTGCAGGCAGCCATCGCGGAGCTCAGCTCCCTGAGAGGAGTCGGCCCAGCCACCGCTTCAGGTTAACACGCCGTCTCTATTCTGTTCCTGAAGATACCGTATCAAATGTGCTTTCAGCAAATTGATCACATCTTTAGAATTCATATTGATGAATCATCGCTGTGATCCTCTTTAAGCGCAAAGTAAAAGCCTTCTCAGTACAGGAGCAGTCCTGACACTGAGACTCCCTGCTCTGTTTAGTTTGTATTCACCTCATGGCTACAATCAGCTTGGCTTGGGGCTGACTATCCAATTTTTCCAGCTGTGCTGGCTGCGGGAGCTCCAGAACGGGCTGCATTCATGTCCGATGAAGCCATGGAGAGTGTACCGGGACTGAAGCCCATCCAATACACAGCCAAGCAGTACTCTCTCTACATGGGCAAAATGGTGGAGTGCACTGAAAAACTAAACAAAGGTGAGCTAATGACGGTGATGTGACGGGTCCATCTGTATCCTCTGTCTTGAATATAGCGTTTACCATCTCCTGGGTCGAAACATGGAGAAGCAGCCCTCAGCTTTTATGCACCACAAACTTCCAGAAGACAATTGGTCTTTTAAAATGTTTCTATTTGCACTGCAGTTTCCGTTTATGAGACTCGGTTTCAGAGCATTTTATTCTACAATTTAATCAGTTCAATTTCAACTTTTACAGGGACTATAAAAGTGGCTGTACAAAATCGAAACACAGGGAATTGAATGTGGCATATTTTTTTTTACACATTTTCAATTTAAAAAAAATATTGTATTTTGTATTCTATGTTTATGATTATTTTAGAAGACTCTGGCTACTAAAGGTCTTTTTATGTTAATCAGTGTCAGAAAAGCCACATGAACTCCCCTTTGATTGTGCTGCCTGGCTTCCTCTCATCCTCAGTGGATGCCCAGCAGGACTGGACGCCCCACAGGCTGGAGCTGTGTTTGTGGGCGTTCACCACAGCCAAACAGCAAGCAGCTCCCACTGCTGAAGGAAGTGGATGTGAAGGCCAGCAGCGTGATGGAGAAATGCTCAGAAGCCGATACTGACCAGAGACCAACCAAGAAGATTAAAACAAGATAAAAAAATAAATTATTGCACAGTATTGTTTTGTACATTAACTTGCTTTATTGTTTGTGATTATTTGCATTTTTCCAAAAATAATAAAACCTTTATATCAAACTGAGTATATTGGGTATTTGTGTTGTTTTTTTTTTGTTTGGTTTCACGTAGTTCAGTCGTGCTGTAAGTTGCAGCACAATGATAATGATTTTGTGCTTAAACATACTAAAAAAGCAGTAGGTTGCCACAGTATTATTTATTTATAGTTTCTAAATGAAAGCAAAGTACAATGAACAGTACAAAATAAAACAAAATATATTCATATATATACACAATATAAAATGGTTCAGTTCAGAACATTTAAAAAGTACAATAGATAGTGAAATAATTAATGAGGACTTTGATATAAATAATCCATACCTAAATTTAGTTTTCCTTTAGTTTCCTCCTGACCAAGAGAAAAATAGCTTCTTCTGCTTTTTCTTTTTTGTAAACGCTGTGTTGGTACAACCTCTTGTCTGGTCTGAGAGATTGAACCTCGTAAGCTTGGCACCATTTTTATCAATACAAGTAAGCATGAAAAACGTCCACAGCAGCATCGATGTGACTTCTTCATTTTTTTTAACATTAAGAGGGAAACAACTCAACGCTTTAAGAAACCACCTGTTGATATTTGCATGACCTCCAGAGGCTCACGCAGTTTTAGTATGAATCTGTACCAAAGCTAGAAACTGGGAAACCAATACTTGAGCCATTTCCTCTGGTCTTAAACAGAAAATCTATCTTAATCTGCAGAAAGAAACCCTGAATGCTGTTACAAACTCTTTAATGTTCGTTTCTAGCTTCAGTAGAGAAAATCAGTGTTCACCAATCATTTAAAGTCCAATACTGGATACTTTACATTTTTAGCATAATGGATAATCGTTGAACAATGACAACCGTGTTTATTCTGCACGGTTCCCATCCAAGTTGATCAAACATTTAAATCTTACACATTTTTAACTTATCAATATCCAGAATCATTTGAAAACTAAGGCCTGATGTCTTTTCTTTTGGGGGCCTTGGAACCCTAAACCAGCATTTCAGGCTTCAACGTCTTTAGTAAAATGCTAAGTTGTGAACACAATTCCATCTCTGGCGCTACAGTAGCCTGCTGTACCTGCACAGTCCTGCAGCGAGAGTTACCCATATGGAGCTAAGTAGCAATGAACATGAAGAAAAGGCAACCTGGCCGACTTGTGTGCGAGCAGCAGTTCAGAACAGCCATTGGATATATTAACTTTCCTTTCACTGTGATTTCTTTCTCTTGTGTACCATCGTGTAGAACGACACACAGCGGACGTTTCTGCCCGGTGCTTAGTTTTGGGCTCTTATACGATAACAAGGCATTGGGCATAACAGTACGATGGATTGGCATAGGGAAGTTAAAAAAAAAAAAAAAAAAAGCATCAAAGAATGTTTATGGCAGTAGAAAGTATGGCACATGGCAACATGTCAGTTAACTACATCATAAAAAGTGCAAAGAAAAAGCCAGTATGACAAAAATACAGGAACAGGAAACATGAGACAGCAGGGAAATGTCAAGTATGCTGCATTTTGGAAATCAGACGGGAGTGAACAGTAACCAACAAGGGTTCTTGTATAAACGAGACTCAAACGATTTGACACTGACCTTTTCACATCATCTCGTATCACAGTCATCACTGTACTTAAATCAAGGGAGGGGGGGGGGGGGGGGCATGCGGATTGAACAAAGTGATGGATCGCATGTTATTGATACTGGTGCTCATGCCATCCCTCACTGTGCCTTTCCATATACCGGTGAAAACAAACGTGTCACCTAAAAAGACAGCAATTAAATTAACATCATGCAGCCTGTCGGATCCACTTATTAAAGGGAGGCATCCTGTTTACGGTCTGGCTTTGGGCTCCGGTGTGTCCCATGCAACGGCCATGCATCATCCTGACGCGGGGGAGCTGTGACATGAGCACGTACGCCGGCGCCGGAGAGTGCCGACGCCGTTGTTTTCTGCCGTCCTGCCATCCCTTACAAACCAAAAAGCCATCACTGTCCAGCCAGATGATGTGAGTCAGGCCACCATCACCCCGTTAAGATGCTGTCTGAGTGTATAGGAAGGCTTTATCAGACAGGAGGAGGTGTGACGCCGCCTCAAGGCAGGGAGATTTGGCTTGCAAACTTTCCCCTGCACCTTGTTATTTAAGATGCATTGCAAATTTTCTCTGCTTTTTTTCCTAGAAGATACTTGGATTATGAAGAGAACTCTTTTTTTAGGGGCAACAAGAATTCCCAAACCTTCCATTTCCATCCTGCATGTACTTCCAGGAGGAGTAATATTCACAGTTAATGTGTTCAACCAAAACATAGCCATTTGCTAGCCCTTTTTACAGCCCTTCTGGGTTCCAATGAATCTTCAGTTAAAGAGGCACATTAACCTCCTCTCAGGCATCCTCTTTATCTTCATTATAGGCTAACAGGGTACGTATGCATTATTCATCAATGTATCTTTGCTATCCCAAGCAATAATATTTCCAAGTACGCACAAGAGTTTCCATCAAGGATCCATTACTGCCAAGTATTGGCTGATCTTTTCTTTCTCTTACAGATCCCCCCCTCCCCTTTCTGCAACTCCTGACAGTTTCATGTGGAAGCGAATGCTGAGGACTGTATTTACGACCAACTATCAAAATTGGCAAACGTATAACATTTTTCTTCCACAGCCAGTGGACATTCAAATGAATTATTGATTGAAAGACTGGGAAATGGAACGTAGCACGAGCAAATGTAATTGCCATCCTCGCCTCGGCTTTCCAAAAATCTTGAATCACTCTGGAGATAAAATATGACAGGAGCTCTGTCCGTTAATTTGTCATTTGCAGAAGAAGCCGTGTGTCCGCGCTGCAGGGGGAGAAGTTCGGAGACGTGGGCACTTGCAAAAGGAAGCTGCATCGACTACAAAGAAGTTGGGGCGAACACGTTGTAAAAATGAGTCTCGCTACATGAAAATATCTCTAACAGTCCAGAGTTTCACAGGCTCATTCTTGCACAGTTTGACTTCTTTCACCTCACTTGTTTGTATTCCCAATGAAGAAATGATGTTCAAACGCACACACACAAAAAAAGTTTCACTGAAGTTACCAACCAGCAGGTTTAAAACCAACAGAACAGCTTCCTCTTCTTTTACCCTCTCCAATTAGTTCTTTCTATGGCTTGTTTTGTAAAGCACTAAAGATTTATAAAATCAAGTGAGTCATCGGCGGTCATCCAACATACTTCTGCCTCAGGGATTATCTTTTCAGAGGATCAAAGCCATACAGGAGTTATGAGAAGAACAACAATCATAGCATTAATTTTGCACCATTTGAAACTTTTTCCTCTTCCCCTCTCAAAGAGGAAAAAAAAAAAAATACAAATAAATATACTCTTGGTTATGAACATACAATATACACATCCACTATCGAATGAGAAACGGGGACAACTTAATAACACTCTTTTTTTCTTTATAGGTACATTCCTTTACAAAAGTACACAGTCCCTAAGAATGAGAAACTGAGGTATAGACTGGGCCCGACAGAGAGACCCCAATGCCCTCTGGGACACAAAGGTCAGAGGTCAGGTGATGACGTACCCACGCCCTCCCCAGTTCAGTCTGTCAGAGCGAGAACAGGCAGAGGCCAGTGTGTGTGTGTGTGTTTGTGTGTGTGTGTGTGTGTGTGTGTGTGTGTTCTTCTCTTCGGGTCGTCCACGTTGACCTCCTGAATCAGGCAGTGGCTGCTCTCCAACACAAAGAGTAGAAGTGTGTGTCTGTGTTCCTGTGTGTCCTTGTCTCGCTGAGAGCCACAGAGCATGACATGGCATATTTTACACGGCGCGCCGAGCAAGTTGGTGGTTAGTTTGAAGTGATGTCACTCGCTGAAGTGGTGACCCCTCCAGGAGACTTCAGCTGTCCTTATTTTTTTTTCGTGAGCTTGTTTTTCTTTCAGCATCTTCATCTTCACATCTTGTCTATGTTGTGTGAACTATGTGTCTGTATCCACAGTGTAGGTATGAACTTTTGGAAATAACCCCCCAAAAAAACTGATGCCTTGTCATTTCTAAACACCCCGTGAAGTGAAGATGACAGCGATGCTAGCATCCACGTACAAACTTGAATTTAAACATCATTCTTACTGCTCTGGGAAAGCCATCACCCTTTTATCACCTTTATAATTGCGTTGAAGATCCTTCTTAGCGGCTCAATTTGAAGAAAATGTTCCGGTTCTTGTTTTTCAATCAGTGAACCAGGAATTTAGCAAAACGCCACAGACCGCTGTGAGTTACGCCAGGGCTGTGAAATCAAACAATCACATTTTTCATTGCTGCCCAGAAAAACAATTTATTTGAAAGCAGCAGCTCTGATTTGTGTCACAACCTCAGATTGGGGCGTCTACGGCTAAGGGGCCGTTTCACCAGATGCACGTGTCATCAACTCACGGATCCTTCTTTATACATGAAAGATGCACTCAAAGAAATGACTGATGAAAAAATGTTTAGTGCTGGTAATGCGGATGAGTTTTCAATGGTTATATAAAAAGATATAATGCTCCTCAAAGTGGATCCGAGGAACTTTCACCTGTACTTGTTGCTACTGTGATCCCTCTTTAATAAAAGAGACATATTTCTTTGATCCGCAAAGTATCTGTAAAAAAAGGATTGTTGGACGATTTTAGTTTTGAATGATCTCATATCATTTCATTTTAGGTCTAACTTGAGAGCAAATGGTAACTATGGACAAATGGCAACCTTTGTTTGGAGTCCGTGTGTATGTGGAGGAGGGCCTGTGGGGGGCCTCCATCAGGGAGGCGGTGGTATCTGCACCCCCAGCAGCTCATACGCAAAGATGTTCCAGAAGATGGCAAAGAGGAGAAAGGTGATGAAGGAGAAGACGATGACCCACCAGGAGCACTGTTTCTGCAGACTCTCCTCGTAGCTGCGCAGAATCAGCAGCCCCATGCTGATGCCCACCACGGCCCCCGACAGGTGGGCCATGAAGCTGGGCTGGGGCCCCGAGGACGGCAGCGGCGGTG
Source organism: Chelidonichthys spinosus (assembly GCA_029853015.1). NCBI lineage: Eukaryota > Metazoa > Chordata > Actinopteri > Perciformes > Triglidae > Chelidonichthys > Chelidonichthys spinosus. The sequence goes on from CM056842.1 coordinate 8,166,655, forward strand.
AGAAGCGGAGCCAGACTGCACGACCCACCTCTGAGCTCACTGCAGGAGACCAAAGACAGACTCTCTTTAGTATTAGAATGGTTTGACATAATAATAATAATAAATAATAACACATAGGTTTTATATAGCGCTTTTCTAGGTACCCAAAGACGCTTAGACATGTTTCAGAAATGTGCTTGTTGGCCAGAAAGATGGAAACCACTCTCGTGTTTGTAGGGTAAACATGCAGCTACAGCCGACGCTGTTTAGCTTAGCAAAGCAAAAAGACTGAAAACAGGGAAACAGAAAATCCACAGACCTAAAAGCAATTTAATGTGTATAACCATGTATAAAGAACACGACCAATGACTGAGTGACTTTACGGCAATACCTAAAAATGAGCCATACTTTGTCATGTATTAAAGGTGAGGTCATTTGGAAAAACACAGAGATTTTGACTTTGAACACTTTGCAAAGTCCCGGCCCTTCGCTCAGACCTTCAAAGCTGCTTTAATTCATTCATTGCTATCGGTATGTTAGGAGGATTTCAATTAATATGACAGAAAGTGTTTCTGAATCACCTAATCTTATCAAATCCTACAAAATCTGCAGGTGAAGAATGGATCTTTATTCTAAAAACTGTTTTTAAATGTTATTTGCCGTCACTTGTTGCTGCTCTCCCAGAGTCTTAGCTGAATGAATACTCAACAGTGATGGTACAAAACCAGAGCAAATGTTCATTTGGTCTTCGCAGTGTCTCACTCAACCGATGTTTCACATATTATTGAGAAACGCTACGTTCCCTAATATAACATTGCAGCACAGAGACTCGCCGCTCTCTCGGTTTGGGGGCGGCAGGCTCGGGACAGATGGAGGGAACATATTGCTCGCTAATGAAAGTCGCAGTGTTTCGGCCCTTGTGTGGAGAAAAAGGACAAGTGGTATGACTCACACGCTTTGAAAACAAAGCAACGTTGCCAATCTCTCGCGGAGCAATTAACAAAGATAGCTTGAGTAGCCTGTTGCTCAGCTTTGAGAGGTTTTTTTCTTTAACGCCCCAATCAGATGATTACTGTGAAAACAGGTGTGCCTACATTAAATGTGCTGAAAATGTTATGCTATTGAATGATGGAGCTATGAATTCAACAGCGGGAACAGAAGGGCGAGGCTTAGAGAGTGAATCTGGACAACTTACTGCAAACTAGAGCCAGGATCATACGGAGCAGCTTGTATGGACAACGCATCCCGGCCCAGTTCTGCAAATACAGAGGGAAAGTGTCTCATCAGCATTAAACAATCACAACACAAACAACCATTTTATATATAAATATATAAATATATATATATATATATATATATATATAGTACATTAACAGCTTGGGAAGAAACACTACACACAGGCGCGATTATACACCTGGCTGCTCTCCACTTACTGGTTCCAGCCTCGTGGCACTCCATTAATTAAGACTAAGATAATTTAACAGAAGGGGAAAATGGGCCAATAAATAGTCATTGTGATTCTCCAGGCGAGGAGAACAATGGCATCCTGACTTAGAATAACACTTTACTCCCGAGGATGAAAAATTGCACCAATCACACCCCTCCTTTAGCTCTTAGTTGTGGGAACATGGCCCGGCGCCAGAGTTTTCTCCTCTTCTTTCACAGCAGGGAAAAAAAAAAGGAACGCTGAACGCCATGCAAGATTAAAGACGGAGGAGAATATAAATAAAACCTGCCGCGACCATACATTCAAAACGAGCGAGGAGTGGCAGAGCTTGTAATGTCACAATATTTTCCATAACTAAATGATTAATATCATGGGGGAGCGAGGTCAACGCGGTGTTGCTGCTCTCTGATGGGAGGCAATTTGCTTTGACGTGACTCCACTTTCACATGAGGACGAGGGCAATCTTTAACTAAGCGGCAGCAGATTCATCTAGCCTGTTACACGTCTTGTTATCACATTGCTGACACTGAAATGGAGACTTGCTGAGCTAATCAGATGTACTCGGGATCATTCAGAGACTCAAAAGCTTGCTGTTCAGAAGACGCAAAGGGGTCGTTTTTCCTGCAAAGTTGAATGGCAAAACTGGGCAGAGACTGGCCAAGGGTTTCGAGATTTAATTTAAAAACACAAACTAGAAAAAGAAAAAACTCATGAGAGCAGAACTAAGACGACCTGAAAGGATTTCCCAGCAACAAGCAGACATCAAGCGTAAAAAGACCAAATAAACTCTGTCTGTTAGCGGCTACGAACACACAGTTACAGAGCCTCTGCTTTGGGCCCGTCGCCGCACTTTGATTCCAGTCCCCGCTGGCATCTCTGCTGCCCACAGCGAACACCGACATTAGTTACAGTGATTTGTCAGATGTAACATCGCCTGGAGAGTTGAAGAGAATGTGGACGGCATTTCACAGAAGAAAAGCTCTCAAGCAGCATCAAGGGATTTGTTTGCTTGTTTTTTCCAGCGGACGTAAATAAACACGGCCTTAATAATTAATAGAAACGCCAGTTTACTTCAGATTCATCGATACGAATGACAAACGTAGTGAAAACATGTTGTGGTGGGGTAAGCTACTCAACAACAAAGTTCAAAGAGCTGCTCCACAGAGGTCACATGGAATATTTATGTTACACAAAGCTGCTGGGCAACAAAAATTATTTATCACATCAATGTGATCCAACCGTAGCAAAAAAATACACACATAAATATATATAAGACCCTATATATTTGTGATTGTTATTTCATTTTTGAAATACAAAGCACTAAACCGAGTGTGCAACATTGGAGGTGGTGATGATGACAGTTACCATGACGACGTTGGCCAGATGCGCTGAGCACAGAGCGTAGACCCCTCCGGAGCCTCCCACCACTGGAGCACGCATGTCGGTGATGGACACTGTGAGTGAGCCTGCAGAGAGACACGGGGAGGGAGAGAGATTAGGGTGCAGCTCGAGTCCAACCCTCTTCAACTCTTCAACATACACATCAATGAATCGACATCAGAACAGTGTGAACAGACTTGGTGGAGAAAAAGTTACAGCCTCCAGCCCCACAAATATAAATTCTTTCTAGATATATGGTCGCCCTCGAACATCTGCACCACAGGAAACTCTAACCAAGCTGTGAGCGACCTGAGAGAGAAGACAAGAAGACAAGAAGGCCGGTCTACACCCATCAAAAGGAACATGTTTGACATCCCAATTCAAATCTGGCTTAAAATACTGGACTCTGTTGTAGAACTTATTACCCTTTATGGTTGCGAGGTCTGGGGACTTAGTCAACCTGGAATTTACAAAATGGGACAAACACATAATTGAGACAGAATTTTGCAGATCCATTCTCTAAATCCAACAGAAAACACCAATTAAAACACTCAAGATACCCCAAAATTATATTTAAAAAAAAATAGAGCATTAAAATGTTCTAATCACCTCAAAGAGAGTGACCCTGACACACTCGACAACAAAGCCCTTACCCACAGAGAATCAGCCAGCTGGTTCTAGGACCCACCAACACAAGCAGAGCCCCCAGTTAGATACCCCATTAGTCTAAACCAAATTATAAGAAAACAGAAAGGAAACTATTCAATATATTGGAAACAATCAACCAGAAACCAGAGCATATTTGAATGCTATGCTGCCCAGAGAAAACCAGAACACCTGACCACAGTAACTGACCCAAAACTAAGGCAATCTTTGTCTGTGTACAGATGTGTACAGATGTGAGCACATCCTTGCCATCAGGAGACCCGGCTCTCTAAAGAGGACGGACTGTTCACCCTGCTACTGTATGAGACATCAGATTACAAACACACAAACCTATTTTGAAACCAAGACCAACTTCCACACCGGCCTGAAATAGAGCAACGTGTGAACACAGCAGTGTCTCCATGTTTGTACTTTTATCTTAAGTTATCTCATCTTATCTGTAAACAGTCTGCTGTATATATATTTAATCACCACTTTTCTGTTTGTGAACGCTTTCTTTTTTGTAGTTATATATTTGATATATACGATGTTGTAACGTTGCAGCTCCATTGGCACATTTCTTTATCTTAGTAGGTCCTTGCTTATTGTATGTGTGTCTTTTTTCTTGTCATTTTTATGAGCTGAGTTGAATTGATAGATCAGGAGAGCCGGGGCAGCAGAGGCAAGGACACCAGGGAGGGAAAACAAAGGGGGAGTCAGATTACTCATCAAGCAGCAGTACAAGTCACCTTCCTGGAAGCATTTTTCTAAAACATCGGAGTAAAAATCACTCTCAAAGGGACTTTGCCCTTTAGATTTGCATCTACATAATACACCACCCACACACACACGTGTTTTCAGTCGTGAACAGTATATATTATTCAGGCGTTTCCTGTATGCAAGCGGTCTATTAAAACTGCAGCTGACTAATTCTATTCAAAAGTTAAAGAACACAAATGGAAGATTCCCTAATTGGGTTATTCTTCAGGATGCTGCAGTTAAAATGGAGGATTTCCAATATGTGCGATGTTAGGATGATTTGTGTTATATTCATGAGCAAAATGTAATCTGGGATATGTGGGCGTTGGCAGAAGCCAAATGTGCTGTTTAAAAAGTTATAACATGAAATGTGCAGCGGTGGTTGTGGCAACGGCCGTGAACATTAGGATACTGTAAAGTGATTGCACACTTAAAGTTTATTATAAAGGAATAGATGCTGTTATCCACCAGGACATCATTTCATGGTTAAGTCTTTCACATTAAAAAGTAGTAGTACAGTATGTATAATTAGTATGCAATATTGAATTGGGACACAGCCTTCCTGATGACATTATGGTCTATAATATTGGCTTACAAATGACATTTTCAGCTACTGAGGGTTAATCTCCATCAGCATATGAAGTGTTTCCTGTTCTTTGTTTCTGTTTCTTCGCATCATGTGGGCATTTTTCATTCACGCCATTTGAATTAATAAGGCAGTTTAAAAACCTCTATTCTCTTCTTAAGAGGCTTCAAACGGCCTCCCCTCTCGGCCATAGATTTAATCAAGTAGGAATATTGAATGTCAGAGCAAAATGCTATTAACGATATTTATTGTTGATGTGTTGAAGTATTTAGAAGTGTTTCATCTCAACCCATCGACAGATACAACGTTTAAATATACAGTAAGGAATCAACTATTTCTTGTTTCTCAATCTGCAGTTGAATCTTAAATAGTAATTTCTGTTAGGTTTGAATTATTATTTAACTACTAAATAGAAATTCCATAAATGTATATCCATTTGTCTCCTCAGCAACAGTTAGTGTTTGTGTGTGGGTGTGTATTTGTGTGTGTATGTTTATGTGTGTGGGTGTGTATGTCTCTGTGTATCTCTGTCTATATATTTGTGGGGGTGGGAGGTTTTGGTTTCGTGGGGTTCTTTGTTGCTCACATCTTGTTTTGTTTTTGTTTTGTTTGCTTTTATTTTTTGTGAGGCACTTTGTGCTACTATATGTATGAAAAGTGCCATATAAATAAAGTTTGATTTGATTTGATTTATTTATTTGTTAAACGAAAGCAATGTTTAAGTTATGTCACCTTACATATTAAAGAACAATCCCAGTCTCATCCACACAGGGAGGCTTACAGCTTAATAATGATAGAAAATCAGTGGACGTTTAACCTTTTTTACCCATGAATGGGTTTAGATGAAAGAATGTAGGCTTTTATTCTGAAAAGATCCTTGAAATATTGTGAATTTTCTATTTTGCGAATAAAACATTTCTTAAAGAGGATGATGATGTGGTTCATATACTTCCTACGTCCAGTACGGTGACCTTCAGGTGACATAGGTCGCACTCTGGTGGGGATGGCAGCTGAAAACATTTGGTGATGACGTGAACGACCTCCACTTGTCTGCGCCTCGTTTTGTGTGTCTTCTCAAAAAAAGTAATAAAAAATAAATAAAATAAAATAAAAAAATAAATGTTTTGTGACGCTTGGCCAGTTATGACAAAAAATATGCTCACCAATAAGCCTAGAAATGGACTGTACACAGTATGCAGGCAGCAGCTGTTTTAAGCAGCCAGTAAACGTTAAACAGTGCATTAAGATAAAACCCTGAACGCAGCATCGCCAGGTTGCAGGGACTCTGTGAAGTAGGAACAGAACTCCGAGCAGCAGAAAGTTGCTGTTGCTCGTGAGGACGAGCGTCAGCCACTGTTAATTATGCAAATGAGCTGATAAGGGAAGCGGAGAGGACTGATAAAACAAAACAGCCCCTTTTTAATCACAGCTGGAGTTTGCTGGAGTTGTGATCTCAGATCTATAATGCATGTCGTAACATTCATATTCTGCGAGTGTGTACGTGAGTGTGCGTTGTGGGTAAACATGGGTCTTAAAGAACGCCGAGTCAGCCCGTGGTGACGGTGATGATCACGGAAAGACAGATGGTAATCAGAGAGTCATTCATCTCGCCTCGCTCTGACACCTATGGGCTATTTTACATGGATTTATGGGGCATATGAAGGTTGGTGCTTCAGCTAAAGATTTGAGGAGATTTACAGTGGCCCATTTTTAGGAGTTCCACAAAATTGCAATTACACAGTGTAGCATACAGTATGGGGTCTCTGATCTCTTCAAAGTAAAGGAGGAAAAAATGAATTGGAGCAGCATCAACATCTGAGTGTTTTTTTTTTTGTCTTCTAGAACTTTTTCGCAGTTCATTTAGTACTCCCGAGCGGTGGAGCGGGGAAATATATTGATGAAATACTGACAGAATATTATTTATATGGGGTTCTAGTTATGTCACAGTGATTTTGGTTCAATTTAGTCTTTTATTCCTCTTTATTCAGTACAATTAAGCGATAAAATGTTCCTGCTTCAGCAAACTTAATATTAAAGATCACAATAACAACTTGTGGTTGAAGTTTTGAACTAGATATTGAATCGATATTTCCCTGGTTTATAGCTGACTGGGGAGGCAGAATGATACTGTAACACTACGCTGCTCTCTCCGGCTGAAAACAATGCTATGAGAGCAGTGTGAGTAAATCATAAAGTAAAGTTGTGGGCTGTAAAACCACAAACAGTTAGTTAAAAGCAACAAATTAAAGCTTATAGCTTGGAGGAGACTCTCTACATTACACAGAGGAACCTGATACAATATAAAAGCGCTCATTAGAGCAGCTTTAAGAGTCTTTGGTTTCTAACAGGATAGTTAACACCAGCCAGGACCACCTCTTCGTAGGAGACACTTGTCAGGGATGTGACACCACCATCTGCGGGTGAAGAAGAGGAGAAGACAGCCTGAGACCTCCGGCGCAGAGGAAGAGATGGGCTCCACAGGGAGGAAACAAACTGCTCTCTCTCGCTCCGCTCACTCAGCTTTTGGTGAGAGGCTCCCAAATACAGTATGAATATTAAACAGCCCTGTCATGTGGGCTCTCCTGCTTAGGGGGGATTTAAGATTTAGGATTCTCGCACTCAGCAGGAGCTGAGACGTGAGGTGCACGATTATTTTAGCGCCGCTCTGACACATTCCATCTCATGCACGGATTATTTATTGTTGCCGTCCCGAAGTCATCATCAACACCCTCAAATCTCTTTGTGAGCTCGCAACATCCACACGCGCACCGCACCGTAGACAGTCAAAATTATGTACTTTATGTGGAGTATAACTCAACCGCACTCAGGGCTGTGATCTACTGCGGTATAATCTCCCATTGCAGCTCTGAGAACCGAGCCTCTCTGTCAAACCGAACTTGCTGCGCCATTACCGTTACTCCAGGCTGCCCTTAAGCTATGGGTCAACTTTGTATTTCAGTCTCTGGGGGATAAGGGGCAGAAAAGGGATGGTAAGCTGATCCATGGCCGGGGTTTGACAGTACCCGAGGCTGCAGCTCTGTAGCTACTTCAGTGGATGCTGGGCACAGTAAATGTTGCAATAGTAATAATAAAAAAAACTCTAATCCTTGGAAAATATGCCTCTGCACACAAACGTACAAAACCTTTACACTGTCTGCTTTCTAGAGTATATGTACTGGTGTTGCTATCAGCTGTGGTTAGAGACTTTTTACAGTCTATCAAGAGTCTGTGGAGAAAAGTGTGGTTTATTTTTATTCACACAATTTTGTTAAATACATATATTAAAAGGTTGTCTAACTGACTGTAGATGTATAGACTAAAATTAGGCAACATAGGGTTTAATATATGAAATACATTAGATGACCTTAGTGCATGCATGTTTCTTATATTCATAACTCGTCTTTGAATAGGTTATGTATTTACTGGTTGGTGTAAGGATTAACTCGGGGGCCAGAAAACCAAAACAACCAGATAAAAAGCTCCATAGAGCTGAGGGGAACTGCAGCCGGGTGATATTTCTCTGTGGGTTCATCACTGCGGGCGACCCCTTTCACATTACAGTCATCTGAGCAATTGTTAATATAAAAAATATTGATTAGAGTGGCTTTAAACCACAGGCTTTCATCAGGAGTTAAGACAGAAGATACAATCGGGCAATCCAAACTACATATCACCTAACACTTAATTTGTAAAGATGTCCACCAGAAGGATGTCTGAGAACATAATAATGCATTGATTTGCATTTCTCGGCCAATAACTGACTCGGGAGAGGACAATTAGAGGACACCGGGTGTTTATTCATGCGTCCGTATTGGATACAAGAAAATCTGTCAACTCACCGCTGTGCTTTCATTCATTAATTCAGTCTATTGTTATAACCAACCACATTTACTTCATTATGATTTATTAGGAGACATTTGTAAGACAAATTTCTGTCTAAGAAGATCACAGGACACAGTATCAGTAAGTGTATCAGTATCATACAATGGAGTTTGTGTCTTTTAGTTTCCAGTTGCTGTATTTGTACTTGCATCAGACAGATGTATCCTGCATGCATTAAATCTTGTGTCCCTGCACAGCGATGTGCTGTAGTCAGCACTCACTGCAGTCGTGGGGTCTGCCTCTGCTGGCTAATAAACTGGGGAAATGTCTGATCAGATTTATTTACTAAGCACAAATAAGAAGTGAAGGAGACTAATGGAAAGAGCGGAGGAGTGAGCATGTGAGGAAGGGTGATACGGGACACACACTAAAGGAGAGTGCGCAGTCATGTAATCATACATGTTGTTTGCTGTGTCATTTTTTAAAAATAACCTGCCGTCCAATTACAAGAGAACCAGGGCTCTACTTTCTGTTCATTCAGCTAATCATGGAGCGCCTTGCTGAATGGTTATTGTGCATGCTTTATAAACACAGTGTCCTGGGTGTGTTCCCAGCCTCTGGACTTGTTGTCTCCCTCATGTCTACTCTGTCCTCTGTCAAATAAAGGAGAAAATACCAACAACAAAAAACTTAAAATGAGCTGGTTGTGTTGTTTGCTTTTATTATTTTCTTACTCAGGCTAAAGAAAATCAAATAAGCAAAATATAAGTCAGTCCACACTATGGTTGATAGGTTGAGAACCTACTAACTATCAGACGTAAATATAACAATAGACAATGGGTTTTGTAGTTGAGACACAATTTCACACACGGTGATTGGGTTATGAGGTCCCACCTGAGTGATCAGTTCATGAGCAACAAGCGTCACCCTATAATTATGATGTTTCACATCTGTGCAATGTACACATAATGTAATTATGTTGCTCTAAGTAGGGGTGTAAATATCAATTATGCTCAAATCATTTTTGGAATGAGGTAGTTAATCATTTAGTAGATTATGTGTCAGAAAGCAGGGGAAAAAAGGGCTAATTATAGCCTCATCAATACCAGATTTATTTCATGCATTTTTTTTTAGTTTTTGTAATAAATGCATAACATGAATACATATTTTTTCTAAATATTTATTTAATGTTTTAATTGTGAAAACATTTTGCAATAGAAAATTAAGCTTGCACAAACTCATGTAATGACGAGACTGTTTATAATTTTTTTCGGCACTGGAATTTTGGAAACTTATAAATCTACACCAATATATCTGCATTAAACTAAAATTTAGTTGCATATTGGCACGGCCATCACAATTAGGGAGTTGCCTACGGTGACCAACGGTCCAAAACCCAACAATATTCAATTTACATTGATATAGAGTCGAAACACAGGATTAAGAGTCAAACACACAAAACCTTCACAACTGAGGAAACAGATCATTCTGGGACTTGCTTTAGTTTTGGACGTATATGAGCCGACACTGTATGCAGGTGACAGGGATAAAAATAAGTAAATGTCAGGGTGACTCAATGGAAGGCAGACCATCTGTCACATGGTTCTTTGTCTGCTCTAAAGTCTATTTAAAAGGCTTATAGCTTCAAATGTCAGTTAAAAGAGCGGCATCCACTTCAAAGCCTCATTTCAACTATAACAGTGCCGTCAGATAGGGGGAGCTCTATTAAAGATGTCTTCACCTGGGAAGGAGATGGACTAGTCTGTGTCATCCAGACATGGATGGAAGAGATAAGAAGAAACCCCTTCAGATGACGTAAATGACACATTCTGCAAAGTTTGTGTCAAGAAGTATCCAAACTATCCAACAAAAACACTTCCCACCTTCGTTTACGCACTGCAGTCAAAGCAGACGAGCAGAGAAGAGAAAGTTAAAAAGAACACAACATTAATCAAGACTTCGCCTCCATGTCCATGTAATCACCAAAAAAAAAGGGAACATAAAACGATCAGCATCATCGATGCCCAGCTCCGGCCCGGAGGAATGAACGATTCATCACTTTCACAATGTGCCAACGTGGCCACTGTGAACACACCTCGCCCTTGGTTCCTGTATAGATTGATTGGGTTTATTTAACGGTTTTCTGCCCTGTCCAAATTTGCCACATGGGGAAAAAATACGATGATATTAACGCTGCCCTTGTGCCTAGGGGGCATCAGGAAAAATCAATAGCCTCCACAAGTCACATCCTCTCAGCTGCCAAGAGGAGGCCGCTCAGCACAGCGCCAACCGTTAGTGGAAAAGTATCTGATCTGGGTGAGTGTGTGTGGGCATATAAGCATGCCTGAAATTAGTGAGTGTACACCCAAATATGCCTAATGCTCCCGAAGCATGCCATAGGAAGAGGCGTTACACCAAAAGCTGTATTCTTGTCACGATCAAAGGGGTTATCACTCACGACTGCTTTTGTGCTAACAAGCACAATGGCCGACCTTGGAGGAGATGACTCAAACTCTCCATCCCAATGAAAAAGAGCATGAAATCACTTCCTGTGCTCAAGGTTATGATGGTTTGAGTGAGAGAGAGAGAGAGAGAGAGAGAGAGAGAGAGAGAGAGAGAGAGAGAGAGAGAGAGAGAGAGAGAGAAAGAACTAAACACAGGAAATGTAATTTAAACTGAGTGGAGAAATTGCCTCCTCTCGAACACCAACAGAGAGTCTGCAGCAAATATTGCCGTCCTAAATTGGCTTCACACAGCCGATGCAAATAGACACCCATACACCGCAGTGGACTCCACACAAACGGCTACCTTCAATTAGGCTGCATTACAGAAGACAAAAAAAAAAAATCATCTTCCTCCGTTGTTATCAGCGTGGCTGCAGAGGACGGTTGTGGAAGGAAGTGAGATCGGTGTCACCGAGGAAGAGTTGACTGTGGGGTGGAATGTGGAGGTGTTGGGGTATTACCATAATCACGCTGGCAGCCTCTGCAACGCACCAAGGTCACCCCGCCTTCTCAGTGCTCAGCCCAGCATCAGGGGAGTACATCACAAACACCAGACTCTTCAGCGCCATCAGGGTTTGTATACATATAGCGGACCGCAGCTGAGCTAAGAAGACAGAAATCTGACCTTGTGTACCGACAATGTTTTGAACGTTCACTCACAGCTACTCCACCGACGGGCCTTCTAAGAGTGAGCGCGCCGGTGATGATTGGTACTCGGGTGGCAACGGCAACGCAAGGACGACTCGGCAGCTCCCACGCTCCTAAAAATGCCCCGTTTTCCACAAACCGTTAAAGATTCACCTGGAGCCAATCAAATCAGTGTGCTGTTTAATATCAACACACCAAATGAGCCAAGTCAGAGAGTCAGGGACCGAGTCACACCCCTCTGGCAGCGAGTCATTCATCCAGCCCGCTGCTTTCTGTTGCTTCCTCCAACTTTTCTCAGACAAAAAGTAATTTTCCATAAAAACCAAAGGCTACATTGTATGTAATGAATTCATCGTATCAACATTGTGTTTGAGCTGCTAACAAAGCTGTTCACTTAAAATAAAACCTCAGGAACGACAGACTCCTCTTGAGATTGAAGGTTGTTTTTGTCAAACTACTTTGCCAGAGTAAAAAATAGATTTTCACACTCAACTCATAACAAAACCTTTAAAAATCTAAAACTCTAATTGCTATAATATTGTGCTTCTTTATCACACAGACAAATGAAAAGAGAAGAAAGAATCAACAAATAACGGTAAATAAAACCAATGAATCTAACATCACAGTAAAAAAGCTCTAATTTTCTTTTTTTACAATAACTTTATTTCATTTATCGATTTTAATATGATCGATTCGACCCCAAAGCTTTCAAGGCTTTTGGGATTTCCATAGAATAGAATTACTTGCAGTGTGTGTTCCTCGCCCAAACATCAACATCAGCGAAAATGGATGATGGACAAAGTCACTCCTGGCCCCGCACCAACATCCTCTATTCACTGGCGGCAGATATAATCATATTTACCCAGCCTAAATATGTGCAGTGCGCTTTTACAAAGCATCAATCAGTTATATAACAGGAACATGGGAATAGTGTAACACAGGCAAAAATAAGCCTGAAGGCTTCTAGTCATTTAGAGACTGAATAAGCTTTTATTAGCGTGCGATGCAGAAACTATCTCGCCACGGCGGAAAGCAGGAACCGTCGCCTTGCTTCGTTATATCAGAACGTTATCAACCGCTGAAGGATTAAACATCGCATGTAATTTGGCATGGCGCTCTTAAGTAATGACAGCATCAACTAGCTTGGAACAATGACGTTGTATTGACATGCGGCCGTCTATCACATTTCTATTACAAGTTCCCAACGGGCCACAAGTTCCTCCTCTAGATTGAGGACACCAATAAGTGGTGTAAACACCGACTGGCTAGTTTATTACAGTTAACAGTATATTCTGTTAAAAGTCTCAGACTCTTGAGGTCGACAGTGAAACCTCTCAGGGTTTACAGGGCCATTACTCAGGTGCAGATATTCTAACCTGAACTGATCCAGGGACAGTGGCAGATTAACTATTCAAAGAACCTGCTTAAGTGATATAGAGCAGCTGCACTCCAGCTGAAGTAGTTGTGGCACTAGTTAGCACCAAAGTCTGTTTAAAGTACTCTATTATGCATGAATGTGAATTTCCCTGTCAGAGGATCAATAAAGTTGATCTTGTCATAATGACCCCTGTTGGTGTTTAATTATCACATTTAATATTGATGCATTAACATGTTAGCAGTACTTTATTGGTCGAGGTAGAGCTCATTTTAACAACTTCATATACTGTTGGGTCATAACAATATATATTTTATATACCGATCATCTGTTTTGTAGGTAAAAAATGTAATCTCAAAAGTAACTAGCCATTAAATCATTGCAGTGAAGTAAAAAGTACCAGAAGGACACAGAGGAAAAGAATGAGAGCGCTAATTTAACTGCAGTGTGGAGGAATTATAACACTTTATTCTACGTTATTATCCCTAAATTCTTATTGTGCAGTAATTTAAATTTATAATTTAATTTAATTTATAATTTATAAATAATAAATAATTTATTCAACACATTTTAAAGCATATCTTAGGATCATTATATGCATGCATGTCCAATGGAAGTGCATTCATAAGGATTTGAAACAAAAGTGAAAAGAATAGAATCCATAATGTCATAATGACGTCATGGATTGTGTTGGGAATCTATAAATACTGGACCCACGTTTGGTTCAGACACAAATTTGGGAAAAGATAAAGATGATGGAGGAGAGAGAGAGAGAAAAAAACAAGGTCCAGCAGAAAACAGAGGATTTCTACCTGAGGTAGAAATCCATGGTAAAACGAATCAGGTGTGAGCTTGAAGACAGCCAGACGAGGCTCGTTGAAAGTAGATCTGAAGGGGAGAGTCGACTTGGAAATCCAAGAGGAGTCGCTGGCTAATTTACTCTATTGGCTCCAGGAACACAGAGAGGACAGCAGCCAGCGGAGCTGTGAGATAGAGCCGACGCAGAGGGAGGTATGTGGCCTGAAAGCCCAACTGGACGTCCACTCTTCACAGAGGGTCGCCGACACTCTGACATCCCAGCTGAGAAATATGAACACCAAAAACTCAGAACACTGCACAAGCAAATACATAAGAATAACTTGCCGCTCTGAAGGAGGCTGAGCAGAAAATGGAGATTGAACAGTGGCGGGACAAGTCTGCCAAAACAAATCCAAGAGCATCTATCTTGCACAGCTGGAGCTGCAGGAGAAAGAGAAGATCAAGTGGACGACCACCTGAAGGAAAACACACCATGCTGGAAGAGTGAGAGGAATGCAAAGCTTTCTATGTGGCTAAGCTTTGATGAGAAGAAGCAGGAGAGGGAAACCGTCACGGCTGCTCGGAGACGCAAATGGAGAGTATCACGTCAAGTGGCAGGAGGATAAGTCATCTCTCCTTCAGGCCACAGAGGTCCTCCAACAGACTCGGGAAGGAAAAGGAGCAGCAGTGGGAAAAGACAGAGAGCTCTGTGAAGATCTTCAGAGTCAGATCACTGAGAAAAAGAAAACTTATTTTAATCCCACGGCTCCAGCCGGCTGGAAATAAAAAGAAAAAAGTTTCATGGTAAAAAAAGAAAAAGCTCTTTGTGTGTGTAGCAAGGGACCACAACTTATATTTCATTGTGCAAACCTGTGTTATAAATTGACAAATAAATTAACCCTGTAGATTTGTAAATGCTTGAGGGGATCCAACTGATTTTCATGTTTGTGCAAATATATTTTTTTCCTGGAGTTACATGTTGATCATCCCAAAAACATCAGAACCATCAGAAGCATGTTCCATAAATAAACATAGAAATATACTGTCATCATACAAGTATCCCAAAATGTCACTAAAGCAAAGTAAATTAACCTTTTCATTTTAAACCACCCTGCTTCCATTCTTACTGTCACATTCACACCTGGAATCTTCTCAGAACAACAAAAGATTGAACACTCTAATATCAGATAGCAGAATCCGGACAGGTGGGTGATGAAGGGTCTTTCCTAAAAGAAACTTATTTGTTTATGCTGCACTTTTATTATCATTCTTAATTTCTATTGGTTGTTTGTATATTTGCATATGTATTTTATTGCATTTTTATTGTGCTTTTTATGGCACCATTTTATGTATTTGTTTTTATAAGAGTCCATCTGGGGACAAGCCTTGCAAATTAAAGCAGATTTTTTTTTTGTGCATTGTTCTGCTCAGTGAATATTCCCAGCATATGTTTCTGTCCCCATAAAAATGATCAAAAAAATAAATAAATAAACCAAAACAAATCCAATTAAGATTAGTTTCTGCAACGGAAAATAGAGTTAGATGAAATGCAAATGTCTCCACGAGTCTAATAAGCTATGATAAAAACATGGTGGCACCTGTTGATGTCCTGAAGCACACGAGGAAGCTGAAGGACAACCAGAGGAGAAAGAAGGGGGGAAAGAAAGGATATCCCAGCTTTCTTCATTAACATGGAGCTAAACTGAAACATTGAACACGATTCAAAATTTGACATGCATCTCGTGAAACCGTGACTGACTTCATGTTTCCATGAAATTCAAGCGGAGCTCTTTATCTGCTGCTAATGCTGCAGAGCAAAGCCAGATCTGACAAGTACCCGGGTTTGAGCAGTGCTGTGGGAAAATAATTACAGAATTCTTCCCGTCGTCAGCACACGTCCAAGGACAAAATATACAATGTCATACTTTATTTCATGCTGCACAACAGTACAGTACAGTGCAATATATAAGGCTTACAGATGTGTAGTTTATATAACACCATCTGACCTACACAGGTAAGAACCTTGCACTTTGAGCTTTCTTTTAAATTGCAATACTCATTATTTTCCACATAATAATTGCAGCTATGTTATCTGTAATAATGATATTAATACTGTTTGATGCATCATAAAAAAGGACAAAAAAATCTTTCTTTTGGGTTTGAAAGTGAGTCCAGCGGTGCAGAAAGTCTTGCAGTGTGTAAAGGCACAGGCAGAAAGGCAATATACCTGCAGCACGCTGCTCCATAAAAGCATCCACTGAGTGCAGTTCTAACCTGAATGCTCTCCTGCCCTACAAAAAAAGGAACATGCGTGCGGAAGCTGATAGCAACTGCCGACATGATTGAACTCATGAGCAAGAATAAGGCTACATGCATATACTTATGAGACAGCCATGGGCAACAAAATGGGAAAGGAAGGTAGGGGGGGGGGGGATTTCACTGAGTAATCTAAAGATTACAAAGAGTGAGGGAAAAGTGTGAGACACAGTGAAAGGAGGAATGGGAGGCTGGAAGGAGTTACATGAACAAATACCTGGATCCTATTTAATATGTATTTACCTAGAATAAGGTCAGGCAGCTAGTGTTGCTGTGAAGTTTGTCACATGAACTTCACTAAAGGCAGACAGGAGCCTCCTTTGATTCATTTAGCGGTTCCTTCATTTGATTGAAACTCACAAAATCTGCCAACATTTTTTAAAATGCGTCTCCTACGAGTGTCATTTATACTTTGCATTTAGAAATGTTATTTATAGACAAGTATAAAGGAATGGAGATTTAAAGTAATCTAGAGGTGTTGTGTTTTTTTCTTTTGTTATTGTTTTGGATATACATCTCATATTCTGACTTGGATAATGACTATTTCACACCGATATATGATCTTTATGTAAATTAAATGTGATAATTAAACATGATAATGTAAAGAAGGGGCAGGACATGATACGCTTAGCTTCCTCCTGTCCCGCCTCGAACATGAATGATTTTTAAATTTCTACATTTTTGTATTTGTATGAAGTATTTTATGTCATGTAAATATTGTACTTTATATTTGAGGAAAATAAAGATCAAATCAAATGTCAAACAAGGTCTTGAATGATTGTTTGGAGCTTGAACACATTTGTTAAGTGTCCTTCATGACTTTTTTAAAAACAAATTATTTATCTTTCTAACGTAGACATTTATTTCTCAGACACTCATAAAGTGAAAAAAAAGAAATTACTTATATGATGCAAATGCATCTTAAAATAAAAAACAATCTCTATATAAGCCCATAAGGAGGATAACAAATGAATTATGTTGCCTTCTCTCGATGCTACGATGCCATCCTTCCCACCAACTTCCCCAAAACTCCAAACACACACAGTTCTTCCTGACCTGCTTTCCAACGGACCACTTTCCACGAGAACACAGCGTTTGTGCCAACACAGCTACAACTTACACTCCATCAACCAGAATCAAGGTGAAATGATTACAGGGCTTGAAGCCGTTTATCATCTTGCGCCTGCGAGGCAGCTCAGCTCTTTCTCACCATTTCATTTATTATATTGCGCTGAAAGTTAAATGCAGGGAAAAAAAAAAAAAAAATCTAATCAAATCTAATTCCAGACAGTTACACACTACTACATTCCAGTCCTACACACATTTAATGTTTGATCACTGCGATGTAACTCGAGCATAGAAATTCTAATGGATGTAGTTCCACTCGGGGAGTACAAATATCACCATCTCCTCGATGCGTTCTCGATTCACGCTGTTGCTTGAATCTCCAAACAGCATCTCAAACTGCACTTAGGCTAATTCCCCAGAGAGAAGCCCTGCATCACTCCCCTACTTCTCCCCCTCTAAGTCCTGTTTCTCGCTCCCCGTCGTCACTGCTAAAATAAATCAAAGCTACAATAATTCATGAGTGTGCGTGCGTGTGACAGCGTGTGTGTTGGAAAGTCATGGTTAGACTTTTACATGGCAAGAGGAGTTTTGAGCAACTATTTCACTACTGTACGTGCAGAGATAGAGAAAGGACAAGAAATAGAGAAATTAGATTTTTAGTCACATAGAAAAGTCAATATGAATGAGGTTATTGCTCTCGACAGTAATCAAACAACAGTTAGCAGGAGATTTGGGAGATCGAAGACAGAAATTGTTCCCATTGAAGATGAAAGGGGAAAGAGGGTCATGCAGCAGAGTTGATATGACATCTGAAAATACGCATTGACAGCAATAAATAAATAAATAAAATGCAGGGAGAAACCACATCCAGCCATCAGGACAGATAGGAAAAATCCCTATCTCCGAGCTGGCTTGGAGGAGGATGAAAGTTAATGAGGTTTCTTGTCAACAAAGACTTGAGTGCTCTGGGCACCACGAGTCACTCCGCCGCATTCAGTGTGGTGATTTTCTTTTTTCTTTTTTCTTTCCAAAGGTCTTGGGCAACCAGCCGGCACCGGTTCATTATCAGAAACTATCAACCAGGCCACTCATGGATGTCGGCTTGAGGATAAGATGCTGACAAATTCAGCCTCACTGGTTTTTTTTTACCAAGCAAATATTTAGTGTTATACAAGCCCATTAAAAAGGTTCACTTCAACCCATGTTTTTGTGTCTAACTGACTATGGGGGCAATTGTTCAGGGCAACTCAGGTAAAGGAACATTTCCCTTCTCAAAAACAAGCACTTCATGGGGAAGTAAATTGACCATGAGGAGTTGATTAATCGCGCCCCGTTTAGCGTTCTCTGTCAATACTGGACTAATTAAAAATGATTATTATTCCCATTAGTCACTTGGACAGAAAATCATGGGGAAATAGGGAGTAGGTTGAAAAACACAGAAGTTATATTCTTTAAGTTGATAGGTGGAGGTTCCAAAAACAAATAATACCGTTTATCTGTGTTTAATCTGAATGTTGCCTCATTTTTTATGAGCATTCATTAAAAATTTAATGGAAATGAACAAATCTTGGCCTTACCTCCAGGGCAGCCGCTGGTTTGAAATGATAATACATTTGTTATATGAAAAGACACTCACCGGCCAGCACTCCTGCCATGTAAAGCAGACTTATTCGTAAGATGCCGTGGACCATCTCCAAAGGAACGCCGATCATCAGCTGCAGTAAAGCGTTGAACCCCAGCTGCTCCAAACTGGAGAGAGAGCACAGAAATAGGAAGTAAGTCGTGTGACAGCGTGCGATGCTTGTTCGTCCTGCAGCTCTGCGTCAGGTGCAAACCAACCGAACCAGCCCTGTGTGGAGGACCGTGAACGTACCCGACGTGCATGAACATGTAGCTGAAGAAGCGCCACACTTGTGCACGGTGGCCGGGATGGTAGACCAGGGGGCTCTTCATGAAGTCGGGCTGGTAGGTCTGCAGGACCCACTTGTTTAGCATGATGCCGTAGCACATGAACACGATAATCTGCAACAGAAATGAGGACAAAACTGTCAGTTCTTGCTGACATACCCATTACACGCTCTCTCCACGGAGCGCCGGTGCAAAAAGTGCAAAACAAAACCCATTGTGCTTCATGAAAGACACGCGGCGTCTTCTTCTCTTTCTGGATTCCTCAGCTGATGCTTATTAGACTTGTGGAGACAATAAATGCCAGCCGGGAAAAAAAAGTGGCACATCTGGTTCAATTCCATTAATTTCTTTTCATAGAATAATGACTCATTGTCTCTGTGAATTAAAATGAATGTGAACCGTTATTATCACGTCCTCATTGTCATTACAGACCATTCACTGCCATTCGGAGGCTCCGTAAAAGCACTTGGCTTTCTTTCCTCTGAATTATGATGATTTCATGGGAAATGGTGGAAGTTTTTGCGACGAAGCTGTAGGTTATTTCCACCGCTTAATCCTCAACCACTCAACAAGAGTCTGTGAGGTCTTTTGTGTAAGTAGTTTTCTATTTTTCCTTTTTTTTTTTTTTTTTTTTTTTACAAATGAACATAATCGGTCGTTTAATGCCACTGTGGTGGACAGGGTGCTTCTTGACCCGGTTTCCGAGTTCCAAAATCTGAAAAAAAAGGAAAGAAATCCTTGCATGCAGGCTGACTGAGGGTTTCAGCTTGGAGGAATGGCTTTAAATGCACCCACTAAGCCCCTGACTCCCAAATGGGTTACCAGCTCATATCGAGCTCACAGTAAAAGCGTGTGATCAAAGGCAGAAAATCTTTTCAGTGGGTCTGAAGTGAACGACTGAGCCAGCAGAACAGTCTAAAGTCAGGGTTGTGGGTTAGTGACACACACTGAAGTAGAAGACCGAGGCCCACGTTTTAGGAACATCTGAAGCAGTGAGCTGCATCAGTACCGATCTCACCTGTATGATGGTGACGATGGCGATGAAGACGGGTGGGGGACACAGGCGGTTCTGGTGGAAGTACCAGCGTCGGTCCGTCTCGCAGGGCAGGATCTCGTAGGCCACGTAGCGGACAAAGCGCTTGTACAGACCCAGCCCCGTCTCGTCCAGCAGGATCTCCCTCTGCAGCGTGCGGCGGCCATTAGCAATGGCCCGTCGGAAACTGCTGGAGCGCTTACTGCTCATCTGAGGAAGAGTTGACAAGACATGGACGGAAACTCAAGAGTTCAGTCTTGAGGGCAACTGCCTGGAATAAAAAGCTCAGGGACGACGGACATTGTTTCCAAATTCATTCCAAACACATTTTTCACTTTATTTATGACATAAATCAAAATGTTACTCATTTAAAAGAAATAGTTCAACATTTTGGGAAATGTGCTTGTTTTGCTGTCTTGCTGAGAGCTTGATGAGCCAGTCTTTTGTCTGTATGCTGAATATAAAGTTACCACCAGCTGGCTCTTGATTTAGCTTAACATAAAAGAAGTCCAAACTCCAAATGTAGTAAAAGCACCTCTAAAGCTCACTTATATGTTACAATTTGTGTGACTTTCTGAGTCTGAACATCGGCATGAGGCTGCGGTTGAGGTTTGGTAGACAGTTTAGTTTATTGAAGCAGCAGACAGCTCATTCCCTGTTTGTTCTGCTGATGACTTAATGTCTCTTTTGCAATAAACGTGTCTTGAGTTGTTTTATGAGCCTTAAGGTGGGCGGCTGGAGGGCACCTTACCAGGATGAACAGATCTCTCATCATCACCTGCGGCTGAATTTTTCATTTTAACAATTAAATCCATAACTTACTTTTTCCAAAATTCCTAAAGTACAGATTTCACAGGGGATCGCCTCGACACACACACACACACACACACACACACACACACACACACACACACACACACACACACTCACAAAAGATTTATCAGGATCATAAAACGGCTCAATTATTTGTCTCTGTGATGCAGAGATAGAAGACAGAAGTACTGCAGTATGCAGTTTTTATATACAAACATATGTCAGTTAAGTGCAATGAATCAGAGACAAATCTTACAATAAGCAATTAATTATTCATTAATAATGATCAATTATGAATAATTAATGTAACGGTGTCAATTTATTCAATTGGCATTGCAGATGAAATATCTGTTTCCTCATATATCGTGTACAAACAAGTGGCAAACATTATTTTTATGCACCAAGAGAGATGACAGAACTGCAGCTGAATATTCATGGCTGATAAGAACCTCAAATAAACGTGTAAGTGTTTGATTTAGAAAGAATGTAAGCGTGACATCATCATATCGGAGTGATTTTGCCCTTGAATAGGAACTATTCCATGGAAATCGTGTGCGTACAGTTATGTATTCATGTCATCGCGGTCCAGGGTTATGAGAGAGTTTCTGCATTTCTTTACAGAGAACATGCATGTTTTCCAGGTTAGATTCCCTTCGTGGCTGATACTCCGCTCAACGCCATATGCATGAAGTCTCTGGTGATACTAAAACAACACAGCTCCTTTGAGGACAACTGGCTGACTATCCAATTATCCTTCAATCAAAAACATGTGCTAAAATGTGATTTGACACACTTTTGTTTCCAGGAAAGGCAGTAAAGGAGGATGAATGTGGGCGGAGCTTCAACTGTTAACAGTATAAATCTACGACGGCAGTCCTTATGTGTATTCTAATAATAGAAATGTTAGACAATATGGCAGCTTCACGTCAAGTGTAATGAAACCTCCAGAGGGGGTCCGTAGGAAGTACAACGCTGCATTCAAGTACACCATTTGTAATTTATTATCCTAAGTCCTGCTGCTTGTAGACTCATTACATGTCGACACAGCGGGGGGGTCACAGCAAAAGAAACCATGGGTCAATGTCTATAAAAGCTAATGAGCTACACATACTGGAGGACAAAGACGTGAAATAAATGCGCAAATAATAAAAAGGAATAAACAGATTGCTCCACAATTAGTCTTTTTTTTTCCTTCAAGAAATCACTCGGGAAAAGAAGAAAAAGTTGCTAATCCGTTTTGGAAGTTAGCAGAGCAGGAAGTGGTAACTACCCTAACGGGGGGTAATTATGATGCTGGTGGTTATACAGTGAGGGTGTGAGCCGCCTGTTGCCCAGCGATAACCAGAACGAGGTTGAGCTGGGCTGCTGGCTCGCCCGCAGATGGAGGGGTGCATATTCAGTATGGAAATCAGGCCTAGAAAAGGCTTATGCTCTACTTGAGGCGAGGAGCGAAAAACTGAAGAAGAGGAGCAGAGGGACATTAGAAGGCAGGGAGGTGGGAAGGTGAGATGCCCGCCTGGGTGAGCTCAGTTCTCAGATTGCTTACGCCAGCCGTGGACACTAGTGAGGGCTTTCTCATTCTAAATGTCTTCACATTGTTGAATTAGCGAGAGAAGAAGGGTGTTGATATGAAGAAGAGATGTGGATTAGAGAGAGGTTAAAGGGGTGTGAATATAATTGCGTTTTCTTCCTCTGTTGGCTTTCTGCTCTAAACACAGTCTCGGAGTATATTTGATCCGTCTGCTCGGTGACAACCTGCCTCACCGCCTCGCCCATATTCCCTCCCATACATACGCCTCCGTGAAAACGTACTCCCAGGAGACACGTCTAAGCAAAGCTATCACTCTGCCTTCTGTGACACGAAGGACCGCCGCCGCCTGTAAAGCGAGCATTAGCAGCCTTTTGAAGTGACGACACGAGGTAGTGAGAGAGAGACGCTGAACGGGGCAAAGAGGCACACGAGCAGCCGAAACATGAGATAACGCAACGAGAGGAGTGACAGGGAGCAAGGTGCTCGGGAAATCACATGTCATCACGTTAAAAGGGTGGAGGGGGAATACTCCTGACTCGTCGGTAACGGTGGAAGTCTCCTGATGAAGCAGCGTCTGTCGGGGAGGAAGTGATGCTGAGGCTAAGAGCACAGAGATAAAGATAGTATTCCCCATCAGGGGACGGCTGAATGTGCCAAACTGACGGCTCTGTGTGTGTGTGTGTGTGTGTGTGTGTGTGTGTCCATCCTCCTCTTAGTAGCTGCGTGTTGCCTACTGTACATGCTGCTCTCAGCTGTTGTCGATTGTCCTTGATGGATTAATTAGCCACACCACATGGTCAATACCTCACAGCTCAATACTCATTAGTCATAGCATTTTAAAAAAGCAACGCTGGTTTAAAGGCCGTTCAGGCTTCATCTTCACCGCAGACACAAAGAGAATCCCACCCATGATTCGGGTTTTGCTCCGTTTAGATGGAAATAAATCTTGTATCGTTATTATTAATATTAGGAGGCTGCTCCAATGAAGTGAGCTCAGTGACAAACTTGACTCAGAGACAAATCTCACACCAACAATTAGGCAGGCACTCTGTGTGAACAGTAATCTGGGGAGGTTTTCGGTATTATTATTATTATTACTCCTAAGCACTAAATCTCAATGGATGTCAATGTCAAATTGAGATTTATACTTACATTCCCTGATTGATAAACATATAAACCAAAATAAAACCCAAATTGTATTAAAACTTCAGATGTAAACGGTTTTGTCAGTTTTTCGGTTTATTCAAAGATGCTTAAGTGTGATGTAATTCCCAGTTTGGCTGTTGCGAAAAACAGTAAATATGAATAGAATATAATTTCCCCCCAAATGTAAAAATGTTTAATACCGTGACAGGAAAACCTGACTCCCTTAAGAGCTGTGCTCACATCCCTCCTGAGCAGTACACTACCTTAACACATGTGACAATTGTAAAAACATTAGGGAAATAGATTTAAAAACAAGTATTTACAAGAGAAAGGTTTTCAGATGGAGACAGGAAACCGGACACGAGGAGCTGGGAGCTGCTTGTGTTGCTGCTGCCGTTCACTGAGGGACACCTCACCTTGATATAGGCATCGGTTGTTTGTTTGTTCTGACTCACACTTTCCAAGATAATATGCACAGTGTTATGTCATACCAATAAAGCCAAGTCAATTTGATTTACCACCACCAGACTAACAGTGCCACTATATCCGTTTACTATCTAATATATGAGTCATTCAGAAGTCCAAACCCCTCCCCTCTCCCTCTCTCTGGCACATACACTGGTGCAAGTTCATAGCGGAGTCTAAATCACTGAGGATCTCAGCCTCGCTCATTCTACCCTGACCCAGTTACTTGGGTTCTTTCTCGCTCAAATCCTTTTAAAATGAGCGGCCACCTTTTCCTTTGCCTCGGCAGTTTGATTGCTCCGTGTGGGAGACAAACATTCACTCAGGACTCTTAAGCAAAGTGCATCACTTTGAGTCGGCAGTCCGTCTGAAAACGGAAAGCCTAAACTAGAGTTTGGGTGTGGGATGTTTATAGGTAGCGTCCCTGGAGACGGACAGATGCACTGTGGGCACTAAATGCGACAGAGTGTCTTTTCCTCGGGTCTTTAACTGAAGTTCGCTTCTGCTCTCTGTAAGTGCTCCCTGTCTTATAATACTGCTTCAAATGTGACTCATTCAGTAAAAAGAAGAACATTTGAAGCCATATAATGTAAGTGTTGATTTAACTAACACTCCAGAGGGAACAAAAAGAAATGTAGGTGCAATATTTGGGCAGGGGGGTAAGAACGAGGCACAAATCCTCCAACGTGAACAAAGAGAATCCCTCGCCGTAATCTCTAAAATACACCCTCTACCCGTGTAATTAACCGTGGCAGCCATTTTGGATCTCCGTCGAACATTAGCCAAATTACCGCCCCGAAGGAGAACAATGACACACTTCTTCATTTACACGGCTGGTACACGATAGCATCGGCGGAGTCTCTTTAGAAGACACCGATACGTGCCGGTTGAACACATAAGAACACGTCTGACTTCAGGTTTAACCCTCAGTTCATTCAGAGGTGATCACAGAATCTGCACCACGTGTGAACTTTGCCACCTCCGGTGTCACTCAGCAGCCTGCATCGACCGAATCCCTGCGGGTTATTGTGCGTAAATGTGTCACTGTGTGGAGAAATGTGTGCCGCTCATCTTGCTGTGTGGGATTTCTGTGCCGATGGAGATTAGTATTTAGATACAGACCTAGAGTAATACCCTTTGTGAGTGTATATGCATGAATGTGTGTGTGTGTGTGTGTGTGTGTGTGTGTGTGTGTGTTTCTGTGTGTGTACGGTTCCCCAAGAGAGGTTTTAGCAGAGTGTTACTTATTCACCCCTCTGGCTGAACTGATGGAGTGTTCTGGCTAAGATTGCCCTGCATGAAAGAGTCGAACATGAACGATGTCAGAGACAGTGTACAAACACACACACACACACACACACACACACACACAGAGGCTGTTGCCTAACGGTGCAATTCAAAGACATTTACACCCACTGAAGACGAGAGAAGCGGTGTGGAATCGCGGCTCCGAGGCGTGAATGTAGAACAACGAATCAGAAAATGTTCAACACACCGGTTCACAGACATAACTGAGAGAAATTGCAACAGTTTCCAAAAAAAGGCACACACACAGACACACACACACACACATTCTTGCCACGTCCATTATAATACAATGCAGTTCCACTTTCCATCAAGGCCAGCCCATGAATCAAAACAAACGCCCCATTTAAAAAGGGTGGCTATGGTATAATGGCAGCGCTGAACTTTCCAAATCAAAACAGGACTGTCATCTGTCACACCCTGCAGAGTGCTGCTTATAAATCTGCCTGAGATACAGCAACGTGAATGGAGACAGAGAGGGAGGAAAATCAGGGGACTACAAATAAAAGGGGAAACCGAATAGATATAACAGCGAATCATAAAAGTCAGAGAGAAAGGAAGGGAGGAGAGAAAGAGGCCAGGAGGTACGCCTTGATGACCTGGTTGAAAATGTCATGCTACATGCGGCACTTCCCGACTGCCAGCCCTGCAGCTCGTCCCAGAGAATCTGCAGAGTTCACGCATCACACGACAGCCCGACAGGAAGCCAGACTCACATCAACATCTGAATATCCTCTAAATTAGTCAGCAAATCCGTACGGGCGGTGCTCATGTGTATGAATGAGAGTCTGTCTGCACATGAGACAGTGTGCGTATATCAGGCAGAGGGGAGTAGTGAGACAGGCGGAGAGGAAGTGGGTGGCTTGATTAATAATGAAAAGCTTGAAAGCGTTTGTGTGGATGCAGATTGTAGGGGAACGTTTGCGGGGTTTTGCATGTGTGCTTTCACCTGCGCACCAGACGGATCTTTAAAATCAGACCTGGGGATCGATATCTGTGTGAGGCTGGACGTTCTCAAATTACCTCCGATTACTGCCCGCTACCACCAGCGCTGGGTGAATCGAAGGCAATTTGCATTTGGCTGATGGGCAATTTCAAAAAGTGTCTCCCTGGTTTTTATTTTTTCCACCTAACATATGTTCACGAGTGTGGAATGAAAGAGAAGGAAATGAGATCCGAAGGTTCAAGGAGGCAGGTGGGGTGGGGATAACATTACACTGGCTTGAGATAGGGAGGGGGGGGAAGATGACGATGCAGTGAAATGAGGTTGAGCAAATAAAGAAATAACACTTTAAGAACGGCGGAGGGCGATAGCTGAGGGCTGTGAGGCTCCACTGTAGTGGCACAGACTTCAGAAATGGGACATGCTACAAATGATGGGAAATACGAGGGGAAAGAATGAAAAATAATACAGAGAGAAAGCAAAAATGAGTTGAAGTGAGTGAAAATATGTTAGGAATTGCATTGAATTAATCTTGGTGCTTACACCCATGTGGTGCCAGGAGCAGAAAGCAGGCGCTCATCGACTCAGAGAGAGTCAGTCTTTCATTATTTCTAATACACAACTGTAAACATGGCGAGGAGAAGAGGCAGAGAATAAAGAGCCTGGCCTATTCAAAGCAGAGAGCATTCAAAGATAGCTTGTTATATATTAGTACACAAACTGTGTCTCACATCGCTATATAAAACATTCTTTCACAGCATCCGTTTTGTTGCTATTACACGTTTTAATATATGCATCGTGTGCGAGTCTAAACTACACGTTGTTGCTTTAATGCCGTGGCCCTGTCGTCTCGGCGTGGCTGCTGCGAGGTTAAGTGCCTGGATTTACCGACACATTAAACGGGAAAGATTGATCCTCCTTTCCGCGGGAGAACCACCTGAATGGACGAGTCAATTTTCGCCACTGCGGAGCTCGCCATCTCTGTCTGGATCAATCGTGTAACCTTTCCGAAAGTGGGTGTGTATGTGTGGGGAATTTGTGTCTGCAGGACGTGAAATGCCTCTGCTATCTGTTTCCTGTGTGGGTGCGTCTGGTTTCCACTCACCAGCTCGATGAGCTCCTGGTAGCACACCTGTCCCTCCTCATTGCTCTGGACCAGGGCTAACAGCATGTCCAGTTTGGACGGGTCCAGCTGCAGCTCATGGTGCTCCACCAAGCTGGTGAAGTTCTCCACTGCGATGAAACCGGTGTTGTCTGGGTCCAGCTGGAAAAACAAAAGCCCACTCTCAGACCACTGGGTTTATAAAACACATCATTGCTAACAACACATTTATTGAAGATGTTTTTTTCATAGTGTCAGCTTGCCCTGAGGGAGAATGCATCAGTAACAGACAGCTGAGTATTCACAGACACATAATATGTACTCATAAAGACAAATAGAGCTACATAAGCTCAGACAGTGACACCAGTATTAATAGAGCCGTGTTGCCTCTACGATGCCTTTGAAAGAATTAGACCTGCCTACAGAAAAAGCTCCATTAACCTCATTAAAGGAGCAAGTCTGTCAAAGCAAACAGCAGGATGGTTGTTGTTGGGAGTCGGAGAGAGACAGGAATGTCATTCTAATACGCAGTGACCTGCAGTTTCCCTGAAAAAAAACACAAAAAAACAGAAACCCTCTGCAGTAAATGAGGTTGACTTTTCGCTCATTTCTTCGTGGACGCTTCATTTGACTGTGTGAGTCCGACCTTGCTCACATTTGCAGCTTGTAGTCAGTGTGGTTTTTCTTAATCACCACTCACTCACTGAGACCCTCAGCCCCATGGGTTATTACCGCCGATGTCTGCATGCCAGAGCTGCTCCTCGTAATTGATTTAAGGGGGAGAGTGTCATAAAAATGGCTGAGTGTAGTTGTCTAAAATAGCGCCTGCTTAAAAAAAAAGTGGCATGTAAAGTATAGGGTGTGCATCTATGCTTGGTGAATGTGGGTTTTTTTTTCCAGGCAGCAGCTTCACCTACTTCACTTGATTTTTTTTTCTTCCCTCACCTTCTCCCTCTTAAATGCACCCAATTGCTCTGCAATGGAGCGTTAATTTTTCATGCTGGCTCTCTTTAGTGCATCTGATTGTGTTTGTGAAAATGTGCCCGAGGACAAACTGGGGCCAGTATAAAGAGACCGCATGGGAAGAGCCCTCGCTGCTTCTCATTTGACTGTTTCCTGAATGCTAACGCAGCCTCATTAGGTTTCAGATAGTAAACCAACAGCCTCTTGTTGCCCCAGGGAGGAGTGAGCTTTCTGATGTTGCGTCAGTGTGGAGTCAGTCGCCTTGGATCATCGTTGCCCGTGTCATGAGTCCACAAGAAGAATCCCGTCTGGGCTGCCTTAGTCTGGACATCGCCTTTAGTCTGGACATCGCCTGCTC
Organism: Chelidonichthys spinosus; assembly: GCA_029853015.1. Lineage (NCBI taxonomy): Eukaryota > Metazoa > Chordata > Actinopteri > Perciformes > Triglidae > Chelidonichthys > Chelidonichthys spinosus. The sequence continues at coordinate 8,195,549 of CM056842.1, forward strand.
TGACATGGTTAGACAAAGCCGTTTCGCCGGCTGCATGAGGAGAGCGGCATTAAACTACGCTGCGCCGTGTCGGTCCCTGCTGCAGCAGGCTCAAAGCTTAAAGCTCAACTGCTCAACTAAGGAGCGAGGGATCAATCTGGGAATCCGTCGGTGTGAGTGAACATGTTTACTTATGCGCTCGGCTTCCCCCACATCCCACACTGTTTACAGTTTGTTTTTCCAGTCATTAGGTTGAACACCAGCATCTCTTTAATTCTTTTAATCCACTCTTTACACTCACCTCAAAACATATGTATTTATACACCTGGGAGAGCACGGTGGAAGCAGAACTAATGGGTTTCGTTTCGAGTGTTTTCCCGGGTTTTGGCAATTTTGTTGTTTATGATACTTTAACAAGACTTTCTCGACACCCACGTCTCCCCCCTTGGTCATCGCCCCTCGCCCACAGCAGTGTCAAGGCCGGCCGCGACGCACATAAGAGTACATTTGTGAACAGAATGAGCCAAGACGGGAAAAGAAAGCTCTATTTTTAGATAATCCCCTTAACTGTGTTCCATGGATGACGTTTTATTAAACACGACTCCGTTCTCCCCTTGAGCCTCGCTGAGCAAAATGGTGCAGATATGGCCAACGTTTGTGACGTGTCGGGCAAAAAAATAAATGATCAAATAATGAAAAAAATGTATAATATGATAGAAAACAAACGGGATTAAGTTAAGGGAATAGTAGAAGCAGCAGAATGTATGTAAAGGGAGACAAGAACAGAGGCAGCCAGAAATGAAACAAGGACGCACAGAGAATAAAAAGGCCTCGCCGCTGTCCGTCATGCCGTGCGTCTGCCTAACCTAGCAGCCATCTCTCCTTCCTATAAGAGTGCTGTGACACACTCCAGTGCTCTGCATCCACTTGCCACAGAGAGGGAGATAGATCAGATTCTAATGTGTTCCTGGCTCAGCCCGGGCTGACGGGGGGAACAGAGAGCCACACTGGGGATGTCTGATGACTGTCAGCCTCCATATGTCAGCACATCACGACACATACAGCGGCACACTGTATATAGTCATGTACGTTTTACACAAAGCGAGTGTTGACGCTGAGCTGTCATGCTGCATATTCCCTTCGCAGTCTGACCTTATTCAGGAAGGATGCTCCACAGGGGAGACTGTCCGCTGAGGATACAAGGAGGTGGAGGATTGGTTCTTGTAGCAAATTAGGATGATCAATTAGTGAGACGAGGTACACCGAGATGAATGAGTGTTGGCAAGAAGAGCCTGTTTTTTTTTTTTTGGTGACGCGCGCCACGAACAAGGGATGGGGGGGCAGCGAAGAAAGGGTTGGAAGAAGGAGGGAAAAGGCGCTGAGAGGGAAGCGGTTATTGAAGCGATCCAACACTGGTGAGGGCGACACTTTGACAAGCTGCATGCATTGCCATGGTTACCAGTCGCCTGTGTGTCCTCCCTTTCTTGCATTCCCTCTCCCCTTTTTCTCTCCCCGACATATTGCCGTTTGAGAGGCAAAGGGAAAGACACAAAAGGGGGGGGGAGCGAAAGAGACGATGAAAGGAGGCAAGGGTACAGAGCGGAAGGAAAAGTAGAATACAGACGGATGGGAAGACACTGATGAAATGAGAACCAGGTGGTTATAAGACAAAGGCAGGGTTTAGATGTCGAGGGAGGCGGAGCGGGAGATTACGGATGGAAGGTGGAGGTGTGAAGGTGGAGAGAGCAACCAAACTTGGCCGGTTCAAGGAGATGGACAAGTATGGGATGGAAATATATACACGAGTATGAGGAGGAGCAGAATACCGACTGCAGGGGGATGCGCTCAGTGTTAATAACCCTCAGGACCTGTATTACCTCCACTACAGCAACTCAGACAGACCCCTTCTAAGACCGACTTATCAGTCTGTTCCAGGGGGGGCTCAAGTGTGAACCCTCAAGTCCGGGAACAAACCACAAAGGCCAGCCATGATAGACGTACAGCCGTACAACAATAAATCCTACCTGCAGATGGCTGACAAACAACCAGTGATCAAGTCCTCTGTGTGTAGCACAAGCAGAGTCGTAGCGAGTACTGCAGTCAAACTGATGAGGCCGAAAGTAAAGATCGCCATGGTTACACTTTGCATGCAATCACCTTAATTATCAGCCGAGTCAAGATGGCACAATTTTAACTGTTTTATAAGACTCTTCCTCCTTTCTGTATGATATAAGGTGATCTCACGAGAGCTGCAACCTGATTGAATTGGCGATGATTTTGATGGCCGACTGCGTCTTTTATGCATTGTGTGTTTATTTACAAGCTTCTTAAATGTTAAGATTTTTTTTGTTTTCTATGATAGTAAATTGAAATTGTGTCAAACAATTACTTGAGAGTGTAAGTAGCCCTAAATCCTCAAATTCTGATTTATTATGAATAGGGCTACAGCTGTCTTGTTTGTACACACCTTTGTGTATTATCACCTGCTCAGATATATTGTAATTCAAATATTTTCTGTCATAATAACAAAAACAATTCAACAAATCAACTGAAGGGCAACTACTACAACAAAACAAAAGATTGGACATGTTTAAGCTGAAGCAGATTGAAAGGCTGATGAATGAAGAGTGCCTCTTCTTCTGAAGATGGTGACTATGAATTCCACGAGGTGGGAACACAGCACCAGCTCTGGTATGGTTCCCACTGACTAACCCTGTGGCACAGGGCCAATACTACAGACTACTTTGAATCCTGTGAACAACACTGTCAAGCTTGAACAGGGCTGTGTATCTGCAGAGGGCCGTGGCATTTACAGGGCAGAGCACATTTGTATGGTGTCAGATAAAAACCCTTTTGGATTCGTCTCTGCTGCCCTCAGGAACCACCAACACTGTAATTATCACAATGCATGCTCTGCCCTGCTGTTACAATCATTATGCTCATACTATAACACAGCGATGTGATGGCCATATGTTCCAATGCACTGTCTCCTTGAGTGAGAGACTACAGAGACAGGCAGAGGATATTCCTCGATGCAAAGAATCATCCAACTACATTTCCTGGCATTGACACACAGTACAAACAGCCAGAGGCCTCTTCAAATACAGCTCAATGCAAATTAACATCAGAGAATGATGAAAGGGGACAGTGGATGAGAGCCTTACTCTCTCTTCTTGACATAAATATGTCAAAAGATTCAGAACCCCAAGTCCTTATGGGAGAGCTCTAAATAAGCCTGATCAAAACCAAATAACACGTGGGGAGAAATTCAGTGAGTAAAGATAGTGTTCTTTAGTGGCTGGAGTTCTGTCGACCATCAAGTTGCCTTATCAGTGGCGTTGCAATAGAAATAGAAAATTGTATCTGTGTGCATGCGCTGATCATAAGCATATGTGAGAGCCTGCATAGGCCAGAAATAGCCTGAGCTCAGCATTGCAACCTCCTGCGCACAAAGACTAATAAAAAACTCACTCATGTCGCCACTGTTGCTTTCTCCTTCTCTCCCCCTGCAGCATTTTCATGTGGTGGTGTGACACGGCTGCATTATCCCCTCTCCTTTATACCTGCAGTGCTCATAGAAAATTGTCATGCCCAGTTTTTTTTTTTTTTTTTTTTTTGGTGCAAAACATCCTAATTTAGGAAAACTCCAGGAAACCCCAAAAGCATTCAAGTTTACTGCCTTTAACATTGAATATGTGTTTAACTGAAGGGGAAATTGGCTAAAATATTTTTAAAGAAAGTTGCAGATTTAACAAAGTGCAATCCTTTCCCTCTACAAATGACCTCAAGTGAAGCACTTGACCTCCAGGTGGATTTGCTTAAAGGCCGTAGGGACACTGTGGTTGTTGTGGGGAGCCTCCAGTTGAATGGGACTATTTAAATCTGGAGACCAGAGCTGAGAAGAAGTGAGGCACGCTCAGCGAAACACTTTCCTGGATAAAGCGCCCAATGTTTAGACAGGCAGCAGACTGCTAAAACACAAGCACGCCTCTTCACAGTCCAAAAGCTGTTGGCAGATTCCACTTCATTCTAGTTTAATTAGAGAGACCTTTTCCAAATCAAAGGCCGCCGCATGGAGTCCCAAAGGTGGAAAAAAGCCCGTCGTCAGCCAGTGTGAGTGATTTGGTCTGGACTTGAGCTTAATAGGACCGCAGTCTGTCTATATGATCGTACTGGCACAAGCGGGGTAAATCCCAGGATCAATAAAACAACCAGCCGTTTAGAGTGTGGAAGAATTGGCTTCATCTGCAGTCCGAGGACCTGCTACATGAGAAAACGGGTATCGACACAGATGAGTCAGCCTCTGATACCGCATTAAAAGGTGTATATGAAGGAATATGTTTTGTTGAGGTATCACTAAGGAGTTGTTATCACTTAAATGCTGGTGCATGACTCACCAGTGCCTCACAGACTCTCGCCGCTCAACCCACACAGGCTTCCTTCACTTACATACATTCATAAAATACAACTGTGGAAAGGATCACACACACACACACACACACACACACACACACACACGCACGCACACACACACACACACACACACGCACACGCACACACACACGCACACACACACACACACACGCACGCACGCACGCACACACACACACACACACACACACGCACACACGCACACACACACACACACACGCACACACACACACACACACACACACACACACACACACACACACACACACACACACACACACATTCCCCCAAGGCTCTTGAGTGTGGTGATCAATGGGTTGCTGATGGGCCACTCGCGACCCCTAAACCCTGCAGCAGATAATTGATTCCTCCCTCTTGGACAGAATGATTGCCAAATAGATCTGTCAATCAGCCAAAACACCCACTCGTCATCAAAAACAAGGGACACAGTGCGAGACGCATTAAACGCAAGACATGAAATAGAGCAGGAAACACACACACACACGTATACAAAAAGACATACGTGGGAACAGAAAGCATTTGCAAAACAAACACATTGCTTTCTGTTTTGAAATCCATAATGGCTTGATAATTTTGGCGTTGGTAGACCAAACCTGAACGCAAACAATGATCTGACCGGTCAGCGCAAACAGCGGTTTGGGTAGAAGACTCCAGCTGTCGAAAGAAACATTGTGCCCTGACCTAAATATGGTCACTGACTCTGTGATTTCAACAGCAGAACTGAAAAAGAAGACGAAAAAAAAAAAGTTTAAAGCCAAATAACAGCTTCTATTCTAGAAGAAAGCTGTGACCTGGACTTCACAGGAACGGCCTCGTTGCTCGACCCTCGGGGGATGAAAAAAGCCGAATAACCTTGCAAATCTCTGGTTGTTGTGACCGTGGGATGATAAGATCGGGGATGTTGTAAGCATGTATTAAAAAAAGAACAAGAAAAAAGCACAATGAAAAACATCAGTGACAGACACACATAACCCATGCACATACTGCAGCAGCTGTAATGAACCCCTATTGTATGGTTTTTGAGTCATTCCTCAAATAGAGGATGTTCCTCTCAATCCATACAGCGTATCAATGCCTCTATGTGCACACACCCCTTCCTTCCTCCCTCCTTCACATAAGCCATGACATGATGCCCCCCCCCCACACTGTTGTGGCTCATGATCTGACCTCACATTCTCTGGGCCCACATGGTTCCATGATGCTTGCGTCCGTCGTGGTTGTCTCACGCTCTCATTTTGCCCGTGCAAACAGCCCCTGCTATCAATCCTAACATCAGCGCTCACCCCAGCATCCACGTATCAATCCCTGGATAGACGCGAGGTGGCCAGGAGCCCGTAACCATAGAAACCTCCGCCGCTGCCTGCTCACTCGCTTACCTGCTCTTGTATGAGCTGAAACAGGGAGCTTCTATCCATATACTAGCCAGGGAGGTGAGAGGAGCCGCCGAGGACAAGGGCATAGGGAGGAGCGAGGGAGGAGTGGTGGAGGTGTGGGGTAAGGATGGGGGTAAGGTGGAGGAGGATTTGGTTGATGTAGCAGCTTGTGCCTAATGTGTAGCGTCGGGCCCCTTTCTTAGCTGCTGCGTCCCTCCTTGATGATGGAGAAAGGCTGGTGAGCTCTGTCCCTGGCTTTTCCCTCGCTCGTGGTGTCGCTGGAGTAACAACCGGTGGTGTGGCTCCTCGTTGGTGGCGAGAGTGCAGACGGCGGTGCAAATGGGCCGTGACTCTGCTCTGTGCCAGTGCAGCGTGGCGGTGAAAACCCAGCTTCAGCAGACGACCGACAGGCAGGCAGGCAAGGCAAGGCAGGCAAGGCAGATCCAGCGGCTCTCATTCACTCTCCTCCTCCTCCTCCTCGCTCTCCTCTATCCCATTGCACTGACTGCTACCTCTCTCTCTCTCTCTCCCCTCTCCTCATACAAACACTGCGCCGCCTGCATACCAATGAGGCAGGGGAGGGAGGTGGCCTCTCTTTTCCAATTGGAGAAGGGGAAGGAGTGGCCACGGGCTGCGGCTCCTCTCCTCACTACAAGTTAGGCTTCTCAGGGAGGGAGCAGGGGATGGGCTCCACTGCGGCTTTGCGCTTACTACTGGCACAGACCCCCCCCCACACACACACACACACACACACACACGTCTGGTCTGCTACTGACAGGCATACACACAATCCCACACACTGTAAACAAGACAAAAGCTACTAAGACACAGGCATACACTGAAATCCTAACCATGTGTCCTTTTTAGGGCTACAGAAGACAAAGGAGATGGAGTGGGAGACAACATAAAACTACTCATGGTATCAATCGCAACGATGGCCCCAAAAGAAAACTATAGACCGCTCTGCAACCCTTTACATCTCTGTGCTAATTATAAGCACTGGCACATTAGCGCGTTGGATACACTGCTGCACAATTAAGCGAACTGCCACCCCCCAACTCACATACACAAACATCAAAAATGAATTAGACTGTTTGGATGGCTTGCCGATTCTCCAAAGGGCTCAAATGAATAGCACTACGCCAATTACACAACACCACAAACCCTCAATACAATACTTCATTGTCAGCAATTAGAGGGGAAAAGGCTCTATTTTTTTCACGTTAGCCTGATGCATAATAAAGAGACTGGCATGCAGGGAGCAGAGAGGGTCAGAACATACGGATGATTAAAAGGAACTACCGCTCATGGGGGCGGCAGGCAGTGGCTGTGATTTCACTGAAATCCCCTGTAAAAGGTGTTTTCTTTCTGCACAAATCCGCAGTGACCCCTCCTCCACAGGACGCTGCCGACGAGGGGAAGGAAGCAGCGAGGGGGACGTAATTCTTAAGTCATAAAAAAAAAAAAAAAAAAGTGAAAGATCCTCAAATGCCCCGGAGCTGATTGTAGACGAAGACATCGTCAGGGTGGTGACCCGGCGACGATCTCAGCTTACATTGTGGTTGAAGCAGGGGCGTTTTCTAGTCTTCCTGCGCTGTTCCCTGTGAGATTTACCACCAACAGTGTAACTCAGCCTCTGGCTCGCTGACAAATAGTGCCTCTGCCTGTTTAAGTACTATGATTGCACCAGATGTTTGGGCTTTCATTTTCTTATAGGCGGGGAGGCTTATAAATCCTTCTTAATGTGAGAATAATTTAAAAAATATCTGGACCTAGTCATTACGGTAATGTGTCTTGTGCTTTATTGGCTCAGACTGAGGCTCCTGACTATATGAAGCCATGGCTAACTGCTGTATCTGTCCTAATTGACTGGGTCTCGGACACCTTGAACATGGCAGAGCTGCCAGACTTTCCCTTTTCCCATTATGTATTATGGCCATCCAAGTCTGTGGCAGCGTCAGGATTCCCTTCTCCATGCGGAGGGACTGAAGTCACTCCATGTAGTTCTTTCTGAACGACTAATCAATGTTAATAATTAATTTGTCTCCGATACTCGGTAGTTGCGAGCATGAATAAGACAAATCTAATTATAGGTTCACTGCTGGGGGATTTGCAAATGGCAATAAAGAGACAGATTGAAAGTGAAGTGAAACTGGATTCATCTGTTGCCTTGGTAACCTCAAAGGACTCCCATCAAACAATGATAGAGTAGTACCATGAACTGCAGAAAGAATCCTGCGCAGTATGAAAAAAAGAAGCAGAGAAGAAGAAACACCCGGGCTTAGACAACTAAGCAAGAGGGGGACATTACAGACAGTATATGTCGTATGAAGAACATCAGCACAAAACACTATCAAATGAAAATGCATGATGCAGGTACGCAACGTTTCCAAATGCATGAACGAGATGCCAACCAGGCTCACAGCCCCACCATGTGTCACACCAGTATCCAGTATCATTGTTTCCATTAAACTGCCACAAGTGATATTATCCAGATGACTGACAGAGCGAGATAAGCCTCCAGTGAAATACGGTCACCGCTGCCCGCAGCATCCCCAACTGAATGGTCTCCCTTGAGGCCGCCTAAACCCTTCATGTTGTATTCACCCCTGGTGGATGGATGCAGACAGCAGGACGAACCCAGGCAGCCTGCTACTCTTTAACAAGGCATGTGAGCAGCAGACCAAACACTGGTCTAGCCTCTGTGAGAGAGTGGGGAGAGAATAACAAGGTCTTTCAGGGAGGCAGAGAGGCCCATTAATTAGACCGCCAGTTTGCACTCTTCCTCACCAGCTTAATGACCTCAAGGTCCATAAGGCAGGTGTTTATTTATCGGTGTATGTGTGGATAGTTGTGTTTCTGTCAGAGAAACGGATGGCGAGGAGCTATAAATGCATGCCTTAAAGGTCTGAATTCAGTGTCTCTTGATTATGCACAGCCTTCGCCAGGGTTTTAGCATGAGGGGAGCCTGTGGACTCATTTATACAGCAGTCGCCCGATACGCCACACAATGTATGTGTATGAAAACTGCAGGGATTTGTATGCACACAATAAGCTCCTCCAACCTTAAAGTATAAAGGATGGGTTGCAAACTTAAAGGTGCAAGATACGAGATTGGGATCATTTCCATTACATGACAATGCCTGAGCCAGCAGCTGGTAGCTAATGGTGCTAACAGCACAAGTTGCAGTAAACGTGCTGACCAAGCTCACAGTGTTAACCTGAGGGGGAACCGGAGGGTGGGTGTTGTGCTTCTGCGACGACGCCATCGGTGGGGATTGTGTTACCAGCTGTAACCGCCATATGAGAGCTGTGCAGAGTGCGATCTAGCCAGTGGGGCTTTGTAAATAAAGCAAGGAGAAGCTTGGGTAAAAACACACACACAGAGGGAGAGTGACTTCAATCTGGTAGACATTACTCATCTTTACATAGCAGATGTTTGCTGCTTTATTAATGTTCGGGATGCCGTATATTGTTTGCTCTTTAAACCTGGATTAAATCACATTTCTGTTGCACCAAAACTTTTACATTTTGGTTTAGCTTCCTTAAACTTAGATCAAATTCCAGAACTTACCTCATGAAAGCGTAATTAAACTGGGTGGCTAGATGGACCAATGGGAAACAGCCACGCAGGTTTCTCAGGATGTTTCATAGTGAGGTGGAACGTCGTCCAGTGTACGCTGGGATACACACCTGCCATCTACCACCCTGAAAAACATTCAGTGGAAAGCAAACACTAATATATGTAAGTTCACACAGTCTGGACGCTCAACAGAGGAGGGAATTATACTTCAACCACACGATTTTGACTTCACAGGATGATAACACTCATAAACTGGTGCTACTCTGTAAAAAAAAACTATTCAAATGCAGCCTGTTGTCACTGTGCAGGATCACAGCATAACAGTGTTGCTGGGTTGTTCTCTTAGCAGACCTAATCTTTTATAAATTAAGAAGACAAGTCGTTCTGGGGGACATCTGAACCTGAGCCTCCACTAATCATATGAATTAAAATAGATGGCGCTTCACACTCGAGCCACCAAATGCCAAGCAGCGGTGATTGTGCAACAGAGGGAATCACCGAGATGATGAAAAATGGCAGAAAAATTAATCAGGTCACTGGATGACACACTTTTAGTCAAAACTGCTCCACATAGAAGATCTCTTGGGGACGTAAAACGTAATAAGTGAAGAAGGGAAAGCGGAGAGTTAAAGGAAGGAGGTTGAAAAGGGGAGAGAATTAAGGGAAAAGCGGCGGCAGAAAATGAAAAGAACGAAACACTGTAAAACTGTCATGACTTGATTTCATAGGGGAGTCACACTTTAAGCCTTGTCTCAATATTCACTGGGACAAATCTGCCTCCAAAACATCGCTGTCTATTACTGACATTACAGTGTCACAGTAACACTTGTAGGTGAAATGGGTTCAGGCTTTCTGAGCAGTCACTGGATTCGATGTCTGGGGAGACCCCTGGTGTCCAAACAGGAAGTTTCATCCCAAAATGAGAGCAGCCCTGTTGGCCGACATCCACGTAGACAAGCTGCGGAGTATCCATGGAGTCCTGCAAACCAGTTAAGATGTCCCACCTGAGTCAGTCTGAAATAATCAGAGCTCATCACTCCCGTACTTTCATAAAGACCATGTTTAGGATACGTCATATATCGACAATATACCTGTCACTTTACTTCCACATCTACGTTTTCCTGCTTTTATTACTATTATATAATATAAACAATACAAATGTAATCAGTGTAACAGTGCTAATTATATTTAAACAAAGACTAAAGTTAAATGGATTTGCATATAACACAATTAATTAGTAGTATTTAAGCTGCTACTGCCCTCTGCTGGCAAAAGCAGCCATGATCAGACATCACCAGTTAACAATTTGAGGGCACTTTGACAAAAATACTTTGGCCTGCTCATATAACAAATGCTGTGCATTAAAATACAAAGAGAGCATGGGAACTATGAAAGCTATTTCAATAACTGTATTTTCAGTCTATACTTTTGGCATCAAATAGGAGAACACAGATTAGAAACACAAAGGAAAAGCCTGTTTTTCCATTTATATATATATATATAGTTTAAAGCTTTTTTAAAAAAATGAATACATATCACAATACTAGTGAATTCTAAACAGAAAGTACATGGCTGTGGTTTAATGGCAGCCTGTTGCAGCAGCTTGTGTTACTTGTGTACTCTCCCTAAGTCTCCAAGTATTAAAGGGGCAAGGCTTAAAGTCAGGATTAGGGCTAAATGTAGCATTCTTGTAATGTATCATTACAAGTGTCGTGGTGTTGTCGTGTCAATTCAGATGTGACAGCTTTTGGTCAACATGTCAGGTGTGTAACAAGTTGGAAGGAAAGCAGCAACTGGTGCATTTAGTTTTATTAGTCGTGTGAATGTTACGACTGAGTGATTGGTTATCTTTCAATGGAGCGCCTCTATTTAAAACAACCTTTTAACCGGTTTGACAAAAACGCTACGTCATCGTGCAGCACGAGAGACAATGACACAACACAATAGCTGTTAGATTCATCTCTGCCGGTTTGACTGACAGCCCACAGGTGCTCTAAAGGCTAGCCCGTCATGTGAGAGGCGGTTAGACAGCTGACATCGTAGAAATAGTTACCTGCTCTGCATAATGAGATGGGGGGGCGGAGCAGAAGTGGTAAGACACTCACACAGAGCTCCTTGTTGTGGGGCCAAACTGAAGGGCCTCTATTGGCTCGGTTGTGCAGCAGTCAGCACGGCACTTGGCCCATGACACCTGCTCACACGTCCAAGTGTTGTCACAACTGTCAAAATCCCAACACGCACAAACACTACCTCTACAGATCACACTCGCACCGCAGCTGGCACCAGGACAAGTGTATTACAACCACTTTCTGTTGTCTCAACATGATAGGAGCAGCTCTAATCGTGTGATGGGCAGCTGAGCTAAATTATGTTAAGCTCATGGGCACAACTGGCACTTTAAAACTGTCCACAGGAATATACTGATTACATGTTAGTACAAGTGTCAAGGATGTAACTGGCCAGAGATGAAAACAAACAATTCTCCTATATTTCCGTCCATCTTCTTGTGCTGATAGACTGCATTTTTTCGTTTTAGTCAAAGCATTTTTGCTAGAGTGGAACCAGCGTTACACCCTGTCACATGCAAATGATGAAAGTGGAAATAATGTTAGAGAAAAATAAAATGAGACTCTAATTTCGATCAACAGCTGAATTTTATTTCATTTAATTTTTTTTCAGATTGTTCTTTGATAATACGTTGCTCAATGTTGGGAAGGCTACTTTGTAATAGAAATGCAATAGGTGTCAGATTGCTAGTTACCCTGTTAAAATGTCATAAATAATGTAACTATTTGAATGATTTTTAAGTAATGTTTCTTAATGATTACTTTTTGATTACATTTCTAACAAATGTTGTAAACTGGGCGATGAAAAATTACGATTAACAGAGCAATAGAATTAATTATAAATTCAATATTGCCCACAATCCCAAACTCGGGCCTAAAGATGTGTTATTGTAGTCAAAGGCCTTTCTAACTGGACGAGTGATTGTGAGAGCTCTGCTATATACAAATAAGTGTGTAGGAGTTATAAACACACAACAACAAAACTAATGAGCAAACCCACTAGTAAGTGTTTATAATGTGTGAGCAAACAGAGAAGATCTGATCTAATTCCACCATTTCTGACTTCCAAAGTCAGATTATAGGACAACACAGTTTTTTACTCTGCATGCTTTTAATGGAGGACAATAGTCATGACCTTTTGATCAGCTATAGTCAGAATATGGAGGACACTGGGACATTTAGTAGTGAAATGGTGGGGGATGTTACCCAGAATGCTTTGGGCCAGAGGCAGGACAAGACTTGAGAAGGTTTTGGGGCAGCTAAAATTACAAAATGGCATCAGATAAATTTAGAGGTGCAACACCAGCCCGCTGTAAATACATGTAATATACCTCTCGCTGGACTCTCTCCAACTTCTGTCAAAGAAACCAACACTGGGTTCAGCATTATGTAAGCTGAATATATATTTTCAGACCAAAGAGACAACTGGGAAGACAGATTATAGTGTGTTGACAGCAGAAGTGAATAGCCAAAAAAATAAAAAATAAATAATAACAACAAGTTAATCAAATAAAGTAAAGTAGAATCCCTGGATCTCTATCATTTATGTCCACTTATCAGTCGCCTGTAAGACAAGGAGACGCTGTAAGCATCCTAAGTCAACGCACTGATCATGACTTTGAAACAGTGCGTTGAGGAGGTCCAGTCAGTTCGGAGGACGGACAAAGGGAGTGTGCTCTAACGGGAGAGAAGTCTGTGTGTGTTTGGCTGCTGCTGCTTTTCAGCGACGCTTCCTAAACGGGGCACGAGCGCCCAAAGACAATAACGCATCATCGCTCCGGGCAACCGCTGACAAAAACAACGGACATGCCAAGAACAAGGCGCAAGCTATTCCTGCGACGCGCAGCCCGCGTGGCAAACAATAGCCATATTCTCCATATTATCACAGAGACATTAGTGTGCATTTACAGCCCGACGCGTTGCTCCTCCCTCCTTGACTTGCGCCACACAATCTTTTTTTATTCACTCATTCATTCCTTCACCCTCATCCACTCACCCCCCTCCCCTCTTTATGCACTTGTGCTATGTAGCTACAACTCACGCTCTCATCTAATCCCTCCCCATGCCACATGGAGAGAGAAAAATCACTCATTCACGCACTGCTCCCTCCCTCTCTCTCCTCGTTTTCACCCATTCGATCCTTGCTTGCTCAGGAAAGCCACCAACTCATCCACCTCCCCTTTAATACATGCGCACAAAAAACCCCAACAACAAAACACTCAGTCATCAAGTCACTGTGAGGACACAGGTGGAGTCAGATGGGCAGAGGCACTCAATCCAACTTCATTTAGACTACTACATATACAACATACACAGGTCGCCTATATAACACTATGCCCACTAATAAGGGGGATTGGATGTTATGTTTATATGAACCAAAGTAAGGAATTAAGTGCTTCAGCAGTATCCCAACAGTCCACACAGGAGAGGACCATCTCTCCGGCAAACAGCCTGGTGCCACATTGCGCAATCGTGATGCGGATGAGTCAATAACGTGGTTATTAACCCCAAAAAATAGCGTCCAATAACTCAGATAACCATGCTACAAAAGTCGGGGGGAAAGCACTACTCCAGTGGCTGTGACTTTAGGAATCAAAATGGCGTTGCAGGGAGGGACATCAGACCTGATATTGAAATCAGAAATAATACAGGAGAAATTATAATAAAGTTTGCTATTTGGGAGGTTTCTGTTGTTTAGGATGAGGGCCACAGAGGTACGTAAAAACGTGGAAAGCCAAATGTCAAGCGTGTTATTGATTGAGGTCTGATGCGCCAGTTCCTTGAACAAAAGAAAAGCATCACTGCGCCCTGTATTGAAGGACTTTGGTTTCGGCTGCGGCCCCCCTCCCCCTCCTCACAGCTGGACCCACACCTGGTCACACAGCAGCCACCTGCACCCCGATCCGAGGCGTGCTGATCGATTTTACGAGCGGGGATCAGAGCCCCCTGATCTTTGGAGGTGTTGGCAACTTTCCTGACAATGGAGCTCGAGTGGCGACTGCCATAGTGACAGTTATAAGCAATTCTGTCCAAAAAACAGCAAACGCAGCGACCCTGTCCCCGCATTCAGACCCACGTGAACCCATATCGTCACCCCGAGTGTCACCTGTCACTTGGATACCGTGACATTTCATTTATAGCAGGTTTAACAACAAATAATCTCGACCACGTCATTCAAACTCAATGGCCGGAGTGTGTTAGTTGGGAAAACGTATCGATGTATTAAAAGCAAAAACGGAAACGCAATCCAACTGAAGCGCGTGCATCCGTTCGAGCATAGATACAATATCGATATGCATCGGATGTTTTGGCTCCAGGTTCCGTCCGTTTGGGTCAATTTAACGCGAATTGTGCAAAATTGTTCACAGCCCGCGTTACTTCCAGCCGGTTTTCCCGGAATAAAAGTTGTTCGCCGGCGCGGGTGAAGACGGGAAAGTGTGTCCCCGTGAAGCCCAATGTATCTGCTATTAGCCCATAATGTTTTGTGGAGCAGTTCTCCGCCGTAGCTTCTATATTTGACGAGAGTTGGAGGATGAAGAAACACAAACGGGACGGCGCCAGTTCCATGGAGTCCGCTAGATCAGCTGCTGGCAGTTGGTGTTCTCAATCACGTCCGCAGATAGGCTTCATAGGCTCACCGAGGCGCCCGTGGAATAAGACACTTAAGTGATCCGGTGTACCGACGCGTCACTTTGTGTGGACAACTATCATCTCTTTTCTTTCCTCCCATCAACAGTTCAGTGTGACATTGTCGCACCTTTATTTTTTCTTCTGCCGTTCATATATTTCGCTGTTTCCGACGCTCCGCTCTGCCAGCTTGAGTCGCGTGAAATTACACGGCATTGGACTTTTTAAAATTTTTTTTCCAATTTTTTTTTTTATAGTTAGTTTGTTTACTAACTCCAAAGAAAAAGTCACCATGGCAGAGACGTCGGCAGCTCCGGCCAAAGCCAAAAAGGCAGCCAAGCCCAAGAAACCTGCTTCTCATCCCAAGTACTCGGAGATGATCAAAGCGGCCATCGCTCACGAGGGCAGCCGCAGCGGAGCGTCCCGGCAGTCCATCCAGAAGTACGTGAAGAACAACTACAAAGTGGGCGAGAACGCCGACACGCAGACCAAGCTGTCCCTGAAGAGGCTGGTGGACGGCGGCGTCCTGCGCCACACCAAAGGCATGGGCGCCTCCGGGTCCTTCAGGTTGGCCAAACCTGAGGACGCCAAAAAGTCCGTCAAGGCGCCGGCGCCTGTCAAGTCAAAGAAGGCAGTGAAGCCTTCCAAACCCAAGAAGGCGGCTAAGCCCAAGAAGGTGGCCAAGACGCCGGAGAAACCCAAGAAGGCAGCTGTGAAGAAAGTGAAAAAGGTCGTGAAGAAGGCGACGCCGGTGAAAGCCAAAAAGGCAGCACCCAAGAAGGCAACCAAGGTGGTCAAGTCCAAGGCAAAACCAGCGAGGAGGGCAGCCAAGCCCAAGGCGAAGACGCCCAAGAAGGCAGCAAAAACAGCGAAAAAGAAGTAAAAAAGGACAATATCAGAGAAAAAAAAAGTCACTGTAAATACTTAAGGAAATGTTTTCGTATATGTATTATTTTTGTAAGGTCTCATTCAAACTTCTGCTGTTTTTACCAGTAGTTATTTCTCCATTGCATTATAGCCTAGAGATGCTGTAGAAATAATTGTGAGCATTTTTATTTGGCGTTAATAATATTGTTACTTTACTGTCCGATCCTTGGATCCGTTAACTAGGGTCTTACTGAAAAGGAAAAAAAATATGTACATAAAGGTGAACGTATGAAGCTATTGTTAGTGCACGGGGTCGTACTGAAAACACACATGTGACAATGGTGAGCATTGTGGAGCCTGTACAATGTGCAGAGCAGCGGAGGTCAGCAAGATTTCCCCTAAAGGCTCCAGTTGTCATCCAAACTCCATTCTGTAGGTTTCGTGTTCAGACGACTCTTATTACATCAAAATCCCACTGTGTTCAGTCACTTTTAAAGACTGTTTATAATGCAATTCAATAAACCTTTGTCATCTTCTACAAAATGTGTTGGGGGAAACTCATTGCGCGCATTTTACGCGTGTATTACGCTTGGTGAAGTGGAAGGAGGCATTTCTGTGCATATCACAGATTAATAAAATGAACGAAAACTAATACATAGAGAAATGACATCTCCATATACATATATAAATATAAATAAATTATAAATAATATATTTTTTTTTTGACACGTTCACAAATTTAGTCCGCACCAAGGTGTTGCAGACAAAGCCCACCCATGAGAGGGGGACAAATGGGTCGACATGCAACGCAAAAATAGTGACACTTATGACGACTGCAGTCCGTATATGATTAAATATTCCTAGGTTATATTAAGGAAAAGAACCGTACACTCTGTCAAGTAGTCATGAGCGCAGGCAAGGGCTTAAATACTCCTGTGAAATAAAAACGCACAGAAAATAAGTCCCTTGAAGGAATAGGGCGGTTGTAAACAAAGCCAAGATAAAATTGCGAGGAAAATATTAAATTGTAAATCATCTATGTAGGAAAAAAACTGCCCGAACATAAAACACAAAGCTTCCTCAAGGCTAGTTACTTGTTTTTCACATTAACCTACTCTCAAAATCCCTACATCCTCCCCTTAGAGCGGCTGCAGAGCAGCGAGGCGGTGGTTTTGCAGACACACCCAGTGCTTACCACCCTGCCTCTCACCTGACATGCGCTCAATACTGCCACCTCGTGGTATCTTCCGAGAACAGGCGCCTCCTCTTCTCTGCAGTTGGCACCGAGACGCCAGCAGCAGACGACTGGAGTCAAACTGATGAAAGTGAAGATTACAAGCACCAATTACCCCTCTATACACTACTATTCATTATAATCTTTCAAAACAGGTGTAAGATAACCTCACTAACCTTGTCAAACAGCTTCAGGCTGAATGATCAAAGCAGAGCATCCAGACTCACAAAGGCATGCTGTTGATTTGGGTAGTAATTGGTGTTTCAGCATGAATTTAGACATGACTTGAGACAGCACAGGCGGATCCTTTTCAACACATCACTGATGAAACAGTCGTTTTGTGATTAAGACGACATGGTATCGGAAACATTAATACAACAGGGTTTTGAACAAAACTGATCTGTAAGCAACAGTTAACATTAATAACTCATTGAGTCACAGACACTATGTACCATTGTGTTTACTAAATAAGAAACAAAACAAAATTCAGTCAGGATGTATCAGCTATTTAAAAATAAAATGTTATAAATCAACCAAGGTGAATAACTGTCGAGACATATTATCATAAAGCACCACATTCATCTTTCACCCTGACACCCATAAAGTCTTTGGGGCAAAACGTCCCCACCCAGTCTGGTCTGGTATTTTATTAAGCATCTAAATCAGTTCAATTTCAGTAAGAAAAACAGCCATATTTTAAAAGTCACAGAAAACAGGTCCCCAGCAACAAAACATACAGAACATGAATGACTCATGTTGGAGAAAAAAAAAATGCAATGGCAGATTTTGTAACAAGGTCAAAGTGTATGCAGTGTCAGGTGTTAAAGAAAATAAAAAAACACAGATCAACCTTTTTCAGCCTCAATCAAAATCAATAAATTCAATCTCAATATTAAGAAGGAGGTGCAGAAGCAGAGATTAATTTGACAAGTTTGTTTTTAAAAAGGTTTACCGGAGAAAATATTTTCTGACTTCTTGCAAACCACCATAAATCTTCATGCACATCTCTCCCTACCACAGCAGATCAGTGGAGGCAGGCCTTGCAGCTAAAATATTAAAATGTTTAATTTCATTCTCAGGCAAAACAATATGCCTGAGGGGCAAATAACATGCTATGACTACTCATTGCTGCTGGAGTTATTTGGCAAATCAGATAAGAACTTCTAGCATGTGTGGTGGTCAGAATGAAGAGTAGTTCATTCATCCAGGAAGAGATCCACCAGCAGCCAATCAGGATGTTTGCTCCATGTCCCTTTGGTTCTTCAGTCTAGTCAATTTGGCATTTTTTTATATTATGTTTAGGAAACACTGCATGTATATAAAAACTATCCAATCCCACCATTAACACGTGACAGGATTGAATATAGATTCCTACATTTCCTCCCCTTTGATAAAGCACCTGTTTGGATGCGAACACTTCTTTGTTTATCAATGCAACGAGCGCTGACAGGCTAACTCCTACTTAACCTGGTTGGACAATGTAAGGCAGAAAAAGCTGGGCACAGCAGCGTGGGGAATAATATGATCACTAGCTTCCAATTGCCATTGGACCGTTCCGATCATTGGACTTGGAGGGTAGGACGAAGCGAAGGAGGGCAGAAATATGAAGAGTCTCTCCTGGGAGCTTTGGGATGAAGAGTAAAATGAAGCAGTGGCTCTCAATCTGGTGTCTGTGATTTGGTCTTGATGGATGGATTGATGGAGCACCAGGCTGAAAAAAAGAATAAACTCAGCTGGTTGCGGATCATTTCAGTCTAGCCACGGCTCTGTAGATGGCAAAGCCCAGGACTGCCACCACGGCCGAGCCCAACGCCACTCTCAGCCAGAACGACGTGTTGCTCATGTCAGAACCATTCAGGTGTCTGGAGATCAGAGGGAAAACATCATTAAGGGTTGGTCACACAAAGCAACACACAACTAATGCCACGAGCAAAACTAATGTCTTGCTGCCTACATCTCTACCTATCACTGTTTCATGATTCAATGTTTGGAACAATATTGTCCTGTAACTTTTTTCTATTTTTCCAGGTTTCCAAAGATGTCTGATTATATTCCGGAGCAGCAGTTTGTTTGATTAGAACATACGGGTATACTGCTGCCCAGGCAAGCCTGTTGTAGATGTTCTTGCTGGTGGAGTCGAGGAACAGGCTGGAGAAGGGCAGCGGTGGAGGCAGTTGGTGTTTATAACAGAACTCTGCGGGAGTCATCCCGTGGAACTGCTTGACGTCAGGAAGGTCCACCTTGGAGGCGACAAGCACACATGGGACGTTGCTCTCCATGTAGTGTTGCTAAGTAAGAAAAGGGGATAAAGAGTCAAAACTTTAGTTCAGAGATCGTTTAATTCGGGTAACATCTTATTGTACTACTAAATGTAAAAAAAAAGAAAAGTCTAAATCACTTTTCCTGACTTGTAGAGGGAATTGTCAAGGTTTGAAAGGATAAATGTTTGTTTATATATTAATGGAGACGTATGTTTCTGCACTCCCATTGCTAGATTTCGCTCACTTGCGGTATGTTAGGATGATGCTACTGACCAAGCTGACTGTATGCAACACCAGCACAAACTCTGCATCCTATGTGAAGGACACAGACTACACTAAATAATGATAAATGATCTAATCAAATGCTCTTGTAACCTTTGCTGTCACTGACCTTGTATATACTGGCACAGTAGTCAAAGGAATGTGGGTCACTGGTGTCATACATGAGACAAGCAACATCACAGGAGGCGTCTGATGCCTTCAGGAACTCCGCCTCCACATCCACCTCATTGAGCTGCACAGGGAGGAGAAGAGTGTGGTGCTCAGGCTTTAGTCAGGGTCAGAGGTTAAGGGTCAACATTAAGATAAGGACTGGAGCTACTTACGATAAGGTACTTCTGCTGGTTGCTGACTTGGACAGTGTTTATGGCATAGGAAGAGAAGGCACTGCTGGAATTTCCCTTATTATGTAGAAGGCAATATATATAGAAATAAATTAAAAACAAAAACAGGAACAGCCACTACTTAATATTGAATGTTAGAGAAGAAGTTGATCATGTTTTAATTCTGCAAAATTTCAGCTCCAGACTAGTAGATGCCATACCACAACGTTACGGCCCACAAAAGCCTGGAGAAAGGCCGTCTTGCCCGTCCCCCGTGGCCCGATCACCTTGCAGAGAAAGACTGACCTCTGCGTCTGGCGTTTCTCCAGGTCAGCCTCTTTCTCCTGCGTTACTGCACATATAAACAAGCACGTCAGAGGAAAAAAGACATGTAGGGCATCAAATCAAATTTGACTCTAAAACAAAAAAATTAAAAAGATAAAATAACTCAGAAACAAAATCTTAGATCAGTAGATTAGTGGGACCAAAGCTGTAAAGTTTGTCCTGAACGTACTGCAACAGGTTAGTATAGTAACCGTTTTAGGATAACTGGAGCTTATCAGTCATCATTCTATACTGTCAGACTCGACTCAACTATTCATCAGTCTAAACTGCACTTCGCAGGCCCAGTTGCTGTGGTACTAGATGAAAAATCAGGAACCAACACCAACATTTTAGGATTGAATGTCTATAGAAAACACTTTAGCAATCCATCCAACAGTTGTTTTGACGTTTCACTCAGGACCAACGTGTTGGACTGTCAGCCAAATTACATTGCTTTTTTTCTAGAGCAATACCGCTAGCATGGTTCAAAATAAATGTACAATAAAAATGAACATCAATACTACTTAATGAAAGGTTGATTCAGCACCACGAAAGCCAGTAACTGAGCACATGCTACAACCAGTAACTACTACCCTTGTTAAAAGATCTGAGTTAATCTCTGACATCTACAGCAGGGTCACCTAAAGGTGCTCACCTCTGAGACGGAGACAGAATGTGTGTGATTAACAGCAGTGAGACATACACCACACTTTCTAATCTTGCCCAAGCTTTCCTGACAAACCGGCCTGGGCATGCCACTAGTTAACAAACACAGAGACACTACTTTATACACCCAAGTAGAAGCTCCTCATATTAGCTCAATCATCAATCACTTATCATTATTATTTTAGTTCATGCTCACAAGAAACACAAGGACAAAATGCACGTCATGTGTGGGGAGTGCTCCATACATCAAACCATGCATGTGTTACGTGTCGACATGCAGTTTACAGACTCCCAACTATTCCTTCATGTCTCAAGAACAAATACAAGTATGTAACTCTATAAAGCTTTACTGGACAGGATTAAGACTAGTAATCCTCCTACAGAACAGTGCTCATCTATGAGACTGGGATTTAAGTTTTCAAAGAGGATGTACAGTATGTCCCAGTAACCTCCATGTTCCTCAGGGAGATGGTGTCAACCTATATCATCTACATGCTGTAGGGTTGGTCTAAAATTAACAGCCATTTGCACACGCACGCCACGCACCCATGCACAGACACTCACACTCACACACACCTGTGATTGCAGCAATCTGTGAGTCCTGCTCAGTGAGGATAGGGTAGCCTAGGTATCCTAGGTGCTCCAGGCAACGGTGGATGTCAAAGTACGCAGAGAGCCTGCATGTGAAGGGAGTGACATACATGTGACTTTGGAACTGTACAGAATGTAAATTGCTTGTAAGTGGTAAACCTAGTCCCTGCAAACAATCAAGTGAGACACTTACGTCCACTGGCAAAGGTAGCCGTGGTTAGAGATGTAACCCTCATCTGTGGTTGGGACAGTCAGGTAGACCTCTGCCCCCCATGGCATGTAAGGACATACGCAAAACAGATTCCTAAGCTCCGTCGGTGACAGGGCAGAGTCTTTGTCCTGAGAAACACAGGCCACTTCGTCAAAACAAGGATACCCTCCATTATTGAATGTAACATGAAGAAAACTGAGACAGCATTTTTTATTTATCTCTACATCAATTGAAATACTTTCCCTTAATATAATCAATACATAATCACATTAGCTTCAACAACATTTCCCACAACATTTAACCGTCACACTTGATTGTCCACTGGGACACTGTGAACAAAGGCAGCTCGGATTGCTACTCACTTCATCGTACTTGTCAAACAACCGCTGGAGGAACTGGTGGCCCAAATGATTGAACTCTGTGGTGCAGCCGACGGGAACTCGTAGTCTGACAACAGGAAAACAACAATTAGATATTTAGATACCTGGACATTCCTGACTAGTGTGTATAAACATAACAAAGGAAAAGCCAAATGGAAACAAAGGAGAAATACGGCAAATGTGAGAGATGTCTATTTAGAATACAGGGACAGTTATCAGTTGTCTATGAGGCAATATAGCCTGCTGTAATATAGTTAGCAGTATAAACATCTGCATCTAAATTTATACAGTACAATACTGCACCGACACATACTCAGGGTAAAGGTAATCATCAGTCAGCTCAAGGTTGTCGTCATAACCAAACTTCCTGAGGATAGTCCATGTGGTTTCATGCCGGCCCCTCTGGATAAATAATGTATTAAGAAATAAGAAACCTGAAAAAGATAGAGACAATACTTAGCCATTAGTTGAGTGTGGCCTTGGGACAACACCGTTTTAAGTTGCATATTGTCATTCATGACTGATGTTACCATTTAGGGTCAGGCCATTGTCCTGCACCCCATCGCTGGTGTTCTTCCATACTACAGTCTTCACATCTTCTAAGGCTTGAGGTGCCAGAGGATTCCCAAAACATGATTTCTGAACATAAAGATGGATGGATTTTTTTAATATTGCAAACAATGAGCTTTGGTTCAAATAACTACAGAGAAAAGCCATTGTTAAGTGACTCTGACTGGCACCTGAAAGCAGTTGAGTTCAGCGTCACTGAGTATACGGTCGTTGTCCTGGTCGGAAATGTAGAATATTCTGCTTAGGGCACGCACACACAGTTGTTTTAGCTGGGGACAAATATTGGAGGACAAAAATCTTATCATTATTCTAGCAATCATTTGCACATGTACACATTCATGGACTGGAAGAGTTAGACACACCAACTCCACAGTCGGCATCATATTTCCAAAAATGGCTGACCTGTTTGTCTTCGGGGTCATAAAGAGGGGCGGTGGGGTGAAGAACAGCCTTCTGTGCATAGTAGAAGAGCTCTGAAATGTTTTTCAAGTTCTTTGCAGAACACTTGAAAGAGAAAAAGCAATCTTAAGGTCAGAGAAAGTGTGCACGTGTAAATATGTATGTGAAACCCAGCAACCAAGTGTATATCTCAATGCTAAGGTTAGCAGGTGTGTACAGGCTGCAGTGATTAGCAGACTGGATATGTCTGCGAGAGTTCAGCCTCACCTCAACACAAGTCTCAATCTCAGAGAACTGGTTCATGATGGGAAGAATAGTTTCCATTGAGCTCCCACAACGCAGATCAGACTTGTTGCCCACGAGGATGATGGGAACTCTGATATAACATGGAGACAGGGTTACTCTCAATACAACACTATCATAGTTGATTGTGTAGATACAGGTATTCCTGCAATGTAAGCTTTAATGTAAATTAGCTGACATTCAAATAGGGTGTACTGAATGGAGGACGCTTATGCTCCCCACATTTGGGCATTTTACTGCTGCTCTTACATTTGATTGTGGGCAAATTAGCTACAAATTCCTGGATTACCAAGTTTGCCAACATTACATACAAATAGTAGGGAGGAGTGCAAAGTTCACTGATATAGAAGAGCCTGAGTAACACACACCCATCAACAGCATACATACATACTTGTTCCCTTTCTCTGCGTCTCCGTTAACTAAAGGTATCCATTTAGTTTTGATCTGTAGAACGAGAGAGGAGGAAACAAGTGCAGTTTGTGTTTTTAATGTAAATGCAATATATAGGTTGTGGAATGACTGTACAGTATGAGACAATGCAAACCAAGTAGCATGTTATTACCTTGTCTATTGTGTCCTCGTTGGTGACATCATACACTACACACACCACATTAGCCTGTGTGGGTTGGAGAAAGAACAGCTTTGAGGGATCTTGAGGCAAAAACAGAAACCAATCAACCTTGTAAACCTTTTATTTAAAATCCTACAGAAATAACACTGAATTTCATGATACTGCACAAAAAAATGGACAAGATAAAAGGAAATGAGAATGGAATAATGATTGGGACTTTCAGATACCTGCTACAAGCGCAAATGTTTATGAAGAAAAATAATTGGCGCTAGAGAAACAACTATGAAAAAGATATAGATGATGTTAAGGTTGCTAGCCATTGCCTGCTGGCGTAAATGCTAGGCCTCATCGAAGTATGATTTCAGTCTAAAGTGTGTTGCAGGAAATTACAACACACTTTAGAAACAATTATATTCATTTATATGTCTCCAAGTTGTTATTCTTAATCATGAGCGGCACAGCATTGCTCAAGATTGCTCCCACCCTATATAGTCCTTCAGTGGATCTGGTTTTAATTTCAACTGTTGAAACAGATGATGTTCAGTATTGTTCATGAGTGTTGCATGGTCTTCTTACCTTGACAATCTCATTTCTAAGGACTTCATCACTCTGCTCCTTTTCTGTTAACGGCAAACACAAACAGATCTCAAAGTCCTGATATTCAGACCATCATGCTTCAACAAACTGCACACATAGACACACTACATTATTTTACAGCTCGTGTACATCTCAGTGCACACCAAGCATAGAGACCAGTCAGTCAAGAGGACTGATTAATGGTGGTGGTACATGTTAGCAGGTGCTGTTACCTGAGTAGTCCACTATGTGTGTGGGCACCTTCTCTGGTGTCACGTCAGCAGGGATGGTGATCTCTTCAGCCCTGGGGGGAACCTGTCAGAGATTGCAGATCACAGATAAACTGTCAACCATCACCTTATCAGGCTATATCCTCCAATAACAAAAACCCATTTTCTATTTTGCATTGAGCATGGACACTGTTCAAGCCATAAGCTGAAATACTAGGCAACAATGTGTCAACAGAAGTGTAAAATATATTGGTCATAATATAATATTTGAGAAATTTTTCTCCGAGGCATTTTGACTAGCATCAAATTACTGTGTACTGTCCAAGTGTACTGGAAAAAAGACGCTAAAAACCACAATAGTGACCACATAGAAGAGCAGGTTCATTTCATTATTTTAAACAAAGCCCAAACATGCTGCAAAAGTAACAAACGTGTGGCAAAAACCTACATTGAATTAAATTCTAACATACTGAGGAATAAATTGGAATCTGCAGATCAGCCTAACTGCAATGACAGTATGAAACAAATTCAACTTAAAACAAAAGTTATACTATAGTTGCCAACCACATTCTGTAATAAGGTTTTTTATTTGTTTTTTTGTTGTTGCAAAAACAGTAAAACAGTTGTGCAAAATAAGCAAAGGGAAATTACGTTTATTAGCTTACCATCAGTGAACATCAGCAACTTTTCTTTACTGCACTAACACAAAACAGTATGCCGAGTACTGACTAATGTTACAGACTGTGGCCATACAGTTATTAGCAACCGATGGTTAACATACATAGACTATAATAAGGCAAGTGGTCTGCAACTTAAAATTCCCCCAGCTTTCAGGGACCTAGCATTCTTCAGCAAAAGGTACCTTTAACTAAGAGCACTGTTGTAATGTAGAGTACTTGTACTGACACTTACATCTTCTGGGAATTCTTCTCCAACTAAAGACATGATGAGTGATGTCTTCCCCACCTTGGCTGTTGGAGGAGACAACATGGAGGATGAGAGGAGCAGCCAGGGAAAGGATCCAATGTTACTTGTGTGATGACGTGATAGCACACTATAAAAGCACACGTACTAGCAAGTTAATCGACTACTCTCTTATCTTTTACATAAAGTGCCCTGTCATACCTAACCGTTACCCCCCATATACAGTTAAGCCAATAGAAAAGGTGCCACTTTCAATAAAACATGGTCACAGTTTTAGTTAGGATAAGGTAACTGACGCCAATGGGGTTAACTGTTCTACCGTTAGCGTTAGTTAATACATCTAACGTCTAACTGCAGCTAATTAGCCGTTAATGTTAACATGTCAACCTCTATCAGGGAACATTTATAATACAAGATGATTAAACACATGTATTCATTGTGTAACGAGGCTTTGAGTCAGCCGATGAACAAAACACGTATAACGTTACTTACGTCTGTATGGCAGCTAAGTTAGCGTTAACTAGTTAAAGTCAACCTACCTAGCTAGCTAGCATTAAGGGTTCCCAACTTAAGAGCAAAGTTAATGCTAATTTAGCATAGCGGAAATTAACGTTTGGAAAGCTTGAAAAGTTAAACATTTATATGATAAACCACAATAATGCATACATAAATGTCCTTTTAGCACAATTATCGGCACCGTGCTACCAGGAGTAACCGAGGTAAGTTCAGCTAAAAGTTCGTAAATTAGCTACAACAGCTAATGTTTGCTAGTCTTTTAGCCCTCGGTCGGCTGTCAGTGCGAACGACTTACGCTCCCCCAATAGGAGTATCCTGACGTCTTGTTTCATGATTCCTCACTGTTTGACGAGCAGTCAGACGCGCTGCAGTACTACACTGACATTTATCTTTCATTTGAATGTCAAATTTCGAGCTAAAACCAAACGTGTGGCTCTCTCCACAGCGTTATGCACCCAAGGTGAAACAATATTATTCCGGTTCACAGAGGACACCGTGAAAATACGCCCTCTGCTGGTGGAACAAACTCCCTGCTCGTGAATGCAGCTCTTCAGTAAACGTACTTATGAGCTCTCAACCTCTGCCCCAAACTAATGACAACAAAATCATTGGTTAATCATTTACTCTAACCCTATCTAACCAAAATAATGAGCATCGTTTTAATACAACCCATTTAACTGGATAATTGTATGAGTTTCATTATATCTATATTAATATTTCAGCACTTTTAAAAGACATGAGATTAATGGCTGTCTTATTTTCAGTATCTTGTCAAGCAAATGTCAGTCAATATCCTCAATTGTGAGGTGATTATTATGAGTAAAATTATGTACATTATAA
Organism: Chelidonichthys spinosus; assembly: GCA_029853015.1. Lineage (NCBI taxonomy): Eukaryota > Metazoa > Chordata > Actinopteri > Perciformes > Triglidae > Chelidonichthys > Chelidonichthys spinosus. Next base: position 8,222,693 of record CM056842.1, read on the forward strand.
TGTACATGTAATATACCGTTTATTAATCAAAACAATGGTACCCTGTTCAAGTCTTTTAAGATATAGCTCGACAAGGGTCTACTGAAACGATGTTCAACGGGCTTTTCAGATTATGAAATCTGAATCAATAAATAATCAATATAGTAATAGTATAGTTACAATATTTCAAAAGGTTTACAGCAGCAAAGCTGTTGGCGGTGGCGTTTCATCATTTGGGAAATGATTGTCTGGAATTTCTGGGGTGATATCAATACACAGGTCTCAATTTTCCCTCATCCAAACCTCCACTTCTACTTAAAAAACACAGCTTGTGAAAATCAGGAGGAGGAGATCATTTGAGCTCAACATTGACAGCTGTTGTTCATCATAGTCCCAGTTTGTTTACAAACTTGTCTGGAATTTTCAATAACTGCATGATTTAAAAAGCCTGGGTGGGAATTTTCTACTTCCAGCTGGTTTTGTATTAAATGTTCTCAATCTCCTTCGGCTGCACATTTCCTAAAAGAACAGAGCACAAAGGAAGGTGATATCTACCGTATGCATACAACCTTTCTGAATAGTAAAGAGGCAAACTGACAAAGAACCTTGACAGGATAGTGACCCAGTACCGGTAATTACGGTGCCTGTCATTCAAATTGGAGAACCTGAAATCAAGTCTTTGTGCCTGAAAGGAACTTGTGTGTCTCTTAAAAAATGGAAATAATTCATACAAAACCAGTGCACCTGGTGAAAAGATAAGAAAAAATACAAATGTCTTTTGGTGTAGCAGTTTCTCCTTTGTATGTGTGTGTGTACCGTCCTAGAATGACTTGAGTCATCTTACATTACAGATCGTTTTTGTACATGCTGCTTTTTATTCAAACCCCTTCTCATCCTGCAGAAAAACAGTATACATGACAGCATTCATGAACATTCTAACTCGCAGTAAGAAAACCTTAAATAAATAGTCAAACATTAGTTTCAATGACTGGACATGCAAAAATAATCCCCCCCACAAAAATGCATTTTAAAATCATACACATGGAAAAATACTCCAATGTGTATTCCCCACAAAGTATGACCCTTTGCCTATAAATATTAAATTAATACAAAAAAATACATATGAAACAATAAAATTACTTAAAGTAACACTATAAAATATGCACGCATAAACCTACAAGGTTTGAGGTTCAAAACAGCTGTAAGACGCTCAGAGGCCCATCACTTCCCACAGCAGGATTTCATTATAAGCCACAGTGAACAGGAGGTTCCCAGACGGAGAGAAGTGACATGTGTGCAGTGAGTCACTGTGCTGCAGGAAGTCCTGGAACCTGCCGCTGGTCGACTTGATCAACTTCAACACCCGCTCTGATGAGAGATTATACAAAAAGTGTGAAATTAATTACACTTCTGAAATCTAACTTATTTACTGGAACCGTATGAAGATCCAAAAACAAGATCAGAGTTTACCTTTTGACCCCACAGCGATGAGTTGACTCTTACAAGATAGACTTAAGCATGCAGCCCAATCGGTCAGGGCAATCTTCTTTATTATCTGCAGTCAAGCAAAATATTGTATGAGATTACACACACATTTATGGCCATTCTGCCCTGCATGGGTACAGTATAAATCAGGGCGTTGTGGTAGAGGGGTGAAGCTGGGGAGCTGCTGTACCTGTTTTTTAGGCAGACTGTAGAAGGACAGCTCCTTCTGTACTCCATAGCCAGTGTAGACCACCATGCTGGGGTCTGCAGGGCAGAACGCAGCCAGACTGAGAGGTGGGCTGTCATCCTATAAAATATAATTATTAATATTATATTATACATTTATCATTACTAGATGTGCAAAGGTCTAACATGGACTGAACTTTATATTTCATTTCCAAAAAATGCTGCAAGAATATGCAATATGCTGAAAAATTGAGAATTAAATGGGCTAAAGTTGTTTCCTGAGCATAGACCATAAATTATAATGTTCAATTCAATCCTGTGAAATTATAATAAACATTTGATTTAACAAAGAACGTCCTGAGTCTTATAAAGCTTAAGGGATAAATATCAGCCTTATATCTTTATTATAATAACGACAAAAAAAATCTGTTAAAGAGATCAAGAGCAACACTCAACACTCGGAGTGATTTTTCTCTCATTATTACCATGAACTACTACTTAAAATACAGAAGGTACCCCAAAACAGGCCGGAGCAGGAAACGTCAGCCAGTCAAGCAGATCGCATTTGTCCTTCAACCAATCAGCAGCCCATATACTGACGCGTCTGTCTGCACTGGCAGCCAACCACATCTCGTTCCCTTCCATTCCGAGATTCTTACACTAAAGATTCAAAGATAAAACATCTTCAGATACTGATGAAAAAAAAAAAAATGTCAGAAAATGTCAACAGAAACAACAGATTTCAAATAGATTCCATGTTGCTTTTTGAGATTTTTGAGTATTTGTAACAAAAATGCACATATTTTCAAATAAAGTAATGCATATAAATAAATGTCAGTGTTGCTATTTTGTATTACTGATTAATGGATTGGTTTTATACCAATCATTACATCAATAAGTTACGTTATGTAAGAGTTACATTTGTAGCATTGGGTCTTTCCATGTGCTAAGCTTCAGACAGAGGTGCTATATTTTGGTTCTTCATGGACAATCATTCTAGGTGAGTACTGGGCTATTGTTTTTACTCCCACTGTTCCTATTGTGCTGCCATGGTAAGCTCTGGTAACGCTTCACTCCTTGATCTGATTCAGTGACCTGACCTGTTCCTTCACACACTGTATGGTCGTAATCGCCGCTCCTTTGTGGTCCCTGATGACACGCATAGTAGCTCCATTCACTGGGCTGCTGACAGCTACCAGACCATTCTTCCCCGCTGAAAGGATCACATGACCTGTGGGGGCCATAAAGAGTTAACATAGCCAAACTGGATGAAACTCAGCAGCTTCAATAAAACATAAAACTTACAACCCTTAAGGTTGTTAAAAGGTGTGAAACAATCCTTAAAAGAAGTCGATAAAGAGACAAGGAAGACAAGTGAGGAGGCCGAAAAAATACAGTTACAACATTTCATTATAAAGTAACTCCTGTTCTATCGTAAATACAGAAGCTGCAGCTTTTTGACTATCCTCTCTCACCGTAAGCAGAGTACTGGATGGCAGTGACAGCCACTTGATGGGGATGCAGCTTCATCTCCATTTCTGAAGAAGAAAGCCGGAAGATCCTCAGGGTGCCATCACTGTATCCTGCAGCCACACATGCGCCCTCCTTACTGGAAGACGGGCTCCAGCATACGCAGCCACAGGCCTGACCCACAGAGGAAATACAAGGAGGGGGTTATTCTAAAAAGGCATATGCTGTCATGATCAAATTAAAAGTCATGAACAGGCTCGTTTCACCACAACATTTTAATTTGCTATGGTGTAGAAACAGAGAGACCACTAATTAGTGGAATAAATAAAGCATGCAAGCGTACACCATCCCTTTATTTCTAGCGCCATTCATTGTGGATGTATCATAGCTCCCATGGGGTCAGAGACTACGTCTCAGCCTTCATTTAAGAGCCTTGGTGTAAGCCAGAGTGTGTCCGTACACCGTGACATCATTGTTGGTGTGGTTGCAGGTACAACATGTGATCAGAAATGCATCAGCTGCTCTCTGGCTATTTAGGCCAAAGCAGTTCTAATAAAAAAAATCAGCATGCTAACATGCTCCCAGTGATAATGCTAATAAGGTTCAAGTTGTCTTTATTATCCCCGATGGGCAATCAATTTATTCTGTTGCATGTGTGTAACTTGTAAAATGATCTTATATTCATCATCAAGTTACAAAAAGCACCACTTATTAATGTAGAATATGTCTTCCATGTATTCCCTCACCTGATTGAGCACCTGGAACTGCACCACCAGTTCGTTGCTGGTGGCTGACCACACCCTCACGCTACCGTCCTCGCTGCAGGTGGCAAAATGGCTCTCGTCAGAGCTGAACACGACATCATTTACCTGGACAGCACAGAGGAGTACACTCAGAGAATTAATGTCAATCATGGCTCGCCATGTTAATATTTTCAGCAGGACAGCACTATTCCTGCATTCAGAATTATGCCTCGTTCTGTAAAGCTTTACCTTTTGCCCCGATCAGCGATCATTGCTATTTAAATAAAGCAACAACAGAATTGAATAACAGTTGAATAACACCAAATCTTTTCCAGGTAAATTAATACAAACTTAATAAAGAAATAAATTAGATTTATTTTCTTTAATAGCAATATTAAACTGGTGAAATGGTTAAACAGTCAAAATAGCAGCAAAAACACTTACTTGATCTGAGATGTGTTAAAGCATCTCCATAATGAAATGTTTTCATTCCCTCCCAGGCTTGAAGACCCCCCAATGTAAAATAACTGGATACTCAAAAAGCAAAATTGTAATTACATTTTTTTTTTTATTTCTTTTTCCTAGCATTTTGTCATATACTCAAATCAATAAGATTGTCTGGGCACCATAGATATCTGTAGTAAATGTCATCATGATCCATCCAATGACTAGTCTCAATATATTTTAGTAAAACCCATAAATCAGCCTGGTGATGGCACAAGAGGTGAATTCAGGGAATCACTTCAGTCAGCACTGGTTTTAAAATGAGAAAAAAAAATATACAGTTCACATTTCAGTCAGAGAGGGCTGGCAAACAAGATTTAGTGCAGCAGCTCAATGTTGGCACTCAGAAACGGATCCGTTTTTCCACATAAACTGATTGGTGGTAATAGTATAGCACATATTTTATTATTAAAGCTATGGCCCGTCAGTCTCGCCATCATCCCATTATGCTCAAGCTCAACAAAACACCCGTCTCCCCGTTATAAGCTCTAAAATCTCGTCCCTGCTGCTGACACGCGGCTGTGCCTGTGATTATTGTTCACTTCCCAAATGTCACACTGGTACCTTGGTCTTGTGCCCACTGACGAGCCGGATGCTGCTGTTGTCTGCCCAGTTGATGTACCAGAGGGTTCCCGCTGTGGTGCCAACGATGCCCATGTCCATTGTGTTATCAAACGCTGCACTGACCGTTGTCCCATCCAGCATTATCTCCTGCTCCAACATCACCATCGCCCCACTGAAGGACACACCAAAAACTATTATCCCATTATTAAACACACGTTAACAAAAAATCCATTCAACACATTAAGTAAACTGCCTTTTAAAAAGGGACAGTTCTCTCCCAACAAAAATGTTTTTTATATTTTTTTATCTGACCTTTAGTGCTATTTATCAGTCTAGATTGTTTAGGTGTGAGTTGCCTGGTTGCAGAGATGTCTGCCTTCTCTCTTAATTTAATGGGCCTATGTGGCACTCAGCTTATGGTGCTGAAAGCACCAAGAAACACATGTATGTTCATTACAAAATATAATTAAAGAAAAGACTATTGCCTAAATAAGACAGGAAGAATAAGAAATTGAGCTACAGACCCGTCTTTCCTATTGCCGACCTTTTCCTGAGGCTTCACACCCTGTACGGGTTCTACCTCCCACAGTCGCAACCAGCGGGTGTTGCTGCCCGTCAACAGACGGTTCCCTCGACACAGCAGCACTCCTAAAGCAAGAAACCAATCCTATTACAATCTGTAGAAACCCAGGAAAAGCATCTCTTTAATAAAAGTTACTAAAACAAAATAATGCTGTTGTGTTTTATTTTCTGTAAAAACAAATGTATTGAGCGAAAATATATCGTTATCCAAATTTGATGGAGGATCCATTTGTACCAATCTCTCCCTCATCAGCTTCCCAGGTCATGAAGCAGCGCTGTGTGTTTATGTCCCAGGCGCAAACATGTCCTTGATTGGTGGCCGTAAACAGAAAGCAGTCCATGTGGTAGCACAGAGCCGTCAGCTCCACATCACCCACCTCCGCTGGTGCTTTCACTCTCTGGACCTAGTGTGAAGGACCATACATCAACATGTATTACTAATGTACTTAAGAGATCTGCAGGCATCACGGTTAAGCCAACAGAGTGGTTCAGGGGACGAGATGATTTGAGAGGGTTCTACAACTATGTACACATTCATTCCTAAATTAACTGTTTTTTCGGTGGTAATTTACCTTGAGGTCTACATCCAAGCCATGCGTGTCCATGAGGCAGAAGTAAGCCCCTTGGCTGCCCACACAGGCCAGCTGGCTGGCTACAGAGGGGCTGAAGGCTGCGTCATGGATCGGTCCCGACACACTCACACTGGACAGTAGCTGAAAGGTCGTACTGCTCCACAGAGCCACCTCGGGGTCAGAGAAGTCTCCTATGGGGCATAAACCAGTGGCCAGTAGCAGTAGATTAAAATGCAGAAAATGTCCTATTATGTTAAGTGCCGCAAAACATCAAGTTTAAAACATAGGAATGATTGACATTTTACTGACCAACAGAGAGAAAGAAGCGATCATCCCTGGAGAAAACGAGACTCTGCACTCCCCCCTTGTGGTAGGAGATAGTATTACGACAATTTCCACTTTGGATCTCCCAAATGCAGATGAGGCTCCTGCTACCATTAATGCCACCAGCTGCTGATGCCACTGTCTGGACAGGAAGTAACACAGACACAGTTCACCTTCATTTTGATCTACAATTCCATGCTGCTGCACATGTTAAAGCAGCCTGATTCATAATCTTGGTAAACTCACATCTACAAATCAAGACAATGGTTTGTGTGGAAGAGAGAGTGAGCAACACTGTTTTTGTTCCCATTTTTCACAAGTTGAATTAAAAGATCCAAGATGGTTTTTTATGCACATAAAGGGTTAATTACTCTCAAATTCTGGTCACCAACTTGTTCAAATCCATGTTAGTGAGCACTTCTATGCCAAGATAATCCTTCCACCTGACAGGTGTGGCATTATCAAGATTATCAAGGGCAGATCAAAATAAAAGGCCATCTAAAATGTGCCGTTTTTATCAAACAACACAATGTCACATATATCCCAATTCCAGCCTGCAGGAATGTCCACCAGAGCCGTTTCACATAAAGGTCTTTTTGAGAATCTGGCAGTTCATCTTAAACCCTAATTTATTTTCCAAGATAAGACTGCACAATTTATAATGGCCATTTATTTGATCTCTTTCATTTCTTGTTATCAACTGACCACTATGTGTCTCTGTGTCCTTCTGGATTTTGCCTGAGGAAGATCTTACAGAGCGAAGCATTGCCTTGAAAAAAGAAATAAACTATTTATTTGGAGCATAACAGTGTGTAGACCTCTTTTGTGCCCTGCAGTTACGTGCTTCAATACTGTGATGAAGCAGTCTTGTGAATTTATTTTGGCCGCCACAATCCTTTGTGTTGATTGTCATACTTATTTTACACATTACAAGTGTTTTCAGAGCACCACTTGGAGCCAACGTCTGTTCTAAAAGAAGGGTGCTGACACTCTCCAATGACGAGTGCCGAACAAATAGAGCTCCCACAAGTGTGTGAAAGTCAATAAAGACTCGAGGATGTTTCCTTCTGCTCACACTTGGCAAAAGGACTGAAGCCAATGCATTAAGGAATCTCCTGCAGGAACTAACCAGCCGTGTGATACCTGATTTCTCCTCCTGCTGAGCTGACCTGCTGAGGACTGTTCAGTCTATTTTAGTCTAATAATGCCCCATGGACATGGAAAATGTGCTCACAATCTGACCATCTGCTGTGATACTTCCCCCATGCCACCAAATGTCCATATTATGGATTATATATATATATATATATATATATATATATATATATATATTCTTGAAATTTGGACAGTACACAGAAACATTTAAGCAGCTATCACATGAAATGAGATCAGTGGTGCTTTGGAGAGACGCACACCGCCTTTCAGTGCAGTGAAAGACTGTGGCATATAGAGATTACAACACAATATTCCATTTTTTCCCCCCTGTATTCGGTTCTAATAGGACAGCAAGTTTTTGGTCGCTAATTGAATCTCTCTCTTTATCACTCTGCTTTTTAAAACAGTTGTGTGATACGTAAATGTTCATAAAACATTTAAACAAATTCTCATGCCCAACAGGGTTTTTCATTCTAGGTCATTCCCACAAAGCACTTTTAAAAACACACTGCCCTCTAAAATACAGAGTGGTGTTAATTTACATTACATTTTTTCTAATGCACCTTCCATTTTACAGTGAACACACAAACACAAAAGATATCTGATGCCGCCCTGGGTCAAGTTGCCTTCCCAGAAAACTCTGGGCAGTGTTTTGTCCACTGCTCAAAACCCAGATGCTCACTTACTTTGGCTGAACAGTGTAATATTCTGTTCCCTTAAATGATTTAGCACCTGCATAGTTCACTGACTGCTTATCCGAGTATGTTCCAAACCGTTCTCTTAGGTCATCTGGCACTTGCTTGCTAAGTGTACCAAAAGGAATTATAAAACATATGGTGAGGCAGCTTTCTGCTGCTACACAGAGGTGAAACTTACTCCCAGCATAGAAAATCAACGTCTGTTTTAAGAAACAGCTCATATCATATTTTTATAGAATTGCTTTTAATTAATTCCCACTTCTGTTTCTACGGTTTGTCACGTTTTCTGTTTTTCAATATTTACTATACTTGTTTTATGATTTTTTTTATCTTTTATTAGAATTATTAACTTGCTTTACTACTAATATTTGTCCAATTGTTTCCCAACTTTATTAAATTGATTCATTGTTTTCTTACTCCGTGTTCTCCATTTAAATACCTGCAGGAGTGTGACCCTAGCTCCTAGTCATTACTGTCCCCATCAATGACCCACATACTGTTTAGAACTGTGAAAAATACCTGTGCATCATGTGTGACTGCAAGACAAGAGATCTCCTCGCTGTGGCCCTGCAGGTGTCTCTGAACTCCCGTATCAAGGTACTCCACCACCACCACACAGCCACACGAGTATGCAAACAAACCTGCAACAGAGAACACTGATTACTACATAAGGCAAAACAATTAACACTCCCTGTTTTTGTTAGCAGACATCGGAGACCAAGCATTTATGTATTTTATTATTATAAGTATAGCATATATAATTAATTTTACTAAGCAATATTTCAAAATTGAAAATAAGTTGAGGCTGCGAGAGTTCAATTCATGGGTCGGGTTCGGGTTCCTTGTGTGTGGAGTTTGCATGTTCTCCCTGGTGGAAGCGTGGGTTCTCTCCGGGTTCTCCAACTTCCTCCCACAGGCCAAAGACATGCAGGATATATGGGATGACTCAAAATTGCCTGTAGGTGTGAATGCGAGTGTGAATGTTGTCCCAATGTCAGCTGGGATCAGAGCCCCTTTTTTCACATTAAAAGAGGAACCTTTTATAGTGGTGTAGCCCCAGTCCTCCTGAATAATATTACCCCATAGTTTTTGTTTTACTTTTACTTTCAGTATATTATAATAACCTTGGTCAGGGTTCCACACCATGTTGCCACGCCCATTGCCATTATAGCCGATCACTGCTTTCAGCTTTATACCCTCTTCTCCTGGTTGGGGAGCTACAGTAGCCTGGATCGGAGAGAAACAACAGCAAACATATAATACACCCAGTGACTATTTTACCATTATATAAAGTGCTTAGTATTTACCTTATCAAGAGTGGAGGTCTTGAAACGTGGGATAAAGTGCCTGTAACAATTGGGACGTACTGGATTCTTCCCTTTCAACTCAACTAAATGACAAAATAGAGTAAAAATATAGAAAAGGCTCCATTCTGCCATAAATAAGAAAATACGAAACAAAAGAAAATCAGTTCACTGTTGATGCTGAGGAATGCAGTGGGGCATTTACCAGTGTCCATATGACCAGATGTGTTGACCAGCTCTGTGACTCTGAGGAAGGACTTGGTAGCTCTGGGGTCAGAGACAGGTTCTGAACCAGTGGCTGGGATTGAAGCAGTTGGGATTGCCGCGGGGTCATCACAAATCGACAAGGAGCCCAAAGCTGAAGGAGGCAAACAGGAGAGACGATATGACCACAGCAGCCATTTTTAAGTAATTGCAGGGTAACGACAAGTGTTATTGATACAACTAATTATGTAAATCCATTGAGCCAGCAAGCATAATAGCAAGACCCTGGGTCTCCTAAATGGAGCACGGCCATAATTAATGTAATTAATTACTGTTGTGTTTATCCTGCATTGAACTCCTGCAAATACCTTTCTTCATGCAACTTGCAATTGGTCAGAAATGAGCAAGACATCAGCTACATTTACATTACATTTAGGTCATTTAGCAGACGCTTTTGTCCAAAGCGATTTACAATTGTCAAAAGAAGGAAACAAAGAAACCACAACGTATCATTGCCAAAAAAGTAAGAGATAAAAATAGAACAAGTGTTAGGTCCTCATCTGAGTAAAGTAGTACTTCAAGAGCAACAGTGCTAAGATCAGAGTGCTGTCGGTAAGGTTTTTTTTTTTTTTGGGGGGGGGGGGGGGGGGGGGGGTTAGTAGGTCATGCTATGTAGAGTCGAGGTGAAGTCTGAACAGGTGAGTCTTGAGCCTTTTTCGGAAGATGGCAAATGACTCTGCTGTCCTGACATTGGTCGGGATTTCGTTCCACCACTGAGGCGCCAGAACAGAGAAGAGTCTGGACTTTGCTGAGCGACATTTGCTTGATTTCAGCGATGGTAGTACCAGCCGGCCAGCTGAAGTAGAGGAGCGAAGTGCTCGCTTCGGGGCATGAGGTTTGACCAGTGTTTGAAGGTAGACAGGTGCCGTTCCATTGATGGCCCTGAAGGCCAGTGCCATCGTCTTGAATTGGATGCGTGCTGCAACAGGGAGCTAGTGGAGGTCACGGAGGAGGGGGGTCACATGGGAGAATTTGGGTAGATTGAAGATACGGCGTGCTGCAGCGTTCTGGATACGCTGCAATGGTTTAATCGCAGAGGCCGGGAGTCCGGCCAGGAGAGAGTTGCAGTAGTCAAGGCGGGAGATGACCAGTGCTTGGACCAAGAGTTGCGTTGCATCCTTTGTGAGGAAGGTCTGAATCCTGCGGATATTGTAGAGGGCAAATCTGCAGGATCGGGCCACGGCAGTGATGTTGGGGGTGCAGGATAGTTGGTCGTCGAGGATTACACCCAGGTTCCTTGCAGTTGAGGAAGGTAATACTGTGATGCCCTCGACAGTGACCGACAGGTCCATGCAAGGGCAGTCTTTCCCTGGCATGAAGAGGAGTTCGGTTTTATTCAGGTTAAGCTTGAGGTGATGTGCAGTTGTCCAGACAGAGATGTCAGCCAGACAGTCCGAGGTGCGAGCTGCAATGTGAGTGTCAGAGGACGGGGGAAAAGAGAGGAACAGCTGGGTGTCATCTGCGTAGCAATGGTAGGAGAATCCATGCGATGTGATAACAGAACCTAGTGATCTGGTGTATAGTGAGAACAGAAGCGGTCCTAATACTGAGCCTTGAGGGACACCCGTGTCCAGAGAACAGGGTTTGGACATAGAGCCGTTCCATGTGACCTGAAAGGTGCGATTTGTCAGGTATGATGTAAACCAGGTGAGAGCAGAGTCAGTTATGCCAAGTTCAGCCAGAGTGGAGAGGAGGATTTGGTGGTTGACTGTGTCGAATGCAGCAGATAGGATGAGTAGAATGAGAACGGAGGAGTTGGATGATGTTTTGGCGTCTCGCAGGGACTCGGTCACTGTGAGGAGGGCCGTCTCAGTGGAGTGAGCAGTCCTGAATCCTGATTGATTAGGGTCTAGGAGGTTGTTCCGCGAGAGATAGGATGACAGTTGGTTGTAGGTGGCACGTTCCAAGGTTTTAGAGAGGAATGAAAGAAGAGATACAGGTCTGTAGCTTTGGATGTCAGTAGCGTCTAGGGTGGGTTTTTTAAGGAGAGGCTTCACGGTAGCTGTCTTAAAAGCCGCTGGAATGACACCTGAGGTGAGGGAGGAGTTGATCAGGGTGGTGAGGAATGGCAAGATGTCGTGTGAGATGTCCTGGAGAAGAGAGGAGGGAATCGGGTCGAGGGAGCAGGTGGTGGCACGGTTAGATGTAACAAGTGCGTGAACATCTTCAGAGGTGAGGGGGCTAAAGCTGGTAAGACCATCTGAGTTGAGAGTTGGGGGAGATGTCTTCTGGGAGGGAATAGGCGTGAATGAGGAGCTGATGTCATTTACTTTCTTGGTAAAGTAAGTTGCAAAGTTGTAAAGATTTAGCTGCCGAAACAGTTGAGGTGAAGTCAGAGAGGAGGTGGTGGTGGTAGTGAGCAAGGTCCTCGTGCTGGCCCGATTTCTTCCATTTTCTCTCCGACGCTCGCAACAATGATCTGTTGCTTCGCAGAGGTTCAGACAGCCAGGGAGGGGAGGGAGATGATCGGGCAGGTAGTGAGATTGGGGGACAGAGAGTGTCCAAAGAAAAGGAGAGTGAGGACATCAGGATGGAGGAGGCTTCCTCAGTAGACATTAAGGAGAACTGTTCTGAGGATGGTAGCGAGGAGATAACAGTTGAGGAGAGAGCGGAGGGAGTGAGGGATTTCAGGTTGCGGCGGCTGGTGACCATTCGAGGCGTAGAGTGGAGGGATTTGGTGGGCTTCATGGGGAGGGAGAGAGTCACAAAGTGGTGGTCGGACACGGTGAGCGGGGTAACAGAGAGTGCCGAGATGCCACGGGATCTTGTGAAGACGAGGTTGAGTTGGTTCACGGCCCGGTGAGTTGGTGGAGAGTGTAAGGTCAAATGCGGAAAAGAAGTTAATGATTTCAGATGACTGCAGCTTTCCCGGGTGGATGTTGAAGTCACCGAGGACGACGAGTGGTGTGCCATCATCAGGGGAGCAGCTCAGGAGGGCATCCATCTCATCCAAAAAGTCACAGAGAGGACCGGGTGGGCGATAGATCACTATGATGTTGAGCTTGAAAGGAAGGGTGACAGAGACGGCGTGGAATTCAAGTGTAGATCGGGGTAGGTGGTCTAGAGGAAGGACCTGGTAGGACCATCGGGGTGAGATGAGGAGCCCAGTTCCTGCTCCTCGCCCTGTTCGTCTTGGGGAGTGTGAAAACGAGTAGGCAGTTGAAAGGGCAGCTGGAGTGGCAGTGTTTTCTGGGGTGATCCAGGTCTCTGTGAGGGCCAGGAAGTGGAGAGTCTGCAGGGAGGCATAGGCTGAGATGGTGTCCGCCTTCTTGACTGCAGACTGGCAGTTCCACAGCCCCCCTAGTACCTCAAGTTCCTTACCGGTGGAGAATGGTGGGTAGCAGAGATTGGATGGGTTACAGCCTCGAGTGAAGGGTCTTCGGTAAAATCTTCTCCAGTGTGATGTCCTGACTGGGATAAGACACATGGCTGCGAGGGGGGGGGGGTGGTGGTGGTGAGATGTTATACCTACCTCAATGAACTCCCACAGATAGACTCCCTTGTCTTTGTTCAGATGTCTTCGTTCTGATGGCCTGACGCTGTAGTGACAGCCTATTAAGTGCTCAGTTTACCGCAAGTACTGACTGTGACCCCTCCCTCCAATCAAGTCTATTCACTACAGCTGAGCTGGCTGAAACAAGCTGATTGCTCATAGACGCATAGACAGCTTCACAAGAATTTGAACAACAAGCTATCAATACTAGACAAAATGTTACCACTAGCTTTACTCACACAATGCCTAAACCCTAATCTACAATTAGTTTCTGACTTACCAACAAGAGACAAAGCAGCTTCCTTCCTTTCTCCAGACAAAATGTGGTTTTGAGCTACGAATGTGTATGTTTTTACAGCTTATTCTACAGTTAGTGATAGGATGTGCTGGTGGATCGTTTTAAGATAGAAAAGGAGAGCTCACCCCCCTGGTCAACTTGGTCAGGAGACCTGATGTCCAGTCGTGGTGGCGGTGAGGAGGGGAGGGGCGCTGCCTGTCGGGGCATCCCATTGGACAATTGAACTCCTCTCACTTCAGCGTCTGGTTGCACTGTTACATGAAAACATTAGTCCAACGTATGTTTTAATTAGAAAGAATGTTTGAATCAAGTGTATTTTTAATGTTTTGCAGCATGAATGCAAACTCTAAATACCTGATTTAGGAGCTGAGATGGAGCTTAAACTCAGAGGGGGGCTGTGAGAGAGGACATAATGGACATTTTACCAATAAAACGTTAAACACTCATGTGTATAACAAAATTCAAACATGGAACGGGAATTACTACCAGCTGTCAGTCGAAGAGTCAACAGGATGTGCCAGGAAATCCCAAAGGAATATGGCGTCTCCCACCGAGACTACACCCAGTTGGTCAGGGGTGAAGCTCACCTGGCGGATGGGCTGACTGTGGCCTATGAACATCTGGTACAGAGAAACACATTTTAGTTGCTACTGACACTAAATAAACTATTAGTTCTACTACTAAATCAAATAAAGACGACATACTTTCTATAACAGTGGTGAATGCAACATTTTACCACATAATTGCACAATTTAAACTGTTCTCCTGATTTTGCTTCGGTGAAATTGATAACATCCATTGCCATCACATCACAACACTGCTGGTGCTCAAAGCACATGCGCCCTCAATGGGTTGCCAGCATATATAAAAAATAAAAGATGCTTTCATTGTTGACTACCTGTGAGTTAATATCAAGCTGCATGTTATAATCCCACACTTTCACAGCATTGTGTCCTGCTGTCAGCAGGAATCGACTGTCCTCACTCACAGCCAGGGACGAGCACTGGTGTTTGTGTACCTTAGAAACCTGTCAGGAGGACAAAAGTCCAGTCAGAAAGAAACATACACAATAAAAAACAACAACATTACTGGATAGAGACAAACTGTAAATATCATCCAAAAGTCTTGCTGCTGTTAATGTATTTACAGACACCACATTCACATTTTACTCAAACAGCATGTAGTTACAGTATAAATTCAGTCCTCAAATAAACCGTCATTCTTGCGTTACCTCTCGGAGCACACGGCCTGTCTTGGTGCTAACCCAGAGGATCTTGTTAGCAGATGTGGCGACCAACAAGGTCTCAGTGGAGGCCGGAGAGAAGCAGACCCTCAGTGCAGCATCAAGACGGGGACTTTGTACGTCCAAAATACTCACATCTACACGTAGCAACTATAAAGAGATGGAATGTGGACCCAAAACAACATACAGTAATAAGAACTTAGAACAACAAGATCTCCAAAGCTCAGATGATATGATGTATGTATTAATTAATTGGAATGTGAATTACAAATATATTTGTTGATCTTGGGTAGATCTTCTGCATGGTGTACAGTTTTGTGGACAGGTGATGTTGCCTCACCACACCTTAAATCTTAATTTACACGAGCAATGCGACAAATGACATGGATCTGAAAGGTGACAGTGAGCGAGATACCTCATCCAGGGACTGTGAGTCAGCGATGGTGACAATATACTCTGTGGGGCCGATAAAGGCCAGACTGTCACTGCTCACTGTGAGAGCGTCTGGAGCGCGCTCAGTGCCTCGGGCCACCACATTACCTAGCCAATCAGGTACAGAGAGAATCAAACAACACTGTTATTGATGTGCCTGATATACGCAACATATGAGAAATAGTATGCATGGTCTTACAGCTGTTTGTGCATTGGTTTGTGCATGTGTATACTTACAAACAACTCTGATCACATTGTGGTCTTCCTCAGAGGCGTTGTAAAGTCCCAAAGAACCTTGGGAGTCAGCACTGTACATGAATTCCCCATCCAGAGAAAAAGCAAGGCCCACCACTTCACCTCGGTGCTGCCTATGTATAGAGAAGCAAGAGCACAAAAAAAGTAATTACTTTCTTGGAGGACACACTTTTAGGGCTTTTTTAAAAGCAAAAACTCAGATGAGAATTTCCCATTTTCATTTGAATGTGCATTCAAAGCTGCATATTATTTATGTTGAAATAGAATGGTGAATGTGTGCCTTAACCATCAGTGCCAAAGTAGGTTTACTATTCCAGTCACTTTATAGTGTGTTTTGGTATATGTGTAGCATCAGGTGGCATCATGATAATCATAATGATCTGCTTCTAAAAACTGGCCTGCAGCTTAGAAAGGCTTAACCGGGAAGACATGTATCGAGCTGAATTTCCAACTAGTTTGACCCACCTTGATATATCATACAATAGCATATAGTAAAATAGTGCCCCTGCAAGCTTTTAGTATCCATCATAAAGAACTGCAGTTATTGGTGGAGCTGGAGCTTCCATGTTATTTTGACATACTTGTGTTCGGCCAGCAGCTTGGCACTGGAAATGTCAAAGACTCTGATGATGCCGGAGCTGAAGCCACAAGAGAAGACCTGTTCGCTGGGATGGAAGGCCACTGAACAGGGCCTGTCCTCTGACACAAAGTCATACAACTAAGCACAGGAGACAACAGGCAGTCAGTTAAAACAGGAAATAAGCCAAGGGTGAACAGAGGCAGTGTCAGTTTCTGTAGTTTAAAGATATACTCATTAGTAGATCACCTTCAAATCGGTAAAAAGAAACATTTTTAGTTAATTAAATGATCTCCTCCCAATAATATGCATTGTGATTTAGGTTACTAGGGCATGGGGCGTGTATAGTAAAATAATAATAATATATATTTTTTATTCTTCAAAACAGGGAGTTTGGTGCTCAGTTTTGCCAACACACCCAGAGGACTTGACACAGATCACAAAACAATCTGATAGAGAACAAAAATATCCTTCCATGGCTTTGCTTCAACAGAGAAGTAACAAATGACAAAAAACCCCAAGGAGTGGCAGTCTATTTTTTTGTTATGTTTCTTAAGTAAGATTGTGTATATAGACTTTAGTCTGGTTCAACAAATTGAAAGACATGTTGAATATATATTAACAAAGCATTCAAGGAGTAGAATCTGATTATTATAAACCAGTAAAAAAAAAAAAGTTGCCTAAAACATGTGAATGTGGTATTGATTGACCTGATGCAAGGAATCCATATTCCAAACACGCACTGTGCCATCGGAAGACGCTGTTGTGAGATGCCGACGGACGCCATCCACACAGAAGCCAAGCACAGTGTCCGCATGTGACCTCATCAGCGTGTTGTAACCACGGCTGCTCACATCAAGGAAACCAAGGTTACCAGTAGAGGTGGCTGCCAGGACCTGAATGCTGTCTGATGAGACTGACACCAAGCTGACAGGTCCCTCATGCTCTGAAAAACGACAAGTGTCGGACTCATTCTTCAAATAGATTGTTTGGGTGTGAAGATGTGCACATATGCATGGATATGAATTCCCCTACACAAATACAATGATAGCCAAATGCAAATAATGTATTACATGTCATAGGCTTGTTTGGTTTATCTCTTTTCTATACTTTTACTGCTAAAATGTAGCAGATCTCATAACGCTGCTACAGCAGAGGGGATGATCCAGCTACATGAGGTTACATGTGTTGCTAGAGAGCCCAATGAGTCTGAATCCAATAAAGTATGTCCTCTTGAGTAATTTGGTGACAATAAATGTTAATGTTTGAATATTAACTACATTTTTTGTTTAAATATTCACAACGTCTTTGACCTCTGCATAGGTGGAAGATACATAAAACTACATGATAATGTTGGAACTGTCAATCAGGACAAACACTCCCCCCTGTAAACTACAAAATTAATTGCCTAAAGATTCTATCAGTGCCTTTGGAGTTGGAGCTGTCAGCTACTGCTGCAGGTAAATATTATGCCACCCCACTGCGCCTACCAGCCTCCAGGATGATGGCAGAAAAATCAAGGGGCCAGAGCCGCAGGAAACCATCTTCTGAGCCCGTAGCACAAAATGATGAGGACACACTGATACTGTTGATAGCAATGCCTGGACCTGGGAGGGAGAGAGAGAGAGAGACACACACACACACAATGATAAACTCAAAGACTCTTTACAAAGTTGTACCCCCTGCTTAAGACTCCATATTGACACACCTGTGTTGAAAGTAAATTTCTCCCTGCGGTCTGCATGCTGATGCTGTGAAGGCAACAGCCTCCTGACATTTCTAATAACAACTCTGCTGTAGTCGATCTCAAAGATATAGCCACTCCGACTGCTGGCGAATCTATGGGAAGACAATCACAGTCGGAAAAAAAGTCATCTTTTATGAACTTTGTTTTCTAAAGATATGGATGGGATATATACTTCTTTGAATGCTGTGTAAACTTGTTTGTTTGTTTGAGTGACTAGTTTGCTTACTCACAGTGTTCGCTCATCAAGACGCTGGTTGGAAGAGCTTCCCTCCTCGAAGGCCACATCAGTGAAGTCCAGTGAGTGGTATTCACCCAGGTTGACAGGACAGGAGCGCAGCGTCCCATTCCTTACTCGCCATAGGCGAATATTGTCTCGGCCACATGACACCATCCTGGAACCGACACACTCACAGATTAAGAGATCAAGAGTTCTAATTTACTCACAAGTTGGCATAAAGCCTAATTCTTTGCTGCTTCTGAAGCTACGATCTTTTCACCTGTCCCACTTTCTTACCAAGGCCTACACCTGCCGCCACTAAAAGCACCCGACACAGGAAGTGTGTGAGTAGGACATCGGTCATTACACCTGCAGGAACTCTTTGCAGAGTTCTTTGCAGAACCCTTTGCAGAACCAACCGTGGAATGTGTTGATCTTTGGCCGTTTACATTATTAGACAAAACAGATACGACATTTTACTTAGGTCAATGGATAAATGAACATTATGCATAAAAATGTTCTCAAATAAACAAAGATTCACTGTTGGTTAAACAAAATATTAAAATACGCAACTAAAATATAAACACAGAGATGGCAGGGTACCTTGTGTCATCAAAGGAGGCAACCTTCATGGTGTGGATGTCCACATCTGTGTGTGCTTTGGCTAAGACGGTCACCTCTCCACCTTTACTAACATTCAAAGTGTTCCACACCACCACCATCTATGAGAGGTACATTTAGGACATCAAACACAGACAGTCAGAGCACCGACTTGTTGCATCATAGACTCTACTCTAGACATTAACATCACATTATGACCAAAATAAATTTCGAGGCTGAGGCCTCAGCTTAGTGTACCATTAGTTCTTATCAAAGCACTAACCGTCTTTTTTTCAATTATATAATTTCCCCTGATTGGATATCTTCTCTCCCTCAGCATGTAATTTAAAATTATATTAGCTATTAAGTAATGATACAAGGTGTTGCATCTTGATCTGATTATACCCATGGATCTCCCTACAGATTCTGAGAGCAGCTTGTTCTAATTACCATTACACAATATTCAGAAAACTAGGCCCTTTAACTTTCATGTGGGGAAATCTGCATTTGAAGCACTTACTGTTTTACAGTGGCTGTCTTTACCAACTCCACAGAGGATGCCGCCACCGTATGAAAAGCTTCAAAGAAAAAAAGACAAAAATATGTGTGGGTGAGCAGTGTTCAAATTTAGCATAGCTCTAATTGCCTGGAGTAATTAAGAGTTATCCTATCTTAAGTATGTTGTGCTTGCATGACATCAACTACTCCTGCTTTCTGGTCTACGGCGACGTGGCTGGGATGGATCCATCTCGGCGTGGCTGTGCCTGCTGCCATGGACTAATACTGTTGATACTATTGCTTCTGTTAATACCACCACTACTGTTAATGCTAGTACTACCATACTACCAGCACCAAATGCAGTTGGAACCCAAGGGCAGTTTTTTTTTTAAGGCAGTTTTTTCTCACCACTGTCGCTGTAACGCTTGCCCCTGGGTGATGTTGGGAATTTGAAATTGTGTTGACTCTTGAAATTTTCAGCGTGTTCTAGTCCTGCTCAATGTGTTAAGTGTCCTGGGATGACTTCTGTTGTGATTTGACACTATAAATAAAATTGAATTGAATTGTATGTGTATATTGTAGTGTATGTGTATATGCAGTTGGTTACCTAAGAGATGATAAAGAATGACCATGAATCCTAAACATGGCAAGACAGCCTCCTTTGTGGTAATCCCACACTCGAACTACACCATGGTTGCCCGTTTGCGCTGAAGCCAGCAGTGTTGTGTTGCCATTAAAAGCCAGTGCAGACACCTACAGAGAAACACACGGACAGATATTGTAAATTGTTTTGTAATGAAAACACTTGAAATGTCTGTCTCTTTACAGAATCTAACTGCATTAGGAGGCCAGGACTTTGGTGTGTCACCAAAAGTACCTTATTTAGGACCATCAAGGTTGACAAAACAGGCCTGTCTGGAAGGTTCTAGGCCTGGATATACCAGTATTTCACACTATCTAAGATCCTGTTGCCTCTGCTGGTGTATTTAGTGCCTATAAAAAAGATGCTCATGGTTTCATGGACAGGAAAAGATCTCCAGAAGAGGGAATCCAGGGATCCAAAAGTGCATCCAGGCATGGTGTTTAGACCAATCACTGGAGGTGAGTCACTGATAAGGCTGAAGGCACTAGTGGGGTCCATAGCAACAGGATGCATCCCTCATCTTCATCGGGATGCTGCCAGAATTAGCTGTGCCATCCTACATTTTGGAAGAGATTCTACAGTGGAGGAAGCACGACACATCAAAGCTCATTTACCTTATCAGTGTGGCCAACGAAGAACCTCTGCTGGTTAGAAGATATCTTCATAGAGACGATAATTGCATGACATGGATACACAACTGCATCACCCGATTTGCTCCACAGGGCCTACAGTGTAATAAAGCACAGCTGTTAGCTCTCCATCTGTCTTTTATTTGTGACCTTCAAAATCATAATGTATGTTAAGCCAACTCCATGTGAGCGTACACATTTAGTAGTGGCTCCTCCGAAGCCGATGATTCGGTTGAGCCTGAGAATGGGATCTGGAAGCAGCTTCTAACAAGAAGAGCAGAAAAAGTAGAAAAGATTTAAAATGAGCAGCACTCAAACAACTGATGTCAGAGCACCTGGTTTCATATCACGCTCTACTGTCTTAATCTCTCACCTGCTGTCTGGATTTTTTGAACGATGATAGATGGAGAGGATGTGGAACTGGAGTGTGAACAACCTGGGGATATAACAAGATCAACAGTGTTTCCATTGCTGCCACAAAGCTGTACAAAAGGCATCATGGAGTCAAGGACTCACATCGCATGGAATGCAATGTGCAAAAAGAGAGAGCAATGTGGTATATCATGGGTCTTCATATGCTTTTAAGTTTTGGTTGAATGTACAATCTAGTAAATATGAAGCTTCACCTCTTCTTCACTTTCTTCCTCATGTTTGCTGAAGCCGTCCTCGGGATGGACATGTACATGAACTCCCCCATCATCGGTATCCCAGGGGAGCCTGGGTGTGAACTGCTGTGAACTGGAGCGTGTTGACTCTTGCTGATACGTGTCATCATTCTGGCAAGTGGAAATTACACCCAGCTCTGGTATGTTGGTCACCAGGGGGGGTTGATTCCTTGGGAGCTGAGAAGACAGACGGAGAAAACCGACATGTGCCATATTTTCACAGACAAAATTCAAGCTGATGATTGACACTGAAGTCTTACTGATGTTGGAGTAGTGATCCTCTGGATGAGGGACACACGGTCCTGAACTGGTTTGCTGAGGGTGACACAGTGAGACTCCTCCCTAATAGGGCTTCTTTCTTTAGACGCACAACCTGGGAGAGAAGTAATATAAAAAATAGTCATCTACAATACATTCCTATTATATGTGTTTTGTCAGAACAGCTCGGTTCCCACTTGTCCAGTAATAGTGTTTTTGTTGTTTTTTCTTCTTCAACTTATTCTAGTGAATAAATAATGACAATTTAACAAGCTAGAGTGCAATTACATATATTATAATTTTTAAAATATTAGAATTTCTTGTAAAAGCAAGCGAAAAAACATTTTTTTTATATATTTTTAGCAATGTTTTAAGGAAAATCAAAAAAAGCCAAGTCTTCATGCAAGAGCAATAAAAAGCTTTAAATCCTGTATGATGAGCGGTGTGATATTTCATGACTTACGAGCCTGGGGCCTGGGGTTTTCTTTTTGAATGGAGTCAAAGGGTAATTTTGTTCCCTCTGAGGGAAACCTGTAGGGGTATAACAAGATGAGGGACTACACAGCAGTATACGGTGACAAAGACAGGCAACTTTCTTAAATTCATAACAATATAGACTGCAGATCTAATTTTATACAACTGGTGTTTTGAGCAAATCTATCTGATAGTCATATAAAACAGCTAGTAGAGTGATATCAAAAGAAAAACCCCATCTCTGAATCTCTGTTAAAGGTGTCTGATACAATCATCAAGCATGCTGCGACAACAAATTATTAGTGTTTCACCAGTTACCCAAATGGGGACAACAAAGTACTACCAGACATTCTGGGCCCACAAGTGACAAAAAGGGTCTCAGGGTAGATTTAGCTTTTATCACAATTTAATTGATGCACATTGTGTAGGCTGTACAGGGAGGTTACCATACCTAACATAATCATAGAGGTCATGCCAGGAGCCTCCCTTGGGCACAGGATATGACATGTCTCTGGGAATGGGACCTGTTCCCAGAGAAGAAGCCAGACCTCTCAGCTTGGCTTCACTGAAGGAAACTCCTGTTGAAAGAGACATACATGTGAAGATGAGAGAAGTAAAGATGTCATACATACAAATATTCTCAGTATTCAATGCATTTATTTAAATTGAGTGGTTCGAGTGAGCAATGGGTTTAAGGTTGACAGAGCTCTTTAATGCAGAGCCTCACCTGGATCAAGCAGAAGGTCGCTGGTAAACATGTTTTTCACTGCCATGTTGGCACAAAGCTTAATGCTCTTTAGCTGACTGTAGCAGCGGTTGAGGTAGTCAGAGAGTGTGGATTGTAAATCCAGCATCAGACAAGTCCAACGCACTGAAGTGGGAGCTGGACCCACCAAACCTGGACGACATCAACATAAAATACTCTGAGTTATTTTACATTATATACAACCATACGGATAACTATTAAAACAAATGCATATTAACAATAGCTCACATCTACATAAGTATAGTAGCATTTTTGTGTGGATGTTTTTTTTACCATGTCTTGCGGATTTGGATGTGCTTTCATAGACTGAACCCTTTGCAGCTCCACACAGAAAAGGAAACTGAAGCCAGGTAGACGTGGACTTGAACTCTTTGAACATGTTGGAAAAAGAGATACGGACGACTTGGCCTTCCTACACATCACAGCACACACAGAGTGGGGAAAGAAAATTATCTTCTTTTAATCTATTTAAAATCGATTAAATAAGTATGTTTCTGGGTTTTCTTTTAAAGAAAAGGACTACTGTTTAGATAGCATTGATATAGCATCTATCAATCTACTTGATTTCATCACACATACACCTACGCAGGATCATTGCATACAAATAAGGTCACATACCTCCGTAGAAACATCCAGGTGGACCACAAAGTATTTGCCAGGGGTTGGCCTGAAGAGAAGGTAGAAGTAGCGCCCTGTAAGCCCCAGAGACTGGTTGACGTTTTTGGGTACCAGGATGTAGCCGTTAGCAGGACCATGACCTCTGATCCTGAACACTGAACACTTCAGTCTCTTGTCCTTGAGGAGTTCAGCCAAAGTGGACAC
This sequence comes from Chelidonichthys spinosus, assembly GCA_029853015.1. Taxonomy (NCBI): domain Eukaryota; kingdom Metazoa; phylum Chordata; class Actinopteri; order Perciformes; family Triglidae; genus Chelidonichthys; species Chelidonichthys spinosus. The sequence goes on from CM056842.1 coordinate 8,246,140, forward strand.
AAAGTTAAGTAATTGTATAGTGGTACAATAAATTATTGTTAAATGAGATCCCCTTGTGCAGGCTTGAAAAGTTGGCAAGAACAAGAAGGTGACAAAAGCTGTTTATTTAGACATAATATAACTGTTTGGACATGCAGCCCCAACAGCTGAGGCAGATAGGAGGGTTATGCTATGGAAGTTTTTCAGTGACAAACCTACAAACGTATTTTACAGCCACCTTTCAAGCCAAGTGTTCGTTATTCAAAAGATAGTTTTGGGGGTTCAAGTATGACTTTAAATATCACATTTATAATGAGTAGCAAAGTTACCGTGTAGGTCGACACATCCCCCTCTTTCGCCGACCTCTTCCACTCTTCCAACCTGACATGTTTGAATATGTTGACGTAAGGATGCTGCCAACCTGCCAAGTCAATACACGGTGACAGCCAATCAATAACAGCATCGACTAGTTTCACGTTACGCCTTCTATCTTGCAGTCTTTGCTGGTGTATAATGTGATGTATCCATACCAAGCGACTTTTAAGTAAAAACCTTTATAGTTCAGTTTACCTTTGGAGGCCATTGATAGCGAATATCGCAGATGGAAAAGCCACCTGTTGCTGCCTCAGTGTTGACGTTAAATCACAAGCAGCTGAGACGTTAGTTAGCAAACAGCTAAATGACCGTAAAAGCTCCTTCTCCGTTCCCTACAGACCGAAACGATGAGAACATTTAGTTTCACATCATTGTGAGACGCGAAGGCTTTTCCAGTTCTCCCGGGTAACGCTGCCGAGTGGACGGGTTTGTTTGTGAAGTAGCTGTTTGATTACTGGAGCAGTAGTATCCTTCCCGCTCCAGCCTCCGCCGCTCGTGACGTCTGTGCGTTCCTTTTCCCTGGCGCTTCTGGGTAATGAAGTTCACGCTCGGAGTGAAAACGAATACAAAGAGAAACTGGCATTTTGGCAAAAAGGACAACACATTTCACCAAATAAATGTTGTAAAAAAAGACATATAGAACATATAGTTTGAAATGTACAACCTTTTATGGGACTTGAGTTTCTGATGACTTTATAAGCCTGTTCATTCTACCCATCAATCATATCAAGTGATCACTCCAACCTTTTTTAAAAACAGATATCCTTTTAAATATATACTCAATTTGTATTCAATATGCCTTAAATGAACACAACCACTTATTTACACATTTATAATTGTACAACAACAATAATAACAAATCACTTATTGACAATTTTACATTATGCAACAGACAACATTTAAAATGTACAGTGAAAGCAAATGAATGTATTCAATCTAAATCTAGATTTACAACGTGTGGGAGTAACTCCACGGGGTCTTGAAGGTGAATGAGGAAGGACGTCTGCATTACTACAGACGATTGTCCAGTGTCATCTTGTTTCCCATGCTGCAGGGTGTTGGCTCTACTTGCTGATGGACAGTGCAATGAAGAAGCAGCAGGCTGTGTTGGCTGAGCTTGCTGTCTCAAAATAAGTGAACTCTCAGGAGTGGGCGAATCAGGCATTGCCCTCATTGTTATGGCGGAGGATCTTCTGCGCTCTGGCACAGTGGCGATGGAGAAAGTGTCTACCCGAGAGTCAGGCACGGCTAGTCACCGTCCACAGCATACAATCTCACTTTCTATCCTCCAGGTGCGTAACTTCCGCGTCAGCTCTGTCCTAACCTGCATCCGGAGTTTCAGAGTTAATATTCCATTTTCTGTAACAATTCTGTGATATTTTCCAGTTTGACAGTGAACAAAAAGCAACGTTTAAAACAATAAATTATGTCTTTTTATTGGAATACATCCTTGGATGATCTTTCCAGCTGTACATTACCTGATAACCCTAAAAGTAATTTTTTTTTCATTATCAGGAATATTATCACTGTTTTAATATGATGCAAGACAAAATCTACACTTTTACATCCACGTAGATTCACATGTTGTCTCTCAGATATGATGGTATATTAAGCACCTTCTATGTAGGATAAAACATTAGATGAGAATATGAATCAACAAACCTCTTTATTGGCATAGCAGTAGAGCACACCCACCAGAAAGCCCTGCCAAGAGGTGACAGAGAAGTCCTGTTTACTATATTTACTATCGAGGAACTTCATCACATGATGCCTGGATGGATGCATTGTTTTACGATATGTGTAATAGAAAGCTCCCACAATCTGGCTCAGTTGAACTTACCTGAAATGAATTGAGAAAAAGGGTGAAGAAGACTTTAATGTAGCGCAGAACACCTGTTGTCTGTTCATCTGTGGCAAAGATGAATATTACTTCATGAACCCCAAACAGAGGGATGAGGGTAAGGGTTGCCTTGGCAAGCCTGACAGCACAAATCAAACAGCATGATGTGACCTTGGTTTGAAAAGGAAAAAAGTCAAACAAATCAAATTCATCATCACTGAAAATACGCTGACACAACTTGCCGAAGTTTGTAATCAGGGTATCCACTCTGATTGCTGGCTCGTAATTTGGAAAGAATGACCTTCAGGATCTTCATGAAAATCAGAAAGTTGATCTGTTGATCAGAAAATCTAAATATGAATTATTATATCTAATGCAAAACAATTATATCATACAATATATTTTATATATCCAAAATGTCAGATGATGGATGATGAGTGGACTATTTGCACGGCCATCCTTACTAGCGTAGCAAAAAGAATTGGAAAACGAATGATCCACCAGTAGTTCATGTTCTCATTGACAGCCCAACACCTGAGAAGAAAGGGCAGCTGTTACAATTTCTCCACCGTCTAAGTAGATCCAGCGGGGCAGTAATGAAAGGACACTTACTCTTTGTTTTCTTTCAATTGCTTCATCACGACCCAGGGAACCACAAATAGAAGTGGAGTTCCTAAAGACATAAAATTGACTTGTTGTTAAGCAATCAAAGAAGCAAGCAAACAATAAAAAAAGAAGCTTCTATAGAATCTATAAAAGGCTTACTCTGCTGTCACATAAGAAATCTAAGTAATGATTCACAGAAAAACTCTTTGATGCATGACAATCTGGGAAATGATGGCACTTACCCCAGCCAAGACAGATGTATGGTAAGTACTTGTTGTTGTCGATCAACACTGAGGCAATAAGCACAGTGTACAAATAAATCGCCTCTCCAAAGAACCAGTAGTGATTGGCCAGGACACAGTACTGCATCATTACCTGTGCTACCCTGCAGCCAATAGCAGCCTTGAGGAAACAGACATAAAAACAAAAAAAAAACATTAAAAAAAAAAATACAGATAATAACAGTAAACCATCATTGGTAAATTAAGACCCACCTGGTGACTGAGCATCTCGCTCACATCGGTCTGTTTCATGATTTCTCGCCCCCAGTGGCGTTCCAACATGGTGTCCTTAATAATGACAGATACAGCTCGCAGGATGAGGGACATGAAGAGGTTGGCGTGAATGTAGTTCCTGGTGCAATGCAATTTCCTGTCAGGGGACAAAGATCATGAATGACACAATTTAACTGATTTTTTTCTTATTTTATTTAATGGGCTAGAAAAAAACATCATTTGTATTCATTTCGTCTCAGATTTCATTTGAGATGTAACACTATTTTCTGGTTACCCTTGAATCAGCGTTAGAGGGAGTGAAATTAGTCCCATTCCAATGAGAAATCGCTGCTGATTTCATTCAACCTTTAACAATACAATCCTTAATAAGGATAAGTACGTGACTTATGAAAGCTGAAGACTTGCAATTTGCTGGGTACCTGATTTGGATGTAGAATGAAATTTGCAGCCTATTATCTGATTGTCTATTTGCATTTGAAAGGATTTCTCACAGCGTTTGTAAAAGATGACAAACTGAGGTGAGAGGTCAAGCAGCGTTGCTTTCTTCTGAGAAGTTTGATGAGATTTGTTTGCTTACCTGAAGCTCAGAAGAATCATAAGAGCCGTCACGAGCGTGAAGAGGGACAAGGAATAGCCGACAGTGTACAACATCCTGAAGGTCACCATCAGTTGTTTGAACCACAGCTGTGAAAACAAATCCGTGGAAGCAGGGCCTCATAAATTCCTTCACTATTAATATGATAATCTGATTCCCGGATGGTAAACAATATCAATATTTTTTTAATATATTTTTTGATACTTGCTTTTGGAGCGGTTGTGATCTGAATGTTATGTCTGTGATTGTTATGTTAGGCACTCAGTTTGTTCTTTGTCAAGCCAAAGGTGGTGGTGATGGGTTGCATGATAATTTATTGTTGTAAGTCCAATATCTTCTGTCTTTTAGCTCTGTTTTTGGTCTCACATTTTGGTACCAACTCCTGAGGGAAATCTATGGCTCTCAATGCTCGACTGTGCCCACCAGCCAGTTGCTAATTTTGTCTTCCATTTGATGCAGGGCAGGAAGCGTACAGTGTGGATTTAGAGCTCTTTTGCTGAAAACAGCTGTTTGATGATAATTGTATGGGGGTTTATTACATGTAGTCATGTGATCCATTGCTGAAAAACATTGATCTCAGCTTTAAAGACTCATTTTTTTCATATTATTTTTAACCATCACTAGCTTTTAATTATAGTATACTATTATAACTAACATATTTATTATTATTTCATGCACACCTGTGTGTATTTATATAGTTTTTACATTTTTATTATCAGCGAAAAACAGCTATCTAATTAATGGCAGCTGGATTCCTGCCAATGACTTAACCTAATGATTAATTAGTGCCACTCATAATTTCATCGTTTTATTCACAACCGCAAGGATAAAATGTTTGCCCTGTTAAGTGCTTTGATGAAGGCTGTATGTCTCATTGCACCTCTTTTACAGTCGACAGCTGCTGCTCCTCGGCATTCAGATTGAGAACACGTCAGTTACTTCAGAGTATGTTCTTTGCTTTTAGATGTTTGCAGGATGACCAACCATGTCAGCAGTGGAGTGGACGCTAAATGGAACTATACTATAAATATTCCTAAATATTTAAGCAATTAACAATAAAGAATATACGGTTATAAAAATGTTTGAACAAGAAGTGCTCGCCGCTGCATCCAATTAAAGCATCTAGCAGGTGACGTTTTGTTTATTATACCTCCTGGGACTTGACTTCTTTTTCCTCCTCACACTGAGTCATGTCTCTCCACACCTGCCCTTTGTCATCTCTCTGCCAGAGGCCAGCAGCGCCACATAGTCGACGCACAACACCCTGGGACACTGGAGGAAAAAATCTGCCATTAAATTACTAATGATGGTCACATGGGGTTGAAGCTGATTGGAGCAAAGGTATCGCTTGGCTGAAGACATGGATATAATACCAGCATAAAGGGAAAGGAAACACAAATATACATGCATACTGTTTGTAGGACTAATATAGAAGCCAGGACGACACTCCGAGATTGGGTTCCAAGCCTGGAGAACAGCAGATAGCCTTGATGCAAGGGCAGCTGACCAGAGACTGAAGATACCTTGTTTACTGCCACGGCTAAGACCCAAAGTACCCTCTTAGAATCTGCTAGAAGATGTGAATGCAGTACATACTATCCCTACTGCAGCCATAATTGAGACCAACGAGCTGATAAACAGTAGCAGGAGCGATCCTGGAGATGCTTGGCTATGAGATGAACAGCAGAAGACCAAGGCAACATGGAGAGAAGTTAGCCGGCTATCAGTAACCAATATAGAGAGGTTACATACCGACAAAAAATACTGAAATGGAAACGGACAAGGTATACAAGCTTGGTTTGTTGAAAGTGTAAGTAAGTTACCTTTATCATACCAGGGCAGGTAGAAAGGGCATGAGATATTGACCACAGTGCCGGCAGGGGTATCTGGCCAGCAGGCGTATCTGTCAAATGTCCTGTTACAGAACAAGCCCGCTAGAAGAACAAATCATAAGAAACTGAAAAGATATCTGTTCATCAAAAAAAAAAAAAAAAAAACCCTATAATCATTCTCGGTGCAAATTGAAATGGCATAATTTGACATTTCTCCGGTTCCTTCCCTTTTCCACCTCTTGCCATTTAGCATGATGATTCACTAGTAAATGAATGAAGTGATTCTGTACCTTGAGGAAGTGGCTCGTTTTCTATCATTTTGGTGCAGTCTTCTTTATACTGGACCCACTTCAGATAAGTCTCCTCTAAGACTTTCCCACTGGCCATCTCACACTTTGAATATATTTACAAAAGAATACTTAAGAAAAACGACCCTTCACTTTCATGTCCAACATTTTAGCCATTTTGAAAGAAACACATTTACAAGACCCTTGAAAGAAGAATTGTTTGAGAACCAACCTTTGGCATTTTGAGAAACAGCAGGCAAGCCAAGGCTATAATGTCGTGTGTTCTGTCCATTAGTGCAGACTTGCTCTTTCTCACAGGAAAAGACTGAGAGGAGAAAGGAAACAGAACAGTGTTGAGTTAAGTAAGTGCAAGCCAGAGTCAAGGTTCAAAGACAATATAGGGAGTGCGCATTCATCCCTCAATTGATCTGCATTAACCACAAAGCTGCATAAAAACATCACTCCAAAAATTTCTAAATGGATGTTGAGTAGATTTAAATGATCCATTGTTCAATTTCGACCAGCTCTCAGTTAGGTTTCCTGCCAAAAGAATTTACATTTCCTCAAAGTATCGCATGTATTTGTTGATCTGAGTCAATATATAATATAATATTACATTTTTTTTTACTATGTCAAGACATCAAGATACGTCTGAAATGTACTGTCTGCTTGCAACTATTAAAAATAAGCGGAAAGAAAGATAAAAATAAAAGACAAAACAATCCTGAGAATAAACTCAAATGATCAAATAAAAGCATATCCCCTATAAGAAAACCAGAAATTATGAATATGCAAAATACTTTGATGTGAAACTTAAATATTGGCCCATGATTGATTTAGTTTTGATATTGTGTTTCTTAAACTGAGATTAAACAGATGAATATGAAAACAGCCTTCTCGAGCACAAACATCGTTCTGCTTAGCGAAGCTCAAACATCAGAGCAAGCCATTTTTTTTATTTTGCTGAGTTGATTGAACTTTAATTATGACACTGGCAAAATACCATATCCACAAATCTCAATATGCAAATTAAAAACAATGTTTTGTTACTCATTGATGAAATCAAGCAATGTATTCCTCGTCAAAATATAAAAATGGCTGTTTGTCACTTTTCCAGATTAAACATACTGGAATAGGACTGTTCTTGCATGGTCATTATTATTACCTGCATATTTATTTCACAGGCCCTCTATATTTACAGAACTGGAGCTGTGTTAGAAATCACTGGGCAAGTTCTTGATAGTTCATTTAACCTGGCACCCCCTTCATTAATGAGTAATGTGTGATTCTATAATCTGTCAGTCATTAGCAAAAGGGCATGGTGCTTTTATGTTCATTAAGTTATTATGATTAGTATGACTACAATAAGGACAGCACATCAAAATCACGATAAGTACCTTCTCAATTCTGGTGGAAGAGGAGATTAACTTAATCTCAAATGGGTTTTTTTTTTTCAGTTGGTGCCATTTGTCAAAAATGAAAATGTGAGGTTGGCTGCCCTGTGGCCCAGCTGGACCTGCTTTTACAAACAAAGTGAGATCGTAGGGGTCCCTGTCCTCTGCGGGGGTCCCGCCTCAAGCTCAGCGCAGCCCCTCACTGCGTGTCAACAGACTGCCAAAACACTGATTTGATTTCTCTCTCCTGGCAGATGCCTGTAGCAGCTTATGGAATTAGATCACACTGGCAGTTCATTTTCTCCTGCTCCCTGATGGAGCGGAGCCCCCCCCCCCTTGGTGTGACATGCTGACAGGAAACAACATGTGATGTATTCTAACAGAAATACAAAAGTTTGAGAGGCTTTTAACATCAAACACTCCTCGGCTAACAGGGGGGAGCCTACAAAACGCCACTCAAGATCAGGCTTATCCTCGACATGGTTTATCAAAAAACTGTGACTCTACAAGGTGTCAGTGCTCTTTAGATATTTCAGGTGTGTAATGCACTGACTCATCATCAAGATGACAAGACAAACAACACTGTTGAGCAGAGCAACCTGGTATCTAAGCAGCCACCAGCAGCTGAACAGCTTTTAAGGGCTAACACATGCAACTGTGCTGTTGCAGGCTTCTTCAAAAGACTGCAGGCATTGCATCCCATAAATTGAAATTGAAATTCAAAATTGGCCCATAATGACCCTTTTAATCTCTCTCTCTCTCTCTCTCTCTCTCTCTCTCTCTCTCTCTCTCTCTCTCTCTCTCTCTCTCTCTCTCTCTCTCTCTCTCTCTCTCTCTCTAAGCAAGCCAAGTAATTAGCCTCACAATTATTTCAATAAAAAAAAAAAAAATGCAAACAAACAAACTTTAATGTTGTTAATCAAGAGGATTAAGATGTTTAAGAAGTTTCTCTTTCTTTTCTCACTTACGGTAGATTGCATGATATATTTGCCTTCAAATTATGCGTTTAGGATAAATCTATTTCATTGTGGGACATTTGCATAAAACAATTCTGTCAGGCTGAAAAACACATCATACAAAACACAAACACTGCACTTACATAGAAATGGTCCGTCGGAGAGGAGAGCAAGAAACGCGCTGCTGAGTCGATGCTGCGTGCTGAACGGTGCCGCACAGACAGGCGGACTAGCACCTGGAGCAGTTTGCGATACTCTGCCCAGCGCATGAGCGCCTTCACTCACAGTGACCGATGTGGAGGAGCCTACTTAGAAACACGCGGGCGCATGGACACGATAGACGTTGTCATTCAAGAGATTTCACAGGCGGAGAAAAAAAAAATGCCTCTGAATGGACGACCGGCTTTGGAGGAGGAAAAGAATGCAGCATTAATTTACGGGATTGTCCTTTAATGTGACAATCAACCCCAGCGTGACCCCTTTAATTAAGAAATGGTGACATATGAATGTGAGCCTCATGTTCCTGGTCCTCTTTACAAGGGGACAACTTTCTGAATGACTGGATCACACCATCTTTACACTGACTCACTGTCAAATTATTGATTTCAAATTGGTTCATAAAGCACTGAATGGTTTAGGGCCAAAATACACTGATCTACATTATGAGCCATCCAGATCTCTCAGGTCGTCTGGCTCTGCTTTCTGTCTCCAGAGTCCGAAATCTGGAAATAACTCCCAGTCAGCTGGAACTCTCCAGAGATACAAATACACTGGAAAAAAAGGAGGGAAGACAAAGACAGGAAGCCAAAGAAATGCAGAGAACTTCAAAATAAAAACAGGAAATAATAGATAGATAAATTATTGATACCGATGGAAATTTCAACTTTCAAGACCGTGACATTTGTCTGTTTCATTGGTTTACGATGAGGGCTTATATAATTGTTTTTAATAATGGCAGCTATAATTGTATCTTAATTTAAATTTAGTCCGTCTCTGAGCTAAGCTATGCTACCCGGCCACTGGCTGTAGCTTCATATTTACAGTACTAGTCCAGATAACACAGACTTCTGACTTTGAATATCAGCTTAGTATGTGAGGCACATGCTTTTCTCACAATGAATGTGGAAGAATCGCTTCCTCAGTTGAACCCATCGGTGCATTTATACCACAACAAATCAATTTCAGTAATAACGGAACAAAGGATGGTCTCTTTTCTGGCTTTGTTTACTGTCCCTCTCGAGGTTTTTTTTCATTCACAGGATGATAACAAAGCCGGGGAGTGAAACCTACCTGTGAGTGTTTTGGTATATATTTATGTCCCCATCTGTGTTGTGATTAGATTCCTTCATCCTGCGGTCTGTGTTACTGATGCCATTTGTCAGCTCCTGACCTCAGCCGAACCAAACTGCATATTAATAACATGTTGTTCTTTGTTGAAGTAAGTGTCGGGTCCAGGGACACGACGATGATGCCAGAGTGTCAGACATGATGGGGTTAGACTGGAGGCTAAGTGAAAAAAAAAATGGATGATGGATCAATGAGAAGAGCCAGAGAGCAACGTAGCAGGTAGGATTAGACCCAGAATGTATGCTTGACAGCAGCATCTCCCTATTACCTCTCTAGATTCGTACGTGGATCGGTGACAGAAATACTAATATAAATCATATTACCTCAACAGAACCATCAACACGAACATAATCCCGATCCATAAAGTCCTGAATGCGTACAACCATTAGTGTTCTCGTCTTGTTTTGATTTGGGTGTCAGTGTGCATTAATGTATTTTGATTATAGGATGTGCATCACATCCACTGCCGTGCCTGAAGCTCAAGGAGTCTGAAAAGCTGGGAGTTATCAACGCTAAAAATATGACTGATTATAGATAATGGGAACCACATTATTATTGCGTTTGAATATAAAAATATGGAGCCGAGCTCGCACTGGAGGTCAAAACCTTGATGTTAGTGTCAACAGTAATAACAGAGAATCTGTCGACTCTGAGAGCCTTGAAACGTTGTACACGTTGTCTGTACATGTGCACTTCTGGCCTCTCCGTCAGTCTTTCAGTCTGTCGGTGAAAACTACAGCAAAGAAAAAGTGGGGGGAATGGTACATGCATTATGTTTGTGCACATTGTTCTCACATGTAACCCTCTGAGCATTATTTTCCGTTCAAGAAGCCATTCAAGGACAGATCGGGTGTGTATGTTTGTGAGTGTGTCCCATTTGTGGCATACTGAATATTGATAAGCGAGCGTGCCGTAGCCTGTGTTTCTGCACAACTGAGCTAAAGTCTTTTTCTATCTGTATGCAAGCAATCACACAAGAGTACTTCGCCTCCTTTGAAAACGGGAACAAATCATACAATAAAGTAAACACAAGCCATTCACTTTAATTGTCTGATTTTAGTTGCTTTGTTGTGGTCCTAAAATGTTTTAATACATATTCTACCATATAAAGCACCTTCTTACTTTGAAAATTCCGACATACATAGGGTGTATATTATTATTAGTCCCCATTAAAGACCATCTCCTTTGCTGTGAGACCTGATGACAGCAGGCATAGCAGGCTGACATGGCCGTGGAATACGTGTAAATAAAAGTGGAATAATACTGTGTGAATGGCAGTGCCCATTTTATTGTGATACAGATTGACCAGACTCATTTGTGCAAATAAAGCAAATGTACATAATGACATCTATATTAGGACAAGTAACAAGGAGAAGCTGCGCCTCCACTCTAGAGGACGAATACAAAGTTTGACTTTACATAGAAATATGATGCACTCTAAATATCTTCTCCCTAATTACGTCTTTTTCATCTGCTATTCCAATAATTACATCGTTATAAATATGTGAATATCTATGTTCAAATACAGTAAAACAGCACCAACATACAGCTTTTACTAAATTACACAGTACACCTACTTCTGATTATACTACCTATTTTTATTTCTATGTTACACGACTTTCCTCGGCAGAAGTTCCCTGATCAGATGTCCACCACGCAGCCTGGAGCGTTGGCTCTTATAGCGTCAGATATGACCTTGGCTCCTGATTCTCCGATGCCATTTCCCTGTAAACTGCAGAACAAACCATTTTTTTTTTTTTTTTTTTTTAAGTGTGTTTTAATAAATGTGTGTGAGTGTGTGATACTTACTTGATGTATGTCAGTTGGTGGTTCCCCTTCAAAGCTGTTGCAATGAATATAGCTCCATCCATACCCAGAGAGTTCTCCTGCAGACTGATGATGCGGAAAGAAACAACCATTTATTTTTATTTAATCAAATGTCCGGTGATTTAATCTTTTTTTCTTTTTTTAAATGCAAAGTTCTGGATTTACAGGAAGTCCATTTGGGACTTACTTCAAAGACTTGAGGCTCCTGTTGCCTTTCAGTGAGTTAGCCAGAGCCTTCGCTCCCTCCATCCCCACAGTGTTCCCACGGAGACTGAAACAGTGGAAGATGTGCCATTGTTAAGTTAAACAGTAATAGCTGTTGTTCATAAATGACAAAATGGGTTGTTACCATGGCAACATCGACAATGAAAGAGAAATACTATTGATTTTAAAGATTAGAGACAAAAGTGAAAAACTGAAAAGACGTCACAACCATCATCTGACTCATCCGATACAGAGAGTCTGCATATGGACGGGAATCGAACAGCTGGCCCTGTGGTGCGGTTGCAGCAACCCTCAATGTACGCAACAGCACTGTGTCTGCTGTGGACTCCTTCAGGTGTCCGGGATCTACAATCTCCCGGGACCTGAAGTCCAACATGAACAGTCATCAAAAAGGCCAGAGGATGAACTTCCTGAGCTGCCTCAGGAGCTGCTGATCCAGTTTTACAGTGATTGATGCTCCTCCATAAGAGTCTGGTTTGGATCGGTCCCCAAACACAACAGGAACAGACTACGACGGACAGTTAGTTCTGTAGAAAAGATCAGCGGTGCCGACCTGCCCACCATCCAGAACATGTACTCCTCCAGAGTCAGGAATCGGGCAAGAAAAATCACAGCAGAGCCCTCAAACCCTGGACATCACCTGTTCCAACTTCTCCCCTGAGTCTAATTCCTCGTATGGGTTCACACTTACTTGGCCATTGATTCTGATTTACAGTCGATCAAAAACTCACTGAGAATCAATTGATACCATGCAGATTAATTCCAGACCAACCGGAAAAGAGCATACGTGTTTTAAGTGCAACCGAGGGACTTTTGATGGACACGTGACACAGTTTTCACAGAATAGCAATCACTTCCAACGCTGTAGAGTTCTACTTAAATGTGAACCTGGAGCTCTGCCAGAACCAGACAAGTTAAACAGGGTGCTTAAATTGTCAGGCTAAAATAGCAAATGCACATCTAAAGACCGAGCAGGCAAATGAAAGGGTAAGTCCAGAGTGACTCATATAATTCTACCAGTCCGGTTCCCATTCATGATTGCCTTTACTGAGAAGCAAAGCTTTTAAATGGGTGCCTATTATATAGTACCTTATGTGGCTGAATGTCAAGTAGCAAAGGAACACTGTTTGTCTGACACAAAAGACAGCTTGGACTTACTCTAAAGTTTGCAGGGTTTGGTTTTTCATCAGAGCCTCTGCCATCGCAATGGCGCCACTGGTGCTCGCTGAGACTCCCTGGAGACTAAAGAGTCAGCACGCACAACCCGTGAATACATGGCAAAATAATAGAAAATAACAAAATGTCACACATGAAGAAAGATTCTGGTCAAATCACAATTGTAATGCCAACCATAAAGTACGCAGAGCAGCGTTGGTTTTTAGGGCTTCTGCGAGAAAAATGACGCCTTCATTCCCGATCGCATTCTCCTGTAGACTGCAGGAAAAGACGGTGACACAAACACACAGTGACAACTGTTAGTACTACAACCTTGTGACTTAAATTCCACATGTCTGTTAAAGGGCTGATCAGATCAGGTTCAGTCAATAGAAACCTGTCCTTAATCGTTGTAAGGACTGGATGACACAGTGATGTCAACACAGGACAGATACATTTAATCACAGAGATAATAAGATAATGAGGTGAGTAGAAACTATTGCCCTTACTCCAAGAGTTGCATTGTGGTATTGGTGAGGAGTGCATGGGCCAGAGCTTTAGTGGCAGATGACTTGATGAAGTTCCACTGGAGACTGTAAAAAGAGAAAGTTCAAAGTTCAACACTGAGGCAAACACTGCATGTTTTTCTTCTCCTTATAAGTCACACGGATGGACATAAATGCATAAAGGAAACATTTGCAGTAAAAGCATGATGTGCTGTGATTGCGTGGATGACGTACTGCTTTTAATATCTATCCTACATTAATATACTTTTTGACCACTTGGGGGCAGCAAATATACACGTGAACAGCAAAACATATTCTCACCTTATAAAAAAATTGTGACGCTGTAAGCATCATTTTATTTATGAAGCAGAAAATCTTATTTGAATTATTATATGAAATTTTGTTTGTGTTCAGTTGACAAAAATATAAAATATATATATATAAAAAAATATTGTCTGTTTTCCTGAAAAAAAAAAAAGGTTCTGCTAAATGCTCTACTATCGATAATGCTCACTTCCACTTCTGTGTTAGGGGTTGGGCGTGAAGTCATAAAATATTTATTAGATCAGTGTTAACAAGAAAATAAAGGAAATCCTAATAGATCCTATACAGTTATTATTCACTGCAATAAATGGCTGACCCTAATGTTATATATTCTTATGTTGTGTTTTCTTTCAAATGTTTGTGAGAGCTATCTTGATGCTAGGTTGTATGTGCGACACAATAATGTTGTGCCTAGCAACATGCTTGAAAAGCCTCACTTACTGTAGAGAGGTGAGGCCGTGATTGAACTTGATTGCGCCGGCTATAGCTTGAACCCCTTCATCATGCAAAAGGTTGGCTGTGAGACTGAGACACAAACACACGCAAATTTAAACACACAGCAGTTCAAATAATCACACAGGCCTCGCTGAAACAAATGATATGCTATCTATTTTTTTAGAATTATGCTATATTATAGAAAAACTTCTGCACAATTGGGGTCCGTCACTTTCAGGCAGGTGGACATACTGTTTTCCTCATGCCACATACCTCATGTTCACAGAGTGAGGTCATGGGATTAACGTTTTCCATCATACAATAGCCCGACGTAATTTACCACAGTATGGGGTATTGACATTTTCTGAGCAGTCAAATGTTTCTATGTCTCCGTGGGGTGCAATGCCTTTAATGAGGGTTGACTCACTCGAGGTCTTGCAGAGAGTTGTTCTCGTGGAGGGCATGAGCCATGTTCTTTGCTCCCTCTACCCCTATGGAGTTCTCCCTTAAACTAAGAAAAAAGAAGATTGATGGCAATTCAACAATTGTACAGTATATATATATATATATATATATATATATATATATATATATATATATATAGGGTCTAATTCTTACTTCAAGGAGACGAGGCCTCGGTTCAGCCTGAGTGCTTTGGTTAAGGCCGTCATCCCCTTGTTGCTGATTGAGTTACTCTGAAGTCTGCCAAAGAAAGGTTCAACACAACTGTCAATCAGTGGCAAGGAAACGGTGTCATTGTTGCACCCACAGTGTTAAAAATGCATTAGCAGTAGACCTTGGAGTAGTCAGTGCTGCTACAATGCACTCCTATGCAGAAGGTACTCACTGAAGTGAGAGCAGAGTGTGGTTGACAGTCAAAGCCTCTGCCAGAGCGATTGTCCCTTTGTCACCAAGCTGGTTGCTGCAAAGACTGCAGGTAAGAACAAAAAGATAAGTGTCAACCAATTACAGCCACAAGATTATTATTTATCTTAACACAAAGACTTTTCTATTAGCAAATTAGTAAGCAAGTTAGTGTATAAGTGAGCTATGTACACCTAAACATGAATCTATAACAATAGCTTCTAGTCTTTAATCCGATGGGGTGAATGTGAAAACGTGTTTGCGTGATTATACGATTGTACGAATGCATCAATTTAATTTATTTACATCAGCTTTGTGAGAGTCTTGTTCGTCTTTAATGCCTCTGCAATCCTTGCGACTCCTCCCGCTCCAATTGCATTCTTCCGTATGCTGAACGAAGACATGCATGAAAGGAAAAAAGGTACGAATTACTCCACATCGTAAACGCAGCACATACAACAAACACAGAGGAGAGGCAGAAAAAAACTCACTTCAGAGTGACCAGTTTGCGGTTGCAATGCAATACTTCTGCAAGAGCGTGAGCGCCTTCCTCCTCCACGGCGTTGTTCTGGAAGCTGAGGAGAGTCGGACATCGAGCAGTCAAACAGAATGTCACACCGACATCTTGTACGCTATTTGCGTGAATGAGCTCAACTCTATTGCAAATTGTACTCACTTGATTGATACCAAGACTTGGTTCATTTTAAGAGCCTCTGCCAGGAACTTTGCACCTTTTGAACCAATGTTGTTGCTCCGGAGACTTAATCATAAATAAATGGTCAGATGATAGACGGAATCAAAATAGAAATATCATGTAGCAATGTGTTAACGACTTTTCAGGATGGGCACAGATTGGGACTTTCGGTCATGTCGAGGTTATGGCTTCACTTAATTGGGCTGTAATCAGTCATAAGTCAATGGCATCAAAAGAATCTCACTTGAGAGACGTTAGCGTCCGGTTCACCAAGAGGGCTCGACTCAGGGCTTTGGCACCTTTGTTGCCGATGGCGTTCTCTGCCAAACTGAGGAGGTGAATAAAAGAAGCCACAATCACACATTAGTAGATGTGTTCTTCACATGACGCTCGCTGAAAAGTAAGTGTGATCTCACCTCATCCTCTGGATATGACAGTCTCTGGCACTCAAGAGGCTTCCTAGTAACTCCATGACATCATCTTTGAAGTGATTGTTCTCCAACCTGTGGAGTAGATAAAGTTAGAAGTTTCACCCTTCAATCTTTCTCCTGAGCTGTAGTTTCCATGGAGACGATGCTGACCTGAGATAGCTGCAGTACAGCAGCTGCGGCAGCAAACATTTCACCGTGGCGTAGTTCAGAGAGCCCGTCAGGTTGGTCTGTTCGCTGCACTCTGGCGACACATGCAGCAGGTAGCCCAGCACCACACAGTGAGGCCGTGTTAGCTTCCCCGCCAGGCTGCCGAGCTGCAAATCTTCCTCCACACTCCGCAAAAGCTCCGTGTGCTGCAGCTCCTGTAAACAATACGCCAGGTTGACCGCGCGCAGGGACACCACCGCACCCCCGCTGACCAAGAGGCCTTGTAAAAATCCGGCGGCCCACGCCTTCTGAGTGCCGTCATCTTTCCCAACGGCCAGGAGCCCCGCGAGAGGTTTCAGTGCCACTGGGCACAGCAGGCCCGTGAGGAAGCGCACAAACACGTCCAAGTGACCGTCTTCGGCCTGTTGCGAGTGTTGAAAGGCACTTCTGAAGTGGTTCTGAAATCCGATCTTGGGCCAAGACATGGTGCTCTCTGAGAACAAGTCGAAGATGGCCCTCTTGGAGGAGATGTGGTAGAAGGTCGCTGCAAGAAACTCCTGCAGAGTCAAATGAGTGAACCTGTATGCCGTGTATATGAGTGACTCGTCTCGAACGAGAACGCCAGCACCAAGACTGCACTGAGTTAACAGCAGATCCACCCCGTAGGCCCTGAGGTCCTGCTCGCCGAAGCTGTACTTGTGTTTAAGGAGCCCGTAAAACGCCAGTCGTCCGAGGTTCCCCAGCAGTTTACGATTGCTCCCGTGGAGTTGCTCTATTTTCACAGGCTCCCTTCCTCTTGGTTCGCCTACTTCGGCCTTCATGGAACAAAAATGAGCGTATAGCTCAGTGCAGGTCCTTGGCAGGCTCTCCGGTGCGCCACTCTGCATGATGTACATCAGAGTGTCAGCTACGATCCAACAAATGCACGGTATGTAGCACATCACCATTAAGATCTTATTAGACTCCAAGTGTGCCCATATTTTACTGGCAAAATCCCTCTCAGAGAAGTGGTGGTTGAGGAAGAGCTGGATGTCCTTCGGGCTGAATCCTGGGATCTCGGTCACCCTGTCAACCAACCCCCCTGGGATGAGTGAGGCCACTCCCGGCCTGGAGGTCACCCACACTGCTACGTCAGGGAGCAGATTTCCCCGGATGATGTTGGTAACGAGGTCGTCGATGGACACTTCTTTCTTTGGGTCACTGCAAGAAGCCGCATCGGAGAAATTTAAAGCGCTCTGGAATTCGTCCAAACCGTCGAGTATGAGCAGCGTGCGGCAAGAGCTGCTCAGGACTACACTGGGGTCTGTCAGATGAGGAAAAGCCATCTTCACCAGCCTTTCAGCGGAGACTTTATCCAGCGAGTTCAGCTCACCAAATGTAAAAGGCAGGACGAGGCTCACGTCTGTGCAGATGGCCCCTTGGCACCACTGTCTGATGAAGTGTCGAACCCAGGTGGTCTTGCCGATACCGGCCACCCCGACTGTGACGGAGACGCGGGGAGGTAAACTGACCCGGGTCAGTGGCTCAAAGAGTTTGGTCAGACCCAGCTGCCTGAGATGATTTCTTTTCCGCCCTTGAGTCGCCCCCACCTGCATGAGGTCATGTTCCTTCTGCTGAATGTCGGAAAGTCCGTCGACCAGAAGTAATGTTCTTGAGGAGATGTTCAGTTTGGGGCAACTGCCTGAATCTCTGTCTCTGTACTGCTCATATTTCTGTAACAGCACCTCTTTGTGCTCCTTTACCATGGAATCTGCAGGAAGGGAACATTTTGTTGAGTACCAAGTTGCTTGAACAGGAAATGCATTGTATTTATAGACCTTTTCTTTTATCCAAAGAATGAAGTGAAGTGGGTTCCATTTTTACACAAACACATACACTGAACAGCTCATCCGGAGCAGATTGAAGCTCAAAGTCTTGGTCAATGAGGACCAGGAATCAAACCTGACTGGATGAACTTCACCCTTTAAAAGAATGACCAACACAGAGAGCAAATCCTGTTTGAGTCCCTCACCGTGGTTGATGATGAGCTGGGCCACCTGGGAATCTGATCCCTCCACGAAGGCCCGGAGAGCATCAGAACCTTGAGTGTCCTTGTCAGTGACGATAGCTGTGAGCATGTTAACCTGGTCCTGGAGCCGGCCCGCTTCCTTGATCTTGGTCTCCTCAGCCGAACTCAGCACATCCACCTTCCTCAGGTGGGTTAACAGCCCGTCCAGGAAGCAGGGAGTGACGAAGCGTCGCAGCTGGTTTTGATGCTTTTGGATCCAGTCGAGGTCTAAAACAAAAGAGACCATAAAACCTTAAAGAAATGATTACTGGGAGTAGTAAGTGATAAGCAAGGGTGCCATACAAAAAATTATTCTGTATATTCTGTTCGACTAGACTGTTCGTGCTGCTACCGACTGCTTCTCAAAACTATGATATTAAAATAAACATTTTCTTTTTCTAATCAAGTTGCACAATACCTGTCAGTTCCTTTTTTTTACTCTACTAAGAATTTCAGGGCCATGCCCTTTGTTTGATGGCTTGTTCCGTGAAACCAGTGTTTATGTAGAATCATCTCACAACACACACACACACACACACACACACACACACACACAAACAAACCATCTCTCTTTTTTTCTTACCCATGCATGACTCTGGTTCTCATGTGGGTCCGTCTATCTGTGAGCTGATCAGTTGGTAAACCTTTTTGGTTCAGGCTGAACTATCTCAACAGATATCGGTTGGATTACAAAGACATTTTGGACCGGAATTTGTGATCACCCAGGAGATGAATCAAGCCAAATGTATTTACATAACTCAATTTAACAAATCACACATTTGCCTCAACGGAATTCAAAACTTTTAAAGGAATTTAGAAAAAAAATCTCCCCCCAAAAACCTTAAAGGGGGTTAAATGAAATGGATGAAACCTCAGGAAGAACATCAAGGGAGGATGTGATAGCTCGACTGACCAACCAGCAAGTTAAAAACTTCACATATAGTTTGAAACATCCCAACATGTACTAAACTAAGATGGTGAACATTGTAGCCAACACTACCATGGCCTACTTAATATCAAGGGAATACAATTAACAACCAGTTGAATATTAACCCAACCATCATCAGTGTCTATGAAGAATGGGGCCACAGCACACCCTCATTAAGCCTCTTCAAACTTCAACTAACAATATAGAAATGTACTCATCACAATGTATATTTCCTAAAATGTATAACACAAGCACATAACAATTAGCGTGGAATAGAAAACACACTACCTTCTTTACTTATAATCCCATTGAATTCAAAATCTGATTCTTGAATTTCAAAGCTGTACAAACCTGAAAAAATAGCATCAGCTGAGAACATTTGTTTTGTCTGACATCGATATCCTTAGAATCTCCTTGATGTATATTCAGTAAAACAAGACTCACTCTTTGGCATGCAAACTCACAAATGTGCAGGTTTGGGTTGATTGTTGTTTTTTTAAAGTTATTTCTAACACCAGTAAACTTCCTTAACAGCATTGTGGTTTCCCTCAGGAAATACATAGACGTGACAAGAAATTACAACGTCAGCTACCAGTCTTAACCATCCCTGCTCTTTTTTTGAGAGCAGGGTCACCTCATAATATAATCTCAATTTAAGATTCATGATTTAAAAAAAACCCCCAGATGAATTAATTAAAATATGTCAAATTAGCTGAAGATGAATCAGTATAATAGAACTGGATATCTTTTGTGTGCTCTGTTGTAAATTAAAGTATGGTACTTTTGTTTTTTTACTTCACATAACTACCCTTTAATGATGCCGATATTGTTACTGATATATTTCCATCGACCTTCTGATTGTCCTCATCTTACTGTCAGGCCCAAACAACTCTAATATCTAGTATTTTTAGAGGATTGTTACACTACTACTCCAAAGCCAACAGTACATGATGAAGCCGTGAGTAAACCCTTACCGTGTGTTTCTGCTTGTGAAGACACACAGCAGGACGTAGACTGGAGATCCACGTAGCAGTCGTCCTGCCACGTGATGCGTTTACTCCGGTCCAGGATAGCATCATAATGGGCGTTTCTCTCCATCAAGAAAGATGGAGAATTTCTGCCCTCCGACGCTCCTGTTTGTGTGACTACACAACACAAAACAGCATCATTTACACGATGTTAAACTGCCATAAAGTGGGAATGACCGGCTGTGAGGAAGGGAGGTGAGGAAATTAACCAAGGCCTCAATATCTCCAAATGTAAATTGAATTTGTGTGTCAAGTCATTGGATGCCAATTCAGTATGTCTGTGTTAAAGCAACAAATATACACGACTATCAAACTACACAGACATTTGGTGAACAGATGGCGATTTAGCTTCCTGAGCTGAGAATCTCATTCACCAGATGCTACAGCTGGTCTTAACTTTGAAAGTTTTCGTTCTCACGAGCTCAACGTCATATGTAGCACATTTCACACACATACTTACAACGTGTGTGATGCAAAAGAGAAGTCAAGGAAGATAGATGTCAGCAAAAAATGACGTTTTCACATGTACACAACAGGTGTAATAGTAGAGTGAAAAGTGCAATCTGTTCATGCACACGCAGGTAACACAGGTGTGGTGGAAGACACAGGTTTTCAAATGTTGCATCCTTGATTGAAATGACATTTTGACCTCCACACTTACTTTCACTGAAAGACAGTCTGTTTCAGATCACCATTAGCTGTTTCATTCATAACCCTAGACCCTGGAGCTGACTGCTCCTCCCGTAAAAGCTTCAAAGAAGTGCACAAACACATATGCCCTAATGTATCGAACCCTTTTCTGTTCAGCACATTGATACATAAATAATGTCTGTTATATTAGTCGTATGATTTCATATCACAAGCTGCAGCGAAAGCACTGCAAAAATAAATGTGAAACATTTATGTCTGAGGTTTCACCGAGACATAACGGGAAATGGCGAATGCCTTCCTGTGTGGTTTGTTGCCGATTACGTCACTTCTCACAAAGGAAGCTCATTCAAAAACTCCAAAGTGCTCGAGACAGAGCTTCAGCTTCCGCCTTTAAATAATATACTAGTTACTGTAGAAACGTAGGCAGGAATCAATTGCATGATTTAATTAATGTACATTAAAAAAAGTCAGACTGGTCAATTCGTAGATTAAACAAAACATGTCAGATTATGGTTGTGGTTAAGAATGTTGAAGTCCGTTAAAGATCTTATTTATTGCCCCCTTACCTCACGGTGAAGGCTGGAGTTAGATAAACCATCCTTCTATAGCTGTGAATGTTAAAAACAGAATGCATGGCCCAGAACACTAAGCTCTTGATAACTCACCTTGGGTTTTGTTGAAGATGTCAAAGGATGTAAAACACTGCCCACACAGATGTTTTATGCAGCATCGCCATCATTCTCACGAAAGCAGCCGGCATGTGAAAGGGAGGAATCTCAACGCAGTAAGAACCTCATGGAGGACAGGGGAGCGACGGTAATCAAACGAGTCACAATAAAAAGGTTGGTGCTTCTGCTGCTGGCGATGACGTTTCATGCTGCAGCTCCTTCCTGTCTGTCTCTTCTGCCTTCCTGTGTTGTGGTTAGCAGGTTGAACAGTGAAAACGAAAAAAAATAAAACAAAATTTGCATGCAAGGCATGAAAGTTTTTCATTAGACAGTGCATTTGGCTCTGAACCACAAATAAGAGCAGAGCTGAGACGTGATTACTGGTGTTAGAAGACCTCCAGGTTGCAAATGCATCAGTAACTACTGCAGACAGGTGATAATTTTTCTCTGATAGGTTTTTTTGCATTGATGTTGAGGAGAAAGACAGATTTTAGGTGTAATACGTAGGTACTGTACAGGAGAAAAGGAGTGCTGAGTGCAGGTACCTGCTCTAATGACACAAAACCACGACGGTTCTCCTCTTAGAGCAGCAAGAGATGATCGACTGGAGGACAAAATAATGTGAAGTTTCCGAAGTAACGGGGATGAAGGTGGAACAAAGAGCAGTGACGTGCGACGGGGTTGCAAAAAAAACAACTATGAAACGGCACAAATTGCACATCTGCGGAAGAGTTTTATTTATAACAGCTACATGTGCATGATATTGGAAGGAAAACAGGGGTAATAAACTTGAAGGCAAACACCGGGAAGAAAACTTTTGAATTCTGACCTATAGATGCAGATGATACAAAGTTTTCTTTACAATGTTTCCTGTGACATGTTCTTCAGTGTGTAAGTTGTCTGCTGCCGTGCGTACAGACTTTCAGTGCCCAGTAAAAAGATTTAGAAGCTTATACAGTATATGGAGCCATGACTTAGATTCCCACGTGCTCGAAGCAGAAGTGTTCAATCAGGAACACATCTCATCATCGTAATCAAGAGCCACCACATTTGCAATATATTATTCGGGGTGTAATCTTGAGGTGCAATTGCCTCCTTCTGCATTCCATTTAAAACATGTACCATTTAACACAAAAACCTAAAAATATAGAAGTTTACAGTAAAAGACATTGTACAATAATAACATGTCAAGGGGGCGGGGGAGGCAAAAATAATTTACATGATTTTTGCTGGTTTTCAATCTAGTTTTTCATGTTCTGTTCGCAAAGTAGCTGAACTTGAAAAGCTGCCGTGATGCTGTAAAAATAA
Source organism: Chelidonichthys spinosus (assembly GCA_029853015.1). Taxonomy (NCBI): domain Eukaryota; kingdom Metazoa; phylum Chordata; class Actinopteri; order Perciformes; family Triglidae; genus Chelidonichthys; species Chelidonichthys spinosus. Next base: position 8,269,104 of record CM056842.1, read on the forward strand.
ATCCGATTCCATCGGGTTCATTCTGCCTGACAGGGCGTATTCATAAAAGTCAATACTGTGAAATTAGAAATGAGGAAAATGGCACCACAGCAGAGGAGTAAGGCGACATTATAAGGTAAGCGGCACATAAACGACATTATAAATGGAGCATATCCTTGTACTATTATATTGGCAATCTTATGATTATTTCCAAATTACATTTTTTTTTTTATCTATTCAAAGTGGAACCAAACTAACTTAACCGATCAAGTTCGTTTCTGTACTGCCTCAATAAGTTAGGACTTCCGATTGGCGATAACTGCTCCCCCCCTGAGAATAACAAACAACACACTATTTACACTTATGGCTGCAGCAGAGATGGCTGTACTTTTCCTCTCATAAATGAGGAATCAGCTTATCAAACAACACGCGAGTAAAAAGGCACAGTTTCTGAGCTTCTGAGCCACTAAAAAAAAAAAAAACACACAAGTGAAACATAAAGATAGTTCTGATATTCTTCTTCATTCAAGAAATGACTCTCTCGCATCCCTTTTTTCCTTCGATCAAGAAAATGTAAACGGTTTGCTTGAAGTAAGCATACAAAAAGTGGTTACAGACACTCATCACAAGTTATCTAAAGACATTCACATTTTAAAAAAAAAGACAATCGAGCCCTTTGAGAGACGAGCGTCTAGAATGGACTTTTACAGCATGTAGCAGGGGAACAAAGCAGGTGGACGACCGTTCTGAGATCTAAATGTGAGCTTAAGGAATATTATCTTTGCTGTTAAAACACCGGGCCAGCTGGGAATGTGATGAAGGTCATTAAACCTGCTTAACGTGGCTGTTCCAAATGTTTCATTTAAAAAGGCTTTTTCCACAGTAACATAACAAGTAGACAAAAATGACAATTATGGACTCAAGTATTAAAATACAATACCCCTCCCTTTTAATCTTCCCTTTCCTTCAAAAGTAGTAGCCAGCACCGTTCACAAGCAAAGGTTGCACACTGACCTTTAGAAAAATATGATATTGTTTTAAAATATGGGTTGCCTGATTTAAGTGCCAGGAAATATGTATCTGGGTTCACGTGCTGGAAGCAACCACGTCGTTAACAAGACAACTGGTCATTTTGTCATCAGTCTTCCACGGAGGCTTGTTTTTGGCACTCGTTTTTAAAACAACCGCACAATAAGTTACGTTCGGCTCAAATAAACCTCTGATTACCCTTCTCTCTCTCTGCTGAAGTCCTCCCATGCACACGAGCACTTCCAGGGGCAGGGATTATAGATCGGACAGGCCCTCTGCATGCTCGTTCAGCTCCATGGTGTAATAGTCCAGAGGGCGCCTAATGGAAGAGATTAGAAGATATACATGCAATCAAGTGTTAATTCCTGCAGAGCTACACATTACAATTACTGTATCTCAAGCCGTTTACTCCCTCCATGACTGCTCCACGTTAGTGTAAAATGTTAAGAGCATGAGGAAGGTCTCTCTCACTCAGACACTTAAAAATCCAGCTTTGTGGTAGTTTTCATTAGCAAACATTATAGAAATGCAATGCTGAGTTAGAAAGGTCTGTGATCACTTTGCACATCCAGCAGCCCAGAGAGAGATAATGAGAGTAAAATAAGAACACCACCACCCACCTCTAGGGTTGGGTATTGAAAGGGTATATTTCGATACCGGTGCCAAATCGATACTTTCAAAACGGTGCCGGTTCCTAAACGGTATTTAAATCGGTACTTTAAAAGAAAAGAAAACAAGTTTTTATGATGAAATTCCTTTTTTTATTTTTATTTTTGAGGCAAAGGTCAAGAACAAATTGACCAACAATATTTTAATCTAAAAGCTTTCATATACAAATATAAAACAAAACAAAAAAACACATTATTTCTGAGGCAAAGGCCTAGGTCAAATTGACCAACAACAACATATTAACTTAAATGTTCCGTAACATAATAGGCTACAAATAAAAAAAGAGATCAAATTCACATTTCTGAAGCAAAGGCACCAAATGTTTAATCAAATTAGACGTGTTCCCGTGTTTACAGGCAAACGATCTCAAACACTTGCTACATATGGCATTTTCTTGGTCCTTTTTAGTAAAATATAGCCACACTTTAGAGCGTTTTTGTTTCGACATAGGCTCTCTGGCCTGATTCCTGAGCTGACCTCTCAGTGGTGTGTGCACTGCCGCTGCCTTTTTTAACTGCGAACACCAGAGGGCGCGATTACGCAGCTGCATATTTGGTAATACCGAAATGAGGCACCGAAATTCACATTGTATTTCGGGGTGGTTACTACCGTTGATTTTCGCCCCGAGTACGTACTTGTACCGAGTGTCGGTACCCAACCCTACCCACCTCCTCCTGTAGAAATAAGTGAACAGTGCAGCTCCGAGTCCCAGCAGCAGGAGCACCGCTACGATCAGTCCTATCTGTAAGCCCAGGGCAGACGCTAGGAGAGAGGCACATAAAAGCTCAGTTACACGTTATTATACAGTAAACACAACATGGTAATACATAATATCCTGATGAAACATAAAAGCTGGTTGAATTTGCTGTGAAGGGGGCAACTAAACGTGTTTAGTTGGTGCTAACCTGCGCTTGTGTATCGGCCCGTGGTTGGAGCAGAGCAGACGTCTCCCTGCACAGATGCAGGCTTCCTGTGCGACGTCTGGATGATGAGGGCCTTCTGGTGGTCCGACAGCGCCTGGATGTTCCCCGACACTCGGAGCCACCCGGACACGCAGGAAAAGTTGGCTCCTGGAGCACGGACACGCAAATCTTTCATTATCTACTGGAAAGTGTTCAGGTATATGTGACAATGTATACGAGTGAGAGTGCCTTACCTTGGAGATACAAGGTAGAGATGCCACACTGACAAATCTGCTCCAGGTAGTCGGCCACCTCGGCGACCTTCCTCTCCTGGATTAGAGCGCTGCAGTCTGGGACAAGCAGAGAAGAGGATGGCAGCTTTTAGAAAAGGCATATTTACTGTTACATAGGCAAATTACTTAGAAGTTCAGATTTACATTCCAACACTGTGCTGTCATTTTCATATTCTTTTGGGGGAGAATCATTTTTCCCAATTTAGCCCTTGATTAGAGAGAGAGAGAGAATCATGACATGCAAAGAGCATCAGCTGGGATCAAACAAGTGACGCCGCAGCAACACGGTATGCATCTTAATCACAAGACACCAGGACACATACCGTTGCTGTATCTTTTTAAAGCAGTACAAGTAGTGTTTATATAGGCCTCAATGATTTGTACTGTATGACGCCATCTATCCTGAGACCATATTTTAATTCACTTTCACATTTTGGATTTACGAGTTTGTCGACGCCTCACCTTCCGACTGCTTCTGCCGGTCACTGGATGCGGGTCTGAGGCAAAGGTCGATGTGACTCGAGAAGGTGGAGCTCGGGCAGAGGTTGGTGCCGCGAGGCGTTGGCGAGGAGCTTGTCCAGGAGGAGGGGCTCCTCACCTCACAGCATGAGCACCGGCTGAGCGAAACGGGACCATCTTCCACTGACCTACATGTACGGACACAACCATCACTTCGGTGAACCCGGACAATCAGTCTCATGAACCTGGTTGTAAAGTGGCTCTGTTGACCTGGATTCAATACATTATCTTATTGAATCTGTAACACCTCGTGTTCTCTTTGAGCTGCAGTGATGGGATGTGAGCGCTGCTGTAACTAGGTAACACTGAGCCATTTACTGTCAAAATGCACCTCTTACCCCAGGAAATGAGTTAGCAGAGGTGGGAGGCGTTGCCGCCCTCCCACATCCCAGGTGACTGTGACTGATTGAACGGTTTAGCTCCAACATTTTACCACACGGAAAGGGTTTTTCTTTTTCCCCTGACATTTCTTCATGCTGCGTTAATCAATTAACATGCCAATAATTCCGATCTTCTTAGATCTCTACTAATCAAGAAATAATTATAGATAGCGAAGTGAACTAAGGTACCCAACAGAAAGAAGCCAGTGAGTTTGGACATTGTGATCCAGCCAATTATCTGTCTTGACTGCTTAATCTGTGTTGGTAAATAGTGGAGCATTAGTTGCCATGACAATCGTCTCTGGCTAAAAGCGACTCAGCTGTGATAAAAACAACCTCTACATGACATTTTCATCAGTCTGGTTATATTATTGGGTCTTGTCATAAGTGTAAGTTTTCAGTGATTCCTGCTGTCGGGTTTATTCTGCATTTACCTGGCAGCTGGAATCACATGTCTCCCCCCGGTGGTGGATAGAGAGGAGAGCAGCTGCCGATTTTCACTGAACACGAGTACATCTCTGAGACTGGAATTTGTCAGAGCAGTGCCAGCTCTACAGACACTGAACAGGTCGTAGCAAAGGACGACTGCTCCTCGTTGCGGCATCGCAGAGCCCTCTGGGAAAGTCTGATCTAAGCAGGAGAGAGGGGAGTAAATTGAGAGAAGGTGGGAATGGGGACAAAACAGGAAAAAGAAGAGAGGCTGTTATTAAGAATGAGGAAGGACGCGTTATCTTTTTTCTTTGTTTTGTCTTCAACAAAGTCTCCTCCTGCCCTCACCTGCTCCAGTCACGTTTCCAACGATGTAAAATCCATCCTGGTTAACAGATCCGGTCAAAGGAAGGGCGATGATGGTCCCACTGCGCTCCTGGTCAAACACAGTGAGCACCAGGCCCCTCAGATCTGTAGTGGGGGGTGCGTGCAGCTCCACAAAGGCCCTCTGCTGGCTGTGATTGGTCCAGCGGCCGCTGGCCACCTCACTGATGACCACGCCCTCGGGGGCTGGAGGGGGGCGGGGACAGCTGTTCTCCCTCAGAGGTGTGGGTGGAGCCACCTGTAGTGAGCGATGCATTTCAGACACTTATGATTCCAGCAACTGTGATGTAACCAATAAGGATGCATGTGTAACAATTTAAATATCAGTGTAATGAGAGAACATTTTGTTTCTGCTTAAAAAGCAAACTCCAGCCTTTGTACTCACTGAAAAAGCAGACAGGTCATAGGGGTAAAGGCCTCTACAGCGGCTGAGGGCCTCATCACCAGGCAGAACCTCCTGATCCTCCAGCAGAGGTAGCTGTCCCGGGGTCAGAGCTTTACTCAGCTCCTGCGCCTCCTTATCTGACCCTCTCTGCCGGTACACGACTGCATCCAGCAGGCCTTTGGTGGGGATCCCCCTGTGTGCGGCTGACGGTGGGCCATAAGGGCTGCGGTAGAGGGCCACAGCATCCGGTCCGTTCTGGATGGTGTTTGGGGGCAGGCGGAGTGACGGAGCTGGCACCAACCTGTCGCTGCCCAGCAGGAAGTAGCCCTTCGAAGTGGTAAAGTGTCCACTGAGGCTGATCTCTCTATACGGTCTGTTGTTGTGTGCACTGAACAGGACTATCCAGACGCCCTGCAGGGAGACCCGGCGTCCCGACGGGTGCCAGAGTTCGATGTACTCGCCGTCCTCCGCGGCGCCGGGTGTGTCGGTGTTGAGCTCATTGATCAGGAAGTCACTGCTCCCCCAAGGTGGGAGGTGAGGCGGTGAATCTGTACCTCCTGGAATCACTAAAGCAGAAAAAGGAAGCTATTCAGTAGCTGCCATTAAAGGAATGGTTTTACTTTACTTGCCAATGTTGGCAAGTAAAGCACATTATAGCACTTTGGCAAGACATTTGAGGAGACTTATGGCAGAATGAGACAGCCACATTGTTGAAGTCTGTCTCCTTTATCTATAATTATTTGAATATTATATAAAGGGAAATAAAGCTGCTACCCCAGCGACCCGACACCGGATAAGCGGTAGACGATGAGATAAAGGGATATTAAGAGAATATTCTCCCATTTACTTCATGTTTACTACATTAACACGGTACGTAGTCGGAGGTGTAAGTATTGCATAATGATTGATTTCTCAGAAATATTACCTTGTTAATATTTGTTAGTTAGAAGATCATGCATTATAAAAAGACTCTTTGGCCATTGCTATAAAGTTAAATATACATACAGGCTGATTTTTACTCAGCTTAAAGTAAGATTGGCACTTCATCACTGATTTTGAGGATGATTTCATCTTTCATTTCTCCTAATGGCAGCTCCTTCTTGAACAATCCCCCTCCCCCCCCCCACACCCACCAACTCTCAGTTCTTTATATATTTTAATTAGCCGTTCCAATGACGTAGCTTTGTTCCCAAGTTCCTCATCCGAGATATCTTACTTCCCCGCGGCTAGCATACTCTGCGTTTGAGGATGTGCATGAGGATGCATCTCTTTCTGAGTATTACTCCCAGTTCCTCAACTTGAATAAAACATCTATATGAAAGTACATGTAGCTCCTTATGGCATAAGTATTCAACAATTAAAACAGTATATCCAAGCAGGGAACTCACTCATAATAATTCCCTCATTATTAAGTCATTACCACAACTTAATCATCTTGTTCACATGCTTAGCTCATGGCCACGCATTAAATCACCTGAATCAGGTGGGACTTCCTACTCCCTGTCAGTCAGACAAGCGTTACCTAATTCCCTTCCTGACTGCATGTAAACTGCAAAAAGCCAGAAATAAGTGTGGGATGAAAATCATGTTTTTCCTTCCAGAGTTTCATAAGCTGCACCAAGCAACACGGCGATCCCAACAATGCTGAGCATCTAATACAAATTCATGAAGCACATCCAAACACTTACCATTACTGTGTGGGCAGATCTTTGGCCACGGACACTGGTTGGGCTGTGCGGGAGTTTGTGGGGCCTCCCAGAAGACACCAGGATCTCTGGCCCAGGGGGCCACACCACAGCGACTCAGATAGAAGCCTCCCTCTCTCAAACTGACAAAATAATGAAATCATGGAGAAACAACCCGTATTATAAGCAGTTATCATATTAAAATTGGGTAGTGTGGATGGCACATTCATGTCTCCCAGTGGGTAAACAAACACACTTCATACTTTCCAATAATTTAGCCTTGAATTACAAAAACTAATTGTAAATCTACATTTCTTGTATTGGATGAATCGCCATGACATTCATGGTTCCCAGAGGATGAATCCCACTGACTTATTTGATCCCGACTTGTTTTCTAGCGCCACCAGCGGGTCGTGATTCCAAGGATTACCATGTATTTTCATACATTCATTAACGTCCCCTTCAGGATAAAACCTAATAACTTTGGTGATCATCGGACTTTTCCTCCAGCACCATCATCGTGTTTTATTTGATCAATATTATGGTTTCTGATTAATTTACCTGCAGCCTCAGCTATAATTTGTGTTTACTGCTACTTAACCAATGTTAGTATGCTAACACTCTAATATGGTAGACATGGTGAACATTAAACATGCTGATCTTGTCATTGCAGGCACGTTAGCACGCTTAAATTAGCATTTTGTTCGAAACACTATTGCCTCACAAGTCCTTTTGTATGATTTACATTTAGGGCATTTAGCAGACGCTTTTGTCCAAAGCGACTAACAATAAGTACATTTGTCAAAAGATAATGACGCTCAATTTGGATCAGTGAGGTGGGAATTAAACTTGCTGGTCGTATTTGACTGTCTTTTTAAGTGAGTCTGAGTCAGTGTTCTCCACAGCGATGACACATGCCGAACAAAAAAAAAAAGAAAAGAAAAATGCATCAGCAAAGTGGAACAGTGGTCACAAGATGACCCTCTCTAAAGTGAAATAACAGTTTCGTTTCACAACACTTGAAACTAAAGCCTTAAAAATAGCCCCCGAATGTTACGAACACATTTCAGGAAAAAGCTTCACCAAACTAGCACCGATCCTTTCCGCCTCTCGTTTGCACCTCAGCCAAATTAGTCGGTTTTACATTTAAAAGTAAAGACGTGAGGAACTATTATAGTATCTTGCCTGTTACTGAGCTGGTAAGGCTCTCTGCCCGGGATGAGAGTCTCTGTGAGGTTGGCGCTAGGCTTGTTTCCAGGTCCAGCAAACACAAATGCATCAAGAGGCTGTATTTGGCTCAGCGGGCTGCCCACGGGGAAGTCTGAGGCTTTGCCACTGTAAACAGCCACTGCCCCAGATTCATCTCCTGAGAAGAATTTATAACGGGAACAAAACAATTACAAGCAAATGAAAGTGAGAGAGTGAATGAAAACATGTGAAACTTCATGGACAAAAAAAACAATCACACAAGGACAAAGTTATCCAGAGCATCAGGACAAATATCACAACACCTTTCATGTAGTTCTTCTCTATGGTGACGGAGATCAACCCGTTCTTGGAGGTGTCCACCTTCACGTCCACGCTCACACTGACCCTGTCCGTTCTTCCATCCAACACGACCAGCGCCAGAGGGCCTGCAGTCGGAGCCTCCGTGAGCTCCACGAACCCGTCCACCTGCCCTCCTCCCAGCTTCAGCTCGGTGATGACGGGCATGGTGGCCTGGGCGGCGGGCGGGGTGCAGTTATTCCTCTGACCCGGTGAGGGCGAGGACACCTGGAAGCCCCAGCGGTCTTCGGACAGCAGGCACCTCTCGATGGACTCGTCGCCCTCAAGGGCCGTCTCATCCTCAACGAACGCCGCTTCCCCTGGCGTCAGGGACTCGGCGAGGAACTCCGCGCCCCCGGTACGGCGGGTCATGTACACGACGGCGTCCACCAGCCCGAGGGATGTGACGTTCATCTTCTCGCTGTAGCGAGCGGCGGACGTGTGGTAGAGGACGATGGCGTCCGGGCCGTTCTGGACCGTGTTGGGAGGCAGGAGGATGGCCGGTTTGGGCAGCATGTCCACCGAGCCCACCAGGAAGAACCCCCTGTCATCCGTGCTCTGGCCTTTGAGGTCCAGCACCTTGTAGGCCACGTTCCCATTCCCATTGTAGAACACGAGGGTGTAGCCGTCCAGCGAGGCCCGTTGTCCGCTGGTGTGGTACAACTCCACGAACTCGGTGGTGTCCAGTCTGGGGTTGTCAGCGTTGATCTCGCTGATGATGAGGCAGGGGTCACCGCTGACCACCGCCGCCAGGAAGAGACAGGCCAAGCTGACCACCATGACTTACGGCTTCTCCACAGTAACCAGACACAGGGGAGATTCTGCAAAAGAAATTAAAGATGCATTCCTCAGCGAAATAAAAACTGTCCACTAAAACCCAATCCGAGCCACAGAAAAGGGACAGACTGGTGCAAGAGAAGCGTGTTCGCAGTGCTGTAATCAGATCTTATGTTTACTACTCGCAGGCCAGACTCCCTGGAGGACAAACCTCATCATATCATGAATGAGTCTATTTATTGTCCGTGGTGACATCGGGAATGCACGTCTTCTGCATGACTCATGTAAGGTTGCGAAACACTGGCGAGCAAATGGAAACTTCGCATGAATCGGTGAAAATGCTTTCGGCTACGAATAATTAGGATTAAGTGACAAAAAAAATGGTCCAGAACCAAGATGCAGCTCACCAATCAAACTTCATCCGCTAAAGCACAGGTTGAAAGGTTATAAAAATGGCTCTTAAAAAGAAGATGCTTCTCTGGAAAACAAACACGTTGGGGAAAAAACAGTTAAAATGAAGGAGAAGTGTATGGAGTTCTGCCCTGAAATCATCTCCCATCCGACGACAGTTATTCCGGTCACGGTTAGGCTGCTATGCATGCATCTTCCCGTCGAGAGAGAAAAAGCCTGTCAAGCTGCTTCCTATCAGTGTCACACAAGGTCCTAAAAGGCGTCGTGACTCACCGTGTTTTCGTGCTTCTCGTCGGCCAGGTGTCGCTTGTTGCGCCGTCGAAAGACTCTCCGGTTGAGATGTTAAAGGGAAAAAAAAAAAAAAAACCCGGTCGGAAATGATTTTTTTGGGTAAAGTTTTGTTTTCTGTGCTCCGCCGCTCCCTTCATTCACAAAGCAGCACTTTCTCTCCCCCCGGACTGTGGGCGGTCAGACTGCCAGGGGGAAGCTCGCTTTTTTTTTTTTTTTCCTTTTCTTTTTTCTTCTCTACGGCTCATTCAGAGATCCACAGCTGAAGATAAAACACCAGCAAAACCCGGAGAAAGCAATGAAAAGCCCTCCACACTAGCACCCGACCGGTGCTGCCGCTGTGCTAACTGATATACACCCGTAAAACTTTATGAATATCGGATTTTAGAGCAAAGATACGACGGTGGCCTTGATGTTCATCCCAAGAAAAGCCTCGTAAAAGACCTGAAGGGGGCCCCTGACCCCACCGTGTAGAATAGGGGAGAGCTTCTGTCCCCGCAGAAGAAGAAGAAAAAGAAGAAGAAGAAGAAGAAGAGGAAGAAGAAGAAGAAGAAACTTTTTTTTTTCATGACAAAATGAACTAAAACTATATAAACAAAGTGCATATAGCAAGTTTCAACTAAGCACCTGAATTTTTAAGCAATTTTCAGCAATTTTCAGATCAAAACTGAGAATTAAAAAATTAAAAAAAGAATTAAACAAAATCAAATGAGAAACACTGTCAGCGTTTATTTACTCTAAATTACTATGTTAAAGTGATTTTTCTTTGGGGCATGTTAGTTTAGTAGCTATCTAAATGTAAATATCAATTGAGTAATTCCAGTTATTTGGCTCTAACACGTTCGCCTGGGAGAGGGTTTGATTTATGCCTCCCCTGAGAATTAGAGGAATGTGTGACAAATGTTTCAATATGTCACAACACTTCCCAACGTAATCGTCATCGTTCTGCCAACGCTCCCAAGGGGCTAATCTAATCTGAATTTAACTTCATCTTTTTTAGTGAAATATTGCATAATTTGATCTCTTTGGGAGTCAAACAATAATTTAAATGAAACCATCTAAAAAGTTTAGAAGGGAAAAGTCCCATCAACACGTCACCGACATCTGAGATGGAAAATGAAGCCAAATTACACCAGCCGCTGGTTTCATCTTTAATACATTGGGTTTTATAAGAAGATGATTTTTCATTTCTGCAATCATGGGAGCTGCTTCAAAAATATATTGCTACATGTTGGCCAGGGAGTTTCCATTATTTTGAGGAACATTCATTTATTAACATACAAATGACTTAAAGGGATAGTTCGGAATTTTGGACATAAGACCTATTTTCCAAGTGAGCCGGTGTGTTCGAGACGTCTGGAGACTTTTTCAAGAAATTTCATTCAGTTCTTCTAGTTGCCGAGTTCGCTTATGCTATGGCTAGCGCAAGTCAATGGTTCTTAGCTAGCATGGCATTAAAAACAGTCTTGCCCACTCCACAGTGCACCCGAGGCAAATCCATCGTAACGGCAGACTATCGATGTACATATCTGTGTTGATAGAATGTTTGAAATAAAACCAACCTTGCATTTTTAAGGATTTATGGCAGCAGCAGCGTGTCATACTTCCTAGTTGGCTATGGCAGCGGCGGAGTGATATCACTGTAGAAGAAATTGTGTTACCTTACAATTCTTATTTGGTTTTGGTATAATGTTCCTTTCTCTCTAAACATCAAATGTCCTGCTGAGCTGTTTTCCATTGTGTTAACCCTTGCCGTCTTGATGAAAAGACTCTTTCATCTTTCCCTCTTCCTGAATGGTCTCTGTCTCAAATACATTGATCAAGGCCCGATGAGTGACCCCTGTAGTGACATCGTCTAGCTCTCCCAAGAACGGTCACACCTTAACAGATGTCTCTTCCTCTGCAGAGAGACGTGCTGATTCAATGCAAATCCACTCATGACGCCTTCCCTTTTGTTCTATCAAACTGTTCTGTATAAATTCAACTCAGCCAGGCCATTCCTCAGACTGGATCTTCATAGACACACTGTGAATTTCTTTTCTCCACTGTCAGTGATTAAACCTCATTTGAACCAGCTACAGAATTGGACCTGAAGAGTTTTCTTCCACAATATGGCGTTGTCGGCATCTCGCTAACCCTGGGCTAGAGGACGTCTGGACTGGAGCCAGTGATTTTGAATATTAGCAATCGGCGCCAAATTCAAAGGGTAAAGGAAGCCTCTTGTAAAATTCCTAACTTTTGCTGATATTCACAATGCCCTGTCTCAGGTCCGGATCTTCCATAGACCCAGGTAACGCGATTTAAATTTTCAAATAGCAGCAGTTGACTGCAGGCTGTTCTGGTGAGTTTTAAGAAAAACAAAGGCCTTATGTAGTATAATAACAGATTGCATAGTGGAATTCTCTATCACCTTATGGGTTTGAGTTTTTCTCGGTGTAACAGATTATTATATGAGGTGGATGGTATTGTTATGGAGTAACCAGGCTTCCATACATATTGTCATAATTCCTATTGGTAGCATAATGACAGTTTGCATGATGGAATACTCCCTGACCTTATGGGTCTGAGTGTTTTTTTATGTGAGAGATTGTTATGTGAGGTAGACAATTTTAGTGGAGTGAATCAGTCTGACACTATATTGTCATAATTCCTAAACTTGGTAGCATAATGACAGTTTGCATTGTGAAATTCTCCCTGACCTCAGGGGTCTGAGAGTTTCTCAATGTGAGAGATTGTTATGTGAGGTCAACGATATTTCAGTGGGGTAGCCAGTCCGCCACTCATATTGTTTTAAATCCTATTGGTAGCATAATGACAGTTTGCATTGTGAAATTGTCCCTGACCTTATGGGTCTGAGTGTCTCTCTATGTGAGAGATTGTTATGTGAGGTTGACGATATCTAAGTGGGGTAGCCAGTCCGCCACTCATGTCATCGTAATTCCTACTTGGAAATGTAATGACGATTTGCATGGTGAAACTCTCTGTAATCTTATGGATTTCAGTGGTTCTCTTGGTAAAAGATTGTTATATTGAATGAATGACATGTGTTTAACCGGTTTAAAAGTTGTATGAGCTCATTGTAACATCTTGTTTTTTTCAATGTTGTGTGTTTGTGTTTTGCTGTGATTTAAGGCCCGCTGCGGCCATAAATATGTTGTTTTCTTACTATAAGAAAGTATTGCTAGAATTAAGTAGTTGTTCAGGAGGTTACAATCGAACACAACATTCCAGCTCTAGTGCTGTGTCTGTTTTGATTCATTTTTCCCAACCTACTTTAGTTTTCTTTTAAATACATTATATTCTATTTTTTCTTTCTTTTATTTTCTTGTTACTAAAGACTGTTAGTAACTTGCCCTTTATCCCTTCTCTAGCTAGTTGGGTTGTCCCTCTGTTTTAATTAGTTTCCCCCTCCCTGCCTTTTGTTATTTACTTTTTTGTTCCTTACTGTAGTTAAACTGTTTAGCCTGTTGGTTTGTTTATTTTATTTTATTTTATTTTATTTTAATTTACTTCACCCTACCTACCTTTTATCATTTGTAAATATTTTTTGTTTATCAAAATAAAGAAATTTCTAGCAGCCCCCTGCCCCTGACCCCCGCTGTGTCTAAAATCAGCGAGTAATCCACTAGCTGCTCACTTTTCAGACATGCTGGACGATGCGTTGTTCCCGTTGATTACACAACGTTTAACACCTTCCCCCCCCCCGCCCCCATTTCCCTTTTCTTTCAGCTTAGATATGGTAACAAACTCTTATAATGTTCGAGAAAACATTGACATTTTGACAAATTCCACGAAATTCCACGTTTTACAGGTATTCTTGTCAGATTCTGCGTTTTAGTCTATGTGCATTGTGGGAATCGGAGAGCCCTACACTTGACTCAGGTTATGCAATTGGTCCCCTATTTGAGATCCTAGAATCTCACCCACCCCCCATGCTCAGCCCCACAAGCTGAGTTCTTTGCTTTAACGTGGCTACGTTACAAGCTGCCCCCGACACCTCTGAGCGCTCTGCCTGGTTGTGTTGTTTTACGAATTGTGGAGCTCCTGCGACGGCCGCGCATTAGCCACACATTTCCTGCTTCCTCAACTTGTTTGTGTGACACATGGTGGGACTCACAGGAGCAAATGGGGAATGGTTGCTGTAATAAGCAGATTTACGTTGCTCCTGTTACGTCCCTAAATTCAAACAATTTTGTCGACACAAACCAAGAAGAGCATTCCCCCCATGAGGACTCTTTTGTAAATATGCTGATTGACTTTGTACAAAGTCATATGTTCACATGTTATTGTTATTGTTTTGTTATTTTTAATCATATGTTTTCAACATAGACTGAAGTTTTTGCAAACAGGAAAGCAGACACCACAACAGTGACTACTCTGCTCCTCAGAGACATTGTCTGCCTGTTTGGGATCCCACGCTGCATTAACAGCGACGACGGCACCCATTTCAACAACTCTATCACACGAGAACTCTGCAAGGAACTGTGTTCTTCTGTCTAAGCTCTGCACTAACAGGTGATCGCAGCCCACACGCCTCCCACTGACGGGAACTATCACAACCTTCAGCCTGGTGATTTCAACCCTGAAGCAGTTCAAGCAAAGGAACACTCTCCAGCCCAGGTGGACCGGCCCATCTCAAATACTGCTGACCAACAACACTGTCATGAAGTGTGTGACACCCCACATGGATCCACTCTTCACACCAGTGAAGATCAACAGCCCAGCAGGATGCCAACATGGACCAGTGAAGATCAACAGCCCAGCAGGAGAACAACCTGGAACGTTGCTGTTCTGACCAGATGCTGATGACTGACGCCAATGTTGCTGCTCGTGACCGGATTATTGTTCCTGTGGCTCCTTTGCAGTACCAGTATTAAGCAATGGGGACAGAAGGTTGCTTCGGAAGATCTCCTTCTTAATACTGCAGCTACGGAGCCACCAGAAAGAAGCATATCAGGGATAACTCATCCCTCCTCGACTGCAGTCTCCAGCCTTCGTCAGAAACGGGAAACTGGACCAAAAGCAGTCTCCACACACGACCAAATGATTTCCACAAACACCTATATCAACCTGACTAGGATGGTAGCTTATCACAGCTCAAATTCTACCAATTGTTACGTATGTGGTTTCATCCCACATAGCACAAATGAAGGCCTCCCCCTGATGGCTCTGCCCATTTCTGACTGTGACACGTGCCATTTACTTCACCTAAATACACAGACATCTTACACCCATGAACTGTGCCCAGTTACACCTGAACTGAGACCTTTACCTTGCAAAACATCCACAAGCAAGTGTCAGACATGCACTGATGTCCCTGCTGCCATCCCTCTTAGGGTAGTTCCACGACCATTAAAGTGGTGCATTAAAGGTACTGGAGTTGGTCATGACATGGGACATTCGAACTGTGACTCGCTGTTTTATCCAATACCAAGAAGTTCTCCCAGAAAATGGACTTCGGACTACATCCCTTCACCTACAGCTTGTTCGACACTTGACATTAACTTTTCTAGGTTAGCCACAGCGGCTTCTTTTCGTTCCGTCCCAGCTGGAAAAGGGATGTACTGGATATGTGGACAAAAAGCATATGAATATCTTCCTACGGGTTGGAGCGGAGTATGTGGCCTGGGCTACGTAGTCCCAGCAATGCGAGTTGTGAATAAATTGCCTACAATTCCCTCAGGATTAAGGTCAACAAGATCCAAGCGAGATGTGTTAGTCACTCATTCACAGACATATTGGAGCCGTCTATTCGGCATGCTTATTCCAAGTTATGGTGTATTGTCTTCCCTGAATCAGATAAGAGATCTTTCCAAACGTATAGAGGATTTAGCTAATACCACTTCCCTAGGTTTGTCTCTCTTATCAAAAGAGCTGGCTGCAACCCGTCTAGTTGCCTTACAGAATAGAGCAGCTTTAGACTATCTTTTAGCATCCCAGGGTGGTACTTGTGCAGTGATTGGTGTTGAATGTTGTACTTATGTGCCAGATTATAATGCTAGCCTTTCTGATGTCATTGCACATGTTAAACACATTGCTGATGAAGTGCACACCAGCGATATTAGTAGCCCTTTTGAATGGTTGGAAACACTCATTGGCCGTTGGGGTACAAATATAGTTCAATATGTTTTTGTTGGTTTAATCTGTTTTATATTTTTTGTTGTTATTTTTTCTTGTATCAGAGCAATGTGTAAAATTATTACAGCTAAGGTGACTACTAAAATGATGATTCAACGAACTACTCACGACGTACCTAAAGAATTATTTCATGATGGTTTCGACAAATTGTGTAGAATTGATGTATTGTAATTTTCTTACTTCACTTGATTACATTTTCTTGTGTATTTAGTGTTGTCCTATAGGACAAAATGGGGAATTGTAGAAGAAATTGTGTTACCTTACAATTCTTATTTGGTTTTGGTATAATGTTCCTTTCTCTCTAAACATCAAATGTCCTGCTGAGCTGTTTTCCATTGTGTTAACCCTTGCCGTCTTGATGAAAAGACTCTTTGATCTTTCCCTCTTCCTGAATGGTCTCTGTCTCAAATACATTGATCAAGGCCCAATGAGTGACCCCTGTAGTGACATCGTCTAGCTCTCCCAAGAACGGTCACACCTTAACAGATGTCTCTTCCTCTGCAGAGAGACATGTGCTGATTCAATGCAAATCCACTCATGACGCCTTCCCTTTTGTTCTATCAAACTGTTCTGTATAAATTCAACTCAGCCAGGCCATTCCTCAGACTGGATCTTCATAGACACACTGTGAATTTCTTTTCTCCACTGTCAGTGATTAAACCTCATTTGAACCAGCTACAGAATTGGACCTGAAGAGTTTTCTTCCACATCACCTAGCACTTATAAGTTACCGGTTCTATAATAGTTTGTTTACCTGCTGTCATTGCTACAGACGCAGAGTAGCCTGCAGTGCTAGTTTCTTCAATCTCGCAGAAATGGACACTTTTGGAGAATATACTGAAACTTTTGAAGACTCTGATGAGGAGTTTTTTTCCATCCAAACCCAACCGTACCTGTACGAGCCTGAATATACAGAGGAAGAATTGCATGAGATGGATGCTCAAAGGGCAGAACGTGAACGAGCGTCTGTGGAGACCAAGATAGCCCCCCCTGGAGCTGAGAACCGGGACCGAACAAACGGAGACTGGTGGTGCCAGGAGGGAATCCCCCGCAACGCGTCCGAGGGTTTACGGGTCTACAGACAGAGCAGAGGTTCGGGTTTGCGGTGCGTAATTGTGGGTTCGCGTGGCCGTGGGCTGCCCGGTGTTTGAGCGAGCTCCGAGGGCTTTTCAGACAGCCTTGGGGGTATAAGTGCCGACAGTTTGGCCCGGTTCGATTGCCTATTTACGGGCAGTATTTCGGGCAGCGCGTCTTAGAGTTTTGAGTCCGACGGAGCAAAGTAAAGTTCCGCTGCTGCTGAGAAACTAGTTCCTCAAAAAATGGATGATTCATGCGATGCAAGGTTAGTTTTTTTTCAAATATTATTCTATCAACACAGATATGTACATCGACAGTCTAGTGTTTTCATTGATTTGCCTCGGGTGCACTGTGGAGTGGGCAAGACTGTTTTTAATGCCATGCTAGCTAAGAACCATTGACTTGCGCTAGCCATAGCATAAGCAAACTCGGCAACTAGAAGAACTGAATGAAATTTCTTGAAAAAGGTCTCCAGACGTCTCAAACACACCGGCTCACTTGGAAAATAGGTCTTATGTCCAAAATTCTGAACTATCCCTTTAAATCTGAATTAGTTTACTTTCATTTTTAAAATGCATCTGTATGCTTCTCAATGTAAAATCATTTGTTTGCATATATGCTTATATTCACCTCAAGTATCAAACAAATATTATTGTCCGGGTGCAGCTGGGAGATAAACTGATATGTTGCAATATTAAACTTCATATTGTCTCGGATTATTGTGCAACTTTGTTGTAGCTTGAATGCTGTTGTTTTTTCAAAACAACTCTTGCTACAGTCAACTTTTGCCATTTTCTGATTTTGAAATGACTCAGTGGATCCAATGTCTGTTTGGTCCACATGACTGCTTCTAAAGTTTGGTCCGTCTAAATGTCTTCTGAAAGGGTTATATCCAGAATACACCCATTATAGAGATAGGTTATTGGTTAAAAACAGGTACAAGTAGTTGATTTAGTCAATATCAGCACTATGTTGTGGTCTGAGGTTAGAGATTATATTATTATTATATATGTGAGTCACCACATAAATTGAAGTGAAAATATTGTACGTGGACCTTCGTGTGAATATATAAGCTGTCCATCAGTGGTTATTTTCAGCACGTGCTTCTGATAGCAAAGATCACACGTGTTTTCACTGTGACCTCTTTGTGAAGGTGGATCTCAGTTAAATACAAGACGAGTGCATATTTTCACGAGGAGGAAGTGAGAAGGTGTGAGAAAAACTGTTATTAACACAGCATAAACGTACATTGGGAACTACAAGGGGAAGTTGCGGCGTATTAAAAACTAGAAACGCGTCAGGTTTTATATGCTTGTTATTAAGATAAGCCATGTTTGAGGACATTTTGAATGATTGTTTTGCCACTTAATCTTTATTTTTTCAAGCCCTTGTAATGCAACCTTGTGTGAAATGTGTGACTTTAATGCATCTTCGTGCCACAAGATGGCCCTATAGGCATGTTATTTGATGTACTGCCTGCTTGTGGAGCAAATTAAACTGTCAGCTGGGGGGAAATAAGCAGAAATGTCTCTAATAATGGAGTTTCTCAGGGGTCAGACGGGTTAGAGGTGATCCTGCTGTGAATATCAGGTCTTTCTTTGATATTCAAGGCTGCATTTGACGCTCGGGTAGATTCTGACACAGAGAAAAGGTCAGTCGGAATGTTAATGACGCACGTATTCTGTTTATGGCGTGGAGATGAAAGTTGGCACTGCAGTGGGAGCCAGTACTCGAATGTTTCAATTCAATCAAAGCTTTTCAGCAACCTCGCTGACAAGGTGCAGCTAATACATCTGGCCGGTTTGCCTTGATGACTCACTGCTGTGATTGCGTCTGATTCATCGTTGAGAAAAAATATTCTTCCCTCCTGATGCAGCGCTCAGTGTATGCAGGTCAACTTAATCCATTTGAAGATTTAATACAGACTCATTATTGGGCCAAGTGGAGTTTCATCTAATACTTGCAGGTAACTGAGGAGATGGTGATTTGGGTAAATCTCAGCTGACAGGCTATTACTCAACACTGATAAAGCTTCATTATGCCAATCCAGTGTAAGACAATTAATTAATTAAGTGCATTTCAGTTGAGTTAAACTTGGAGATCATGGCAATTCCAAGATGGGGGAGGGAGGGCACGTTTGGAAAACGCTAAGCCGAGTTTGTCGGGGCAAAATGCAGCAGGGTCCATGTTTTATCTCAGACGAATGTGTTGTTGTGTCACTTGTTTGACAGCGATCGGATGTGAGTGTTGAGTCATTTTGTTGGAAGTGTAGACGACATCCTCTCTGACTCAATCATCAGACGGATTTCAGGAGCAGCAGTGGCAGGCTTGGGGGGTGTGGACTTTGGCTCCTATGGATCAAATGCTGGAGCTGGTCAAATAAAACAGAATAGAAGCCGCATACAGTCTAAAAGCGCAGCATTTTACACTGCAGTATTGCAAGAATAGAATAGTTCCATTCACACGTGAGTAAAACATTCTGCTTGGATGCAGATTGATTAACCTGAGGGACCAAACCACCATCCAGACCTTGGGATTGCATTTATCACTTTAATATTTGAACAATGACATTTCCTTTCGGGGTTCCTCATTCTCTAAACCTTTGTCCTTTTTCAATCCAAGAATAGCTATAGTCCACTGTAGATTATGTCCAGTCTGGAACGTAAATAGTGTAACAAACATGCTTGTTTTAAGCCAAACCATGAGCGTATTACAAAATCTCACCAAGTACTTTTGTAGCCGTTTTGTTTTGTTTCTATTTACACTGTTAATCATGTGTTTAAAACGGCGACCGTCACACAGGTTTCCCTTAAAATACAGGTTTAATGCAGTTAAGGGAACATCCTTTTGTAGGAGACAGGATTGAGTCCATTTATTTCTACTGAAGACACGAGTCTCAATAAAACAAATTCAGTTCTTTATCTTGGCAAAATTGCAACATCCTGAAACAGCTCGGCACTGTCGTTTTTAGTGAATGTTGCTCAAATAGGAGGAAACGCTGCATTTTTCTGGGGACTAATGAAGGGATTAATACACAGTGATGTGCCTCCTTAATGGGTTTTTAATAGTTTTGGAGAACACTGAAAGTTTATGGCACAGATCATTTGTTGATGCTGGTCTTTTAATGGGAGAAATAAAGAATATCACCAGATTTGGTGGCAGCTTGCTGCCTCGAATGACCTGACAATTGATGTCATCAACGGCATTTTTTTTTTACAACTTTTGTTCATGCTGTAATAAATACACAATGCCCTATCCGCAGCTATCTCACACCAAAAAATGGCTTTGCATGCTGCTGACCCTAAAAGCTTCCCTGGTGAGCCTCAAGCTAATTTTTCACCTCATTAGTCCGAACAGACATAAAAAAAAAATAAAAAAAAAGAACTGGGACGCTGTGTGGACAAAGCAGGTTTGTGTACTCATCCACCACAGGAGAGCAGGGACAATGAAGTGGAGACGGCGGCCATGGCGTGTTTGTACACTACAGTTAAAAAAAAACCATAATGACTGATTAATTATATGATGAAAGAAGAGTGTAGAGGTATCTCCACCTGTGTGTGCCAATAAGTCAGCGGACACACTTGCATGGTCTAACCAGGAGGGGAGTCCAGGGTTTGACGTTGACGAATAATGTGGTAGGTCTCTCTCTCTCTCTCTCTCTCTCTCTCTCTCTCTCTCTCTCTCTCTCTCTCTCTCCCTCTCAGGCACAGAGGAAGCTTTCTACTGCTTCTCCTTTTTTTTTCTTTCTTTCTGAAGAAAGCACCCAAAGAACCTCATCAGCATTCAACATGCATCACCAGCTCACCGCATCCAATCACGTGTGCTTACCACACAGAGTGCATGTGTGTGTGTGTGTGTGTGTGTGTGTGTGATGGAGGGAGACAAGCAGAGACAGGCAGGGAGAATCCCTTTGTGTTCACTGTGAATCCCCAAGGTCATGCACAACAGATCCGAGTCAGGCGCCGAGTGTGAGGCGCAGATGACATTCGAGGTCAAAGGGCGAGATTATGGTCTTGTACAGACATTTAGGTTAATGGCAGCAAAGGCAGCACCAATGTGCTTCTGGCCGACCAGATGTGTGTTGGATTATTGATCTAAAGTGATGCTTCATCTCCCGTCTCATCAGCAGCAGTGAAAACCCTCTCAGGGTCGGTCTGAGCTTGATGATTAGAACTTTTCCCCCCCGGTGAATATTCCCACGTAATCCAAGCGGGTCGACTGGCTGAGAGGGGATGAGAGGTGCGAGAGCAGGAGCCCGGCCACGAGTCGATTTCTCCCAGAGATAACAGTCATGTTTGATACCCAGTTCCCATGGCAACCGGCGACCTGTGGTGTACCTGACCTACATATGTGCTGTATGTACACAAACGCGCGCCAACCATCTGTTACTGTCTCTCCTCGCAGCCGCTCGTGGGGGACTTTGAGTGGCTGTTGAATGAGTCTGATCAGAGACGGCAAGAACAAACAGAGGAGCCGGGAGCTGCTTTCGCCATTTTTGAGAAGCTGTCAGTGAGTTTTGTCAACAATGGCTGGAAGTCGCATTGAGCCGTGTTTGCAATAGGGGCTGTCAAATTATGAGGGAATATTATTATGGATGTGTTGACTTGGAATTTGTGGCGAGATGGCAATACCTGTAATTATAAAAGTGCCGCAAATAAATAGAACATTCAATACAATTTCACTCAAAGAGCTATTCGGACCGTTCTGTTTATTTCACTACTAAATGAAATGGTGCAAAGTAACTAAACACATTCAAGAACTGTACAGATAAATGATAATGTGCTAAACTTTGACAGCAACCAACAAATCCTGCTCATTCTGCCTTTTATTTCAAGTGATTGCCTTTGAATGTAGGAAGTCTTTTTACTTAGGAAACACATCTGAGTACAACTACTGCTGCATTGTGCCATATTGACGGATAGAAGCAAATACCCATTGAGAAAGAAGACATTCGACCATTCATATTTCCTGTTTTTTTTTCGTCATTTTACCTGCAAAATCATAGTTTGTTTGCCATTTTTGGAACAGAGGGGAACTGCAGAGTCATGGTATAATCTGTAATAATAATAACATGTGTTGTTGATATAAAAATATTGTCTAAAGCAGCTTAAAATAAAAAAATGTCTATCTTTGGATGAGCTGTTCACCACTGTGGGATGGGAGGTGAGTCACTTCACTTTCATTGCTTAAAGGGATGAAAACAAACACCTCCTGCATCGACGTATCCGTACATCGAAAAAAACTTGTGGACCGTCTGCCTTCTCGCTTGCCCCCCTTTCTCTCTCTTTCTCGGCTTTTCTTTTCTTCACTCTCCCGGACGTGATGGAGATCCGAATAACTGTTACCTCTTCTCCTCGTCTTGCTCTTTCCATCTCCTCCACTGTTTCATCGATTCTGCCTAGACAGGGCAGGGGACAGCGTTCCCCTGTGGGGCTTTCTGGGTAATAAATCTAATTCCTGTCTACATGTGGAGGCTCATGGGAAGGTTCTGGCCCAGTTTTCACCTCGACAAATATATCCACAAAACGGAGGAAACTGGGCCAAAAGAAGGAGCAAAGAGGTGCACCTGAATGAATGTGTCTACTGAGTTATTTTATCCGACTCAACTTTTTAGAAACCACTCAATTTGTTAGTCAGTTATTTCACAATCACAACTTTGTTCTTGCTTTTTGGGCCATGTAGTCATTTTGACTGACTGCTATGTGATGTGTGAATATGCTCAAAGCAAATGACAAAAAGTAAGACGGAGCCACACAGGACTTTATACCAGGAGGAGTTATTTTGAAGTTACATAAGTCATGTTTGTGACCTGTTTTCCATGTCAAATACTATATGTTTTACTTAGTTTACGTATTTATTTTCAACACAACCATGATGCCTTTTCTAAACCTAACAAGGTGTTTTGGATACAAATGTTTCAATGAATTATCATGACACACATTCTTGAAATGTTGCACTATTTATACGCATATGATGAACCCAGGAAACCTTTCTCAGCGCTGTCATGTTCATTTAATTTAAATTGGATGTTATTTCACACTGTTATATGTTAGAATTCACATTTACATTGTCCATTCTAAACGTCAATATTAATGTAATTAGTTAGGTCACAATCCGGTCAAATTTAACTAAATGCTTCAAATACACCAGCGTTTCCCTAACGATTTCATGAACCCACTTTTTTTTAAATGTCAAACCATCGCTACACTATCACCCTGACCCTTTTACTACCATTACTGCATCACCAGATATTGCCTTGATCATGAAAACCAGCCATCCCAAAGAGGTATAAAAACATATACATGTTAAATACTTTATAAACAAGACCAAAAAAATGCATTTGGGTAGTTAACAAGCTCAGCTCAAGCTCTTTTCATCTCATCAATTAATTTTTTTAAAATATATAACTCCATGAATAATGAAGGGTTACAATAATACTTACATGTTACAGTTTAAGACTAATACGACGACTGGAATGTGAAAATATTGTTCTCTCCACTCCATCGGCCTGTCTTTCACGATAATCTTCCATGTTGTCTTAGACCTGTTTCCCTTCTCATTTCTACTCCTCATTAAAAAGAAGGAAAGAGTGAACCCAGTGCACCCTGGGACAAAAGATGAAGATCAAGGACTCACATCAAGATTTATTAGCATCCGTTGTGCTGAGAAGGAGAACAAAGCCACTTAATGATCGTCTCTTTTCAGATGTGTGAGAAAACCATGTCGCACTCAGATGATTATACACAGCAAAACATCTGGCTGTGTACAAACTTGTGTTGGAGTGATTGGAAAAGCAGACTGGAGATTAAAGTGCACTTTGGGACATCAAAGTCAAATGGCCTTGTCACGTTCAGTCATGCAAACGTGCGATGATTTGCACGTAGGTTTGTTCACGGTGCACTTACTCCTTTAATCAATGCTAAGACAAAACAAACTGAAATAAATTAGATCCAACTTCATGACAAGAGAGACATTTCTCCGGGTGAGGATGATGTTTTGTCCTGCCCACAAATCAAATAGGCCATAATAATATGGCTATGAACTCCTAAAAATCATACAAGCACATGGCGATACATTACCCCCCCACCCCACAGTGTTAATAACAGCACGCGTGTGGTTTTTGCACAGCTTCACCCTTTCCTATCACTTCTCTCAGGAACCGGTTTCATATCTTGAGCAGTTCAGCTGCATGAGGCCCTGGGAATCTTTCTGCCTGAATGCGTCACAATAATTAAAAAATGGAATTTATAGTCTGGAGAGCAACCATTTTCTGTGGGTTCATTAATTTTTAATGCTTTTCCAGAAAAGGAATGAGGGAAATTATGTAAGATAATACATCACACTTTGGAAGTCACACAGCGCAAACAATATAAGGCGTCACTTTTGTCAGTGAGACCACTTTTGAAATCTCCAAATATTAACGGGTCCTTCTATACAGTGTTTAGATAGCTCTGCACTCTGGCTCGTGTCTAACGTATGCAGTGAGAGCGGAAGACATTTCTGTCATGTCCCTTTTAAAAGAAAACACCGAGTACAAATTCTGCCATGTTTTCATTTCAGGCTCAGTTCATTTCCTCACAGCTGCCCACGGGAGGCTGTTTCTGCTGGCACCAAGTCGACAGACACAGCACCGTGCATGCTGATACACTATGTATGAGAAGCCACCACAATTAGCCTGGAAAGCCTTCTCTCTCTCCCCCCAAAGTGCCTTTTTTGCACTCTTTCATCTCTCCATTTGCAACATGAGCGAGCTATTTTTGACTGCCTCACTAGCGATGAATACCTCAGAAGAAAGAAAAAACAAAGGAAGACAACCTTCTTTGTTGGGCGCCCATTTTTTTTTGTCTTTACCCTGAGCTGAAGGCGAGCTGGTTGACTTGGCACCCGGATTCATTTCGTCGGAAACGTCTCCTTTCATTTAGGAGCTTTTCCTCCCCAAGCCCAGTCACGTTGTTTTCCACTTACAATCGTCATTTGTTCTCATCCGGAGACATTACAACAGTCAAGGAGATATGCCTCCTCACTTGAAAGTACAATGTGATGAATAGATATCAGTGGCTCCGAGTGCATTTCTTCATGCATAAATTGAGTTGTTTTTTAGACAAATAGCAGTCGCAATTCTCAAACTCATTCACACACATTTAGAAATATAGGCTGATACGGAGATAACGTGGAGTACTTTTTGTTGTAAGTGAGTCACTGTTTGTCATGGAAAAATCCTGTCGGATTCTTCTCGCCGCCTGCCATAATTACTTTCTGAACATGAAGAGGAAGCTTTCGTTCCACAGTGCTGCGCTGAAACGCAGCGCTCACCAACAACACATGCAACCGTCTCACAGTTTGTCCTTTTGGAAGGACATTAAACTATTGATGTGCCACTTCCTTATATGGCATACAGGGGCGGGGCCACCGGGGTGGCTGTGGGTGGCACCTGCTACCCCTGGGATCTGATTGGTCACCCCCATCAGCGGCGTCAATCAGTTTGTTCGATTAGAGTTTCAAAACTTGAACCCTCTTGGTACTACTACACAAAACATTGCAAGAAGACCTTTTAATTCATGTTCAGGGTGCCTTCGATCTTGTGTCCACTACATAGTCCATACATGCTTCACTGTTCAATGTGTATTAAATGGGTAAATACATTGTTCCATTATTCATAGCTTTGCTGTAGTGCATTTAAAAAAAATGGACTTTCAGTGTGCCACCCTTCTACAGTCTGTGCCCCGACATGCCCCCCCAGAAAGAAAGTCTAGACACACCCCTGACAGCATGTGTCCTGTCATTTCCTCTCTGGCTTCTTGCAAGCATGAATCAGTGCGGAGGAGAATACCAAGTGTTATTATAGTTAATTACCTATATTGATTGATTTACTATTGGAGAGGAGTGCAACACCATTAAGCTGCATATGATAAAAGCATGAATTCATGCAAATATAGACTGCAATATCTATTTCAGCAGCAAAGTCTCTTTTTCTACACGGAAGCCTGAAGGTTAGACCGCTATTACTTCAGCGAGACCCTTGCCCCAGGCTCCAGGCTGTCAGCAGAAATGAATCGATTGTAAAGTCTGACTCTACCGCTCTGATGACAGGAGCCCTGATTGGTCACCACCCTGGGAATATCGTTCACAGCTGCAGCTAGCATCGGGAACGCCGCCGGCTGTGCTGAGAGATGATCACAGGAGATTTGGGGAATGTTTAAAAAGGGGGTGCGTTTTCCACGCGCACATTTCCTAGATTGCAAGGTCACAGGCACATGGCCCTGCCGTTTACACATCGGCATATTCAATCACCGCTGCCTAATGAGTTGTACAAATTCAATCATGTTGAGGGTTGTTTAGTTCAACCACCAGTTCCTCATTAGAGTGGAGAGGAGGACGGGGTCTCATTTCTTCACTGTCAGCCAACACGAGGCTCACCCATTAGTTACACTGACATTTTGGGATTCACTTTATTCTCTGCACCCCTCTTCTGTGCATTGTTGTTTCTACATTTATCATCACTTCATGTTTATATCATTACTTGCAGTAAAAGTAGTCCCTGCAGATGTATTTTTTCAACATATACAGTACAGTATATGTAATATATATATACACATACTCAGGAAAAGTGGTTTACATGTTCATCTCTGAGCCTATGCTGGTGCTGGTAATCTATTTAAGGATTTGCTGAAAAGGCAACACAGGCTGCTTGCTGCTTGTTTGTCCACTTGTTTGCATAAGCGCCTGTGTGCACGGTTGGTGGTGGACATTAGAGAATGGACAAATATGTACTTGTTGGTGTGAATATTCTCACATTGATCGATAAAAATTCGGCATTTTTGTGACATCTGGTTATTTCCATGCGTTGGATGACACGTATTTCGTTTCCAGCCCAAATGTTATTCCAGTCAGGGCAAGAGTCTTGGACACTAAAACTTTCTACTTTCTACTAATCCATCCGCTTACAGGGTTGCCGTGGCAACAGGGTGATCCGAGCCACCCAGGCGCCCCTTTTCCCCAGCAACATCGTTCAGCTCCCAAATGGTCCCAGGCCACCTGGAACATGTGAACATCCAGGCGTGTTCAAGGTGTCCTCTCTGCCGTTTGCGCCGAAGGAAGACGACATCTGCCATCCTCACCAGGTGCAATATCAACCTGTACCCATAGAGGGACGCTCAGGATGATTGCCAATTTGAAATGAAAAGCTTTGCTTTGTGGTTCAGTTCTGTGTTCCCGTAGAATGACATGATCATCCGTGAACACAAAACATACCACCTTAAGGGTGCACCTGAGATCCGTCTTGCTAATAACAAGCTGCTTGTCAGAGTCCAGTGCTGTAAACAATGAGGAGTCTTGCAAAGATCCTCTTCAGCTCCAAGTTCTGGTACTGGAATATTCATGAAAATGACTTGACAATGTCCTGCATTTGTTGCCGAGATTTTCCGAGGAGGATATGTGCACACCTCACAAAAACAACGGGTCGAACGGACATGCACATTAAACAAGCCGAACCAGCTCCTGTCTGGAGAGGAGTTGTTACATAAAGGTTATCCTCAAAATCTCAGTAAGTCTCCAAACACGGCTGAAAGTCCTGTGTTTGTCTGACCTATCCGCCTCTACAACCATTGCAGAGTCACGTGGATGCGTTTAATTAATGTGCCCGCCACATGAAAAGGATCTTAATCGACTTTCAACGGCCTTGTTTAAGTGCTGAGTGACACAGGCAAATGCAAAATGTTATGATTATTTAATGATCTGCTGTGAGACTGGTTTGGGTCTCGCTGCTGTCCTCGGTTTGCTGAGTAAAATGGGTCAGACAGAGACAGCGAAGAGGGACAGAGACCCAGAAACACAGCTGGCTTCAGCTTGCTGCTCTAGCATGCAGATGTGGACACACACTCACGCTGCTCCGCTGAGGGAGGGGGTCGATCAGTGCGTTGGGGAAATCAATGGTCCAGAAGAATCACACTGATGTAGATGAAGACCTAATGATCCCGAGGGAGGAGCGCTACATAGGGGACCATGTGTGTTTGTGTTGGAGGCTAACTGTTTAAGGGGAATGTGTCCGTTGTGGCCTGCTTCCCTTCTGGATTATCTGTTAATCACCCCTTTATGTCATTTAAACTGACAAAATCAATTAAATTCATTCATTATATTTGAAGATTTTTGAGATTTTATATTTGAGATTATATTTTTTAGGGTGCACAAGCACAAGCCGCATTTACATATGGACCCTGAAAATGTTGGGTGGATATCGACATTTGCAATGATACAGATCGCCATCACGTCAGCCTATTTATATGTAATCTCCACAGACTTATGTGTTTCCGTCACATATGTCCCGATTATATTTATAGTAGCTCGTCAGAATCAGCGTCAGGCTCAAGTCTGCCAAGGACAGATGGCACTTCCCCTGTAAGCCACCACAGCTTTTTAATAAAGAGCACGGCATAAAGAGCGCAGACCGAGGGATAAACAAACAGGGCTGGGAAAAATAAATCACCAGATAAAGAGAATATATTGAGGTGAACGCAACCAAACAAATCAGGAGACTGGAAAGCAGAAATTCACCTCCCTGAGTCTCAGTTAACTCAATTTCCTACACCCTGTTTAGATTTCCTGGCATGTGTGCAGAGTGGTGTATTTTTGGGCTTCTGGTAATAACTGCCAGTTTGGACATGATTCATCTTTAGCGATCCAGACTGGAGCATCGCTGATGCTGGCTATGATGTAATAACTTGAAGGACCCATCATTTAGGCATGTCTGGAGAGAAACACACTTCAATTAAGTTTATGCTGAATGTACATCATAGGCCTGAACTAAACTACTTGAAATAAGCTTGGTGGATTTGGGTGGAGTCAGATGACAGTAACCATCGATCATAATGTGCAATCTACAGTAATTCATACTTGACTGTTAGTGGTTAATAAAGTCAAATGAGGCGGCATCAATCCAAAAGTTAGTGATGAAATCATTGCTTTCCCGTCAGTGTTACAGGAACTCTGCAACAACTCAGGCTTAGCTTTTTATTTACATTTATTGGTTAATTCAATTCATATTCCTGACATGCAGATTCAATTATTGAAGGTATATAAAACAGCAATTTTTTTTTTTAAATTCTACATTCTCATCTCTCTCTCATGCCCAATCCAAATCACTTAGAGTCCACTCGATAAAGCTAAATTGTTTGTATGCTTTGAGAACACAGCTCTGTAAAAAAAATCTTCCAACCATGCCCAGCAAAAAATAAAAAGTGTTGTATGAGACGTACAATACATACATCATCATATCATGTTTTTATCTCTATGCCCCTTTTCTCTTCCTTTACCTTTCCTTCTCGCCCACTTTCTCACTGCTGTCCTTCCTTCCCCTTAACTTCCTCTCTCGCTGTTCCCTCTATTACCTTATCCCCATCCATCCCCGTTTCCTCCCCCTTACACACTTCACATACTCGCCTTTATGGATGAGGGGTGCAAGACAAAAAAAAAACATTCTCCCCCCACCGGGATGCTTAAGAAGATCTGACGTAGTTGGGAAGAATGACGCAGATGCATTCATGAGAGTAGGTGTATTCTACAGGAGAGCAGTATGGGGTGGGGGGGAGGCAGGGAGAGGAGCGAGAAATGGAAGGAGACAAGGCAACGGGAGTGGAAAAGGAGGTGACTGAGGGAGACAGATGAAGAGGGGGAATGTGAGAGGGGACAGATTGATGAATGAATGTTTGCGCGAAGCAAATGCCAATTTACTACACCAAGCAAGTGTTTCAAATTGAAGTGATGTTGAGAAAGAGGCTGGAGGGGAGGAGGGGAGGAGGGGGGGAGGGATCCACTCTGATACAAAGCTCCCCCTTGTTTTCATCTCCACATCCCTCCTGGGTGGATTTTTGAAAAAAAAAAAACACCTAAATAAACTCAACAAATTATTCAACCATTACCTCGAGCGTGATTATTTGCACATTAACAAAACACCGTGCACTGCACATGTCAACATAACAGCCACGAGCTTGTGTATCGGCGGAGTTACACTTGACTACAGCTGGATTGCAGGAGCTGAATAGCAAATCTCCTGCATCCCCAACACTTCTGTTGATCTCACCATCTCTTATTTAAACATTCAGCTGTTACGAAGCCACGTGATAATGCATTGGGAGCTGTGTTTCTGGCCACCTGATGAGTTGCTCTATTTAACCTCTGATTTTGGTCTCTACCAAGTCCTGATGGAAATATCTGGTTCTTTAGCTGCTAAATGCTCCACTACGTTGTGGGCCAGACAGCTGAATTATGAGCTGAAACGTGTTATTGAGCTCAGTCATGTTGACGGGAGCTACGGATTCATGTCATAAATCTCTGTGGGTTCAAACGACATCGTCACTATGTTATTATATAATATCTGTGTTGAATTAACGACATGAAAAGGTCTCATCAGTTAAGATGCGACTCCTTGTTTGAGAAGGCACAGTTTGCTCAAGGAAGTCTCCTTGATACATTTCCACAGTGTGACAATCTTTGATGACTTACATTTAAATATGTATTCATTGGAGACAGCATTCAAAGCGCAACAAGAGGCAATTAAAAATAAGACTCTTTAAACAGATATACATTATAGATGTTTGATTTGCTCCAACTAGGAGCAATGTGCGCCTCTAAGCAGGATACCCTTTAATAGGCAATTAAATATGAAATATTTTTCTGTAAATTTGAATTCCCCACATGAAGATATGACCGCTTCACCACACTACGATGAATAAACTGAGAAATGTATTTTATTGGCTTAAAAGTAATCCAATTTAAATGTCCCCAGTGCTGGAAATTGTAGAAAAGTCAACATGTGTGCATTTTTAATTATTATACAATGCAATCCCACAACATATTGCCCCCTAATTTCCAGAAGCAAAAATACAGAGCACATGTATGTTTGCGAGATAAAACAAAAAGGTACACTATGCAGACTTTAGAGCATCCAGACATTAACCTTAACCAGGGAATGAGCTACGGCCTTTATACAGTATATGATCGCGTGTGTGGCGAGTCGTTGCTTCGTCTTGGTGATGTGAATACAAACATGTGTAACTAACTTATTTAAAAGATTTTGTGGCGACGAGGATGATTGCAACACGGTACAAAGTGCAGCCGTGTTTGGGTCTCTTACTCAGGTTGAGTGCAGCAGACTCGATCAGGACGACTTCAAAAACAAAATGATCCCATTTCTTGCGTGTGTGCTGCTGTGTGGCGGAGCTGAGCAAAGAGGTGTAAGAGGACCAGGATTAAAGCACCTGGGGAATTTCCTCCCAGGAAATATAATCTTTAAAAAACACCTTAATCACACAAAGTCTACAGAGGCTCAGTACGTGGTTTCAAAAGAAAAGTGGAAGAGTCTGGAGAAAGGTTTATTACAAGAACCCAAGTATATGTAATTCTTTTGAAAAACCTTTCCATTACCTGGGAGAATACGCAGTCCTGCAACGATTGCAATCAGAAATCACTGCAGACGGCGTACGATGCAGTGACCCCGTGACCTTACCACTACAATCAGTGAAGGGAACCAGCCTCCACCACGAGCCCGCCACAAGTTCCGTTAAGAGAAAATGTGGCCACGCTGCCACAGGTGCTTTAAGTACCCTCAAGACAATTAGAGGGTTGGGCCTGGGAGGAGCTGACCTACTTTTATGGCGGTGCGTTCAAGAGCCAACAAAGCACTCCACCTGAACACCAGCGTTCCTTCTACACATGCAAAGGAGAGATTTATGAAAGGGAAGTAGAGGACGCTAATGTGTTCTAGCTATTTTGCTTCCTGTTGTCTTCTCTCTCCTTGAGGGTCCATATTCATACGAGAAGAAAAGAAACACAATTAACGTGAGCAGGAAAACCAACAGACCTGCTTTTATGTGTTGGTTTGCTATCCTGAGCATGACTTTATTGGCTGAGTAATAAAAAAAATAAGTCAAAATACAAAATAAATGAATCTCTGAGGGCTGAAATGTATTTAAAGGTAACCACGGCTATAGTTCAAACAAAAAAACGAATTAAAACCTTGGAAACCATCGTATAAGGGTGTTTATCGGGGGTTATGATGAGAGTTATATCACCAAAGCACCGCAGTAGAAAATGATTGCTTGATTATTACCACCACCAACCGAACAGATGAAGAGAAGAAGTACGCTCACCCCTTATTCCATTCATCGCAGTCATTTATCCAAAACAGAGATGCACAGCTGCAAGGATGCCTTGCTGAGGAGAGAGAGAGAGAGAGAGAGAGAGAAAGCAGTGGGCCACCTTTCGTTCGCTGCTAGGCAACCTCAAATTTAAAGCTGTTGATTGGCGGTAGTGTGTGTGTGTGTGTGTGTGTGTGTGTGTGTGTGTGTTGCCAGCATGTTTAGCCATGTTACTCCAAAGCTCCGCTTCCTGTCGGAGAGTTTCATAACGGTAAAACCTTCACTTGGCTGAAATGCACTGTCCCTCCATACTGTAATCAAATGAGGAACGTTTACAGCCGACGCTGCTTTTAACGTCCAAATTGCTCCGCTTCATTGAGCCAACCTTGCCGAGCCTCAGCCAGTTCAGTCAGACAGGCCAAAGTACTTTAAGAATGATTAAAGTTGGAACACTTTCCGTTGCCTGCCACTGTATATGGCACCCGGCGACCCGGCTTTCAAGAAATGCTTACGTAATGTGACCAAATTGAATCAACCAAGCGTTGCATAACAGGCTTGAAACGGAACTTATTGTAATTATATCTTGGCCACCTGATCCTGATATAGAGGGGATCACTTCTACTTAATCAGGCGCTGTTAACGCTTTTATTTTTATTGTGATGAATGAGTTTATTCTTAGTATGCGCTCCGATATCTGATTAGTGTTGTTGGAGCGGATATTTCTGATGTCACTGCCAGTTTAGACGGAAAACTTCTTGTGTGAAAAAAAACGTATGTAATCAATAGGTGGAGGCCGCGATTCTCATTATTCTTCAACATGGAAGGGTATAGCAGGAAATTGCACAATATACAGTTTGAGTACAATGTCATTTAAAATGTAAATTGACGGTTCCCATTAATAGGAGATGAAAATATGTCAGATTCTATAATGCAGTAAAAGTACCAGTTCTATTGCAAGGGAAAGTCCTGTGTATTATCAGCTAAAAGTACTTAAATTATAAAAATGCACAGTAGTCGTTCTCCACATAAACGGCCCCTGTGACTGATGTATTATTATATTAGACTGCATAAAGGGCCCCCCTCCAAAGGGTCACAAGACAAATCTGGAGGGTCATAAGATGATTAATGGGAGAGGAAAGAAGAATCTGCTGATGTAGATACTTGGTGCCTGAGTTGAAATGGTCCATTTAAAGAAGAACACTGTTAATATTCTCCCTCTTCTTGGTCTCCTGATGTGCTCAATGTATCTTAGAGGAAAACACAGCTGGTTGCCACAACAACGAGAATCTCTGGTATTGCTCTCCTCTACTCAAATAAGTCAGGTTACATTTTCTGTGCCAAAAAAAAATGTGTCTTCTTTTTAGCTTTTATTTAGCTGAAAGTATAATGTTTTACCACCCATAAAAGAATGCTTTAAGGAAAAATAAATCAATAAAGACAACGCAGACATTCATACTGTTCATTGAACAGCAACAACTGTAATTTAATCCGTGCCTCTTCTTCTTGTTCTGTAGCCAAAATGCAAGATTTAAGACTTAAAGCTACGGTTGGCAATCTTGAGAGAGTGTGCCAGATTTGAAAAAGTATCCAATCAAAAACCCCAGTGGTGCCTGTCCAATCCTTTCATTTGCACATTTTTCCTTTTTTTTTGTCGGAGTGTTTGTTTTATTGATTGCTGGCACAAGTAACAATTTTGTTTTTTGAAATATAAACCCTAGTTTTTTAAATGTAAGAACATTTTTAATTATATATATATATATATATATATATATATATATATATATATATATATATATATATATATGAAGACCGATTCAGACGAAGATATATTCTTTCACAAACTGTCAGTATGAGAGAAGTTATTAATACTCTCATAAGTATTATTTAATTATGTGTTTATAAACCGAATTAAATTATTTATATCTTTGTCATTGCGCAAAAAGAGAATGAGAATGTTTCTCGCCAACACAATCCTCAGCTTACCCCCAAAAAACGTCACGTTTTGACAAATGCTGCCTTTAACGTCCTTGCTCTGAAGTCGTTCGACCTTCAATTGTTTGGTGACGTCATCACGCCGAGCAATATCCTGCAGACACTCAGCTTGCTTTAATGATGTGTTAAAATTGAAGAGCCAGCAGAGCTGTCTTAATTACATTATACAATGAGATAATTAATGAGGTAGTCTGTGCCGCCTTTTATTTTTAGTGTTAATGCAGTTAATGAGATATACCGTGGAGCTACTGTGGCGTTCTCCTTCCTGCTCGAACGAGACCGACGTCATTTCTCTTCTTATGCCTTCGCACAAAATACTCAGGCTGTCGGTCCCGCCGTCGAATGAGAAATCCTCAAAGCTGCCGCTTTCCCCGAAGCATCTCATCTTTTTTCGTCGGGTGTTATGTACTTTGTAAGGATTGAGTGGCTGTCTCAGTAGGATTGCTATTTTCTACATAAAACTCTCAGTCGTTTAATGACAAACAACAAGGGCCCAGTCACATCCTGTTACCCACCACAGTGATGAATTGAGATTAGCCCTGCAACATAGGCAGGCGCGTGTTTACGCCAGATGCAAAGCAACCGTTTCTGACTGTATGGGATTTTTTATAATCACCTCTTGGAAACCAGCGGTGTGTGTGTTTGTCGGGGCCCCAATCAAAGTTCACCTAACGCTGAGATCACAGGTTGCGACAAGAGATCCAGAGCAGCTGTCGGAGTGTGATTCACCTCTCCGGTTCATTCACAGGGGTGTTCAGTATGACTCACTCAGGCCTCGACCTGCAGAACTTTTCTCAGTTCATTTCTATTCTCAGCAATATAAGAATCTGCCTCCACTCTATACAGCACTGCATGCGTTGGAGCACATATCTGTTATTTCAGTTATATTAGTTTGAGCTTAGTTTATTGCATTGACTTTATATTACTTTTTTCCCACGGTGAATATTTTATTATATATATATTTTTTGAAACATTATTCTTCACATGATGAATTGTACACTTCATGTTCAGCTGTGGGCCCACCAAAAGGCTCGTTGGGACTGATTCAAGAAAAGTTGTAAAATATGATGATATGATACAGATTTGACATTAATTTGGAAGAAATTAAGTTGTTAATTCAGTACATTAAATTGTTACTTAATAGCAGAAAAACTCAACTATACAAGCACCTCAAGGCGTACTTAAGTATGAGTAAATGTAAACTGTTACTACAGTATCACTCCGAAGTATATTCTACAAGGTCGCCCATAAAGTTGCAAGCCTTGGCTGTCTTGGCTTTTATAACGCTAAACAAATGTTATGCATGAATTAATTTCACCGGGTAGTTGGGACACATAATGTAATGCACCTGATCAAAAGTGATTACTGATGCATTTAAATAGGAATAAACATAGAAAACAAAATATTCCAACTTTATTGTCAACAGTGTAGTGCTAGAACTTTAATTGAGAAAAGTGAATCTGAAATAAGTTGACTTAGCTGCAGCAATTTCAAGCTGTGCCTCTTTGAATCAGTTTTCTAAATTCAATTCACTCAATAATTTCATTTTTTTTTTTTAATTCAGCCACTCAATATGTGACCAATTTAAATGTATGAAATTCAAGTATCATCTCCCTCGGCTTGAGTCTCCTTCCATAAGTGTGTCACGCAGGAGCTGAAGTAGATTCATTCTTTCTCCGGCAGAGACTGCATGCAGTGCTGGGTCACCTCTGGGCTGAATTATCTGTTGCAGACGGGGGGGAGCGTGCGTGAAGAGTTGTAATCCCAGAGAGTTTCTCTGGTGCACACTTGTCCACGGCTGATGGCGGTAAATCTAGCGTGTGACGTCAATGCTGAGGCTTCTTCATTAGCCGTCGGTGCAGCAGGGCAGCAGGCTTCATCAACCAGCCTTCTAATGTTCAAAACCTGCAGGACAGGATATTCTGTCGCAGTTAGTTATTTGACACCAGGCGAGAGGAAAAACAGTCCAGTCGGATGCACTTGCACAGAACGGCTCCGTCCAGAACGCTACAGCTTCAATCTTTGATTCATTGCTTCAGGCAACACAAACACTGGCAGAAGATGTCTGCAGGTTATGTGTAAGCAACAAGAGGAAAATGCCTTTCAAAACTTCCTCTTGGTGAAAAATGTTTCTTCTGTATTTCATCGGGCTCAGTATAAATAAACTATGCTCAATCCTTGCCCATGGACATATAGCACTAATACGTTGAAATATGTGGCCTATCAGGATTGTGATTTGGATTGAATAAATTAGATAAATCTTTTAGTTTTATCGGTTGCATGTTGCATCAGTTACATGTGAGTGTGTTTGTACGACGTCATATTAGGGCCACTGGAGTAAAAAAAGGTAATGGAGGTCATTTTCAGGGGAAAAAAAGTTTCGTTTTTTTTCTTTTATCGAGGTCATAGAGGAAATAAACACCGGATGTTTGCCGTTGCTCAGACAACAAGTGAAAACTACCGCTAGCATCTTAGCCCAACATTTTTTCTTGGAATATTGCCCACCCCTCTCTCTGCTGTTTTTTTTTTACTACAGTGGCCCTAATATGCCGTTGTATATGTTTGAGTAAAAACAACAAGTCTGCTCATAGAGCGGGAAAGGAAAACTGTTGTGTGTTTATTCATTGCAGAAGCATTCACAGTCTCACAGCTTTTCAGGGCTCTTTCAACACAGCCTGCAGTAAGGGGACCTCCCCAAGAGGGACAATCCTGGCCAACAGGCTATTTTCTCAATAATACTAAATCCATATCCCGACAGGTGTCTTAAATAACCCTCACGCTAATTGAGAGAAAGGCTGTAGGGGAGTCATCGAACATGGCTGCAAATAAAAGCATTGATGGAAAGTTAGTTGTTAAATGTCACAGCTATTGAAGCGGGCACAAATATATTGGCTTCCTTACGGAAAGAAAATCTCGCCCAGGTCTGTTTTTTATCAGGGGAAGTGATTAAACTCCTCTTGCCTTAGCCAAGTAAGAAGCCATTTAAATTACCCAGTCAAAACAATGCCCCGTGTCCAGCCAGAGACGGCGTTTTGCCTCTCTGCTATCGGGGAAGTGCGGTGGACATGAATCATCGCCGCCGAACCGCGGGGCTGTAATTCTTCTGTCACAGCTGCACCTCTTGTTTCCCCCACTTGTTACCGAAACTCATTAGCAGATAATTGAAAGTAACGACACTGATTATGAGAAGCGCTTGAGCAGCATCCCAGGGGTCTTTGCAATTTACAAGCTGGCAATGACATGCGAACGATGCTATTGTCTGCCGCAATCCAAAAGGGAGTTATTACTGTTTAGAGGCAAAAAAAAAAATCATAGTTTTGGGCTGTGATTAATTATTATGTTGACTTTAGCATGTCTGTCTCAATTTTAGTTGGAGTTAAGGGACTGAAAAAAGTACCATAGGCATCATTAAAGAAAACCCATCATAAGACATTCAGTAGGCTACCATTGAGAAGACATATTTCATGTTTCTGAGATCAATTTGATATTCAATATATCCAGCATACAAGCAATAATGTTTAAATGATGAGTTTAACATTTTGAAAAATACCCTTTTTCCCTTTCTTGCTGAGAGTGAAAAGGTTGATATAACTCTCATATCCATACGGTAGCTTAAATATGAAGATACAGCCTGCAGTCACTTAGCTTAGCTTAGCTTAGCAAAATGACAAGAAACGGGGAAATTGCTTTAGTCTTAACAAAAAGAAAATGGTTGTGATCTTCAGACAAAGCAAATTTGGCAGTTTCCCCTGTTTTAAGAAACTAAATTAAGCTAAGCTATGCTAAATTAACAGGCTGCTAGCTGCAGCCTAACATGAACAAAATGAGAGACATTAATGCTCTTAGAAATGGAAGTTGATAGTCACATAAAGTTACAGATAGAAGGCTGTGTAACTGACGTTGTTAAAGTGTCAGGTCACGAAACTACATTTTAACATTCACCACAATCCCGCACGGGTGTATAGCTAACATTAGCCACAGTTAGCAACAGTGAGTGGTTTGGATGTCAGCCTCCCAGAAACAAATAGTCAAATAGGCAATAGTCTTTCTGTGGAGCCACACATTCAGCAATCATTGAGTTAGAAATCCATCTAAATCTGGGTCATAATGTAATGCAGCCACATGCAGTTTAATTTGCTTTCTGTCAAGTGGAACATTTATCGATGTCTCTCTCTCTCTCTCTCTCTCTCTCTCTCTCTCTCTCTCTCTCTCGCAGTTCAATTAGCAGTCAAACATATAAAACCCTAGCCTTGTATTTCAGGATTATCATCAGAATGTAAACATCCTTCATGATTTTTTGCGTTTGCTTTATTGTATCTTGGACTTAAATCCAGTCGAATTTGCCCAGTATTATCAGATTGACAGGCATGGATTAAAAGATTTCACAAAGCTTTATCCTTGATGTTGTGAGATTAATATTATTATTGACAAAACACTTAACTCTATCTGTTTGAAGTTGTTTTGGCTGTGAGTTCAAATGTGTAGAACTTTCAGAGACAATAGAGAATGAAAACAATCTTTCTTCTCAAATGTTTTTTTTATCTCCCTTGTTTATTCTAGTGTCTAGTCTTTCCTCTTTTTTTGCCTCCAGCTCACGTAGCGTAGACATGACGTCAGCACAAAAGGGGTCGATGGAGAAGTGTCATTAAGCCTCACATCAGAGATTGGTGATACATTACGAGACCGGGAAGAATTGAATCATGGAGGAGACAGATGTTGGTGGGTAGTGATACGAATAGTGATAGCATATGACTCCTGGGGTCATGATCCATTTGGAGAGCAGTCTCCAATCATGATCAGCAGGATTCAAATGTGACTTCTGCTGTAAAAAATATGTTTTACATTTGCATCTTACAGTGTTTTATTTCCTGGCTCACATAAACACCTTCTATTCAGAATGTTTTGATGTTTTGATGTCGGTATTGTGATTATTTCAAGATCCCTTTAATGATATTATCCCTTGAATGGTCATTATATTCATTATGTATCTGGGGAAATAACATGTGGCATTCCAGTCAGTGGTTATGTTTTGAAAATGACTGTAAAACGTTAAATTAAAACATGTCTGGAGGGTGGTGTAATGGGTTGCACCGTCGCCTCACAGCGAGAGGGTCCTGGGATCAAATCCCACTTTGGGTTCGGGTTCCTTCTGTGTGGAGTTTGCATGTTCTCCCCGTGTTAGTGTGGGTTCTCTCTGGGTTCTCTGGCTTCCTCCCACAGTCCAAAGGTATGCAGGATGAGGAAGGGTTTATTGCCCGTAGGTGTGGATAAACAATGGATGGATGTGTTGAGGGCGACTTTTTTGTTGCATTTTCAAATCTACAAATGCTGCACTGTATCATGTTGCCTGTCTCCAGTACATAAAGCACTGGGTGTTTGCCTGTGCAGAGGTAGCCAGTTGTGACAAACAGGCGTCCTCTTGTTTAACGGGGCCATCCACGCTGGAGATAGAACGCCCGCTCCATCACCAAGGACAAAATGTGTTTCTGCAACACAAAAGTACACAATCAGACACTCAGTAAGTGCTCGCTGAGTCGCTCTGCAGCGTGGAATACAGTGCTGGCTTTCTAAAACGAGAACTTCAGAGCTCTACAGAGGATTGTCTCCGTTGCTATAGCAATGGTGGCAGGTGACCGCACACTGTCTGAGAGTTTATGTCACACAACATTTCGTGGCATCCATCAGGCTACACATAGATTTGCAGAGCACATTCGATATGAACAAGCTTATGTGCTAATGACTCCATTGTTGTGAAT
Source organism: Chelidonichthys spinosus (assembly GCA_029853015.1). Classification (NCBI taxonomy): domain Eukaryota; kingdom Metazoa; phylum Chordata; class Actinopteri; order Perciformes; family Triglidae; genus Chelidonichthys; species Chelidonichthys spinosus. The sequence goes on from CM056842.1 coordinate 8,308,873, forward strand.
ATTTGGTGTACACACACTTTGTCCTTGTGTGACTCCTTCTCTAGCAAGCACACACACACACAAACACGTTCGACCCACTTGACGCATCCCTTCTTCTGCCATTCTTTTCCTCTTTCTTTTCCCCTTTCTCTTTCCAGGCTCTCCAGCTGAGATCAGACACTATTTCCCATGATGCCTGAGTCGAGAGCTGACGGAGCGGGGAACATCCCCTCACAGTCGAACCCCCCCGCTGAGATCACCATCACTGCGCGAGTTCCCGACTCTCAAATCGTCAGCAGCATTTTCCAGCGTCACGCCTGCAGCTGTTTTGCAAAAATACATTAGGGACGGAAGAATAGTTCATTGTGCGTCCTACGGGTTTCAGCGTGATTCATCGCTAGGTGCAGAGGCAGGTATGCTGAGTTGACGCAGGAGGTTTAATACTGTACACTGTGTTCCCCGCGGTGTTAAACTGAGCAGAAAATAGCATTACTCTGCAGAATGAAATTTAGAAAACGTAAAAATATCTGTCCTTTTGTTTACCGTGCATTCAACCTCCAGAAGAATGCACTCTTGTTTGCCCACTCATACAGCCGAATTTCCATTTTCCATTGAAGCAAACCACATTAGGTGGTTTATGTAAAGCACACAGCAGCTGCATCTTTTTATTGTTCACCAGCAAGACAGAAATGTTCAGTAATTACATGCCTCTGTTTACACTAATCTGTCCTCATCTGTGAGAGAGCTTTGGAGGAGATGTACAGTATTTCAAGTAGCCATGCAGGCAGAATTAGAAGGTCGTGTGTTACAATGAGCAGACAGATGTTTGAGCTGAACACTCTCACCCAAGGTCAACAGCTACAAAGACATCTTTGGATTAAGTTGGGTTATTAAGACATTCTTTAAAATGTTATTCAGCTACACTTGGAACATGTACCCCGGAATTATTTATTAGTCTTCAAGTTCACTTTGATTCATACACAAGCGTTTGACAGCCTCTTCTTTCGCTTAAACATTTCATGCCGAGATAACGTCAAGCTGAGTGGGATTCAGATGAAACATGGCGACATGAATCAGGACAGCGAATGGTCTTCCCGTCAGTCACGCGGTCACCTCATGTCACTGACATCATCCTCGCTGAGAGAGGATGACTGAAGAGGATTTGTTCATCCGGGGAGATCATTCTCCTACCTGTCTGTGCTCCTGGGCCATCTACTAAAGGCTTAGTATCCGGAATCCTCCGGTCCCAGGAAGCAATTTGATTTAGCTGACGGTCTTTGAAAAGCTGCTGTTGGGGAATAATCCAGCATGGCTGAACTTTTTCAGGGTAATTTCTCCCAAATGGGTGGTAAAAAAACATATTTACCAACTAAACCCCATTGAGATGCAGGTATTAACAACGTCTGTGAATTATCCTGAGAAATAAGATTGTTTCAGCATTGTTTATGTTGTTGAGTATAGTTGAACCAGAAAATAGTAGATATCACAATGGATAAATGTATTTTTGTGATTTGGGTGACCCTTTAAAAGCCTTCACTTTTTTGTCTCAGCCTGAGTTCAGCAACTTCCACTTTCCTCGGCTCAGCATTGGCACAAACACAATTAGGAATCTCACACTGACACTTGGCTGCTGTAGCCCTTTAAGGGCAGAGAACAAGCTATCACAAAGGACAAGCTTCCACTCACTACAAAATCCCTGTGTGTCACGGTTGACCTTTCCTTCCTCTTGCATTGTCTCAACTTATTAGCTCTTCTCACTGGCAGATACTCCACAGCTTATACCGCCACTGTCAACCCAGTCTGGTAACAGTCAGTTCTTCCACTCAGACACAACAGCTGAGCAGGAAGGGGTGGTGGGCTGATTACTGTACTAGCTGCCCTTGAACTCATATGCTCTTTGAGGGCTGCAGATAACTCCTATCTACAGATGTGTTAATTGGGCTTTCAGAAAGAAGGCAGCATATTAAAATAGTCTGGGGGCCTCGCTGGCGAATGAGACCAAAGCCTCGGGAAATCACATGTGATTCAGGCTGACCTTCATCTAATGTGCAGTTTGCAGGACCAAACATTGCTGGGCTGAATTAGCTTTGCCTACATTAGCAAAAAAAAAAAATGGAAAATACCACCACAGTGTCCCACACTAATCAACGAAATACCCTGGAGCCTTAAGATGTGGTGCATAAATTTATTTCAACATATGAACATTTTGTTTATACTTTTTTTTTGTTTTCTTAAAGACACAGTACATACAGTATTTACATTCAATTCTACAACAACACTCGCTGGCAGAAAAGAGTTTGACCATTGGATCAGGATAAAATGCTTAAACAGAAGGCTACTCTAGAGCTTCAGTAAAACTTGACATAATATGACACCTCATCATTAAACTTGACAATTCCTGCCAAAACAGTCCATGAGAAATAGCAGTAGATAGTAGTCTAACAATGCTAATGGCTATGATGTTAAACAAAGTCACAGCATATCAGAACACTGCGACACCTGTCAAGTGGGTGGCTACATGTAATCATAAGTTATGTAATGTCGTGTCACATGATGTTATGTAGCATTATGTCATGTAATGTTATGGAGTGTTATGTTATATATCATTATGTTGTGTCATGTTATGTTGTGTCATGTTATGTAGCGTTATCCTACGTTACGTAGCGTCATGTTGCGTAGCGTCATGTTACGTAGCGTCACGTCACGTAGTGTCACGTCACGTAGCGTCACGTCACGTAGCGTCACGTAGCGTCACGTCACGTAGCGTCACGTAGCGTCACGTAGGGTCACGTAGCGTTATGTTACGTAGCGTCACGTAGCGTCACGTCACGTAGCGTCACGTAGCGTCATGTTACGTAGCGTCACGTTACGTAGCATCACGTTACGTAGCGTCACGTTACGTAGCGTCACGTTACGTAGCGTCACGTTACGTAGCGTCACGTTACGTAGCGTCACATTACGTAGCATTGTGTTATGTAGCATTGTGTCATGATGCATGCGATTCGTCATATCATGATGCTTTGTGTAATGTTGCCTTACGTAACATTTTTCATTATGTTAAGCCGTGTTGCGCTGAGTTGCATTATGTTTAGTTGGCTTGGGTTGAGTTACTTTGGATGACCCTTTACACACTGTCCATCTAATCTGTCTTTTTCTAGCATGTAGATCTCACATTCTCACACGAACAGAAAAGCAAGGTGTAGAGCAGGGCTAATTCACAATCCACCACGATCTACGGCTGGATTACATGTTGACAGATCCTATGAGGCAGCCAGCATCTCAGCATACAATACATCCCTTTGACAAGCTGTCAGCCACAATCAGGTTACCGTTGCAGAATCAAGAGGATGGAAAGAGACAACGAAAATTATAGGGACCATGATCAGCTTTGATTATGGCTGATGAGACTGGATAAGACTTTGGTCAGTGGCTCATAAAATACAAGATATGTGTATCTGTGTCATCCAGAATAATTAGGTAAGCAACTGTCATGAGAAGCTGACGGTGGCTAACTGGAGAGGAGGTTGGTGACCAGTTGTTTCATTTGGGGCTCAATTAGAATTGATTTTCAAGAAGAGGACAGAAAGTGAACCAGGGGAGCGCTGTCGCTATAGCGACAGAGCTGATGGGCTGACATGGGAGGATCGGGCGATATAAGGAAAGAGAAGACATACACATTCATGCACACACACAGCCATAGACACACACACACACACACAGCCATAGACACACACACATGCCTGACTGACATAATAGTAACAAAATAAATTCAAGCAAGAAAAGTAATGCTAATGAGCATTGCCGTTGAACATACTCTGCTTTTTAGATGCTTTCCTAATTAGCTCTTTCTCTTTGGGTGCTGAAGCTGCAGCATTACGCTGGTCAGGGTCAATCATCAGCTCGCAGAACGCCAGTTGCTGACAGAGGTCATCGCTCCAGACAATAAACACCATGGCTACGCTATTCAAGGAATACATTTGATGATGGGAAATGAGTTTGTGACGGTAGATTTAACTGATTGAATGAAGACTGGGTGGATTAAGAAGGATGGGCTCTGCTCGCTAACAACCAGGAAGCACAATGATTTTACATAATGATTTCCATCAGGAAATGGATGTTGCATGATAAGGTCACCGTGACAGGAATATGCCGGAATGGGTGTCTATTTACCAATTTGTGTGTCATACCTTGGTCAAGAAATAAAACCTCAAACAAATAAAAGAAACAGAGAACAGATGCTGCTACCATGTTATACATTGTGATACGCTCTTGATCATATTTCTAAATATCTAATTTGTTCTGATATACTGTACATTCTGTCATATTTTTGTTGCTACATACAGCGCATTGTCACGACAGTCACTGTGAAACCCTAAAACCCCTTTCCCTGTCGTAGAAAATTAGTATCGCTACATAGCTGAACTACCTGATAATATGGTGCACTCCTAGAAATATCAAATTATTTACAATATAGAGTGGTAGCTTTTTCACTACAATTCTCCTCCTTTACGAAAAAAATCTTGTGCTTTAGGTTTTGAGACGCACACATACACGTCCAAACACACACAGCAGGTAGAAAAGAAACAATAAAAAGACATTTCTTCTCCTCTTCTTAGTTCGTTGCTCACCCCAATCCCTGTATTCTATTTTGTTTCATTGGAAATGGATCTCATTGAGAGCAGTTCAAAAGTGGCAGACTTGTGTTTCAGCCAGTCAATGGATTTCCATTAATAATAAAACAGGATCTGACCCACTGAAGTGTCCTGAGGTGATGCTTATCTCTGAGAATCTGTTTCGAAGTCTAGACACCGACATGACAAAGACATCTCATACAAACTGCTACGTGTTTCTTTTATCTTTTTTTTGTCTTTTTGTCTTTCGTGACGCTTTCTCTCGGAAAAAGACACATTTTATGCACTGGAAGTTGGCAGGAAGTCCGAGAAATGGCAGGTTGCGTAGATTGCTGTCAGATCAACGACTAAATGGGATCACCGGATCAGATGAAGCATTGGCCATTGGCTCGGAGATTAATAAACGCTAGCAGAGAGACGTAACAAAAACACCATAAAGAGACGTTGTGTGGAGAGCGAGAAAAGACAGAATCATTTTTTTCATGGAGTATCTAATTATAGAATCATTAGCACCACTACAGTGTATGAGCAGAAAACACAAATATCTGGATGGCAGAAATGAGCTGCAGAGAGGAGCGACATCGGCCGAATCTTAAACGGCTTCTCAGTTTAGGAAGCAGTCTTTGGTCACAAATCAAAAAACCTAAACGGCATGTGCCAGTGATTTGCTGTCCAGGTGTGTGCAGCTGATTGATGAAGTCCATTTCCACAGCCCGGGATGTGATCCTGAGCTGCTCGATCACGGTTAAAGGAGTCTACCGCTTTTCCACCAGAGTCCCTGTGGTAGTCATTAACACCTCTTCACAGCTTGTTATGACTGTGAAAAGCTATCCAGTCTCACACGCAGATTTCAATGGCGGTTGCCATCACCATCTGGCTTTTGTTCTTGTCTCGGCCCGGAGACTGGTGCTGTCCGGACTCCTCTCTGGGAGACAGGGGGTCAGATAGGACGCTGCGTTTGAGTGGTGCCGGGCGCAGGCAGGATGTCCCCGGAGGGGTGGAGGGCTCGTGGTGTCTGTGGGAGGAGCGCGATGAGGTGGAGGATGAGGAGGGAGTGCAAGTGCCGGTGCACACCCCCGAGCTTGACCTCTCGCCTCTCTTGGCTCTGCAAGATGCCCGGCGCCTGAGCTCGCTGACCAGCTCGTACTTGACAAAGCAGAAGACGTCCTTGACTCCGCAGCGCTTTTCTGGCTCGGCAGCCAGCAGCCGTTGAAACATGCGCAAGGCGTCATCGGTGAAGCGGCGCCACTGAGACGGATAGGTCCCAACAGGGCAGCCCGCTTTCTGCCAGCGCCGGAACTCCTCATAGAAGGCATCGGCAGGCAGCGCCGCCTCCCAGGGGAAATTGCCCGTCAGCATGCAGAAGACCAGGACGCCGAAGGCCCACACGTCCAAACTAGTGGTCACGAGGAAACCCTCGGCGCGGCTGGCGCGGCACACCTCCGGCGCTGTGTAGGGGATGGTGCCACTCACCCGTTTCACACGGCAACCCACACGTCTTGTCATGCCAAAGTCCGCCAATTTGATGCGGCGGCACTCGCGGTCGAATAGGAGCACGTTCTCGGGTTTGACGTCCCGATGCACCAGGTTTTTACTGTGCATGAAGTCCAGGGCCAAGCCCAGCTGTTGCATGCAGCGTTTGACCATTTCCTCCGGCAGACCCACCTGAGGATGAGAGAGAGTGGAGGAGAGGAGGAAGTGTTGGAGAAAGGAAGGTGGAAAGAAACGAAGAAGAATTGGACGAATACAGTTTAACACATAGAGTACATTGTGTAGGAGGTGAGACTATGAGAGGTGAGACCAGAAAAGAACGTTGTGGTGAGCAGGTTACAGTATAGTTAAAAAAGAGAAGGTGATGGTTATATTGAGTGGTGGAGTGAAAGAACGGGGCGAAAAGTGACGGGCTCCCAAAAAAGAAAGGAAAACTCGAACAAAAAGAGTCTAAGGTTTGAATTCCGCCGCAGCCATTTTTAATGAGTCTTTAGAAGAACCTTGAAGTCGAGCGCCGCCGGCACATCAACTGGAATAGCACTACAGCTAAGCGAGAGCACGGTGCGGAGAGAAAACCGGGTCAAAGACAAGGCTCCAATCCCAGGAGAGCTTGTTAAAACCGCCGCGTCTGAAACTGCCGGTTGATTGGAGCAGCTCCGGATGAGTGCGAGCGGTGATTGGTGAGAGTGAAGGATGATTGTTTTACCTGTGGGGGGATGATGTCGAAAAGGTCCCCAGCAGGGGCGTATTCTTGTCCGAACACATAGCTGTCCTCCGTCTCAAAGAGCACGTCCAGGACGTTGATGATGAAAGGGCTGCAGCTAAGCGAGCCCGTTAGACTGTACTCCCTCAGGAAACTCTTGAGCTTCGTCTTGTTCTTGGTGACAAACTTCAGAGCCATTTTGGTGCCTAGAAGAAGAGAAAAAAACAGATATAAACATGTAGACGGACACAGCTGAGCTCTGGTGTATTCAACCTGTATATCAACACTCCACGTGTTAGCTAAAGCAGTGGTTATCAACTGGTGGGTCGGGACCCAAAAGTGGGTAGCAGACCCGTTTTCAGTGGGTTGAGGGCCTTTGTCTGTGCTTTTATTTTGAAGGGGATTTTTTTAAGCAGCGGAGTGCCGTCTATTCACACTCCTGAAAGTGATTTTTCCCCCATAGTGCGGTGTTTGTTGTTATAGATTCAGTGAAAAGTATTCTCAGCTACATAATTTGAGACTTTTTGGAAATATTTTTTGAAAATACTAGTCATTTTGCATGAAAACACCAATGTTCAGGTTGTTAGACTTCTTTATTTCATGTTTGTGCAGGAAATAACTGTTGAGTCTGTTTTTGTGTTGGCATACTGTTATATTCTCGAGTTCAAACTGCACCATCTTTTCATTAAATCAATTTGAGAAGTTGAAAATTGTCCTCGGTTTGGCTCGCGCCTCGTCCCGAGCCCAGACCAGTTGAGAACCACTGATCTTGAGCACTTAAAGTGGATTTACAAGTGGCGGTCCTTCCCAGCGACCCAACCCTGTGTCTGTAACAGCTGCTAGATTCTTCAGTCATATAAACATGTACAGTGAATGCATCTCATCTCCGTTACACACACATACGACCAGCTGTTCGTGATCACAGCTGCAGAAACACAGACGCCCTTTAGTGCACACATCGCCGTTGCCCTCTGCCTCGCTCTCCTCTCCACTGCTTTACAACACTTAGTTATACCGCTTTCAGATTTCTCTCTAACCTTGATTTTCTTACAACCAAGGATTAAGGAAATCCTTAACAAAAGCTTTTAACTGTTGAAATGAATGTCTTTAATGACTTTATAACATGCTGCTCTGCCTCGGCTGGTTCGCCTCAACTCATCGTGTGGAGATGTGAACAATGGTTGACAGTCGAGACGCACTAATACGACACACTGATATAACAAGGATAAAGATCTTAACAATCTCACCCTGCGTCCGGTGAGCCACCAGGTCCACTTTGCCGTACGTGCCCTTGCCCAGCTCGCGGATGTGCTCGTATTGTTTGGCTACGTCTGCTGCCGACAGAGAGGTGATGGCGAGGGCCTGCATGTCCTCCACAGGCGCCCCTCCACAGTAGCTCATCTTGGATGTAGGGGAGCCCCCGCCGCTGCCCACCCGTCCCGGCCCAGATGGCGAAAGAGACAGGCTCGCCTTGACGCTGTGGGGCAGACTAAAAGAACAAACACTGCTTAGAGGCCAGTTTTCGTCTGTTATCTGCTGCTTTGCAGTTTATTTGGATTGTATTATCATTATGTGACACTGTTTATATAGGGTCGCCCATAAAGTTGGAATAATTTGCAAATATCTTGTCTTTAATAGCGTCAAACAAATGAATTCCTTTCCTTGGGACACATGATGTAATCATGGTCAAAAGTGAATACTGATGCATTTAAATAGGAATAAACAGAGGATTGTGTCTGGAAACAAAATCTTCCATCTTTATGTGTACAAAAAAAGCACAGTTTTTACAAAAAAAAGGTTGATATACATTTTATGCATGGATGTGTTTATCACACAGTGCTCTTAGGTATCTTGAAATTGGCTGACACTCATCCATATCTTCTTTTCTTGCACATTGTGTCCCAAAGGATGGTTAAATCAGGAAGGCTTTAACAGACCTTCATTTCCATACAATCAATTCAGGGAAGGCATCAACAGGGGAAGTGCTTTCAGTAAATGTATTGGACTCCCCGCCGTCCCTCCAGAGCACTCTGTCCAGTGTTCAGATATGGCTGGTCTCAGACAGCACTTACTGGCAGACCGCTATGGGAAAATCAATATGAGCAGGTAGAAGGACAAACAAATGGAAACAAATGGAGAGGGCTGACAGCTCCAAGGTATATATACAAGCCGGCAAGGGGTGCCACAGATCATCCGTCACCACTCCGAGGTATTCATACATATACATTTTCCACCCGGAGACACACAGCGAGTGGTGCAGTGAGGGAAAACGTTGCTTAGCTTTGCCTGGAAAAACATGTGGTTTTCACAATGCTTGCTCCATAGTACACATTTCAGTCAGATTGCTGAAGCTGAGAATAAAAAAAAAAAAAAAACGAAATACTGCAACAGAAAAGTTATTGCTGATTTTCAGAAGTGCCAAGTTTAAAATAGGTCAAACTGATCCTAGGAGGGGGAAATACAGCTGCTTTAATTGCAAGCTCAGATGGAGTCAGACACGCTAAATGTACCGAGTGACGACGGATTAAAAATCAGAGGTGAGTGACGGTGCAGGTGAGCAGTGATTGGGCAAACAATGAAACCATTATACAAACTGTGCAAAATGGACTTTTTGAGGAAACAAAGTGGATCACACTAATGATCCTCCCCATTGTCTCCCTTCAACCCCCCTCCCCACACACAAAGGCAAATCTAATCATCCAATCATGCACAGCACGCACACACGTACGCACACTAATAGGCATCAAATCAGCACAAACAATTTCCCTGATGGTCTTTCTCATCCATCATTCAAAGGCAACTGCGTCCCTCTTTGTTCTCGTCTCTCTGAAGCCAGCATCACGGCTTTAAACGAGAGCTTTAAACAAAATGCGTCTGTGGACTGACAGGTAAAAGTTGAACGCTGAATTAACGCAGCAAACGGACAGTTGATGGAATCGCGGCACGGGAGGGTTTTCGTTCTGAAGGTGTTGAGGTTCCTCGGCTAACTTGTGGGAAGGGAGTGATAAATATAGCTATTAGACAGTGAGAACTAAAATAGGATGTGACCATTTGCAGCCTCCTGTTCTTGGCTCATCACGCTTTATCGAAGAAGAACACACTGCAAATAGAAAGCGCCCTGTGTGTACGTATCTCTGTAAGCCAAGACTCCCTTCTTGATTTTATCACAAGCATGGTGAGGCTTATATAACAGCCTATGAATATTGTAGCCTAATCATTCTGAGTGTGCCCACTGTATATAGCCTTCAGAGAACACAAAGTTGATTATTATGCAGATCGGTCCGTGGTCCAGGATTGGTGATTAAGCGTTTAAACAGGACAGACAGACGGACTGGGAGCACCCGTCCTCTGACCACCCACCCTGCACGGCCGCCGTAGCTCCTATCAGCGAGAACGAAGGGAGCGCTTGTTTACTGGTACTTCTTCCACTCAGCTCCACAGGCAGAATGTGCAGCATGGATCTTAATCACATTACACAGCTCCCACAAAAGACAAAAGCAACCCACCCCCACCCCGACAGCGCAGGATGCTTTGCGCTCATTTCCTTTGCAGAACTGGATTAAGAGTCTCGAAAATGTGATGAGTGGTCGGGAGACGGTGCTCCAGCTACAATGATGCTGTTAAACGTGAACCAGAAACTGCAGTGTAGTGGCCCCGGAGGTGTGGCGATGAAGTTATGTGGTCTCTGGGAGATGATTGAGTGTGAGAGGGGGGGGTTGTCTGGTGTGTCAGTCGCACAGTGACACTCAAAGGCTTTTTTGTGCTTCTACCTGTGAGAGGGAACAGCTGTGAGCCTCCGTTCGACTCAGCAATCCTGCTCAACCATAGCCACATGTCCCCGCTGATCTCCCATGCTGCCCCTCTGCTCCTCCCCTCCTGTCAGGCGGCTGAAGACACGGTTTGGTTTGAGACACATTTTAATGTCCCTGCGATTGTGAGCGAATCACACTCAGTGTCAATCATCTGTAAGCCTTTTGCAAGCAGAGCCGGGCTCACATATTCCTGCATTGTTTCTGCTGCAGCTCAGACCATATAACGGCATTGTTTGCGATGTTTTAATTGTAATGCAATATCCTGTGGCATTTTGAAAAATCTCAGTAAATTCACTCCAAAATGCATAACAAGAACAGCTGCAAAAAGCCTGTTTTTTTTTTTTTTCATTCCTAAAAAGTGGAGATGCAAGGTTTTCGCTCAGCAACACCAATCTGTTTTCCTGCCACTAATTTCCCCTCAAATACAGATGGGCAATCCCGCTCCATTTAGCAATTACTCAAACAGAGCGCAGTGCATTTGCATTCTAACCCTCTTAAAAACAGGTTGTTCCCAGAATAAGACAAAATATCCGGTTTTACGTGCTAATAACTGTGTGGAAACCTGTTGTGGCTAACCACAAGAGGCACACATCAGATTAAACTGCAGAAGCAGTTGACCTTTTTCCTTCTATAAACACCTAGCTGGAGACGATAATAGAGATTTACCCCGTGATGCCGCTGACAACTATCTCTCTCTTTTCACAGATTGTCTCTGAACAGACTCAGGGTGAGACATGAACACTATCTGGAGAGTTACTCATTTCTGAGGGTTACACTTGTGAGCTTAGGTCATAACACGGACTTCTGGTTGTACGGATTTCAACCGTTCTCAGACATAAACTGCGCCACCATTGCTCTAGGGATGGCAATGTTGCAATGGCGCTCAGTCGAACTTTGGTCCAGACAGAAATCTACTACGATTTGAAGGAATTCTTGTAATATTGGGTACTGTTGTGCTGAGATATCCAGAGAACTAATCCCACTGACTTCGGTGTTCACATGGCAAGGCAAGGAAGTAAAAAAACAAATGTGACACAAGGGGAGAATAAATGTACAAAATAAAATTAAACAAGGAAAAAAACAATCCAAAGACCCAAACTCAGAGCACATCTTTGTACGTTCAATAACGGGGCTGTTTGTTCTCCAGAAGCCAACTGTAGTAACTAAAATTCAATAAGATGTGAACCAGAGCCTGCAGATCTGCTAAATAACTGTGATCATGTGACTCTCATCGGGGGACGATAATTGCGTATTCATGGAGTTCCTCCCAGTGTAAACTATGTGAGCGATACAGTTGCAATGAAGTGTGACATGACGTTGATTGGCTTCACGGGGGTGAGATCCAAACGTGAATACAGATTCACATACGGGCGAGGAGCTCAAATGAGCTGTGGAAAAGATGAAAGAATTGGGCAACAGAGTTGATGTTGCATCCTGATCTTTAACTATGTATTTGAATGTAGAAAAAGTGCATATCAGCAGCTTTTTTTAAATTCCTGCTTCCTTTCCCTCTATCCTGTGTCTCCCTTGTCTGTTCCAGAAAATGTAAACAGGGGACTAATAAAAGAAATAAATAGATTGCAGGGCCCGCCTCACATAGCTACCTCTCTCCATCACTAATGGACGAGTCGCTTTGCTCTCGGCAGAAGAGTCATTATGGCTGAAGACTGATCTCCTGTGTCCAATTTACTGTCAAAACGCCCAACGTGCCTTGCCTCTGGGTCACAGTGAAAAACAGTGAGTGAAATAAGATGTGACTGATGTGTTTTCTCTCACCAACGGAGAGAAAAACAAACGCACGCCGAGACACACAGATGTATCCGTCTGTCCCTCTCCTTGTCGTCTCGGTGTGTGCAGAATAAAAACAAAATGACTGTGATCCAAAACAATCTGTCATCCGATAAAAAAAAAAAACCCAAATGGGGCTCCTTCGTGTTGCATTCAGGACACTCTGTTCCTGACGCAGGCGTTAAAAAAAATCTGAATCACCGTCCTTACTCAGAACATTTGGGGCTGTGAGTCGGTGGGTTTTAGTGCCTCCGCCAACACGCGGCTGAGGAAACCTCCTGCTGCGCTGTGATAGGTGAACTACCAGCCGAGGCCAGGGGGCGATCACTCTGACAAATCACATGCTCTCAGCTTTGCCCGGCTGCCAGTGCAGAGGCGCCCCGCCGGGGGCCTGTGTGCTGTACAACCCGTCCCTGACTCGTCTCGCTTCGAATCTCCTTCCCATCATCCTCCATCATTTCTCACTACTGTATGCCACACGTCCCATGTGCTGCCTCCTGCTGGGCAGAAGCGCTGCCATCCTCTGGCCTCCTGGTGGGATGACCTAAAGCCTGGGAGGGGATAACCCAAGGTTAAAGGGATCCCAGAACGGCGACTGAGAGTGAAATCAGCTATGTGAGGTGGAGGACGCTCGGCTCTATTACCGTGCGGTGACCACAAATGACCAACAAAGTACAGCAATGAACCAAAACAAAAGCATGCCGCTGCATGAATCAGAATTGTAGGAAATTCCAGTCTCTGATTTTAAAACGATATCATAAACAATGTCATCATGTTGTGGGCAGAATCAATCCCCAGTGAAATATCACTACATTAAGCTATCCAGGGAACATACTGTACCTAACCCCCACTCTCTCACAATCTATAGCCTCAAGTTCCAATAGGGAGGCTTCGTGTGACAAGAGAAAGGGCCTGAGAGAGAGAGACCCACACACACACAGAGAGAGAGAGAGAGATTGGTGAAATCCAGTGAGCCCGAATTGAAGCCACCCTCCCTTTGTACCACATGCTGTAGACTCCGTCCCTTTGATGTCAGATACATGGGGAAATGTGACTCTATTATGAGCTCAGATAATGTAAGAGAGCATCGCTAAGGAGGACACTCCCCCCCTCTAAATTATAAGAGGCAAGCTAACAGTATATATGGTGGTTTAGGATCCTGCTCATATACAAGAGCCTCCAACCACAATCAATGCACTCACGGTGATTGCTGAGGCTGCAATTAACCTCTCTCTCTCTCTCTCTCTCTCTCTCTCTCTCTCTCTCTCTCTCTCTCTCTCTCTCTCTCTCTCTCTCTCTCTCTCAAATTCATATTCCACTATGCCTTTAATTGCATGACTGGATATTAGTCGTTGCTGTAAAAGCAAGTAGGACACAATGTACAAGACAATTAAAAACAAGGACATAGTGTAAATTAATCAAACACTGATTAACCAAACAATAAAATGATCGTTAATAACGTAAAACACAGTATACATGAATGCAAATTATGCATAGCATCCACTACAAGTCATACCATGAACACACACACATGCACAGTTAACACTGATGACAGGAAATCATTACGCAGCTGCTTTCTCACTAACATTGGCAGGTTAGGATGTAAGGCGTGAATATGGCATCTTTATTTCCACTAAGCAGGGCACAGACAGAGTCAATTTCCTCTATATGTCCTATTTGACCACGTTTACATCATTCCTGTTCTCTGATCAGCTCTGTTTTCTTTAAGCAGACTGTGGTGTTTTAACAACATTTTGCCATAATTGATTGTAAGACTGTATTATTTGTGCATTTTATTGAGTCTTTTGGCTATGTGAGGCGCAACAACAGTGTGCCAGCTGTTGGATCGGGTCATTGCTGGGATCTGCTTGTCATTTAAAGCCACATTATTGCAGTTATTTGTTGTCTGTAGATGCCCTACGTCTGCAGGGACGTTTCTATGAACTCCCGGGATGTTTTGGATTAATTCAAGGTGAACTCCACTTTCATTTAAGATCCCAAGGTTGTTTAAGAAGTGCAGCATTTTCTATTAAATGCGATGGTTGATGCAGGTGGAAGGAATGCTTCATACAACTGCTGGTGTTTAAATTGTTCCTGTCTGTTTACAGTATTTGGGGCAATAATACACATACTTGTCCAGGAAGAGAAACTTTACCTCTGAATTTTGAGATGAACTTCTCCTTTAAAAGGTCCCTTACTGCTGCTTCTCTGGATCAAAACAATGTTTGTGGCAAACACAAATCCGTGTGTGTGTGTGTGTGTGTGTGTGTGTGTGTTATCTGCTGCGTTTCCTTAAGAGTCCATTACCAGCCTCCGGGCTTTGCTTTTATATGGTCAGCTCTATCAAGACAGCCTCTCATTTAAATGCATTAGACGGCATTAACGATGAGATATCACCTGTCTGCCCTGGACAAACTATAAAGGGCCCATTAAAAAGTGGATTCCCTCGGATGCCCTCGCATCCATCCAGCACAGACAGAGTGACAAACAAACAGGCGCGAGTGGAAAATAGAAATGAAGTCGCAGCACAACCATTAAGTCTAGAGTTAACCCTTTAAGGTAAATAAAGCTGTATGTTGAAGCTTTATTACAACCTAGAGAAGTAGGCGATTATTGCCCATGAGAGAGTCAAAGTTCAGACGAAACAAAGTTCACTCACAATCAGCACAATTACGGTGAGACATCCGAATCGCTTCAGATACAATCTGCAGAATATTTAAAATAAAATACACATTTTCCCAACCCTTATTCTCGGCACATCTACGGGACTCGCTCACCTGCTGGCGACCTGTCTCTCTCCTCCATGGTCCTGCATCAGAGCTGCTGCGCTCCGATCCGCCGAGGTCTGCGGGGAAACCGATGGATGGGTCTACTACGTTTGGAAGTTATCGATCAGGGGCTTAAAAACACGCGAGGGTCCATTGTTAAAAACATTTTTTTTTTTTACAAACAAAACGCCAAACACCTTGCAGCGTCACAGCTGGACAGAGCTCGGATGAGATCTCGTCGTTTTTTTGCTCCAAGAAGCTCCCCTTCCTCCCGAAGACGCCTGACTTTTCTTTCGGAGGCGGATTAAAACCGGAGCATCATCTGATGCTGGAGGCTGAGACGAGGACGCGGGCTGGGATCCCTCCTCTGAGCGCCCACCATCTCAACCTGCCAAGCAGCGGAGGGGGTGTTTATCTCGCGCTCCTCCAGCAGTCCGCATGACCCACTTCAGCAGCACGCGCGCGCCGAGGCGAACCCATTCACTCAAATCCACGCAGGGGGCTCAAGCAAAAAAGCCTCTGCGTGGACCGGTCTGCATGTTCCCACTCTCCCTAAACTCGGCTGGGTTTGCTCTCACTGTCCGCCGGTCGGTCGGTTTTGTCTGTCGGTCCTCCAGACCAGCGGGACTCTGGGGAGGAGGAGGAGGAGGAGGAGGAGGGGGGTCTCAAATGCTGCTCCTGTGCTGGTCCTACCAGTCAGCTCCCTCATTGTTCCCCGTCTCCACCCTCTGGCGAACTGATACGCTCACGTGTCCCGGGTCCTAGCGCCTGAACATCTCCATCCACGAGTTTATACTTTTTTTTTTTTGATTCATGCTTTAGAGGAAAAACAAGCTGCTCCACTCTTGCATAATTCAACAGCTTATGGCCCCAAGTACTTCACATGGTGACTTTGCCAACTGTCCTTATTAGGTAACAGCGAGGCAAGACTTTCAATTAATGCAGTGCCCTGGCAGTTCCCCTTTACTGTACATGTTTAACAACAAGCCCCCTGCCAGACACGTTTGCCAAAGCAGAACAGATTGGATTGAGCACACAGCACCAGTGTAACATGGATGACATTCAAGCGTCATCAAAAAACATCGATCAGATGGGTTGGTGGCTTGAGCTCATGGAGATCTTCATGAAGCATGACCCTCAAATCACAGTCTCATAATACAAAATAATGCATCTTATTTTTTTATCCCTAGAATGTTTTGATTTTATTAATGCTTTCTCTGTTTTTCCAGGTTTATGTTGAATATATGCAGGCTCGTGCCCACGGTCAGGAAGAGTAGAAGAATGATCTTCTTCTTTCCTAAGATCATTTGACTTTCATCATTTTTTTTTTCTATCCTTGCTGGGGCGATGGAAGTCTGGGTATGGAATAGCTGCATCTTCTGCATCATCTTTGAGACATTCAAGCATGTCAGAGCTCAGCCAACCAGCAGCGAGGCGACTTCCCCTGAGGTCACCGTGGGAACGGGGCCGTCGTAAATCACAGCGAAGGTCAAGCAACTGTGGGCTGACAGCAGAGAGCATCGAGGGTCAAACACACCGGGGACACACACCTCTGAGCAGCGAACAAATAGAGCAGGGCTGCTCCTCCCTCTCTCCTTCTCCCTCCCTTCTCAGGCACCACTCGCGTCCTAGTTTTTACTTTTAATGTGTCACCTCAAGTTTTTCACGTCTTGTTGCAAGGGGGTGGCCTTGTTTTCCCACTGTTCTCAAAATGATCTTCATACAGAGTTTACTTTGTTTGCTAGCTGCCCTATAAACTGCAGTGTCATAGTCGTGGGATACTGACACGTGGGCCTCGAGGCTGAGAGAGGCCTCTTTAGGTTTGCAGACATACATGCCTTTTGTAGACCACAGTTATATTGATTTCACCCTGCTGTTTTAGAACAGGATCAGGAAGTATCTACAAGTGTCAGAGAGAAACAAAAACAAAAGTTGTCTATAAAATCAAATTATCATCTACATCCATGAAAGTAAGTCTTAAACTTCAACACTCACAAACCCAAACAGAGCATTTGAGGTACATTTGTAATATATGATATTATCATTAGGAAAAGTGGGAGGGAAGTAGAGAGTCTTATAAGAGTATTAACACTGTTTTTTGCAGGAAAACCATCCAACTTAAGTTAAACTTTGAACTCAATACAAGTAAGTTTGTTTTGTTTAATACACATTAAAGATGAAAGATGAATGGAAAAAGGTAAGTATTGAATTCAACAGCATGATGCACGGCCCTCACACCTCCAGGCATTGGTGTGACCCCTCCACCAGCAAGCCTCTGCAGTCACAATAGCAGAGGCATTTTGCATCGTTATTCCCATCCCACAAACGGACAAAAGCATTTTACAGTCCTCACATTCTCTGCTGACTCTTAAAATGTCATGAGAACAATAAAATCCACCCATAACCCTGCAATTTTATTTTGATCTCATTACATTTTTTTCATTTCCAATATTTGATCACAGGGACATTGAAGCCAAATGGAAATAAATATATAAAAAATGTGAATATCTGGGTTTAACATTGCAGATCTTCTCTATGAAAATAACGTATATAGTATAAAGGAGTAGATTGCCTGGGCTATTAACATTTTCATACATCTCAGAAGTAAAACAACAACCAATTGAAAGAGTAACAGTAAACACTCAAACCACTTCTAGATTAAATATAGAAAAATGTTTACATTCATGCAGCTCTTCTTCGTTGTTTTCAAATCACTGCGCGACAAAGTTGCCAAAAACAAACCTTCAGCTTGTTTTGGATGGACATTTCCATGTGCACTACATTTCCCACAATGCCACCGGGCTCGTTACTCCTCGTGGTTGGTCGATAGCAGTTGGTGATGCTAAAAACATGCGCGTGTAACCTTGCCCTACCTGCTCCCCGCAGCGCTGCCAAACTGGGGAAACGCTGTTAAACCTGCTATTCCATGGGATATTTCGCCTTTAGCGTCATTCTGTAGTCATGAGCAAATACATTTTACCGGTGTCTGTTTTTGGAACCGCGGTCGGAGCTGCCGCTTTACTGAAGTGAGTACTAACGTGACGCAAGGCCACTGTATCGTCACGTAACTGCAGAGTTTGCACTGTATCCTATCTAACACGGTTTATGCGGTTCAGTTAGCGTTAAGTTCAGATTCAAAGCTTTGACACGATGCGTTCAACGCCTGAATGTGACGTTTAGGTGTCTGTTCAAAACCACGTTATGTTGGACTGGATAGAAGGAAGCCAAATTATAGTTTCACTTCTTCTACTTATACTAGATACAACCAAGTACACACAGTGTAGCCGCCTTGGCTCAGTTATATAGATGGATATGGCTCACAAATGCAGCATTTATAACGGGCTTATTGTTTTCTATACATAGATTGTAAATGTAACCTAACATTTTTTAATTAAATACTAATTCAGCTATGAATTGCTTTGTGGATGGACAGACGTGCAATAGGTGGCTGCACAGAATAGACAATGATGAAATTACAATATCCATACCGCAAAATCCCTTACACATTGTGAACATATATGAAAAAGATGGACCCATTAGGATGTCAATCATCTTCCGGGTGTTCGCTCCTCCTGCCCACCTGGTAACTCATTCACAAATTTAACAAACAAAATTTAAAATGTGAACACTTGTCTTCAAATCAATTCCAGGACCAAATGGATTTAGTTGAAGGTCAGGTCCAAAATGTTAAAGCTAAGACTTTAAAAAAAATGTTTGACCCAGGGACCCTTTTAATGACTACGCACTAAAGCAGGCTCCACTTTAAAGCCCCTTCTCAACCCTAGCCAACCCACACACATGTTACATTGCTAAATCTTATAAGAGCTCTTCTCAAGACGTGGTGGGTGTGTGTACAGAGTTTGGTGACATCATGTAATTATAAACAGTTCATACTGTGATTTAGTGCTGCATATTCCAAAATAAATATTGATAGATTGACGGATTGGAATTTGATGCTGAAATAAGAGGCGTGCTATAGATAAGATGAAAAGATGACACAGGACTTTTATTCTTCTCGTAGGAACCATGTGACTGGAGGCCGGTGTCCCAGTAAGGCCACCCTTAATGGGAAGACTGTGGTCATAACGGGAGCCAACACAGGCATCGGCAAAGAGACCGCCGGAGAACTGGCCAAGAGAGGTTTGAAGAAAATATAAAAAAAATGTGACTCTTATCTGCAAAAAGACACAATGTATCAAATCTTCAGCAGTTGTTTGGCTCCCAATGACACACCCCTGTATTCTGGCACCATCAGGAGGTCGGATCATTATGGGATGTCGGGACATGGAGAAGTGCGAGGCGGCTGCAAAGGAAATACGAGGGAATACCCTGAATCCTCACGTGTACGCGTGTCACCTCGACCTGGCCTCTGTGAAATCCATCCGAGAGTTTGCGGAGAGGATCAAGCAGAGTGAGGAAACAAAACGTGGTCACCGCCACTTCTCCATTCATGGGTGCAGTTATAGAAATATAGAACACTCAGTGAGAGTTTCTTAAATATTATATCCGTTGTCTCGCAGAGGAGCAGCGTGTGGACGTACTCATAAACAATGCAGGGGTCATGAGATGTCCAGCAGGGAAGACAGAAGATGGCTTCGACATGCAGTTCGGAGTTAACCACTTGGGTACTTACTAAAAAAAAACACATGAATAGACATGTCTGTTTTTAGAAAATAAACCAAAATCACCTTTAAATTCCGATACTGAAAAGTTTCTGTTTTCCTCCAGGCCACTTCTTGTTGACAAATCTTCTGCTGGATAAGTTGAAGGAGTCCGCCCCCAGCAGAGTGATCAACCTGGCCTCACTCGCCCACATCGTTGGAAAGATTGACTTTGAGGACTTGAACTGGGAGAATAAGAAGTTTGATACCAAGCAGGCGTACTGTCAGAGCAAGCTTGCCAATGTTCTGTTCACCAGAGAGCTCGCCAAGCGATTACAAGGCAAGTCTACCGGCCGATGCGTATGTGGGCATGCGTGGGAGGGAGTGCGGCCTATGTTCTTCTTTGTAATTGGCCATCGCGTATGTATTTTTAAACGATGCTCTGTGCGTGTTCACAGGCACAAGAGTGACCGTGAATGCTGTGCATCCCGGCGTTGTTGCCACGGAGCTCGGGAGGCACACGGGTCTGCACCAATCACAGTTCTCAAGCTCTGTGCTAGGTGAGTATGCAGCTTTCTTATTGGATTCTGAATTTAGAGAAATCAATAATCGCTTATCTAACGCACATGCCTGTGCATGCATTAGCTTGGGCTGTATAAGCTCAGATACATGCCATTGTTTAATATTTCTATGTGCATGGTCTGTGTGTGTGTGTGTGTGTGTATATACCGTATATATATATATATATTTTTTTTTTTTAACTTAATTTTTTTTTTTAATTTTAGCTATTACTATGCTATTTGATTTTAGATCATCATCTACACTCGTTTTTTCCTCACATCAGTAAAATATATGCTAGCCTTTCATGTTAAATTCAATGTTATGAGTAGGCTCTAATTATCAGGACTTTACGAACATTCAGGCCCCCCATGTGGCATAAAGGTGTACTGTGGATATAAATGTTAAAATAAAATACTATGGCATAAATTCTGCATTTCTTCTACCATTATAACCATCCCAACTAAAATGACATACAGGTCATATAAAACCTCTGAAATCAAAGTACACCAGTGCAACCAATTTTGTTGCTGATTCACCTTCATTGACTCTTTTAAAATGTGTATTCTTCAATTACATGCACTCAGAGGTAATCAAAATCCTACAATAAAGGGGGAAATATGCTTGTTATTTAGATCATTTCTGGTCAATGGAGTAGATAATAAAAATCCACAATGCAACCTGTGCCAGATTCGGATATGAACAGGCGTAATTGGTGCACATTCATGTTAAAGGTCGAGTGGGTGATTCTATTCAGAAACACTTTCCTGTTATATTACTTGAAATCCTTGTGACATACTGATAGCAATGAATTAATTAAACGCTCTGACATAAAAACATTTAAAAAATGTCATCTGTGGCCGTGGCAGGACTGTAAAAACCCGTCAAATCCAAGAAGTCGAACGGCTTTGAACAGAGGTCTGAACAAAGGGGCGGAACTTTTCCGATTCACGTTCAAAGTCAAAGCCTCTGTGTTTTTTCCAAATTACCTACTCAACCTTTATGTGTTTAATTTCCATCAATACCACAGACAACAACATGAATCCTGTCAGTGCTTGGATTGGTACTTGACATTTGGCAACTAATTTAATAAAAGACAGGGTCTGAAGGGTAGTTCAAACATGGTATTACCGCTGTGTTAATACCCCCTACAGGTCCCTTTTTCTCCCTGCTGGTAAAGAGCCCAGAGCTGGGAGCCCAGCCCAGCGTCTACCTGGCGGTGTCCGAGGAGATGGACGGGGTGACGGGAAATTACTATGATGTGATGACAGAAAAGGAACCGGCGCCCCAGGCCCTGGATGAGGGGGCGGCTCGCCGGCTGTGGGAGGTCAGCTGCAGGCTGGTGGGTCTGGAAGAGGACGGACAGTCCGGCAAGTCAAACCCTCCAACAGAAGTCCAGAGCAAAACTGCACAGTCTGTACCAGCACAGAGACACGGACAGAGCCCAGGACCAGCTGTCAGTCCTGCAGGGCTGTAGGCCCGCTCTGGCCCCTGGGCCAGCAGGGGATAACAGACCTTTAAGACTTGAACGCCGCCGAGCTCATTGGAGCAATTAACTGTCTGAGTCTGTGAGTCTAGTTGTCTGGATAAAGGCTGTCTTCTGTGTGTGCCTTCGCTATCAGGATCTTTTCTTTAAAACGTGTTTAAAAGAGCAATATACGACATTCAGATTATAAGTACAACAGTTGGCAACTATTGGAGCAAAGATATCCTATAAAGATGTGGTGGGGTGATCCGTGTATCTGAGCAGAGTATGAATCCACTCTGCCTCCAGCTGTATGTAATGTGAGCTACTCTCTTTGTTGACATATTTGGACCGGCCATGTGCACATTCAGTGCATGTTAGTGCATGTGAGTGTGACCCATGAGCTAGCTTGGAGCCTGCTCTGCACCGCTCTATACTGCCCGATTGTGTCGTTACGAAAAGCATAGCACACGCCTTCCAGCACCCCCTCAGGTGAACACTGTTAGCTCTACCAGCACTTTTGCCGTTGTTTGCACTGTTAGCTGCAAGCTGCATTGCCAATCTCTTAATTTAAGTCGTTTTTTGTTTTGTTTTATAAAGCAAGACTAACACTTAAAAGAAAAAATAACTTGCTCATTTCATCAATTCTTTAAAGTTAAATTCATAAGCAAATGCACTCTCTACACTCTGGGTTTTGCTGCTACAGCAGTATTTGTGTGTGGGATACCAGCAGATCATGGTGAAGATTGCTAGCTATCGTTAGCAACCTTAAAAAGATATTGCAGCGTAATTTCATGTAGTTTTGTTGACTTTATGACTCTTTTATACTTGTGCTTCTGCTGCATTTATATATACATAGTCTCACTTTAAGTTATTTGTATGAATTCAAACACGCAACAGACGCAACAGAACATTTTAAAACACAGTACTTAAATCCAGTAGGTGGGGTTAAAACTGGAAGAGGCTTGTATAAATGTCTCAACTTGAAATAAAACAGAAAGGAAAGCAGGATGACCATTTAAGTCACTGGTTTCTACCATAAACTAAAACATGTTTTTCCTCTAAATCAATATCTCACTCATCTTATTTTTAGTCCTTCTGGAACATTTTACTGACAATATTTCACATAATTTATTCCACACCGGGAAATGTACTAGCAGTAGTCATTTGAACCATGTAGCTATTTACAGAGAAAGGCTTTCTCATGCATATTTACTGGAGGTCCACTTTGAGAGTACTGCAAATGGTTTTATCCTTGTGGATTCATGCAGAAAAAGCTGACAAATGGCGCCACCTGGCTGTAGTAGTTTTCTTTGTTTTCGTACAGATCAAATTTTAAGTTACTGCAGAGCATTTATCTAATTGTGCTGTTGTGTTTTAGATGTTTTATCTGGGCAGCCTTTGATTAAGTTTATTTAAACCTAGTGAGAAAGTCAATTTGCAGACACTTTGAAACGTACTTTGGTTATCCATCATAGAATCGTTATCTACCTTTTTAAAGGAAAAAAAACACATTTGTGTTAATGTTGCATTTTAATTAATTAATTAAAATGCTTGGCAATGCATTGAATATATTTAAAAATGTACTGAACTTTCCCTACATTACGATGATAGAAAGTTGACAATGATAGCAGCCAATGCCAATACTTTTTCAGCATGAACTGTAATGATTTGCATATTATATTATACTAGATAAATAAAAGCTAATGATAAGAAAGTAGAAAAAACACACACATTCAAAACATAAGGGCATACTTTGAAAAAGTTGACAAAACTGGATGCTCCATTTGAAGTAAACCCACCCTGTTGAACCCTTTTCTGGTATAAAACACATAAGCATCCATTATTGTTTATTCTAATATTCTTAACTTTTAAGTGCACTTCTGCTTTCGCTGTTCAGTCCAGCCTGTTGGAAAAACAAATCAAGTTACAAAAGCACTCATCATAGATTTCTGATGCTCTCAGACCTCTCAGTGCAAAGAAGCATATCCATCCCAAAAGTATTTCAGGGATCCATTGCATGGGGCTTTTTCCAACAGTAAATCCCCAAGTACAGATCAATAAGGGCCCCTCTCTACACTAATGCACACTGATCGGCATCGGCCCTGAAACTGTAAACCGTGGATCGTTTATTTCAGTCTTGGTTTAACCGTAGAGACCCCTTGATGGAGCCATCCTAGAGGATAATGGTTACTGTAGATGAGTAACGGAATCACCGGGTTCTCCTTTGCTCTCCTGATTGACTTTACAATCCCCCGGAGCATGATGCTGTCAGATAGAGTTTCTTTTCCTGGTCGTAAACAAATGAATCCTGACCTCTAATATCCAGTGCTGACTGTGTTTTCTGAATTGTTTGTTTTTCAATAATTATATTATGTTGTGATTAAACGAGTACAAGTTGGGACAGTGAGATATCTGTGCTGTTGATTTTTTTTCTCAGTCATCCAGGTCATGGTCAACTTTTGAAAGCTTTATCGTAGGCAGCTTCTTCAGTTCTGAACGGTTGCCTAGGCTTTGAAAGATCGTGCTCTTGAACACACCGCGGCCGGTCGTCGTCGTCCCATAATGCATCGCTGAAGAATGGCAAGAAAGTTAGCGTCCAAAGTACAAATAGTTCCTTGCGAAAAGAAACACCTACAGGGTGAGTTATTATCGTGAAGGTGGCTCGTCCGACTTAGTGACGTGGTTTCTCGCGTGGAGGTCGTGATTCACCGAGGAGGAGTTGGACGGTTTCATTCAGCGCGACAAAACTAGCTTGTTTTTCTCAGAAAGGTAAATTGACAGCAGCCAGATGAGCTAACTGTACATGTTGGCTAACTGCACTGCGCTGGTCTGACAGTGTTTTCACAGTGCTGCTAGCTGCAGGAAGCTGTACTATGCGTATGTTTACAGGGATATGTGGCACGGGTTGGTACACAATAACTACGTCTGCACACAAATGCATCATTGTTGTTGGCAAACAATGACTGAAAGACAGCAGAAACTACCTTTGTAATTGAAATTCTGAGAGTCTGGATTTAAAAAAAAACTGCTGCAGAGGGGTATGAAAGTTTTTGTTCTTCTAACTAACATGCATTATTTATCAGCATGGCAGAGCCGCAGAGAAAAGGAGACCAGCTCCCTGAAGACGTTGGCACAGATGACTGCCTGACTTCGTACACCCATATCTACAGTCCAGATTTATTAAAGTATGTATGCAAACAAACATTTTAAAGTATTGAAATGATCTCAGAGTGACTTGGTTGTTAACTGTCTTAACTACGTGAAGTGACCTTTGAGGGTTTTCACTTGATCTTTCAGAGATCAGGTTGCATTTATCACAGGTGGTGGATCTGGAATTGGACTCAGGATAGCTGAAATCTTCATGAGGTGAGAGGACTGCTACTATATTTCGTCAAATTTCACTCCTTTCTTCCACAGACATTAGTTGGTGCATAAGAATAAATGCACGGAGAATCAATGATGTCATTACTATTACACTAAAAACACATGTGTGAGCGAGGTGTACTTTAAACCTTCTGGTTGGTTTTATAACACTCAGATATTTTGCCTGTGTGACAAAGTTCAAATCGTTTAAAAGGAATAGATTTTCTTATATCAAAATCACCATCACGCTGTGTAATTTACTCCTCAGTATTATTGTTTTAATATAGTTCTTTTCTTTCAGACACGGCTGTGACACAGTGATTGCAAGCAGGAACTTGGATAAGCTCAAAGAGGTGTGTTGCGGAATTTCCACAATCCTAAATGCTATGCTTAAAGCAATAACTAAATATGAATGTGCTGGCCCGATGTAATATGACTGTGTCTCCCCCTAGGCAGCTAAAAAGCTGTGTGCGGCGACAGGACGCCGCTGCCTCCCTTTGTGTCTAGATGTGAGGCAGCCTGAGAGCATCGCAGCCGCTGTGGATAAGACGCTGAAAGAGTTGGGCCGCATAGACATCCTTATTAACAGTATGTGACCTCTTTGTAAAAAGCCTAAACATATCCTAAGCTATCCTGCAACCCCCACACACTTTGTCATTATACTATGCAACATAGGTGTAAATACATTTTAAGGCTTGCTAAAGGGAATATGCACAAATGTGCTTCGAGTGAAAGGTCAAGTGGGAGAGGTTTTGGTTTAATCATCAACCTTCCTGATGCCGTATCTATCTCTATCTCTTGTCTTTGCACCCTAGTACCATCTACAAACTGTTACATCGCTACATGACATGCACCGTACATGTACCGCATAATTGATGCATTCCCAGCTGCGATTGCTTTGGTTAAAGCCTCGGTTGCTGTTGTTGACAGATGCTGCTGGAAACTTCCTGTGCCCGGCTACCTCGCTCTCCTTCAATGCCTTCAAGACAGTAATGGAGATCGACACTATGGGTACATTCAACACGAGCAAGGTGGTTTATGAGAAGTGGTTCCAGGTACAGTACCTTATCTGTCCGTGTGACACAATGTATGTCAGTTCCAAGTTAAAGAGAAGGAGCTATCAGTACGATAATACTATATCTAAAGGAACACGATGGGGTTATTCATCCGTCATTATCAATAAGATTCACTCCCTGCAATTCACTTTTTCACCAAAAGAGGACAGTGAAGACCAGAGATTACTGAATACATTGTCATGTTAACTGCTGCCTCTGTGCTGTGAAGCAGATTTGATTATTTAACCATTGCATTTATCTTGCGTCTCTCATCATTTCTGTATTCAGGACCATGGTGGCAACATCGTAAACATCTCTGCAACACTCGGATACAAGGGACAGGCCCTCCAGGTGCACGCTGGCTCCGCTAAGGCTGCCAATGGTAAGAGCTCCTTTACTGTTATGTAATTATATCAAAATGAGAATATGGTCAGCTCAATGTCGCCCCTCTTTCCGTAGATGCCATGACCAAGCACCTGGCTGTGGAGTGGGGGCCCAGTGGGGTCAGAGTCAATGCTGTGGCACCAGGTCCTGTCTCCGGCACAGAGGGCTTCCGCAGACTGGGTAAAGATTCAACACAATATTGACAAACTGGCAACAAATATGTAGCCCTCAGAAACAGATTGGAGGTTGTCCAGACCTTTTAGGACTATTGTTATTGTACCAATGTCACTTATTCGTCACGTGATTTTTGTAATACCAAACACTATACATAATTATGTATACTCTGTCCTCAAATTACTCAACTAAGGAATGAGGCAATTAGGAAACAAGCCAAGAAGAGGAAAGGAAATCTAAGGGATGGATAGTTAAAGTTAATGGATCATTTATTGATACATCCAGCTGTCACACAAAGTGGTAGTTGTACAAATGTAACATGACAGTTCAAGTGGAAGACTATAAATGTAAATGTAATTTAACAAAAACTTAACCTAAACCTAAAATACCTCAGGTGGTCCCAGAGGGGAGGCTACTGGTGCCTTCCAGTCTATTCCTCTGCAGCGAGCAGCCAACAAGACGGAGATGGCCCACTGCACTCTGTTCTTGGCCAGCCAGGCCTCCTCCTATGTGACTGGAGCCATCCTGGTGGCGGACGGTGGATCGTGGCTGACCTCCGCCAATGACATCTCCATGCTGTTGGGTATAGCCTCCTCTAAATCCGCTAAACTCTGAACAGGGGCTCTTCTGTCCTCCTCCTGACCCAGGTGTGTAGGAGGAGGTGCAGCTTGAGGTCCATATGGAGAGACAATATTGTGCATTGTGCCGTTTGTGATTTATAGAGTTAAAGAGATTGTTTGAATGACAGGAATACAGTACAACCTATATTAACCTATTTGTGTCTCTTATTTTCTTTCAGGTTATTGGTCATCTGAAAAGAAAAGAGACAAGTAATTGCTGAAAATAAAAGAGTAATTCAGGCCAGTAGTGGTTATGCTTCATGTAGAGTGTATTGCTAAGTGGCTAGAGGAGTAGAACCGTAACATCCGTATGTTATAATTATAATTACTGTATCATATGTGTTTAAAATCTTAATACTGGATCAAATTATAGAACAATTCAGGGATTTTTTTACAATGTAATGTATTATCATCATGCACGTCATGTATAGTGATATTTTTTATCCTATGCCATTTAATGTGATTTTTCATTACCTCTCATTTATTAATAAAACATGTATAATAACAGTTTTTATTGACTGTTTGCCTTTATTATTGCAAGGGTTGTTGCTCATGAAGCTGTGAGCAGCAGAAACGGAGTCATATTCACTTTTATTTATATGTATATATATAATACCACTTTAAGCCGGATGGAGGCGCCAAAACATCACAATTGCTACCATTTAACGATTACCAGTTTCTCAAAAATAGTAAATCTCTGTCCAGAGACGGTCTCCAACTATATCATAGTGGTTTGTATATTATTTACTAGTATCTGCTGTGTCGTGAGTGCTTACAGAAACAGTAGACCTGGTGAGAACCTGCCATTGAGTAAGACAGAAAGCTCCTCTAGCTGACCCTCAACTGTGTCTGTGTGAATGGGAGCTGACTTAAAATATAGATGAGTCGAAGGAGAGCGTTTTGAACGCAACATAAATTATGAGGCCAATTCACATCTGCCGTGAAGCCAGATACTGCGGGGTGTTTTGTACGCTTGCGTGAAACGTCAGTGCTGTGTATGCGGCTGGAGGAGGAGGAGGAGGAGGAGGAGGATGGGACGCTGCTGATGCTGATGCGAGAGCTTTCGGTGTCTGTGATCAACATCGGTGGACTGACTGCCAAAACGATGGAGCTTTTTGGTCTCGTTTCATACCCTTTCTGTTTCACCATTGGCTTCGACGAGGGACGCTGAGACAAACGGTTTTTTTTTCTTCCCCGAGACGAGGATAACTGAAGAGTTTGAGGAGGGAAGAGCGGTTTCGTCTCGTCACTCGTCTGGCCTGTCTTGTGACAGACACAGGTGGATCGCCGCTGGAAAAACGGCATCGAAACGAAGTCGTAACCGTGGACTATCACTGAGGCAACCGTTTCCGCAGTTCCCTCCTAAACCGCGGAGTATCGACGCTGCTATTTGGTTACATTTGACTGGGACGGCTGGAAGCTGGACTGTTTTGCGTGCCAGCTAGCAAATGGGCTAATTTCGCTAGCTAGTCAGTTAGCAGCTTCTCTCTGGCCAATGGCACGAAAGAAGTGGGATGCTCGAAGGAGGAGTTAACGTTAGTTGCTAGCGTAAATTCGCTGGCATGTTTGACCGTCGGCGTCACATTTAGTAAACCTCCCTGTAATGAAAGAATTAACGTTAGGGCTCGAGGTTAATGTGGGTTTCGAGCGACGCTGGTCGCGTCGCCATTCGGCTGCTCCTCGGCAAATTAGCTTGCGATGGATAAGATTGGATAATCGGCTAAGAAAGCTAATGTTGACACACAACAGTGGCGACTTAAAGCGTTAATTTGTGCCGTTTCCAAATTGGCTCATGCGCAGAGATGTTGGGACGTATATTGCGGTGATTTTGCCAGCTTTCCGACCAAAGTGAAGCATGTTGGATGTGCTGAAGCCGAAACATTTGACCCGGAGTGGACCAGCCATGACAGAAAGACACATAGTAGGTCTGACACATTAACACCAGTACGGCGAAGCAATTAGCATGAAGTTTGAATATAGGTAACGTTGTTGTCAAGATGTGGACGGCAGCAAACGTTACTTAAGTTGAACCAACAAATACTTTTTGCTCATCCCTTGTTTAGCACTATATTATTCATCTGTCTGCATTGTTTTTTTTTTTAAACGTCAGGTGTAACGTTACCCGATGCTTGTAGGAATCCCACATATTCACAACAAGATGTCAGTAGAGATGTTTAAAAACATGGCATTGAAGTTGAGGACCTGGACCTCGACGACAGCAGTGAGATAATACACCAGCCTTTTCTGAGGTTTGTAAAGTGGAGCGGCCCATATATAAATGGAGCCGACGGTCCTGTCTGGCCCTTTGGGGCACACACAGTGGGAGTCGGAGCTGCCATTCCCTCTGGGATTCCACACGCCCGATTCAGACAATGGAGGTGTGCCCTGTCAAAACAAGGGTGGCCGGACAGGTTTGGATTTCAGAAACGACGACCAGGAGCAAACTCGCCAGCGGAGTGAAGAGGGAAACCTTTTCCAGGACAAGCCAGTGGAGTTGGACAACCTCATAAATATCTCCGATTTTTCCTGTGGAGAGTTTGAGGGAGATCGGTCCAATATTTCCAACGCTTCCATACGTGGTACTTCTCGTATAGAGGAATTGTCCTTCACAGAAAAAACTGAGCCACCTGATGGACTGAGTGACTGCACTTTGTCGTGGCTATTTTCTCCCAAACTCCCTGATGTGGTTGGGAAAAACTCTGCCCATGAGGAACTGAGTCAGAAGGGCCCTCTTGAGACCTCGCATGCCCTCGGTAGTCAGGCAGAGCTAATCAGCCTCAGTGTGCCCGCCTCTCCATCAAAGATTTCTGACAGTCATTCCGAGACCAACACACAGGATCCATTATTGTTGGTAGATCTCTTCTCAAATGAACACTCTTGCCTCCCCCCAGAGTCCTCGGGTGAGTTGAACCCACAGAGTGTCAGTGAGGAGCTGGTAGACCTGTCACATGAGGAGCAGGCTGGTCTCCCTCCCTCACAGAGCAGGGAGACTTTGTCACCTGAAATCGGAGACAGCAGCTTATTCCCTGATCATGTGACTGATCTACCTGCAACCTCGAGCACTACCCTGCAAGGTTTACCTGCAAACTGCCTCCCGCATAACCACGTCAACACACCACTGGAGGGTTTTGAAGGAGCCGTACCATTTGTTGGATTTAGAGGTTCCAGATTGTGACAGCAGTCTGAGCCTGTGTCCCGCCAGTCCTCCCTCTGTCATCTGCACAGGTGTGCCATTCGATTCCTCGACCGAGGAGTCGGAGGTGGAACATCCAGGAGCTCCTGTAAATGGATATGTGACTTCGGAGCAACACGGTGAGAATGACTCATTGACTCTGGGTTCGTCAGCTGAACCTTCATCCCTGACAGTGCCTCTGGCTGAAGATGCCTTCATCCAGAGTGATTTCACCAATGAGAGTTGCTCTGTGGAAAATGAATCTAATGATTTGATGGAAGCCGATATTTGTTCTGAAGCCCAAAATCAGGGGAACAAGGCAATGGCTTTGGATCTGTGCTTGACTGCTGACGAGGTCCACGACAAGGAAACTTGGGACTTGAAACCCGAGGGTGTACAGGATGGATGCGTTCCTGATCTGACCACCGAAGAGGGGGAAGAGGAGAGTTTGATGGACGGCGACCGGCCGGAAGGATCGGATTGTCATGAAGTGGCTTCTTTTGATTTTTCAGTTCAGGATTTACACACTTCTTCTCCTGAGGCTGGATGGACTAGTGAGCAAACTGTGGAGACAATATCTCTCTCTAAGATGGTGGTAGATGACTCACTGCCTATAGTCTCAGCTGTGAATACGAGGGAGGAAGATGTCTCCCCGCTAAAAGCTGTGTTTGACGCTTTAGACCAAGATGGAGATGGCTTCGTTCGTATTGAGGAGTTTATGGAGTTTGCTGCTGCCTACGGGGCCGACCAGGTGAGATGCCCTCTTTTTCTGTTGACGTCCTTGTTTTCCAGCTTGCAGCTGCTGGGTGATGCATGCTAAGTGAAGTTCTGTAAAACCATAAAAAGCTCCATGTTCGTAAATGATTTAGTATTGATTTTATGCAGAACCAAAGCGAGCTTCTTGCAAAAAGCTTGCTTAATTCAATCAACTGAAATCCATCTGGCGGATGTCACTTTAGCATCGGTGTTTCAAGCTGTTTAGGATCTAAATCTATTTGCTACAAGTGAGTAAATGTGGTACAGTTTATATATACAATGTATTTTTCCCTAAATCTGGGCCCTGGTTATTGAATTTAGTTCAAGTTTTAATTAAGGAAATCAGGTTTATGTTGCCTTGACACACAACGAAGCAGCGATAAGTAAACACACCCTTTCTTTGGTGTGCAAAGCAGCTCCTGACATTTGGTGTTATAGATTTGGCTCACAGTGCAGCAAATTATTAAAACATGCCAGGATTAATTTGTCATCTATAGTTGGCGAGTGGTCAACAGCCAGGATTTGGGTTATCCTTTGGAAAAGCCTGTCAAGCATATTGTCTGTAATGAATTCTCCCCGGCACGGCACTCCTCCATATGTTGAATGATAACCACTCGCCATATCATTTGCATATCCTGCTGTTTTGGGGATTATCTCTTGAGAAATGGCTGATGTGGCTCACTCCACCCATGACCCTCACCCATTTGTTGCTCATGGCCCTTAAATAGTTTCACAGTTATTTGCAAGTCAATGGACAAATAACTCCTAAAAATGAAAGTGATTAAATGATAAGGTGTCACATGATTACTGAAATTGATTACATTCCAATTGTCTTACTTAGTGAATCAGCATTTTTTTCTATATGGGCTGTAAGGAAAGTTTCCCCCTGTGTGAAGATATTGATTTAACTGTATTACCATGGTAGGCTCAGGATGTTGGTCACCTCTTCAACCGAAAGCTAAATTCACAGTGTAAACATTAGATACAGGTCCACAGTTTGAATGACGTCAGTCTCTTTTCCTGTCAGTCGTGCTTGTCTTTATGCCTGTGTCAGTGTTTGCAACAATCAGACAGCAAGTAACCACCCCATTTGCAAATAACAGTAAAAGGGTGGATGCAAACGATGATGTAACCTAATTGGTAGCAGAAATAAACATGACTGTCATTGTTCCCTGATGAGCATGTATGATGTATCTTTTTTAACTCATTTGTTGGTCTCTCTTTTCCATTTTTATTTCATGAATCAATAAGAATGTTATAATGGCACTTATTGTATTCATAATACATTTTTAAAAAGTGTGTTTTTAAATGTTGATTTTGGATTTGGGACTGATTCAGGAAACATTGAGTTAGATAATTATATAGAATATATTAAGTTGGTTAATATTCTTTATTAACCAACTTCATATAAACTATTTTGGAAAACTTTGAATGGGGCCTCTGGGTGAGGATGTGTATTTGATGGTACTCCACACACAGAGTGTGACGCCGGGTTCACTAATGCTTTTTAATCCTTCCTCTCCCAGTTCAAAGCGCCTCTGTTGGCCCTGATCCGACCCGTGTCTAGCCATAGGTATATGTGGCTCCCCATGCAGGGAAATGTGACGGATTAAGAGTAAAATGTATTTTCCTGAGTCAGAGGGGCTCCATGGTCTGGGTGCCGTCCACCAACTGCTCATGAACTTGTTTTGAGGGACATGTTAGTTTAATGTGAATCAATTTCACCTGTTGTTTTGCTAGACCGTTGCTAAAGGCGAGACCTTTACATGACATTGGCAGTTGATTTAACTTAATAGGTGTTATCCATCCTGATGGAGTTCTCCTGTGTCGACTCCCAACAATCTAGATTCCAGCAGTTTCCTTTGGATCTTTGTTTCTTAAAAGTTTTCATTGGACTGCGGACCAGATTGTGCAGATTGATTACTTGTGTGCCTTTCTTTGTGTTTTGCTGTCGGATATCTGGTTGCAAGAGCTAGTTTCAGCCCTTACGAGAAACGCCTCTCAGATTTCTGTCCTTCCGTGATCAGAGAGACAGACAGAGGCTTTGGCGTGTTTGCCTTTCTCATTTACAATAAGTAAGCATGCAGCAGACAGACTTATCTTCAGAATTTGTGGAATGTTATATAATGCATATAACCTTTCAGTGGATTTGGCATTCATTATGTGAATTCAAGGGCCAGTGGGAAAGTCAGGTCTGATCTAACAAGGCAGCGGAAGTGCTGATTGTTTTGCTAAGGTTAGCCAAGGTTCCACTCTTCTAATATCATTCTGCAATATGTGTGCTTTTAATGTTTGAATAAGCGTTGATATGCCCTTGTATTTCAGTTGTCGGTAGATAAAAGTAGTTTGAATAACTTCCATGCCTGAAGGTTAATGACATTTCTATGATGGACCATGGTGGGGTTGGGTTCCTTCTGTTTGCAGTTTGTTCTCCCCATGTGACCATGGGTTCTCTCCGGGTTCTCTGGCTTCCTCCCACAGTCCAAAGACATGCAGGATGGGGATAGGTTAATTGATGACTAAATTGCCCGTAGGTGTGAATGTGAGCGTGAATGGTTGTCTGTCTCTACATGTCAGCCCTGTGATAGACTGGTTACCTGTCTTCCTCTACATGTCTCCCTGTGATAGACTGGCGCCCAGTCCAGGGCGTACCCTGCCTTTGCCCTATGACCCTGAATACAGGATATGGGGTAGACGATGGATGGATGAAAACCACAGGGAAATATGAATTCATAAGGACATCCAAAAATAACATGGAAAACAATGAAAAGTTTAAGCTGCCAGTATAATGTAAGCCAGGTGGAACTTTGTCAAGGGCTACATTCAGGGTTTTGTTTTTTAGCAAGAATTATGATTAAGTTCTGAGTGTGATAAACAATGTTTGGTTTATTTCCAATGTTTTATGTCTACAAGCTGCACAGATCATTCTGCTTTGTTGTTTTCTGGCGAGCCTGTATACAACACGTTCTTCAGTAAAATGTAGTTCTTATATTGCCATAGTTTAGTTGAGGTGTCGGAGCAGGCCTTGCATGTGCATTATTGTCTACCACTTTTGCCAGTAACCTTTTCAGACACACCAGGAAGATATTCATGTGGTATTTGCATGCTTGTTTGGCTGGTAATTGCATGCTCGGCATGCAAATGTTTTCTCCAGAATCCTTCCTTGATAGGAAATTGACCATATGCATAAAAGTGAGGGTGTAGTTTGAATATGAGTATCATGTCATGTAGAATCTTAAAGCAGAGTACAAAATAGTCTATTTTTAAACTACTTTTAAATGGCAAACATGCACTGCCTCCACCACTTTTCTGGGTGAGAGAGATTTTGACACAGGCTTATATTTGAAAGTTGATTTACAGCCTTTAGATGTCAAGTCGGTGTTGTGAAAGCATCCGATTAACTGTAGTTCAGTGATGTGTCTTGACTCTGTTTAAAACGCCATGAGCAGTTAATGCTGACCCACTGTTATGCCTGCAGGTATCATTCTGCCTTTCAATGAACATGCATTTGCCAAATCTGGGGTTTCAGTTATTGAAAAGGCCTTTTCTAACCACCACTCATTGGTTTCACTCACTGGTTTTGACCCTAATTCTGCACAAAAGCCATATTGAACTGCATTGTCGTTGTGTCTCTCTTGTCAGTCGACACTCCCAACCCCACTTTGGCCAGCCTCCCTCCCCTCACCCGCTGCTTTTATGTACTGCCCCTCTAATCCACAATGGAATGTCCCATGCCCCGAAACGTCCCCTCTCTTGAGTTCACTTTTCGGTGTATGTGTGTTAATTTTGTATATCCTAAGATCATTCTGCCTTTTTTTTTTTCCATCATCTTTTGCCAACCCACTAGGTTCGTCATGATTATCAGAGTTCTGTTAAGGAACTATTGTGAAAACCCCTCCAGGAAAGACTCTTACCCAAAGGGTATTCTTCTCCATGGGGTTATGCACAACAGCGGTCTGTGTGGAGGCGGTCAGGCGTGCCCCGGCACTGATTATACACAAATAGAGGAAACAGAAAAACCACACGGTGCCTTCACTGCTCCACTAAGCAGTGGAACTGACAGAGTTGCCTTTGAATTTAGTTTCTATCTGCCTTACCACTGTCTCCCAGGGCTTGTTAGGTGTAACTATGCAACTGATTATATAGTACATTGTCTATAGTATACTGTGTATTTTATTAAAAAAACAAAAGACAGACGAGCAAATAAGTATTTAAAGAAATACTTATCCCAAAAGTATTGTTTTAAAAAGTCATTTTTAGCTTGTCTAAACTTCATGCTAGTAAACTCTGTAATTATATAGCATGTTGCAATGCAAGAAAACAATAGAGGCAGTCAGACAGCAGGTCAAATATACATGGTAACGATCCAAAACAAGAATGAGTAGTACATTGATCATCTAGTGCACAGTGTAATTGCAACACAACAGCTTTCAATTAAGTAAATTAGTTAAGTAAGATTAGGGCCAGTTTCACAACTCCAGAGAGGTATTTTCCAGGTTCTAGAGGCCAAAATACAACTGGACTGAAACGACATTTACCTCTAGTTTTTAGGTTAGACCTAGAAATAGCCAACAGGCTTTGCTCACAAGACCTGAGGGGCCTGGCGCTGCTGTACAGTCATACCAGTCTGATGTAGGCCATGGATTGCTTCCACATCATAGTAGAGCTCTGGTTGCTTTGGCTCATACAGAGGTTCCTCCAGCCGTATGTTATTATACTATACCGCCCCACTTACTGCGGATGAACTAACTAATAATAATTCACCGCTTATTAAAACGCTTTTGTAAAATGTCATCAGGACCTCAGAAACTCATCATCACCTCAGTTTTCTCACCTCACCCAGCGAAGGTGTTTCTGAACAGCTTCGTGGAACAAAATTATTTTCAGTGATCTGTGATGAGAAACGGAAAGCTGTATTCTAACGCCCACCACTGACCACAGCCAAACATTCCTCCTTGCAATTTTAATCATTTCAAGGGTAACTAAGACTGCTTTCACACCTGTAGTTTGGTTAATTTGATCAATGGAAAGAATGGTACATTGCTCCGGTTCCTGTTCACACTGACTTTTTACAAATGATCCAGAGGAGTAATCGTGTAGTTACCCAGATCCACCTTTGCAAGCAGTCTCGGCTGGCTTGTTTGGTCCACACCAGGGTTTGAATGATGCTTCCACACCCACCCAAACAAACTGTACCAACCGAGTCAATAGACCTGCGTTTGTTTTAACCGAACCAAACAGGTTAGGCTTGAAAACACCCTACCCAACTTTTTTTTTCACCTGAAAATCAATGTATATGAATATTTAGTGGTATTGTTTATTGATTCAGCTCCAAATCTTCACATTTTATCGCAAAGTATTTGACTTCTACATATTATGTTATAAATATGCTCAGCGACTTCCCTCTACTGGTTCAAAACTGGCTATTGCAATTTAATTTGACCTTGACTTATGGAGAGGCAGTGGACAACCGTGGGAACTTGGTTTCAGAAGAAAATAATTATGCTTGTCAATGGCGACAGACCAAGTTTTCATCATGTTTGAATTGTGCCATGAATCACGCATGTGTTTATTAATTTTAAAAATTAATTTTGCATGCATCCCCCCCTACGCTTGACAGTATTTTGTCACGTAAGCTCGGGAGATCTATGGAAGCGTAACCAGCAATATGGCCTGCTACTCTCTTTAGGCCCGCAAAACCCCAAGTGCACAAATAGGAATATAAGGGCATTTTATTGAAACATTTGAATTAATGACTTCTTTTTAATTTTCACAATTTTCAAACTCATCCAGTGGGCTGAATAGAACCCTTTTGTGGGCCAGTTCTGTCCCTCGGGTTGTAGGTCTGACACCCCTGTTCTATGTGGCATTTTTTTATTTCCAGTGTAGATGCACTTCAACCAAGACTCTGGGGTTTAGGAACTCAACAACCCCCAGCCTACAATATAATAGCACATCTACTGTATGGAAAGGTTTAGCATATCAGAGATGGAAGTTGGATGAGCCTTGAATCCACATGCGAAACTTAACATTGCAGTGTTAGATCAGCCCCTCCTCTCCTCTCTCTAAGTACAGCTGGGCTTAATTCACCAAACCCAGATCATAACCCACGGGGGTTGTTGGAGTAAGTTTATTAGCAGTTTCAGCCTTCTCAGCCTTCTGAGTCAGAGCTCAGCATGCTAAGCAGATCAACTTGTTTTTATGTGTAACCGATATAAAAAGTGTAGAAGACAGAAGCCACACACAGAATGGTTGCTCAGTGAACTAACCTTGTTCACATTGTGTGCTTTCTCGGGGAATAAAGTGAGCTGAAGCCACAGAGACCACGACCGACATACTGTCAGGCTCTTTCCCAGCTAATTTGGCAGTGATGCATGCCTTAAATTATGCTGTAATAATGGTTTAGTGTAGTGTTGTGATGGATGACATTTGACTTAGTCTGTTATTTGTGTAAATACGTTTTATTGCTCGACAATTATTGCTTGGTTAGGTCTTTGGCAGACACATAAGTAGATAGCATTAAATAAGTCAATGTCCAAGGAATTTGTACAGGTAAAGACTTCAGATCAGTTTTGACTTATTTTCAGAAATTCTAGGAGAGGAATTCTAATCTGAAACTAACGTTGATCCAAGGTGCATTGTTTTTTTATGCTCTGACCCCTGTAGTCCCTGAAGCGAACGTCCGCCTGTTGCCAGGTTACAGACTGTAGAAATATACAGTATGTAGGTGCACTTATGTAACCCATCTCACAGCTGAGTGCAGCAAGTTTCTGTGCAAAAAAGGCTAGATAGCTTCATATATATATGTATATGCAAGCATTTTAATAAATGTTGTTTAGATTAAGATTAAGCCATTTTATTTTTTCCTCAAAAATAATTTGAATGTAAATCTTTCAGTAAAATATGTATTTCTTCTTTCCCCCTTTTTTCTTGTCATATGCAAAGAGAATAAAGACTGTACCCCTTGCACAGTGTAAACTCACTATTGCCCTGAATCCAGTAAAGTCAGAAGTCATTGTCTGCAAAAGCTGATTTTCTGTTGGAGGTCAGAAGTGGTTTTTATTGCTGACTCTTTGCTCCTGTAATCATAGTCTTGTGTAATTGTGCAATAAAACTATCATGTGAGTGAAACGACCTCAAGAAAGAGTTCCGAGTAATTATGTATCTTATGTTCAGCTGAAGTACATAACATTACATTTATTTTAGTTGACGCTTTTATCCAAAGCGACTTCCAATACTGGCCTCTTCTTTTGCACGAGCTTTTCCATTGCAGTCAGTATGCAAACATTGCAGTCAAGTCATTTTCTCCATTTGTGTGGAAAACCTCCCCTTACATAAGTTATGACATAATCTTGAATCATGTTGACAGAACAAATGATGGGGTTATGGGAGAGGGATGTTCTTCTGTTGCCATGATGAAATGATAGATTTGAATGTTATGTTACTTTTATATTTCAGGTGAAGGATCTGACCAAGTTTTTGGATCCCAGTGGACTGGGAGTGATCAGCTTCGAGGACTTCCATCGTGGAATCTCTGCAATCAGCAATGGAGGTGAGTCATGACAGTTTTCTCTTGTATCCCAACGTCATGAAGGAAGTAACAAATCTTTAATTGTTGTAATAAAGGCAGTTAGCTTTTATCTTGTATCACAAATAAAGAACTGAGACACAGTACATGGTGAACTCCATGTCCAATGCATTATCTGCCTGAAGTATTCCATGTGTAAGAAAATATTTTTAAAAAACAACATTTGCAGCATATTCTTGCACCTCCATTTAGTTCCCAACATCTGGCTCCATCTCTCTGCGTTCCCCATGCACCAGATATATTGTTGTCAACACATTATTTTCCCACCCGACATTGTGATGCAAGGGCAGAAGCCTGACCCAAATTCTTTCTAAATGGTCTCAGACTGTTGTTATTCTGTCTTTAACCACTTTACTGTCCTCCTATTCCACGTTATAAGCTTTTAAAAACTGCTGTAATATGTAAGGACTCATCTGCTGTATTTCCCTTCTAAAATAGAAACAAGTTATAATCCTGCGTGGAATCCAGGGCACCAGGTAACCTCGGCAGTAAATCTAATCTCACTCTTGAATTGACATTCATTTTTAACCTTTTTCAATTCTCATAATAGTTACTGAAACGCACCTGATGGATTAGACACGCCAAAGTGAAACCTTTGCAAAGAGTTTCAGCCCTTCGGCAGTTTAAACACAATGGTTGTGTTGACACACTGCACAGGTTGTGTTGACGTCCCCGCAATAGTTCACTGCCTCAATCCACCCAGCCTGTTAGGAGACAGAGATAACTGGGTTGCTCTGTGTACTCAAGTGTAGATCAAAATGTGTCTCTTGGACAACGGGGGGGGGGGGGAATCCAGTTAAAGAGGAAGCCAATGCAGACACTCCAAAGTCTGAGAGCAATAAGGACGGGAATATTAAACCCTTTATTTACATGGCTATCTCATTAAAAGAGCCAACATGTTTCAACCACTGTAGGTCTTTGTCAGAGCATATAGCAAACAAACAAGACGGGTGTGGCAACACCTGTT
Organism: Chelidonichthys spinosus; assembly: GCA_029853015.1. Taxonomy (NCBI): domain Eukaryota; kingdom Metazoa; phylum Chordata; class Actinopteri; order Perciformes; family Triglidae; genus Chelidonichthys; species Chelidonichthys spinosus. The sequence goes on from CM056842.1 coordinate 8,348,751, forward strand.
TAGTGAAAACAACCAATGGGAGGCAATCACATGACCCAGACAATGACATGACAGGTGAAACAAATTGACAATAATGAAAAGAGTAAATATCCCGAGAAGATATGGTACAAAAAAGTTTTACAAAAGAACAGAAAAAAATGTGACAGAGAGTCTATTTCATCATTAAGACCAAGATACACCCAGCCTTATGATTGGAAGCACTCTTTCCCACTCATTCTGGGTCGCACAGCTCCCGTTACTCTTGCCATTAATAAGTCATGCACTGGAAAGCATGAGATACACCGACACATGGGCTTGTTGGCGAGGTTTTAGAACGGGAATGGCAGAGAGATGGGCTTTGGGCAGAGAGTCATATTCACCTAAATGATTTACTGTCCTCTCTTTTCTGCTCTAGCCTCTCTGTTTCACCAGTGTCGTTAGTAGTAAAGCTGGGTTGTAAAGTTAGAGTTGCCTGTTTTGGCATTTATTGACAAAACACAAGCTGTGCATATCACCAACAACATAGGCAATCTATAATAATAGGCTTAACTTACAGTCGTTTTACTGTATTAGTTGTAGTCTTGTGTCATTGAAGTTGTTTTGGCTAACTCTGATATCATGAGTGTGATGTGACCATGATGTCATGGATCAGAATCCAGCCGGGGATCATTATGACTTGTTCCTGTCATTCACTGTCCTGTCCTTTTTGCCCTCCTTCTGTATTTTTCTGTGTAATCAGAATCAGAAATGTTCTGCTGGAAGACCATTTTCCCATTAGTGTGTGAAGAACAGACCTCCACTATAACTTCCCACATCGCTCACACACTGCTGACAGAATTTTTCACTATGCTTGTAATGGTGGCGTGCAGTTTTTTTAGACATTTTTCCAGATCCATGTCTGTTCTCTACCACAGTTTCTCCACCAACTCTCATGTAATCGGAGGGCAAAACAAGCTCTTCCAGCTCCCACCCTGTATAAACTTGGTTCCACCTTCTTTTTTTTAAATGTAATTTCAACCTTAAATAAAGACGAGCCCACAGGCTATGGGAATGTCTTGCCCCCCTGCCGTGACTATGGCATGTCTGGAACAACAACAGTTGGTCTAGAAAATACGCTGTCTGATATTTTGACATTAAACCCAGAGACTGCAGGTGTGTTTTGTCAAACAGAAGCCAGATTCTCCTGCTCAGCTCCATGCAGTGCAGACTGATTTCACTTAAACAACCTGCAATGTGTATGAGTCTCTAATAGCCATGGGTTACATAAAACCAGGGGGTGCAAAACCCCTTGGGTCTACTGGCAGCTTTTTGAGAACACTGTTTGTGTTCTATTCTCTCAGTAGGGTGCTATTCAACGCTCTGTTTGCTAGATACAGGAGCCACAGTGGCTCCATCCTGTTGGTCTGTCTCAGGTTACATTGCTTGTCTTGCAAGTGCTCTCAACAGAAGCCTGCATTGACACATTTGAATTGGATACGGGCTCCTTTCTCACCGTTTTATTTTGGCCATACACGTATGACATTCTACAGCCCTTGAAACGCAAGTGTAAAAGTTACATGATGTTTGCTGTCGCTTCACGCTTAGATTGCTGACTGTAAATACGCTGTAACAGGGGAGCTGCACTTAGCTGAAACACATTACAGACAGTTTGTCAAACATGGATGTTTGCTATCAATCTGTTCTCAAGAGTGGAGTCAGAAACAGATGACTTTATCTGAAAAACATGACGGCGTATATGAAATGCCTTCTAGAGCATTTAAGATGTTCTTTCCCTTATCTAGATCATATTAATTGTAAATGAAGTAATACAATTTAAGAATAACTTAATCTTCATTTAAATAAGAAATGCAGAATTATACAAAAAAAACATTGTAAATCAATTTATTAATCAATGATAATTAAATTAGACGAAACGGCATATTATGCAGTAGTATTATGCTACATCCGATAATTGACAGGCCTCTTGTAGCAGAAACCATTTTTCAGTAGGAGGAAGAGATATCGACTCGCCTTTTGTCAACCATTTTAATACTGTTTACCGCCAGGGGAGATGGGCATACAAAAGTAATATCCAAGATTGCTGCCTCATTATCATTTTGTATGCCTCAGAAAATATGCTTACAGGCTCCTGGAAATGTAATTGTATTCTTGTTCACAATGTAAAAGCACATTTGATAATTTCTTAGTCAAACGTTTTATCACTGTAACAATAGATCTGGAGTCTATTGGTTGTAACATGATACATCTTTATAGATATCCATAAACTACTGTGACACCTTATTTGGTCATAATGACTGTTTGCACACGGGCATTGGTGCTGCACACAGCTTGTGTATCTTGTGTTTGTTGAGCATGCTTCGCTGTTTGACTTCATGTGTTTATCCTACACACATTAAAACCTGCCGTCTTCATCTCATATCTGCAGGTCCAGAGCCGCAGCTCTACAATGTGAGCTACGGTCCCGTTGATGGCGCTGTGGGCTGTCCCGAGGAGTATGACGAGGTGAGGACGCCGCACACGAGGCTCAACCTCTCTCAAGTTGTGTATGTGGTCCAGTGTGAAGGTCACGGGCTGAACTCCCTGTGCACTCTCACTCTTCCCACTGTAATTCACTGAGTGGCTTGCAGAGCTATCATTACCACTCTGTGAATGTTCCACAGACCGAACACCCTGGTTTGGCTGACACTAAATAGCATCTTGCTGGCTAGGCTCTGAAGTAATCTTTGAAAAATATTGAATTAGCTGGAATGTGCCGGAGTTTTTACGTGTGTGTGTGTGTGGACTTTGTGTTTTTACAGTTGTGGTTAGCATATCTGGCATTCCTGTCTCCTCTTGTGCACGGAACTTGTATATTTAACCATCATTGTTGCTGGCCTCCACAAAATTGAAATGTTTGTGCTATTTTATGCCCTTTGAGCATTGCAGGACTTAAAAGACTGTTGTTTTTGTGGCTGTACATTGCACAGTGTCAGCTCCCTCTGTTGGTATGGTTTAGAAGTGCAGGCCCATGTACCTCAACAGTTGCAAGTGTTTTTTCTTCACTTCAGTCCATTTTATAGGCTTCATGAGTGGGATTATTTCACGGCATCCCTGTGGAATTTTGTTGAGACAAATAAATATATTGCAAGAGACACTAAGATGTAGTGTACAATCTCATTGGATGTAATGGCTACTCCAAAATGTTTGTCGAAATTAGGTTTTTCACTGGAGGTCTAATTGTGAATGTTATGTTTAGTCTCATATGATCATTTCAGATATGCAGTATACTTCTTATGTTTAATTCAAATATTACAAATGAAAATGGGCACTAACAATGTGAAAGGTGCGGCGTTGTCTTAAAGTGTCTGTTTACTGGATCCCATAAGCATTCAGTCGTTTTGGGGAAGTTTGTGTTTATGTTTGAAGTAGACGCCACACCTGTGTCCATGGCCTCCCCCTCCCCTCCTTCAAGTTTCTGGCAAAAAAAGGGATCCTCTCTCTCAATGGCTGTGCTGTTCTAGCCCTGTTTGCTTTCAAAACAGGCAAAGTGAGGCTGTTCAGCTGAAGCCTGGCATCAGAGAAAAGCAACGCCCCGTCCACCCCCTTTTTTCCTTTACTCAATATTCTCTGCCATTGCTGAATTTCACAATACCCTGTCACATTTTGATTCTTAAATTGGACCCTATATCAACGGCAATCATTGACAGTTATGCAGGTTATGCACATTCTCTGGTTGAGTGTTTATAGCATGGCGGCATGTTAGATTTCTATTGGCAACACAGAGGGACAGTTATAAGTTTGGTTGTTTTGATGTATAGCCCTCATTCCGCTGTGCAGTCTGCATACATGGCTTAATGATTTAAACGGTCACACTGGGCCAGGAAGTGAAGCTCCCCGGAGCCAGGAAAGATTAAAAGTTATTCAGCTGATCGGGTGGCGTTTTAACTCAGCTCTGCCCGGTAGAAAGCTGGTTGATTGAGCCTTACAGCTGACTTCTGCTACTCTTTGGACTTTGTCTCCTCCCCTCTGACCACCCAGTGGAGCTGAGTGAGGTTCTACAGTTTTCATTTTTTTTTTTTTTTTTTTTTCAAACGTACTCCCTCACTCTCTCTTTGAGAGTGAAGGTGAGGAAGCGTTGGAAGGTTTTTTTTCGCTCTCATGGCAGGCCGGCTCTCCTGTCAGTGATTCCGGGCAGAGAGAATGGTTCTGGGCATGGTGGATAGCCCTCTGGGCCCCGCTCCTTCTGATACTGCATTTATAATGGTATGTTCTGTTTTCCAACATGAGTCACCTGTCTTGCCTTCATTATTGCTTTGCAGCTCTGATCCCTGATAATGTGTCTCTAGTCGTTCATAGCTTCAGATGTTCTTGTATGGGTTTTAGAGGTGTTGATGCGGCGGGTTTTTGCTTGAAATAGCCATCTGAATCTCAGCAGTCTGTCTCTGGAGTCTGTTTATGCCCTAGGATTTGTTTGATTGTTTGTGTAATTGGCCTTGGTAACTACAGGCTGGAACTGGAAATAATAGACCATCTTTGGTGTTGCTGTTTTGTTCACACTGTTTTACTGAAATACACTTGATGACATTTAAAAGAACCAGAAGGAATACAAATGCATTGTGTTGTTTATCATTATAGTTATAGCATCAGCTTGAGCATTAGTTGTTTGTCTGTGCAATATTGCTGTAGTGGAGCAAAGTTTTAATCAAAAAATAATGTACATGCAATCTATTCATGTTCATTCCCTGTTGTCACCTTGGTGAATTATTCAGATCAGTGTGGGTTTGTCTGTTTACTGCTTGTTGGGCATACAGTAACGTGTTTGTTCTCCGTTCTGTTTCTGTTAGCAAAATGAGGTGACGGACAGTGCGTACCTGGGCTCCGAGAGCACTTACAGTGAGTGTGAGACGTTCACCGATGAGGACACGGGGGCCCTCGTGCCCCCCGAGATGCACGAGGAGGTGGAGACGGACAGTGGCATCGAAGCCACGCTGCACGACCCGGACGATGGGGGAAATAGGTTGGTATAACTTTGACCTTCAGCCATATGCGTGTTTGATGCCGCGCAGGTGAGCGGTGACCCTAAATGACTTCCGTGACACATCATTTTTAATCCACTTGCGTGAGCTCAACATCATAATGCTCTTCTTAATCGCTGCTGGCTACAGAAATGACCGTAAATGTGTGTCAAATCTCCAGCTGAGGGTTAGCCCTGGAGTTGGCCTGCACTGACCTTTCACACGGATCACGTGGTTTGCGAGACTTGCCTGCCCAACGCTGGATCACTTGGGTTCTATTTGGGTCACCAGACAGGCAGATTAAACAGGGGAAATAGACAGCCACCACTTTGTTGACCTTAAATTCTTTTAGATCCACCAGTGGGTAGAAAGTCTGGAGGAGAGTATTGTACTCTTCTTTTTCAATTAAACGCAGCTCCTAATGTACTCACACTCCATGTATTGTCACAAGCAATTTGAGGCAAAACTGACCATAATTAGCAGGGAGGTGGACTGTTAATGTTTTTTGTACGTCTAAACAAGAAATCTTATTTTGATCATTTGAAATGTGCACTGTGTGAGCGCCCGAGGCCTTGAACAAGAAAAGAGAGAAAAACACTTTCTCATCCCCCATTCTTTACCCGAATCAGCGTGTCTGACCGGATCATCATTTGTGTCGCAGTGAGTGAAATATTCTTAATGTTAACACAGCTGGATGCGTTTTTCCGGCACCACTTGGGTTCTTTTCATAGTTTTAGAACGGAGTCAGATTATTTTTATTCTTTTCCTTTTTAATGTTAAGTGAAGGTTGATATAAATGACTTTGTTCACTGGAAAGTCCCCAGTTACCCTCAACACCAGCGCTGCCCGCTCAAAGCATATTCCAAATCACAAAGGCACGGCTTGATTATGGTTTAAGTAAGACTCTTAAGTAAAAGTAATTCTGCATTTAAGATAAAGTAGCACCACAGTGAACTATATTTGATAAGCACAGTAGTGAGTCATTTTGGACTGGAAACACGGTATCAAACTGTCTCTTTGCTGCTGTGATGAGGCTACACTCAGACTGCAGACTGTTCTTCTCAGAACAGTAACAAACGCACAAATCACATGTTTATTTTTCAATGCTGATTTCATATGTGGCTCTAAATCAGATGAAAGCGTAGTTGTTTTGCAGTGCAGCCTCAGTCTGAACAGTGTGAATTTGTGCGACTACTACGTTACTAGATAGACATTCATCCCAATCCTGAGCCGGAGGAAGTCACATGTCTAATGACTACATTCCCACAATAATCCCACCACTCCTGGCTCCACCTTCACATCCTCACACATCTCCGTACACAAGTAGAAGCCGTTGCTCCACAACGAGTCATAATTAAAGATTAAAAAATAATGCAATCAGCCAGGCAACAGTCAGGTCTGAAGTAATAAATCCGATTTAAGCACTAAGGACAAGGGGAGACTTTATATATTTTAGGGTGCAGAACAAACCCGATCAGGAATACAATAGATCTAATTTTGATCAGAGGTTTATGCTTTGTTGATTTTAAATTCCATCCATTGTCTCTAATTGTTAAAGACAGGTAGTTGCTGCAGATGAGGTCTATATGTCTTTGCATGAGCATTCTAGTTGATGTTGGGCAAACACAAGGAAGGAAGTGCAGAGAACTGAGGTCTTATCTGCTGACGCTGTGACCCGTCTGTCCGGCTTTATGACGGCTCGAGGTGGTCTGCCTGACAGAGATGTGTTTGGACTTCCTTTTCCATGATTGAGCCTTGAATTCCAGGAAGTGTTGAGTTTGCTCTTTTTTTTTTTTTTTACACCTTTTTCCCTCCCCTCTCTGTGGCATGGGCTAATCTCATTCTCTCCACTCCACTTACTCATACCATTGCCCCGCTAAGTCCACTGCCGACAGGAACCTAACACTATGACCTTTTATATTTCTGTTTCCCAAAAATGTGGAAACTCACCGTCTTAACTCCCCTGTTAATGGAGATAAGCTTATGTGAAAAGCATGGACATGTTTTCTCTCACTCAAACCTTTAAGGGGTTTTATAAATCACAAACTTACAGTGATTCAACATGGACTGTGAATGCAACAAAAATGTCAACAAGGAAACTGAGATTTGCCATGTGTTAGCCCAGTTAACTCGAGCCATATTCAGGGTAGGAATATATGTGCACTGGACCGGGGATTAAGTGTCTAACAGGATTAGTCTCCCCCACCCTCTTCTGTCCTACCCGTGTCCCTACACACATTTGGCCCTTGGACGGTCAGCAGGACTGTCTGTTGGCCGTCGCTTAGTCTCAAATCTGATTAACCCACTCACAGTCCGCCCTTTCTGGTAGAGCTTCAAATCTTTCAGGTGGCACAGACGATGCAGCATCGGTCATGTGGCACTGATTGGCAGCTCATCAGAACCGCAGACTTTCGCCGTTTTCAAAAGCAGATCCTTTTTTTTGTTTTCTCCAAACTGGAGACCTGTGGGTTTTTTTATTTTCAATCGGTGTGTCCCGTGAAACTTCAGAATTCCACTCTGGTTGTCTGGTGTTTTGACTCCAGTTGCTCCACGGCTTTCACGCCAGGGCAGCGGAGGGCGTTCAAAGATGCGCTCTCTCTCTTCGCCGTCCCTCAACGTGAGGGACCTCAATATGGGGCCAAGTAGTAAGAGCCTCTGTAAAGGGTAAGTGACTCCAAAATTGGTTGTGTTACTATTTAACCCAATGTCTGCACCGGCCATTGCTGCAGCTGAAAACTGCATTGTTAAAAGCGACTAAAGAGGACAAATTGTCATTTGCAGACTGCTTTTTGTGAAACAGTGTATGACTTTAGGTTTTCACACGATACACGAAGGTAATGTTTTGACATGAGTTGTGCACATAAACGTCCTTTGTCTTGTAAACAAGCAAAATGGGTTTTGTCATTGTGTGCTGAGAAGGCAAACTTTTCTGCTGATTTGGGCAGCCTCATGTGTGTGCTTGAGCCAACTAGCGTATCCTGTTGGGCAACAGGAAAGGCCAGTTTTCCAGCTTTCCTGTCAAATTAATATCAAAGACCTTTTTTTTTTCTTTTACACTGAAACTTCACAATCCACAGCAAAGTCATGCAGAACCACCCAGTAGAGTTTTGTTCAGTTGTTTGAGATAAACAACCAATTACAAAAGTCCTTTCTGTCTGTGTAGTAAATAACATAATGCACTTCTCTCACAGCTCTCTAGTGTAGCCATCGTGGTTCTGTATTACCGGCAAGGGACACTTTGCCAAAGCAGACTTTGGGATTAATGTGAATTAACAGATTACCTTCGAAGACAAGTGATCGTCGAACTTGTCCAGATTGCCGCTCTTCCCGGGGGAAGATTAATTGTACTTGTTTGGTGTTTACAGCAGACTCTTGGCATTTTCAGGTTTTCCCGAGTCCAACACACCAACAACTTGTTATCCACATAGTATTTCAGCCAAGTAGTGTAGTCTATTTCCTGTGAATGTAGTAAAAAGATAGGACTTGTTTGGTTTTGAGATTCTGGTTTTCTAAATGGATGGTCATGTGGTTGTTTATACCCTCCGTTTTTATCCCGTCTAAACTTGAACACGTTTCCCTCTATTTCTGGACTTACAGTTAACTACGCAGTTGTTGTGTTCACAAGCGAGCGAAAAAACCACTAACACAGGAATCCGTTCTCGTGTGCTCCGCAGGTTTTCCCTGAACTCTGAGCACCATAACCACTCGCTGGTGACTGTCATCGGTGGAGAGGAGGAGCACTTTGAGGACTTTGGGGAAAGCAACACCTCCGAGTTGCTGCTGGAGAGCAATGTGGAGGAGATCGAGGGGGAGGGGGACTCCCCTCTGGTGCAGCCACCTGAGCAGATCAATGGCTCCTCACTACTCTCTCCCAGGTATGAGCTTGTCTTCCCTACACATCTAAACCAGAATCCGTCTGACAAAGACGATCTGAAACGTTTCACATGTTGAACTCTGAACTCGTATGACAGCTTGGATATTATTTATCTGATGTGTGAATATGACCAGACTTTTTAAATCAGTCCGTCCTGATAAGAAGTGTGACAGCGATACATTCTCAGCTGTATTGTCCTGGTTTTACTGCTCCTGTTTGCATTCTTCTGAGAAAATGTTTCTCTTTTAACAAAGGCACTTGAGGTCAAATGTTGATAAGAGCTATCTGGAGACGTCCTTCCCACCCTTATCCGCCTCCTTCTCTGGTGAAGGGCAAAGATAAATGAAGTGTATTACAAAGTCCATTCCACCGGTCTTACTCACTGTTGCTAAGTTATTGAAAAGGTGGATATTGGGCTAAATCCTGTTGTAAAACGGTGCCTCCTTTAATTTGTCCTTGTGTGATCCTGAGCAGTCTGAGGAAATGTGTTGTGCCTGTTGCCAAGCCCTCTGGGACAGACAGAAGGTGGAGGTTTTGTTTTCATTGAGTTGGGACACCAGTGGACACCTAACAAGCTTTTCCTCAATATATCTATACACACACACACACACACACACACACACACACACTTTTGTGGCATCAGTAATTTGTGTTTCTAGCTTACTCCTTTTCATCTTTTTCCTCCCCCTCTGTTTTCGTCAGACTAAAAGCCTGATAATGCCTAATTCCCACTTGGGTGATATTTCTGTGATTTGCCTTCTCAGGCAGGAAACAACTCAGTGGTTAGCTGTGTAGCCAATTTGTAAATGCGCTTGTTTTACTGGATTGGCACTAATGGTAATAATAGAGATGCTGTTCATTAAGTTTTGGAACGTGTTTGATGTATTAAAAAAAGACACCAAAGTCAAAAAGGATATACTGAAGGCTAAAAACAAATATAGGTGGATTATGCATCATTAAGTTAAGAAACAATAACAAATGAATCAAATTCAGTCGGTGAATTAACGTGCAGCATGTGAAAGATTACATGGCATAGGAGACGGTGGACTTTTTCTGCATCCCACAGACTCCTACTCAGTGTGAATGCGTCACCGTGTTTTTTAGCCATACACGCTCATAGCTGGCGCATGCAGCAGTGCCGCCTACACACGCACACCCACGTTTATCCATCTGCATATAACAGTGCTTTGACTACACGGGTGCACTGTTGCCTCTGAGTCGGCCCTAAAAAACACACACACGCACACATAGCTGTAAGCAGTATTTAACAAAGTCATTCTTCACACTGACAGGCAGAAAATAGCTCGGTACAAACAGTGCATATGAGCGTCACTCACTCAAAGTGCACCACGGCGTGTTTCTGCCTACATAAACAGGAACCTGTGCCAGCACTTTGCATAATTCAGACCTGCCTCGCTCCCTGAATGAACATTCAGCCGGCAGAGGTGACGGGAGGGAAGGGTACAGACTCCAAAACAATGAAATAATCAGTTTAATTTGTTTGCTCCAGAGCTTAAAGGCGTTTTGATTTTATTTGACTTGATTGTAATTATTCTGTAGGTAGGTGGAGTTGGTGGAGCAAAGATGGCGAAAGGTTAAATAGACAGCAGGAGAGATATCAAGAGATCAATGCGTTTTTTTTCTCCCAGAGTGTTTTGTCTCCTTTGCACTACCCAGAAAACAAATCACAGCCACACTGCAGTCTGTCTCACGTCCCCCCTCCCACTGCATTCCTCACACTTTTTAAACTCTCCTGTGGATTTCACTCACACCTCTTCCACACCCAGAGGTGCTCCTGTCCCACCTCAGTGCACCCCCCCTTCTCGTCCGTCACTCACCACTTCCTCCTCCTTTTCCTCCCTGTTTTCCTCTTTCTAGTGCACCTGCTCCTCTCCCTGACTGCTTTCAGAGCTTCCTCAGGGAGGAGGCGCTGGACTTTTTCTGTAGCCAGTGTCACAAACAAATAAGTCGTCTCGAGGACCTCTCCACGCGCCTCAATTTCCTAGAGATGACTAGGTAACACGTCATTCACAACCCACTCCGATTTATGAGCTGTGTGAGTGTGCAGTGCAGATTAGAGACAGTGGTCATGCATGTTCTCATAATGTGTGTTGGACTGGCATGGCGTGTGTGATGTCACTTTCACACATACATCCTGCTTTATTTTGTGGGTGTGTTTCGAAGCCAACTGTGTGTGAGTTGAATGGCTCCGATGCACTTTTTAGATGCTGGTAGCCAGTTTCTTACCATTGTTGCCATCTGTGCAAATGTATGATTTGTCACTCATGCATAAAACATATTTTGCTCACCTGAAAATAAGTGTACTAAATTGGTTGTAGCAATGCTTTTGCAGTTATAACCACAGGTATGACAGGTGAGTGGTGTCCAGTACGTCCTGCTCTCCATGTCATTGTCTTCATGCTTTATTTAAGTTGTCGCTGCTGTTAGCGGAGTAAAGCTTTTATCAGAACGGACTTGCTGATCCAGGATTACTGACCAGTAGCTGTATCACAGAAACGTAATAATACTGAAATCATATTTGATGTGTTCAGCAGCTGAATTTGAAATTGGACAAAACTTTAGAATTTACATTTAGGAATTCAGAAATATATAAAATATTTAGTTTTACTTAAAGTTTCTGTAATGCTGTCACGGTCAGGTCGAATTCCATCCTAAATCAGCACCGTTTTGTGTTAGATTGCTGTGATGTGTGAATATCTTTAGTTCCAAAAGTCATTTTTCAGTGATTTTTCAGTAAAGATCCACCTCAACATGTCTCTTTTTCTGTGGGGCTCCTCTCCTAGCAGAGAGAGGGACGGGGGTTGGATAAGACGAAAACCAGGAGATGGTGTCTCTTTCCTTTATCCTTTTTCTCTTCCTGACCAATTTTCCTGTTGTTCTGTCTCCCCGTCCAGCGCTGGCAAGAGACTGTCCAGCAAGAAAGTCGCAAGGTAAGCCAAACAGTTACTCTGGTTTCAGTCGCTTCGTATTTCTACTACTGATTATTATAAATGGCTGTGTTTGGCGTACAAAAGCGGCATTTCGTCAAATGTGAGCCGGCTCTAGGGGTTTACATTTCTCCTCTCGGTGTGCAGACATCTCCTCCAGAACAGCTCGATGACCCTGGACACGATGAGCGACTTGACGCGGGATATCTTGGAGCTCGCTGACAACGATATCACAGACAAGGTGAGAGCTCATCTGTCAAGCAACACCTGCGTTTTCACATGGCTATGCATTTTCATGTCTGTGAGCTGCCAACGTTTTCACCTGTTGCAGTAGTTGTTGTAGGAAGAAGGACCATTTACTGTAACACTATACTGTACTCTTATATTATATTTGCTTGTTTGTGTCATTAACAAACCTTTCCCAGGTGCTCCTCCTTGAGCGTCGAGTGGCAGAGCTGGAGAAGGAGTCCGAGTCGTCGGGGGAGCAGCATGCGCGGCTGCGTCAGGATAACCTGCACCTGGTGCACCGGGCCAACGCCTTGGAGGAGCAGCTGAAGGAGCAGGAGCTCCACGCCGTCGATCAACTACAGCAGGAGACCCGTCGTCACAAGGAGGCGCTGATCAAGCTGGAGAGGGAGAGGGGGCTGGAGCTGGAAAACCTGCAGGCCAGGTGAGCAAAGGACTGGTTATGTTTAGAGCAGAGATCTTCAACAGGGGGTCCGCGACCCCTAGGGGGCCCACAGGGTTACTGCAGGGAAATATGTTTAATCCCTGTAGAACAGATTGTATATGTTCTGTATTGTGTCTGCACATACACAGTTTTGTCCCTCTGTATATTATAATTGATAAGATCCACTTGCCATCAGCTGTTTGGAGGTTTTTGATACTTAATCATCATTTTAACTGGATATTGAAAATAAAATGAGTCAGTGTTTGATACCCTGCAAGGTTTTTACTTTTTAATATGCGTTTGGTGATCCCACGCCAGTGGCTGACATGTTGTTTGTTGGAGGAATCATGGCTCTACACTGCCACACTCTGGCACTAATCTGCCACTGAATTTCAGATATTTCACTGACCCTTTGTTTACCATCAACAAACCGCGTTAGTTGCTACTTTGTGGCTGTAAATGATGTTTCTGATGTGGGCTTGTGTTTTGATTCTTCAGGCTGCAGCAGCTGGACGAGGAGAACAGCGAGCTGAGGTCATGCGTTCCTTGTCTTCGAGCGAACATCGAGAGACTAGAGGAGGTGAGAGCAACAATATCTCCTGGTTTGTTTTGCCTTTGTTGCTCCATTTGTCATCGTCTTAAAACTCCTCCTCATCCTTTTATCTTTTTCTTTATGTTCTAGGAGAAGAGGAAGCTGCAGGATGAGACAGAAGCCGTGACCGACAAGCTGCAGGAGGAGACGGAGTCCCGCAGGAAAATGGCCGACAAGCTGAGTCATGAGCGCCACCAGAGCCAGAAGGAGAAGGAGTGCACTCAGGAGGTGGCCCCAGTTTCTCTATTTACAAAATAAGCAGTACTCTACTTTGTGTTGTTATATTTTGTATGCAAAGTTTGACAACATCTCTGACGTGTCAAATGTCCCTGTGTTTTAGCCCTATACCCTTAATTTACACAATCCCTAATAACTTAACTAACTGATTGATTTTGTTTGTCCCTCAGCTCATTGAGGACTTGCGTAAACAGCTCGAGCACTTGCAGCTCTACAAGCTGGAGGCTGAAGCAAAGAGAGGGCGCATGCCTGGCGCGGGACTGCAGGAATATCAGACCCGTACCCGCGAAGCCGAGCTGGAGCAAGAGATCAAACGGCTCAAACAGGTAGCACGCGCATTCTGAGCTTCCACTATTTTGTGCCATGTTTTCCCCATTCTATCAGACCGCTTTGAAATGGAAGAATTATTAAGGGTCTGGCCTGTACTGTTGTGATGTGTTACATTCGACTTACAACTCTCCAGGACAACCGCAGCCTGAAGGAGCAGAACGACGAGTTAAACGGCCAGATCATCAATCTGAGCATCCAGGGAGCCAAGAACTTGATGTCGGCCTCCTTCTCTGACTCCCTGGCGGCTGAGATCAACAACGTGTCTCGTGTAGAGGTAGGTATCGGAAAATCAGGAAAGAATTTGTGAAGCATATTCCTGGTCGGTTCATCTTTTTATTTTAATTCAAGCAAGCGTTCTGTTTCTCAGTCATTGTTTTTTCTCTGCTGACTTCTGTTTCTTCTGTTTCTAGTTGATGGAGGCTGTCCACAAACAGGAGGAGATCAACTACAGACTCCAGGACTACATTGACAAGATCATCGTAGCCATCATGGAGTGCAACCCCTCCATCCTAGAGGTCAAATAGACACCATGCAGCCAGATGGCTGTGCACAGTGACTCCTCAAGCTGTAAAAAGATATGGAAGACATGGCTAAAAGCAAACTACCGAGAGAGGATGTGAAAATATTCAGACGTCATTTTGGTAGTAAAACCACGATGCACTCAACTCATCCAACTCCTCCCCAACAAAAGAAGGATTTGAAGGAGAAATAAGCAATTTTCAGTTGGATATCCCTTGAGTTTGTGCTTATTTGTGAGTGTATGTGTTAACCCTCCTGAATACACTTGGGTCCTGGTGACCTCCATGTATTTGGCTAGAGGGACCCGAGTCTCCCCTGATGAGTGAGTGAATGTGTAAATGTGTGCAAGAAGTCAGGATCATCAACAGTTACAAAAAAGAATTCCCTTTCCCCAAAAAACAAAGTGTCAATGTTTGATTACGCTAAAAAAAAATCAGACAATTCTACAGTACCGAAAGGCCTTAAATGCAAGGTGAAAGTATTATTAAGTTATGCATGCCATACATGCCTCAGATCAGTCTGTGAAGTGTTAACTGGGATGGTGGTGGTATGTGGGCTGAGATTTCCTGGAACCAGGCTGAATCGTGTTTTTATTCACACGTGAAAAAGCCGTATGAAGCACTGGGCGGGAGATTGGAGCGGCAGTTTCCTCCTTTTGAATTTGTTTAATGTGTTAAAAGCTTGCGGTGCTGCCTATCAGTCAATACGACGGTGTGTCCTGTCTTTTAACCGAGTTCAACTGTCTTTCCAGCGAACCCAAGTGAGGGACGTTTCTCGGGTTCGAGGATGAGAAATGCCCGGAGGGTTTGTGTGTGTGTGTGTGTGTGTGTGTGTGTGTGTGAGAGATGTTTTGACATTTATTTTTTGCACAGTGTTGCCTACAGGTTTTGAAAAAGCTTTGGTGACACTAGCGAATAATATTCAATGTCCCAAATGAAGGAACTGTTTGGTTTATAATTTGCTTCATCTCATATTTTTTTTTTTTTTTTTTTGTCTTACAATGAAACAGGGTCCCGGAGTTCAGGTGGGCTGGAAACCTCAAGTGGAATAAAAGACTACAATTCCCCTCACTCCCTGGCACAAATATTAAATAAGTCAAAGTGATCTCACTTAGTGGTAGACCGGGTACTTACTGACAAAATGTAACATGCTTGTAATGACACGTTCACTTTGTAAACTCTTGAACACTTGAACTAAGCATGAAGGGAAATTAATGAGTGATTCTGGGAATTGTAGTGAAGTAGGTTTTTTTTTTTTCTGGTACAGCCCACCTGACCCCAGTGTTCTCTTGCTGAGTGAAAGGGACGAAAGCTTATCCAGGTAACCTTTTTTTTTTTTTCTCCCGATGCACAAATGATTTATTGTCAGTAAAAAAAAAAAAAGGTTGAGACTGAAAAATGCTGACATTTGACAAGTTGTTTGTGAATAATGGAATGGTTGTACTTTGCACTAAGTTTTGTTTTGATTTCCTTGTTGTTGATAGAAAAAAAAATGTGTTTATTTGGGAAAAGGATGAAATCACAAATGATCGTTCAGAAGCCCGTATGACAGTGAGTGGGAAATGTTGCTACATGCATACTGGGAAGGTTACACTAAACGCACCACACTCATTTTTAATATCACATTGAATCTGACATATTCAAGAATACTACTAACTACATGTAGACATGTCTTGAGATTCATTTTCAGTAACATATTGTATTATCAGCTGTTCATATGAGCTTTTTTTTGTGCTATTGGCCAGTTTTATCATTTTCCATACCAGGTATATAATACTGAAGAGACATGGCAGACGTTGGTAGCAATAATACTTGGCGAGAAAGTGGACATGGGTGGAGGGCAGATGAAACGTCTGCTCTTTAATTCCTTTGCTGAATGCAACAGCAGCTTTTTTTTGAAGACGTATGGACTGATTTTGGACTAATGCCGTTCTTAGCGGTGCTGCGCAGCTGTCACTTTTGGACTCTGGACTCGGACATTGGGCATAAGATACCTACCGGACATCTTGATGGATTTCTACTTTAAGGGCAGTCGGAGAGCTTGTTTATGTCCAACATCACGGCATCCTGCACCAATATGCTGAGGAGAATTCCTATTTTTCACCCTGTCACACATCAGCGTCACTGCTCTTCACCTGCCACTCCATGGAAAAATGGCCTTGGATGTAAATGACTTGTACATGTAAAGTTTTTTCTACACTCATTCTAGATTCTAGGTATTTTTATAGTCTTGAAGGAAAAGAACATTTCTTCTTCTCGTCTTATGCTGAGAGACAGCTGCCTGTATTCTTCTCTAGCATGTAGCGTGTACAGTATCTCTTGGGTTGTTTTTTCTTTTCTTTTCTCTCGTTTGAAATCACATGCAGATATTTATTCATCATTTGACACAAAACGGCAACTCGCGTGTCACGATCTGTTCTGCTGAACATGTCTTTGTACATTTTTGAATGCACAAGGGGGGAGATGAATTCACAGCCAGTTAATGTGGGAGAATTTATCCACTCGAGTGTCGTGTGCAAAAAGCTTGAATGTGACCTGAGTGGTCCTATGTTGAGGTCGTGGCACTCTTCCATAATGCTGATGTTGCTGCGACCTCCTCGGGGCTTGTGATTTTATTTTGACATGAGGCTGAGTCTGCGGTTTCTACTGTTGTCTTCCCAGATGGAGTCAGGTCCTGCATGGAAACACAGATGTTTTGTTGTTATTGTATATCTCTGATTCAGTCGCTTGACCTATGTTTTGACTGACAAATCAAATGCTATTATTTCCGTTAGTGGAGTTGCGAGACCTCACAATGTCAACACACGACCACCTCGAAACCTCATATCAAGGCTTTGCTAAACTCAGCTTTCTGTCTTTTAGTGCGACAGGAGGTTTGGCCCCAACAGATTTAATACTTAGTTCTTTATAGCAATGAATCCTTTTAAAGCAAAAATGGGGTGACGCTTGAACACGGCCGGCTATGCTACACTTAATTCTCTCCCTGCTTCAAAGTTTGGCAGACAGTTTGGCAACTAACAAGACTGGCAACAGAATAACTAGAGAGTGAGACTACAGAGCTGACGAAACATTCCCTTTTAGCAGAGCTGAAGGTGACTGCACTTTAACCACCAAAATTCTCCATTTTAACTCCTGCTTTCAAAATGACCAAAGACAGATGTTTCAACTTTAACCGATCATTGTTACCTATCAGGGTCCGTGACCTTTTGGCAACGTTGTCCCGCTCTAATAAATCAACAAGGCAAACTGGCCTGCTAGTCTAAACACTGTGCCTCTGTGTCTCAAGCTTTGCCTCGAACCTAACCTGATGATGAGCCCTGGGGAAAGCACTGGCCACGAGACCGTCAGTTTGTTAAATTATAATGATGAAAACAGAAACTGTAAATATGAATTGTCAATTTATTTTTTTTTGTGAACTTTTTCTCTCTCACGCTCACTTCCAGTGTCCAAAGAAAGTCTGCTCAAGGCACAAACATCACTACTGGAGTAGTGCATGGCTTGCCATTATGTGACATGGGACGATTAAAAAGAGAATATTGTAGAAAAGAGAACTTGTAAAAGTTAGATTTATTCCTATTTTCAAAGATAAATGTATAAATTATAACAGTATTGGTTACAGCTGTATATTATTTTTGAAGATCCCCCCCAAATGATCTAATCCTAATTGTCACTGGGGAAATATAATTTCAGTCATTGTAAAAAGAGAACAATTTAAAGGTAAGCAGTGAAAGTAAGATTAGAAAAATAAATGGAATAAAAATGAAACCTGTGTTTGGTTGCCTCATTTTTTCGTGTTGCATGTCTTATTTAGATTCATTCTGGCAGCAGAATACAAGTTTGATGTTTACCATATATTATTTGATATGATCAGTTTTAACATAAATAAGCTACAGGTGTTAATGTGTGTTCTCACGTGTTACCAACTCAGAACTAGGAATCAAAGGTGATGCTTTTATACATATTTGATCAAGTATTTAAAAATAATACATTTTTGGATACATATAATGAAAATAAAAGTACTGCAAATGGAAATGTATGTAAAAGTTAGATTTAATTCTCTTTCTCTGACCATAATTTCCCTTATGCTCCATGGTTGTTTCCCTCTCGCCTCCAACCCGTCAGCCCCACCTGCAGGTTGTGGCTAGGTACTGTATGGGTTGAGGGCATCTGTTCCATACTCAGCTGACAAATCAATGATCAAGAATTGTGCAGACAATAGGAAATAATCGGTGTGATTGACTTCACTAAATGACAACCCTAAATCAATTAATTGGCGATCGTTACACTATTTTATTTTGTATTTTTTGTTAAATAATTTGAGGTGGGACTGAATCTACTGATATTAGATCCCCAGATTTTATGGAAGCTGTCATTGGTACAGGTTTGCTGATGTTACTATCTCATCAACTACACAGGCTATTCATAAGTAAACAATGTTCACATATTAAGCCAAAGTAGTGTAATTACATTGTATTGTATATTGTATATTGTTCACTTCAACTCATTAAAGTTGAACACTTTATTTCGCCTGCTGAAATCACCTCTATCATCACAATCTATCAATTATTTCTTTATTCCTGTTATTAAAAAAAATAGATTCCCATATGTATGCTTATATACCAGCATTATTATTAAAAGTAATTGAGTACTTCGCCTATCAGTGTCTGTTTATTTGTCATTTGTCGTATAACGTCAATTGATTGTGATAACGAACATCCAGAAGTGTTGCAAAAAAGACTTCTTGAATGCCACACGGGTCCATGCCCGGAACCCTTCCCTCTCGTCCTTGCTCACCACGGATGTATTTTGACGGAGCACACAGAGAAGGAGCGAGTCTTCGGGGCGGGATATTTCGTGTTAAACGCGAGCTGACGGCAGGAGTTGCACATTTCACGTCGAAAAGAAGCGTTTTCATCAACAGTGACTATATTAAGTCCGACATGTAATTTTTCCGTTGCTTTGTTTAAGGAAAATGCCGTATCATTAAGCTAACCGTTGGTGGCTGCTCAGTCGTAGCAGAGACGGTTCAGAAACGTATAGAGCATCTTTGGTTGCAGCTAATTCACGTAATGTTAACTTAATGTCAAAGTAAAACACACGTGTTTATCTGTTGTCATTGATAGCTGCTGTGTTTTGAACCAGACATGGTTTGTCATGAACGTTGAATTGTTGCCTGATAGTTTCTGTGTGGAGACGGATACATACATTGAGTGTGAAATGTCCTTTCATGCTTTTTTTTTTTAAGGAAGTAAAACAACGTAGTTACACTTTCAAAGATGGAGTCCCTGGCTCCAAATGCTGAGGTTCGCCTAGAGGTGGCCCGGTGTTTCCGGACCCTCGCTACACCCACAGACGCCAGAGACGTCATCACCACTCTTCAGACATTTCACTCGTACTTGGATGAAGGACCAGAGAGTGAAACCACCTCAGTCCAACGCGCAGAGTTCAGGAGAGCCCATTTCACCCGCACCCTTCAGTTTCTAGTCGACAACATCCAAGCTGACTGGCTGTCCGGCCTCGCAGCAGCCCGGCGCACAGAGCTATGGGACGGCCTCTTCCTCAAAGGCCCTCCAGAGCAGGCGCTGCTGGTGCTGATGGAGGCAATAGGAGAGCTAAAGTGGGTGGTGGTGCACAGAGGATAAGAGACATTATTATACCGTACGTTCACTAATTACTGTTATCATCCCTCCACCACAGAGCCAGCACTAGTCTGGACCATTTGGTCAGCATCACTGAGAAGTTCCTTCAGAGTGGTCGACTCGCTGACCTGTTGTGGTCCTACTGTCTGGAGACGGGTCCTTGTGACTCCCCCCAGCTCAGAGAGACTCTCCTCGGACGCATTGTGGCGCTGCCTGACCTCACCGCCAACAGGTTGCATCTCAAAAACAAGGCCCTTTTTCTCCCTCAGCGGTACTACCCACTGCTGGCCACGCAGATGCTCACTGCCCTGGAGCGGACCTGCCAAGCACTCAAAGGCAAGAGATCATCTGTTAAACGGGGTTGCTGTAATGACGACGTGCGGCTTCTGTCAAAGATCCATTATTGTGACATCAAAATGATAATCTCTCATTTTTAACAGATGGCACGGACTGCTCCTTGACCTTTGTGGCTCAGACACTTGGAAAAGTGTGTCTCCAGGGCCATAGTGGTGAGTGGCAACTATGAGAGGACATTGCATAGTGGTAATAATATGTAACAAGAAAACATACATGAATATTACCAATAATTAAGGTTTTTATCAAGCAAAAATGCCAATTAGTTACCAGTTAACGATTCTCTTTGGTTTGTGATGGATCCACTAAATTAAATTCACCTTTTACCTTCAATTCTACAGGAAATTAATGGACCCCTTCATTTATTGCAGGGTCTGTAGTGACACAGAAAACCTTTTATCCTCCTCTGGCTTTGCATTTTCTACAGGTTTGGTGCTGGCGGTGATGGCTCCTCGGCTGTCTGCGTGCACACGCTCCGACATGGTGTGGCAGAGGGTTTGCTGGAAGCTGCTGGAGAACGTTCCGCAGCGATGCATGGAGAGCGTGCTGACTGGACTGGTGCAGGCTGTCAGCGGGTAAGTGGGGGGAGACTGGAACAGGCATACGCCTTTAAACAGCTAGCAGATCCCTTAAAAGTGTGTGTTCAGTGTTGAGTACAGGAGCTGAGGATCTAACCGACGACTGCCTCTACACACTGAGCTATCTGCCGTTAATGACGCCAGCCTCTTCCCTCTTTTTTTCAGGCCTGATGCCTTGGGCAGGATCATCGGGAATCTGGTGTTAACAAATAAAAAGGCCCACTTTGTCATCACTCATAAACTGCTGTTACTGCAGTACAAGTATGAGGTAAGAAAATAACTTGCAGCCTCACAGTAGACCATATCATCTTTTTAATCTCATATGAAGCATGTGTTTGTTTTTTTTCCCTAGACTCAAGTCTTGAGAATTGCCCTGGGTTACCTCGCAGCAGACAGGGAGCGAAGGCCG
Source organism: Chelidonichthys spinosus (assembly GCA_029853015.1). Taxonomy (NCBI): domain Eukaryota; kingdom Metazoa; phylum Chordata; class Actinopteri; order Perciformes; family Triglidae; genus Chelidonichthys; species Chelidonichthys spinosus. The sequence goes on from CM056842.1 coordinate 8,369,873, forward strand.
CTGCTCATCCAGGTGAGTGCATAAGGATGTGCAGCACCCACATTATATCACAATACATTGATTATTTCGATGCATGCGTGTGTGTTTTCAGGTGTTACGGTCGGTGTCGCAGGCTTGGGCTAACCCCAGTGCAGTGAAACATACACCGCTAGAGCAGCAGCTGTACGTTAGCAAGGCGTTACTGCTGAGTGTGAGTCTGCTGAAGGACTCTGAGCTACAGGAGCTACGCTCAGGTACCAATAATGATGCCCCGAATAACTCCGTAAACCACCAGTCACAACAGAAATGACCACTTCCTTTCTATCGCACACTCTGAGTATAATATCATCATATAAAGCTTGTTTTTTCAGCTCTCCTCTCTCTGTTTTGTGCCTCTTCTCGCAGAGTTGCTTAACTGTATGTTGGGCGGCATGCAGAGCCACCTAGACAGTAGTGTGGTGCGCATCAGGCACATGGGTATGGTGGTGGGAGAGTGCCTGAGTGCTCGCATGGATATCAATAAAACCAGGCTCAAGTTTGAGGTGCAGTCGACGTATCACTCGCAAGTTATAACACTAGACAGCCTACCTGGCCCGTGTCTGAGTTTGTGTAATGCTGTGTTGTAGTACGAACACGACGAGGAAACTCAAGATCTGCTTTCTCTGATGACTCCCATTACCAGTGACGAACCAGAGGCCGAGCCTGCGGACGGGTGAGTGGAAGGTTGGCCCGTCGGTCTGATGAAAACACGAGGTCCACTCTCATTCATGGTCCCTAGCAGATGATCCACTTTATTGCTCTGTGTTTACATTTAGGAGTCTGAGAGTGTTGTGTCAGAATTTAGAAAATTAAAATTAAATCATTTCTAAGATTCTGAGGAATCTTAACGAGCGTGCAACAAAGTCTGTGTTGTGATATGTACAGCTAGATATACATTTACCTACATCTGCTACATTGTGTTAGTGGTATTTCATGGTTAAAATGTAAGAATCTGCAGTGTTTTATAGGAACTACTATCAAGAAAACTGCCTCCCAAGGATGTTTAAACGATGGGCCAGGTCCCACAAAACGTATACCTGTAGGCATTGATTGTTTTTGTCATCTGCAGAGTCGCCTCTCTCCAAGAGACTAGAGAAACAGCTACATCTACTCTCAATCCATCATCTCAAAATAAGCCAAAAACAGATTCAGACTCCGACCTGGACAGGTATGTATTAGCTCTTCTCTGTTATGTTACATACGGTATATTTGTGGGAAGTGATTCGCTAACTCCAATCCTCTCACAGCGACGATGAGCTCACTCCGTACGACATGTCTGGCGATCAGGAAATAAGTAAAGCATCTCCACCCCGCTACCTACGAGATTGTCTGGAAAGTACGGCTCCATCTTTTCTTGCTTGCTGATCAGCTCCTATTTAGATTCTGTGCTGTTCGCTCCAGCTAACATCTTATTTGATGACCCATCCAGCTTTAATTTCCTCCGAGGACCCGGTGCGTGTGGAGCTCAGCCTGAGAGTCGCCGAGAGTTTGGTGAGGAAGAACGTGTTTGCAACCAGAGAGGTATGACATCAGCACACAAAAGAAATGTCCAGTGCTTCAGATCCATTACATTTCTTAAATTACATCTCATGTTGTTTGTTTGTTCGTTCAGATCAGTGTCCAGCTGACCAAAGTTCTTCTTCACATGGAGGATAAATACAACATAAATGGCTTCCTGAGGCTCCGACAGGCGACCATGGTGGCACTCACCGCCACCGACTGTATCCCTGTACGATCCTCACCTCAGTTTCTACGCGGTTTACAGACTTTGCCTTTTATTATTGCCAGCATTCATGTAACATGTCTCTTTTCTTCCTGTGATAGGTGACTCAGTATTTGACCACAGAGTTTTATTCCTTGAACTACAGCCTTCGCCAGCGGCTCGATATGTTGGAGGTGAAAAGAAAAACAACTTTTGATTGAGGCTTCCTGCTTCACTAAAACAACTTGAACAATTTGAACTCTTTTTGATTATTGCCTACAAGTGTAGTAATGAGGCTGTCTTTGTTTATCAGGTCCTTGCTCTGACAGCACAGGAGCTCTCTCAGCCAGTCACTGAAAAGAGAAATCCCTCTCTGGAAACTGCTGTCACCACTGATTTGACTCCGTACCCCGGTGACAACCTGGTTCACTGGCGACAAGTAGTAGAGAAGCGAATTCAAAGCAAGACAAAGCGCCTCAGTAAGGTAACTACCTATACTTTCACATGCTTTTTTGGTATTCTAGAGAAGGCTCTGCTGTAATTCCTCCTTTCACCTATAGGGTGCCACGCAACCTCCAGCTAAAGCCAGCCCGAACCGCTACGCCCCTGTTGCCGGACACTTCTTTTTTCCTCTGCTCACAAATTATGACAAGTATGTAATGTTCTCTTTTGCAAAGTTCAAAACTCATACATTTCTATGCCAAAGTGTACAAAGTAAACATTTTAAAACTGGAATGCAATGCCTTTCTGCTAGGCCCCAGGTGACCTTTGACCTGATGGGGGGTGACCATCTTGTACTGGGCAGGTTGATCCACACCCTGGGCCTCTTCATGCATCTAGCACTCAATGCTCCGGTAATTATATCCGTCTGTCCATGCTGTCAGAGAAGCTTATATACCTGTATATATTGTCATTATAATATTTCCCATCCCTACATGTATGACATTATTTTACTTTTTTTCTTGCAGATAGCTGCACAGATGGGTTGTGCTTTACTAGACTTTGTGTGGGCGGTGCGCTACCACGTTGACCAGTAAGTATGTTGCATATCAGTGTCGGGTCGGACAGGATGTTTCGTGTTATTTCGGTCCGAGCTGTAACCTGAAATCTCTCTGTTAAAGGATGGTGAGGCGAGCGGTTCTCTTCGCTGTTTGCGCTGTGTTTCTGAGCATGCCCAGTGAAAACCTACTGGTGGACATCAGTGATCAGCTGTTTGAGACCAGAACTTGGCTTGCAGGTAAAAAAAAAAATAGCTGGTAACAAAAGGTGAAAGTCAGGCAAAGCATTTGTTGCATTTCTGTTATTACAGCGTCACATTTCCATACTTTAGAATTTACACAATGAGTAAAGGAATATATTGTTTACATGTTACTAATAATAGATTAACCTTCTTGTAAATGCACGTCCGAGGCTGCACCTGCATAATGTAATTCTGTCAGGGATGTCCCCTTCAGTGACACACATTCACCCTCGCACAAACACGTACGGCACACACACACATGCACAGCTGGCCCGAGCGTTTCTGGGAAGCAGAAATGAACAAGGATGTCCTGTGCTGCATGGGTCGTCCATGATTGGCTCAGCAGCAGTTGGATGTGTCTTTATCCCCCTGAGGATAAAAGTAGTTTCTCATTGCAGCGGGCATCGTTGAGAAAATGTCAAGATTACGTGCGTTTGATTGATTTTGCATTTGTTATCACACTGAGAGATGTGTACGTTCTTGTTATCAGTGTTAAAGCAGCTAATATTTTCTTGGGTTGTTAATATACACAGATGTGGCGGAAGGAGACACTGATGAGGATTGCCGGAATCTGGCTGTACAGTGTCTGGTGCTGCTGGACAAGAGCCTGAAGAAACAGCTGCAAAATCAACAAGCACTGAACGTGGAGTCGTGATCACAGCATCAGCAACGAACGATGAAATAATGAAATCTCCAATGTGCCGTTGGCCTCACTGCACCTTTGTCTCATCTTCAAATATCCGTCAATGGAAGTGATGTTCTGGGTATTTGTCGACACATTTTCATATCCTGGAGCCGACCAGCGGAAAAGGACGACACGCGCCTTCTCACATGTTTGTCAATGTCTCCCTGTGCAACGAAATCATGCACACACAAACATTTCAACACACTGTATTGTTCAGATGAACACGTTGTGTATAGTTTGTGAACCAGATATTTGAATTGACTGCGTGGAGAACAGGATGTCATTTTTTTGTCCACCAATAAAATGTTATGAGGATATCCTTAGCATCCTCTTTCCTGTACGGGCACATCTCTCTGCATGGATGTTTGTTTGCAAAGGACAGCCTGTGAATATTCATGTGCGTACATGAATTCACAGATAATGGAAATACTACTACTACTTCCTCCTGTGACACGAATGAAGCGTTTTTATTTGTATGCTCACAAACAATGGAGCATTTTGAAATAAACAGTTAAGAGTTGTATTGTAGTGGCCTTGACTTGATCACCTTGGCATGTTTAGTAAAAAGATTGTCATTGATTAACCCACTTTTTTGTGGTTTATACAAATTATTGTATCATCTTCTTTTGTGTAATCACTCCCTCCCAGAATATTTGTATTTAAGTGAATGAGGCTGAGTAGTTCAGGATACAACTAGGACCAAAGATGTAAGTACAACTGTGAATGTGAGCACCTTGAGAATTAATTTATATCTTAACTCTTCTTTGCCAAGACAATATGCCATTAAATATGGAAGGATACGTATTTAGCTGAATCGCTACAGAAGAATTTAAGTTGAAAACAACGACTTGCTGTGCTCAATAGTTCGACAACAACTCGGGTTGTTCTCGATATTTTCCGTAACTCCTCCTCCTGTCCCGCTTCGAGGTTGTCAGGGGCAACTGGGAGAGACGCTTTTTCTACTCGCACTGGAGGCTACACAACATTGGAAGTGACGGTCGATGTTTTAATTTTCGAGATTAAACGCCTAAAACGGCATTAACCTAAAGAAAACCTGAAGGTTGGTCTTCAGATAATTTAACGGTTAACTTCACTGTACGGTAGCGAGAGCTAGCAATGCATGCTAACGTTGACTTGCTTACCTAGCTTAACTAGTGTTAGCGGCTAAAGCTAACTTAATCAGTAGTCACACAGTGGCACCAGGTTAAGGGTAATGGTAGCTCATAGTGCTAACTAGGTAGTATGCTGAAAGTAACGCTTGCTCAGTCAGCGTTGCATATGCAGAGAAAATGTACATTTGTAATCATTGCATGCTATTTAAGGGCACATACAAGAGTTATCTAGTGATAAACGAGCTAACACGAATTAGCCAGACAGCTAGGTAGTTGGAGAGGGCACATTAAGCTACACAACAAATACAACACACGTGGAATCAATGAATGCACCATGAATTGCGGAGGTTCCACTTAGTTCATTCTTCTCTCTTAACCAGGGAGGACATGGCGGTGTACTTTGACCACCGTATTGAGGCCCCTAAGACCAGTGATGTACCCTCTCATTTGACCTGGCACTCGGCTCTTCCTATCCTGGCCGTGGCCTCAAGCAGCCCCACCACTGGAGGCAACGTAGACCTCTATCTGCAGCAGGTAAACAATGGGATTTGCTTGTTAACACTGACACAGAAAGCAGGACCACTTTGTCATATCCACTAATAATCCATTATAAATACAGCATACCTAACACAATAAGTATTCTTTACCTTTGTCCATATGCAGGGAGAGTATGTGGAGAGCTGTCATTTAGAGCGTCCTCACCGGCCCACAGTGCTGCGTTGGCATCCCACAAAGCCGGTGTTGGCACTAGGCTGGGAGAATGGAGAGGTAGTGCTGCTGACACACCCCTCCGGAGACCAAACTGTCCTTCCCAGCACACATGCAGCCTGCATCACACTGTTAGAGTGGAGTAGCTCTGGCAGCCGCTTAGTTACTGGGGATCAGGTGAGTGTGTTGCACTGTATACACAGACGCTGTTCTACTCTACATGTCATATCAACATGCATTCATAGCCAGTGCATATGCTGCTGGGCTCGATTTCTATACATGATAAACGTGCCATTTCTGAGAATACTTGGACCAGGTTTGCATTACCCACATGGCATATTTGGCTCAAGCCCTAAAAGGGTAATCAAGAACATGGATGCCAAAAGCAATATAAACTTTACATTTGTTGTTATAGAACCAACATATATATAATGCATTTATTTAATGACAGACTGGGGCGCTAGCAGTATGGAAGGTTGATGCGAGAGGGAGACTTCAAGGAAACCATCTTGTGAAGCATGAATACAACAAACCTCTAACGTGCTGCATCTTCAGACCGGCCTCCCCTGGGGAGTAAGTAAACAGGATGCAATGCTCAGTTATTCTTCTTAGAAGTGAGCTAATATTGAAAACCTTCTGATATTACTAGGCCCTCTTGATCTCAATGCCTCATTGCTGATACTAGGTCCTAAATCCTTTTACAGTGATGTGGCAATGTTAGCCCGGGCATCAGTGAGTGGAGATGAGAGTGCCCTGGACATGTTCAGCTGGAAGGGAGCACCTCTCAAGATGGGTCCACAGGAGGGACTTGCATTCTTTGTCAGCACTGCAGATGGTAAAAGTTTGATTTGTTGTTGTTAAATATATAAATATTTTAAGTATATTGCTGTCCTAAATCATATTTGAACCACAGTGAGTGTGTGTTCTTATAGCCACATTGTGGAGACTTTTACATCTCTACTGGTGATCAATGGTTTTCAGCAGTGACCGTTCTCTGAAAGGGCTCAAAATCTCCTTGAGAGTATGTCTTACCATGCTGGTACTTGGGGGAATTGCTTCAAAAACAGGGTATAAGAAAATATAGATTTGAGACAGAATATAACCTGCGTAATGAATATAATTTCATTCACAGATATATGTATATATATTTGGAGATATAATCCATGCTAGGCCATATTCAGATAATTTGCTGTATTGTTTGTTGAAGAAAAAAGATTCCAGTTAAGCAGTTTTTCCATGAAATGAATTTGTTAATACATAACAATGTATTGTTATTGATCTGCAATCCTATCAGATTCAAAGATGTAAGATTATGAAATATATGACAATATTGTACGATGAAGCAATAGTCTTCCCTTTTTAATCTTTAACCCTTTGTATCTTGTATATAGGCAAGGTCCACAGTGTGGATGAACATTGTAAGACAAGCGCACTTCTTAGTGCCGAGGGGGTAATCAAGAAACTGCTCTACCTTGAGAAAAGAGAGACACTTGCTGTGATCACAGAGACTCTGATGTTGTCACAGTACACTTTTGGACCTGAGGGAGGAGCCCAGGAATTTATGAAGGTATACAAATCATCATCAAATGTATAATTTACCTTTTCTTCAGGTCAGTCTGGTTTCTGAATGTTTTTTTTCGTGACAGGTGAAGCTCAGCAGTAAGACTGGGCAGAATGTAGACATTGTCTGGACAGACAATGGCCTACTTATCACAGCAACAGGGGAGCAGGTTATCAGGTCAGTGTACACATACTGTTTATGCACGCATGCTGTGCATCCCAGTTTTAAACTTGCATATCTGCCATTTTTTTAAGGCTGTGGGACCTGGAGGGAGACGACAACTATGTTTTGACTCTCAACGAAACCTTGGGGTTCGAGAGAGGAGAGACGATCAACTGTGTTTCATACTGTGCAGGAAAAGGTAACCTTCACATTCCCGTGGATATTGTAATTTCAGGTTTTATTTAATCACATTTTACAACCTTGAGTGGACAGATTACACATAATCAGTCCCTTTGATGTGCGTCCTCCCCAGAAATCCTGGCAGCTGGTACCAGCCATGGCCGTATAGCAATGTGGAAGATGGTGGTGCAGCAGAGTGGAAGCAGAGATGACACCAAGGCCCAGTGGAAGCTACAGACACCCACAGAGATAGAAGGAAACGTCATTCAGCTACAGGTACTGTCTGGAAAATAATGTATGTGAAATGATGCATTATGAATATAAAAAAATTTTTGTGTGTGTTATATTATATTATATTGTGCTGGGAAAGTTAAGTCAGACCTTCCATTGCAGTGGGGCTCAAGCCTGAATTTGCTAGCGGCCAACAATTCAAACACAGTGCTCATCCTGTATGAGCATGTGATGTCAGCCCACTTCGGCCAGCAGGTGGCAGCAGTGCAGCTCACTCCAACCCAACTCAGCATCACACATTTCACCACAGGAGTGCACCTGGCTCTGCAGTCTGACATACACATCAAGGGAGTTTGTGTTACCAAGGTAAGTGTGGAGTTGAGAGGGCGGAAGTGTCTCCAAAAAGTTATTCCTATAAAGACGAGTAACAATTTAAATTGACATCATGGTTACTGGACGTGTGTTGTCATACCAACAGGATTCAGTGACAGTCTGGAGTGGCAAGCAGATCACTGTGTATGAGCTTTCAGGGACAGTTCTTCGTAATACAGGTACAAGACTTAAGCAAAAGCCCACAGAACAGACCAAACAGCATTTTTAGGATGTGGCATTGTAGAAACTGCAGTGATTTCCCTACACTTAACCAAATGCTGTCATTTGTAAACTTTCCCTCCATTTTTCTAAATTTTTTATTTCCACCTCCACTCTGATTTCCCAGGATCGTTTCCTTGTGATTCCCATGTCGTAGCTGTACATGGTGAGAACCTCTACACTGTGGAACCTAACAGGGTCCAGATTCGCACGCCACAGGTCCGTTGTCCCAACCTGGAACTATTAAATATTCACTTAACACAGAGATGTGACACATTTTTCAGCATGCGTTATCAAAAAGCAAACTAGGTGGTTTGTTTTTCTGTCGAATTAGAATGGATTTGAAATGAGTTTAAGCACAGGCCCGTTGTATCTGTCACTATTATTTGGTTCGTTGTTTAACCATCTTATTTCCTCTCTTTTCTTTAGGGCACTGTGAAGCAACTGCTGACCTTCTCCAAGGCAGAGGGCAATCCTGTACTACTCAGTGTGTGTCAGTCCTACCTGGTGGTGGGCACAGACACATCACACATTAGAGTATTTGAGCTCTCCCGAAGGTATTCTTTATAATGTGGATGTTGGTTTCCTTCAATTAAAAGTACTGCACATTTGTGTTCATTGATAATTTATCTGTTCTACTGTCATTATAGAGATGCCAAAGCCCACAGCAGTGCTAAGAACCTGGCTGACCAGATTACCAATATGGGGGCCCTGAGGTCAGTCAAATGTAACGCCAACGGCAGCCAAGTCAGCATCCTGATCTCTCAGGTGAGTAGAAAACATAAAACAGACACCTTCTCCCTGATATGTGTTTTTGAGAGCTGATAATTATATTCAATATTTCAATAAATGTGACCTTTTCATGTGAATATTTCTCCTAAATGAAATGGCACTTCCTTTTCAGGTTAATGGCCGACCGGATCACAAAGTGTACTTTTATGACGTTGAGATGGACACTGTGACACACTTTGACTTCTTTGTTGGAAGACCATCTAGTGGGATCTCGCAGCCAGAAGAAACCGAAAGGTAGCTGATGTTGCTTTTGTCTGTATTTGTATTCTGCCTGTGTCGGGATTTACCCATCTGGTTGTTTTATAATGTACATGACTGTTTCTGTGTCTTCAGGCAACAGTTTCAGGGGACAGAGCTCAGCGTTCGCTGCCCTGTGTCTCATTTTTGGGACGAGAGCGAACCTCGTCTTTTTGTTTGTGAGACTGTGCCAATCAGCTCTGAATCCTCATCTACTAGTTTCTTGGATACGGTAAAGACTGCTTCTAACATTGAGGTAGTCCCGTACGGCTCTATGAGCAATGCATGGTAGTTTAGACTTTCCATGGGACGACTGGTGCTAAAACTGGTCCTTTTTTGAACCAAAAAAGGCATATACTGTATATGTTAATTTGATGATTTGAATTGAAAGTATTTGACAGTGCCCTGTCTTATTTCTGCTCAGACAGATGTGTCGGTAGTGACACTCTTCTGTACCCAGGAGCACGGACTCCTCCTACAGGACTGCTACCCCTAAACCTTCAGGCCTGCAGACCCTCCTCGCTCTGGATGTGCCTTACTATTATTTCAGCTGCAAGGTGAGGACGGAGAACACTCTGTTCTGTTCTTCTGTTGTCTCTTCAGTTTGTGGTTTTTCTCATGCAGCATCTGGAAAGTTGTACACTGACTGTTTCAAATCATTTTAAATGTAATCCTTGTGTTTTTGTTTGCATCACTATTCTTCTGTGATATCTGTGTTTGGTCTTACACACCCCAAGCTATTATTTCGGAGGGGGGGTGTCTTTCGACCGGAAGTAAGTGTCTGTGCCCGACAGTCGATGCAGAAAGCTTCATTATTCTTGATTCCCAGTAACCGTGGTTGTGTATGCTTTGTGCTGCATTTAATCAGACATCTCTAAGATCGGCAGCACAATTGCATCCCTGAAATGTCTAGATGTCACTATGCTAGATTTGTTCTGTGATGCTTTGTTGTCGTTTGGTTGGCTCTGCTTCTTTGTCATTCCCTTAAAGGGGATAGTTGTTGTGAATTGCGGTTGTACAAGGTACTTCTCTATAGTGGATGTATTACCTGCAATAGGTAACAGCAGGCATGCCCTCAGCTGGAGAGGCAGACGGGAGGACCAGCATGGGAGGAAAACAATGTACTGTTGTGGACAGGGGCGGCAGTAAAACACATTTTATCCACCTACAAAAATCAATATTAGTTATCTTGCTGTCTGTCAGCCCTTTCTTTTTTCTATGCTCTCTTAAAAGCCACCACACAGTAGAGATAAGTTACACTTTCAGTTAAGTTATTATAAATATTGCGCACACTTAAACTATTATTGATATTTTTTTTTCTTACTTTAAGGTGACTTGCTTGCCCCGTCTATGCAGTTCACTCCTTAGCTTTCCTGCTGATATTGTCTGCTTCTCAAAGCTTTGCATTTTACATTTGGTTAACTAATGACGATTGTTCCTCACAACATGCATTCATTTACAAGCTGTGAATCGCATGTTTATCAAATCATAACGCCGTGTTTTCCTACGTGGTGTACCCCTCCTCAGCCTGGTGAGAGAACTCCAGCAGAGGATTCAGCCACGACATCCACACTTCCACAGCAGAGCCAGCCGTCGAAGGACTCCGCTGCCCACTTCCCCCACATGATGTCCAGGCGACCTCTCCGAGACTTTGTGGGTCTGGAGAACTGTGAGAAGGCGACCCGCGACGCCATGCTCAACTTCAGCTTCTACCTGACCATCGGCGATATGGACGAGGCCTTCAAGTCCATCAAGCTCATCAAGAGGTAAGGCAGTAACTATACGTGTCAGCTCAAAGAGAGGAGACGTGCAGGATGGCATGCTGTTATTTGATCCCTGTCGTCACTTCTCCCAGCAGCCCTTTCAACAGGTCTTTAGTTCAAAGGCCCGGTAAAGGCCACAGGGATAGCATTGTTGCTTCAGCCTTGACTCTCCTCAGAATGCTCTGCAGTGATTTACAGCTTCTTCACCCCTCATTTTATTCAACACCTTTGAGTGTTGAGGTCAAGTGTGGTGGAAAACTACAACAACAGATTTGTATTGTTAGCTTTGACATACTCTTTAAGTCTGAAAGGTAAATACTGTATATATGCAAATTCCATATTTCATGATGCTATAATCAAATGAGCATAGAACTTGTATTTGTTTATGGAAGTACATGAAATAGTGTTTTAAACACAGGACATGATTAAGGACTTTTTCTGTGTCTGTGCTTAGGGAAGGAACTCTTCAATGTGTATATAGGCTATGTGACTGTTTCTGTTAGTGTGCGGGTGTGTTCAGAGGGGATGTACTTTTCTAAACACACTGACTTGGACACACACACACCCACACACATTAGGTCCCCCTGCCAGTTTGGTCCAAAAGGAGTGCCCTTTCCATTCTCGCAAAACACTGAATCAGGTCACTAAAAGGATGTGCCTGTTCCTGCATGTGTGATTTCAGCAAAGATCTGATTTTATCTTCACCATAATACGTGATTCAGGGCACTCTGTCTGAATTCTGCGGCAGCGTTTGCTTCCGCACGTACGAATATAAACGCAAACGGGAAAATAGCATGAAAACGGCAACATCCCACTGGCCGGATATTCCAAAGGGTTTAATAGGCATGATGACAGCTTTACTAAGTTCCTCATTGATGGCTATTTTTTACTGCTGCTTCTTTTTTTTTTTTTTTTTCAAAGATCAGCATTGTGTTTGATTCCCGCATATCTCCACCCACAGGAATATGCATTTCCTGCAGCATAAACCTGTACCTTCTGGGTCTTGTCTCTATGGTCCAGACTAATACTTGACTCAGAGACTGGCTGGGGATCCAGGTGTCAAGCTTATATCATCTAATACGTGCGGCTTTACTCGGCCTCATCCCTGGATTTTGTGACTCAAGTTATCGTCACTTTATCCGAAACGTGTATCCTCAGTTTGTATGTCCGATTTGAATGTCAGATACAGGTTGGAATGCCTTTATTTGGTCCAGACTGTGCTACTTCCCCTCATTCATACTGTCCTTGACTTTAGGTGACATGCTGCAGGGTTATCTGCCCATATGAATACAAGCCTTCTCTTACTGTCCTGTTGCCACTGCATTTGCTATTTAAAAGCAAAACTCCCACTTTCCACCAAGAACAAAAACACCTAAGGAAGTTTAAAGGGGTGAAGCAGAGACTGATGGATGGCGTTTTAGTCATCTTAATTGGCTTTGGCTTTTTGCTGTTCCCGTTAGAATTGTACAAAATGTAGATATTCATGTTGATCTTCACACAGTAGTAGGAGTGATCTTTCATCTGGCAGGTTTAGGTCAGCTTTCTTATAATGATGGTGTTGGAATTTAAAATGATTTAACTAATGTGCATTCACCGCTAATCACTCTAGATCAGAGTGTTTTTGGCGTGTTCGTGTTCAATAGCTGTAACACACAACGCCTACTAAACAGTATGCGCAGCGCTTTTTCTTATACTATACAGATATATGCTGTGCTGTGCTATAGACCAAGATGGACTTTTAGCAATATCAGGTGTGGTATTGGAAAATAGCAACAACAACAACAACCATCAGTATGCTTGAATATTTACTAATACATTTATTGAATTCATATGATATTATTATATTATTATTTGAATGTGCCGCTATGTTTGGCAATGTGGAAGACCCACAGATAGCCTGGAGTTCTTTGCAGAAGTATGATATGCTCACAGTAATACTACTTCTAATGATAGCACTTTTCACTCTATACAACTATATTATATTAATTTACGTATACAGTATGTACCAGAAGCGAGCAGATATTTGTATGGAAGTCATCATGACAAATGAGTATGGAGATGTCTATGCAAAACATTTGTTACCATCAATTTAACAAATTACTGCACAAAAAAATAAAAATAAAAATCCAAATCACTTCCTTGCATTATTTGGCAAGTCGTTAATCTTTTAATCTGACTTTTTTATGAAGAAAAATATGAATGTGAGAATGACTCATGAAGAGAGAGCTGATAACATCCCCTCATTTCTGTAGGTTTGTGTTTATTTGATCAAAATGTCGCCACTCATTGGCTGTTTTGAAATGAAATAGTGTCGATGATTTGGGTAAACCTAATCAAAAAATAGTCTCTTGTGCTTTCACGTTGTTAGTTCACCTTTTCTTACTTGCATCATATATAATTAATATTAATATGTATTACAATTGTTATGAGTTGTTAATGGATGAAAACAAATATGAGGTATTCTGGTGTTACATTTTCAACATCTTTCATAATTTCCAATTAATAATTACGCAGAAGGCCCTTTAATAAGTGCATATACTGTAAAACAAAACAGGTCAAGTTCCAGCTTGATCTTTTCATTAACGGGATGTTTCATATGTGACATTCCTTTCCCAAATTCAATATTTAGCGACAAATTAGCTTAACCAACACAAATAAATGAAAACATCACACCATTTTGAATATGTTTGGAAGTTTGCGGCTGATTCATACATCAATTTTAGTTAAATCTGTGACTTTGAGCTATAAGCAGCAACATAATTCTGATATCTTTGTTAGAGTTTTACAAATGCGGTGCATTTTCGTCCAGCTGTTCTCGAGCCACAGGGATGGATGCCGTCTTCACACTCTTAGCTGGAGTCAAACAGGAATATTTAAGAGCAGTGTCTTGTCGTCGTAGTCTATTACAACTTATTTGCATTGGCTTATAAAGTCACGTGGCTCAGCAAGGCGACTCCACATAGTCGTTGTCCAGGCGCGGGTGGAAAGGTGATGCCAGTGAGCGACTGATGATTATAACTCGCGGTGCGAGGCAGTCGTCGCGGCGGTGTAAAATGTTCCAGATGAGCATGGCCGCAGCCATCGTGGCCAGCAGGCAAGCAGCTATGTCCAAGTAGCAGGAGTAGGACAGGTGTGTGTAGGGCCCGATCCTGTAGAAGGTCACAAGTCCAATCACCAGCACAAAACCTGTACAGCAGCACCAAGAGGAAAGGTTTCAGTCAGTGGAAAGGCACTTCTCATTAAGCAACATCTCATTGTGAAATGGGGTATTTGGATGTTTAGCTGCTATGGCCTCGTCCTAGGCAGAGCAAAGAGAAATATATTCTTGAGAATAGTTTATTTTCTGTGACTATATGTATACGTGGAAAGCCACACTTTAAAGGTACAGTCACGTCTTTTGAAATCCTGCATGCTCACACGAAGACTTCCATCCCTGCAGACTTGTATTTCACAGTTCAGCGGGAGCTCTGTGTGGGGCCTTTGAGTTTGGAAATCTGTTTCCTCCTAGTAAGAACTTCTGAGATCTCGAGATCAAAGTTCTCAATGGATTAAAAATATCGGAGCATGAATATATGCGCGGAAAAGCCTTTGAGAGGTTTTATCTCCTGGTTTTCTTTGATTCACGTTGACTCACGCGATGAGGAACGTTTGCATGCGAAGGTAAAAAGCCACAGCGCTCGATTCCATACTGTTTCTTTGATCTTAACTTTGTTTATCTGTGGGAAGTTATTCACCAGTCTCCATACCTTTCTTCATTCTTTAACGGTGTCTCCCACACTGCTATTTAAATCCCCCCCCCAGTCCCTCAGTTACAGTATTCAAGTGTGGTCTGGAGCCATGACCCAATAGTTCAACAATAATACATGTCTAAACGTGCCCATCCACAGTAGTATAAATACAGGGACCAAAAATAATCACTGGAAATATGGATGTTGGTCTTTTAGGATATGAATCAGTCGGTTTCCTGACGCAGTCACTGGCACCAAAGGGGGAGTTCATTTGTGTTTCTCTCTCTACCTCTACAATAAGATGGCTGTCATTGTCTTAAGTGAGGATGTGGATAATTGTGTCTGTGTATTATTGCATGTCTACCATGCATAAGAATGCAACTGTTTGCTCAATCTGTTCATGTTTAACCTGTCTGGCTCCTTATCCAAGAAAGTGAATAATGTCCATGTTCCAGCCTGGGTGGGCTGTGTGAACCTCTTTTTTTGGCAGAGACTTATCTCTCAAACTTCCTTCCCCTTCTTCCTCTTTCCATCCTTCCTTCCTTCCCCCCTCTCCACACCCTAAGCTTGGAGGTTAATATATTTGCTGGACATTTGACATGAACTGTCACAGAGAAAGTCTTATCTTAAGGCCAGGTCTTGGAAATTAATTTCATTGGTTTGTCTTCTTGCCAGATAGTTACGTCTTGGTTTATTCGTGATTAGATTGACTACCTGCCTGGAAGTCAAACCTTCATGCCTCACTTATTTTCAGGAATCTCTTGAGCCAGAGATTTCTGGGTATAGTTTGACTCCTTCCCAGGGCAAAGGGTTAACAGGTCTGAATTGAGCCCCGGAGTTGCAATTCCTCAAAATCAAAAGAAATGTTAATCTACGTCTCAGAGGGACGTGACCTGCATTCTGACTTTTGGCATGTCAGAGCCACGTCCATTCAGAAAACACATTCCAGAGTGCGACCAATGAGCGAGACCAATATTGTGCTTTCGGCCCCGTTCCTGCCAAAACGGCTGCGTTATCATTCAATGGAACTGGATATTGTTATTACACAGTCTGCTTGCAGTAGCTGAGCATTTTGGCACGTCTGAAAATGAAAACATTCCTGAGAAAGAGCGATAGGTAAAAATATCCCCATTCATTCAGAGGCTGAAGCCCATTCATTGAGTGTGGGGGAGGTGTAAAGAAGGAATGGGGAATGGATCACTGGAGTGATTGAATCGTGAAAAGTTGTTTTTTAAGACAACTAATATTAATTATTGATTAATTCCCCTGTTAATGTTTAAATAGTACAATATTTTCCCCTTTCATTTTCTTAATACCTTTTAGTCCTAAAGATCATATTGCTTGGTAGACAGTAAAACATCTAAAATATTCAGTTTACTATCAGACAAACATAAATAAAAACTATGAGACAAAGAAAATGATCATTGTTATTATGCTGGTCTACCACTTTGGGGCTACGCTGAAAAAGCTCAACAATTGAATTTATTACCATACGATTTGGTAAATATATCCATGGTGCCTAAAGGATGTACTTTGTTGATTTGGAAATTTGATCGAGATATTCAGGATGTGTTACTTGTTATCTTGAGCAATCATCAGGGCAAACATGCTTTGATTTACTCTCAGAGCTGATAGTGTGGCTGTAGACTCTTACGTCTTGTCTAGAAAATCAATAATTTGTTGTCAAATTGCTGCTGATTATTATTCACTTATCGTTTTAGAATTAAAAACATGAACTACTACAAACTGCCACTATTTCCATGAAAAATTAAGGATGAAAATCCTGTAAAAAGCGAGCTAATGTAGGATTTTGTTTGTCTATTCCTGCTTCGGTTTGTATTTTATTAAAACTCCCATATGATAAGAAAGTTAAATATATAGATAACCCACATTGACAAGCAAACGTCATCTTATGACTCAGCAGTTTTGTTGTCCATATATGGTAAAAAAGGGAAGATGCCGTTTTTCCAGAGAACATTACTATTTTTAGACGTCAAGGAAACACGTAGGTGTGTACTGTTTATTGCTCTTTAGACATTGTGACTATTATTTTTACTCATGCCAACATCTGCGGACAGTCTCATAGGTCACCATTGACCATATTATCAAAACAGCTATAAATGTCCACCACACATGGTTGGTGATAATGATTTCTGTTTATTTTGCCATTGTCTTTTGTTAATCAAGGATTGGTGAGATATGTTCCTGGTCACTGAGATTTGGCTGCTGGTCTTGTCTAATATTGGAAAATACTGTAATGTTGGGTGGGTCTCAGTCCTCTCGCCAAGGTCTTCAGATAAAAGCCCTCATCCCTGCTGCAATGTGTGCCGAAGGCGCTGACGATAAAGAGAAGGTTCTTTATTTGTCGCTGCTGTTGGACATTTTGTAAACACAGACATAAAAGCTAGGCCAACTTATCGAGACAGAGGCATTTCCCACCCTGCTGTCATTTGTACCACGGACATTTCTCTACACTATAAACACACACACACACACACAGACCTGTATGCACATGCCCTCCTGCTAGTGCACACACAAACACACAGTCCCTGTCGAAACTGTCTTTCCCGTCCATTCCCCCTCCCCTCTTTTTCCTTCTTCAGCTCGGGGGTTTGCATAACAGGTAGTCACAGACATTTCCTCGTCCTGAGCAGGGATATCCTGGCGCCCGACAGTCGCTCCCTGGCTCACTGAAGCTCTGGCCCATGGACCCTGGACTAGGACTAAATTTAGACCCAGAGCAGAACCCCTTCATGCCGCTCTACCACAAAGATACCAAGCGGCTGAGCGATGGCTGCACACAACACAACACACATCCTCAGCAGGGGCACTGGTACAGTACAGACCATACCAGCCAGATCTGGATGTGGATGGACGGGTGCTGGTTGGGGGAGGAGGGGGTTTGTTACCATGACTGCATTTAATTTTGTCCCATGCTTTTCTCTTTCTGCGCCGCAATGACTGCACCCTAGAATATCTACATGCAACATGAATTTGGACAGCCATTTTAAAAACACAGGCTTATTTTTTTTAGACATTTCTGCTGCTTTTTGCCGTGTCTGAAAGTTTTCAGTCTCTTCGTGCACTTGGGCCTAGAGCCTTATATTCAGTATTGGCGAGTCAACCAGTCTAGCTCCCCCCTGTGATTGTATCCCCTCTCTTTGGCACTCGACCAGAAAACATGTGAACTTTGCCCTGCAGCATCTGGTTTTCTGGTTTTCTCTCCTTGGATGTCCGAATGATATCATGTGTCCAGTTTGTGGGACAGAAGGACACTCAGCATTTACATCAGAAACATGCTTCTCGGAGGCTTGTCTTTCTGCTGATGCAAACAAACAAGCTGTTAGAAAAGGCTGGTACTCACTGGCTAGCTGGAAGAGTGCAGCAATGGCCTCCTCCCACCACTGGGACTCCTGTGTGATGAAGGGCAGCTCCATCAGGCCAAGGAGGAAGATCAGCTGACCGACAGTCAGGGCCACCGTCGCCATCAGGTTACATGCCCGCATCATGTCAAACTGCACTTGAGGGACCAGAAGAAGAGCTGCGTCACTTTTCCTGCCCTGTGATCTACATGCATTTAGTTGGATTTGCGGGACAAGAACTTTTCAGTATAAATCAGATGTCTTGATCTTTAAGGGGGATACAGTTAACATCTGTAACAAGGTGGCGTTGACATAATTACTGTGTTTTTTATCATGAATGGTGAGGCATGACTTTGTCCTACATCAGTACCCTGTGGTGCCCATTGTGCCCAGTAAAGGCCAGTGGCACTTCAGCACTTCCCAGATTTTTTTCTTGAATGAAATGTTCTCAATGGATCTTAAATTGCAAACCAATGCATCACAACACTGACTTCCTGAAAATTCATCTCGATCGTGTTTATGCTCAAACCCATGTCAGAAACATGATTGCCCAACACAAAGATGCATTTGGCATTAAGCAATAACATATTATAAATGACTGGCTGTCTGCCATGTGCTACTGTTTACACTAATACATCAGACTGCCATTGTCTTGAAGTAAAGCCCTCAGATTGGATTTATGGATGTTGTACATCATTGTTAATCCAGTGAGTGTTTTAGTATTGAGATTTGATGTAAAGTTAATCACCGCTGGCCCCCAATCAGAAGCTCCTGAACATTGAACTAACTCACAGTTACATTCTTCTGCAGTTCGTTTCATCTGTTAAAGAACGATGATGAATACTACTATGACCGCTCATCCATCACAGACATTAGAGTACTACTTCTGTTGCTCTTGAAAACTTCTTGGCTCTACCAATTAATCACAAAGTCATGAGAAAGTCATTTTTTTTAGAAAGCAGGCATGAATAATATTGTCATGTTGCACTTTAAATCAAAACTAGCAGAAAAAACTTACATCTGACAGTGCTGCGGGATTCTTGGTAGCCTGCATAATCAGAGCCCCATCCCAGGCCTTCACACTGTCTCTGAGCCCCCCTCCTCCCAGCCTGGAGGTCATCGCGGCTCCTTTCCCCACCAGTGGGGCACATCCTCCATAGTCCGACAGTCCGCCTGCGTCCATCCTCCCGATCCTGCAAGACCCAGCTGGGGGTGAAGGCTGCAACATTATTTAGGACCAGGGACAATAGGGCCACTGCCACCGCTGCCGCCACCAGCCTCTGGACGGCCATGCGGTGCCGGACACCCGCCACCGCCCCCTCTGGCTCTTCTCCCTCTACCGAGCCCTGGTCCTCCGCAGTGTCCTGCCCGCTCCCTCGCCTCTCCTCTGGGGCAGTAGCACCAGCAGTGCTCTGGGCCCCCTGTCTCCCCTCAACCTCCTCCTCCGCCACCACCACCACCTCCTCCTCCTCCAGCTGTTACCGACTGTTGTCCTCAGCTCACGCAGAGATGGAGTTGGCAAGAGTGTTATCTTGAGGCTTAGCTAAAGAACATCTCCATTCATCCTCATTCAGGAGTTGGTTGTCGTCGCAGCAGATCCTCAGCCCTCCTCCTCAGACAGCACAGCGGGTATGCAGGGATTAATCCAACTGGCACCTAGGTCCATTCCACTGGCTCCGGCTGGCTGCAGCTTGACTCTAAGAGCTTGCTTTTTGCTTGATGTTCTCCCTATTTCCCACTTTCTACTTTATCTTCTACCCTTTCCTTCTTCAGTGTGGTGCTTATTGCACTGGTCTGACTTCTGTGTGTGCAGCTGGCTTCTCTGTGGAGGCAGTGATTTTTTTTCTTTTTTTCCCTTCCTTTCAGCTACTTCACATTGCCTTCGGAAATGCACAGATGCAAAAAGGCATAGATTCTCAGGACAGTGTTGCTTGGAGCTGATTCATCGGTGGCTTTACCCAGGCTTACTGAGACTGTCTCTGGATTAGAAAAGCCCCTCACGGCCGGACTGGAACAAGAAGTCCTTTAACCCACCTCCTCCTTCTTCTTCTTCTTCTTTCTCTCTTTCCCCTCTTCCTCGCTCACTGTTTATCTGCAAATCCTTTAGGTCAGAGTTGAGTTGTGGGGGAGTCGCTGTTCGTCCGAGTCCGAGACATCAGTTTGCAACCGTAGCACGCTTCAAACAGACAGCTCCCTTCTTCATGGTCAATTTAAATGTGTGTGTGTTAGTGTTTGTGTGAGAGAATGTCCAAAAGACCCCCTCTTAGACGTCACTGTTGTGTATTCCTTTGTCTGGAGCCCAGGGGGCGTTCGCTAAAGTCCTCTCTCTCGTGTGCAACAAACACATTGGCCGCCGTAGTCGGCCAGCAACAGGATGTGTTTCCTGAGAGGAAAAGAGGATGGGAAGAGGGGCCAAATGTAGACCTGTTCCTTCTCTTGTCTTTCCTTTTCTGGCTCTCTAGATCTTGCCGCCCTGTGTGCAGCTCGCTGTATTTCCCTCAAGTATCTCACATTTCATTTGCAGGGTTGGTTTTCTATGACCATATAGAGACAGATTTTGGCCAACAGTTACTTCTCTTGCTTTCTTTTTCTTTACTTGGCCCCCGTTCACCCGCTTATAGCAGGGCCCCTAAATATTTGGGCTATTTCCTGTTGCCTAACTTTTAATAAACAGCCCACATCTGTATCAGCTAAAGCGAGGAGGAGGGAGTTGGACGCAAATAGGGACCAGATGTAGAGGGGGAAGAGAGGCAGATTTACGTCAGCAAGGCAGAATGAAAAAAGGGAACGATGGGTAGAAAAGCACGCCTCACTTTGTGTTCAACTCCTGCATATGTTATTGTATCTCCGTGATTATATCAGTGTTTGTTTGCAGGAATATATTGTAGACATTTATATTACTACAGACTAGAGTCTGGTCTGTGAGACCAAAGCAACATATTTGACACAGCATTGTCACTATTTACATGCATTCTCGAGTTTTAGGACTTAAAATATGAACCTACACGTAACTGTTTTCACTGTTGAACAATAAAATTCCAATGCAGTGAGCAACTGTACACACTGCTCTCACAAACAAGCCATTTCTCTTTTCTCTGTAGTAAAGCGGTATGGGAAAACATGGCACGGATGTGTGTGAAAACCCGGCGGCTGGATGTGGCACGCGTGTGCCTTGGGAATATGGGAAATGCCAGGGCAGCAAAAGCACTGAAGGAGGCGGAGGCTGAGGCTGAGCCAGAAGCCCAAGTGGCCATGTTGGCCATTCAGCTCGGCATGCTGGTAAGATATTCAAGTGTTTGAGTGTAAATAGCTGATGAGACACACCTCACTCAGAATCAGGATAACAGAGTGGCTTGTGCCCGTTTTTCCTTTCCTTTTTACCTTAAAGTCAACGCCATTCTTTCTGTCATAATTGTAATTCAGATGAAAGCAACATTTAAAAACAGAAAAAAGGTATGGACACACAATGCAATAGAGACAAAGCCACAATCCAACATAATGCAACATCCTACAAATCCTCTTTTTAGGTCCGAGCAGAGCGCCACACAAAGACCACAGGACTTTCCGGGCCAAAAGCAATCATCTGTCCATCTCTTCCTGTCTCCCAATAGGAAGATGCCGAAAAGTTGTACAAATCCTGTCAGCGCCATGACCTGCTGAACTGTTTCTACCAGGCTTCTGGCCAATGGCAGCAAGCTCTGGAAACAGCAGAGAACCACGATCGCATCCATCTGCGCACCACCTATTACAACTATGCCAAATATCTAGAGTCCATGGGCGACAAGACCCAGGCCCTCGCATAGTAAGACAGAATGATTGGTTGTGGTTTCATGTTAATTCAATGAAATAATCAAACTGTATTATTAAAGTATAATTATATGCCTTTTATGTTTTTCACAGTTATGAGAAATCAGACACACACAGGGTCGAAGTGCCCAGAATGCTCCAGGACGACACTTCATCTCTTGAGCTCTACGTTGAAAAAATGAAAGACAAGTAAGTCCAGAGAAAAAACCCCTTGTCACCTGAAGAGCATTTCACATTCTCATACTATATGCAATGAGTTATCTAAACATTATAATAAGACAACATATTGTCTTCTCCATCCAGGAACATCTATAAGTGGTGGGCCCAGTACCTGGAGAGCCAGTCAGACATGGATTTAGCTCTGTGTTTCTATGAATATGCCCAGGATTACCTCTCCCTGGTTCGAGTCCACTGCTACATGGGGAACATTCAGAAGGTGAGTTTGCATTAGCAGTGTCATGTAGCATTTATCATATTTAATTGAAGAAATTGGAAGTAAATGAATGGTACGTATTTTCAGCAATAAACATACTGATCATATTGATAGTACTGACTGATATAGTGAGCTGTCCATATATGGGAGAAGTTATGAATGCATTTATTATACCAGGCATCTGAGATAGCCAATGACACTGGTGACAGGGCAGCGTCATACCATCTGGCCAGACACTATGAGGGTCATGACGATATCAAACAGGCCGTCCACTTCTACACACGAGCCCAGGCCTACAACAACGCCATACGCCTTTGTAAGGTAAAACGCTCCCCTGTGTGCTCTTCTGTCCACTAACGACTCCAGTCTTTTATTTATTATGATATTCATTGGCAGAAATGCTGTACATTCTGTATTTGTTTTGTTTGTACATTCTTTGTTGTTGCTGTGCTTTAGTTTTTCTTTCAGTGGTTTCTTAACATGTGTGTCATGTGTAAACAGGAGAACGGTCTAGATGACCAGCTGATGAACCTGGCTCTGCTCAGCAACGCAGAGGACATGATGGAGGCTGCCTGTTACTACGAGGAGAAAGCCACCCACATGGACCGAGCTGTGGCTCTCTACCATAAGGTCCTTCACTAACGCATGCTTTTTTATGAATGACTGAGGTTGAGTTCAGGTCGCTGCATTCTAAATCGCTCCACAAGAGGGCAGTATTGCAACACTGATGGGTGGAGAAAAAAGAGAAGCCTGGGGAAATGTTTGTTACAGCAGTATGTTTTCTTGCTAATTTCTCCGCTGTAGGCCGGTTACGTCTCCAAAGCGCTGGAGTTGGCCTTCGCCACCCAGCAGTTCTCTGCACTTCAGCTGATCGCTGATGATCTGAACGAGCACTCTGACCCGGCCCTCCTGGCTCGCTGCTCGGACTTCTTCATCACACATTCCCAGTATGATAAGGCGGTGGAGTTACTGATAGCAGCCAAGAAGGTGACTGTTGTTTTACCCCACATGAAAACATCACTTCACACGTGCATACTTATGCGTGTCTTCTCATTTGTGTGTGTGTACATGGACAAAGTACCATCAAGCCCTGGAGTTGTGCGTGGACCAGAGCTTGACCATCACAGAGGAGCTGGCAGAGAGAATGACCGTAGCTGATTCAAAAGACTTGTCCGAAGAGGCCCGAAAGGAGCTGCTAGAGAGGATAGCGGACTGCTGCATGCGTCAGGGCAATTACCACCTGGCCACCAAGAAATACACACAGGCAGGCAACAAGCTCAAGGTAATGCTGTGCTGTGTAGTAAACACTATATGGATTATCTGCAAGTTTTGGACATCTTACAGTTTTTTTTTGTTTTGTTTTTTTAAAACAGGCCATGAGGGCACTCCTGAAATCAGGTGACACAGAGAAAATAGTATTCTTCGCCAATGTTTGCCGTCAGAAGGAGCTTTTCATCATGGCCGCCAACTACCTCCAGTCTCTGGACTGGCGTAAAGATCCAGAGGTGTTGAAGACAATCATTGGTTTCTACACTAAAGGCAGAGCACCGGACCTGCTGGCTGGCTTCTATGAAGCCTGTGCACAGGTAGAGCAGTTCTTCATACAAAATGATTGGTACTGAGTCTGTGGTTTTAGATCAGGATAAGTGGAAAATAACTATATTTTCCATTGTTAAGGTGGAGATTGATGATTACAAGAACTATGAAAAGGCTCTAGATGCTTTGACTGAGGCTTTCAAGTGCCTCTCAAAAGCAAAGGACTCCTTAACTGGGCAACAGGAAGTGAGACTAGCTGACCTGCAGCATAAAGTCACTCTGATCAAGAAGTTTGTCCATGCACGCAGGTGAGATATCAGCTATATGTGTTCTCTTTTGTATCTTAATATATTTAAGTTTGTTTTACTTCTGAAACAGACATTTTCTTATGGGAGTTTTTCTTAATTGTCCAACTGTGATCTTCAACTGAGGTTTAGAGCTCTTGTCTTGCAGTTTGTACCCAGATGATGCTGATGAGGCAGTGCGGTTGTGTGAATCCTTGCTGGATGAACCAGA
This sequence comes from Chelidonichthys spinosus, assembly GCA_029853015.1. Lineage (NCBI taxonomy): Eukaryota > Metazoa > Chordata > Actinopteri > Perciformes > Triglidae > Chelidonichthys > Chelidonichthys spinosus. The sequence continues at coordinate 8,394,237 of CM056842.1, forward strand.
TTTGGATCCTGCTGTCAGGATTGGAGACGCATTTGGTTTCCTGGTGGAGCACCACTGTCAGCAAGGCAACTTCCAAGTGGTGACTATCATTTTTTTTTATAGATAGATAGATAGATAGATAGATAGATAGATAGATAGATAGATAGATAGATAGAAATGGCACATTACCTAAAAGTCCAGCAGCTGTATCCTGTCTAAGAAAGTGTTAAATGCCAAATCTAGCTTCACAGCTCTCCTTTCCACCTTTCTTCTCCAGGCCTACCGTAAGCTGGAGGAGCTCCAGAAGCTTTTGCCATCACAGAATGTCAAGTACTACATTAGTGAGGCGAGCCTCGAGTCCCTGCATAAAGAGATGGGTCTACCCACATACCACGTGGACGGCAGGCCCAATTTGAAGGAGGAGGATGAAGTGGAGGAAGACTTAAATGTATCTTAATTGATTTTTAAAAATGTTGTTAATAACAATTATAATATATTTTCATATATTTAGATTCTTCGTGTGTATGATGAATTCATATTTCCGAGTGCTTGAATACGCAAGAGTCTGCAGACTGTGCAGTTACACCAAGACCACATGAGGCTAGAAATCTTCCAAACTCATGATGAGAGGAAACCTCCTACCTCAAAAGCATTCGAGTTTCCAGTGTGACTGAGGACAACGTGAAGGAATCAACTCTAGAGCCTCTGCTTTGATAACGGACACGTTCACCTTTGAACAATCTTTCCAACTTTCGCCCTATTTTTCAAAATGTTGAACACAAGTAATCCTTAACTTGTATGCTCTATAAAAAATGAAATCTCTTCTATTCTGCCTTCAAGCCTCAATACATTCCACTGCTGTAGATTAATGCAGCTTTTGGGCTGAATTTTTGCTCTGTCTTTAGCTCCAGCTTTGTCTCTGAATGTGCTGTTTGTTAGGATTTATGGGAATTTGTGCTTTACACAAATTTGGTTGTGTATTTTTGTATGTATTATATACCTTCTGTCATATCTCTGTAGAGCATTTTTCCAGCTATTTTTGATAACTTGTGAGTTGATTTCTACTTCACATGTTTGAATGAATGTGTTTTACATTACAGTGCATTCTTCCAACAGATTGAAAAGTTCCTATAATAAAAAAATAATTCAAATTAAATCACACCGTACGACATGGAAGGTTTTATATCAGTTGTGGTATCATATTCATACGTTTGCTACAAGCTGTAGGAGACCAAACAAAGCAGCTAAATGGACTTAAACCATCACGATTATTATTATTAACATATGCTTTTCCTGCTGTGACGAGTCTGTTTTCAGTAAAGTTTTATTAAGTTCTCCAAACAGGTTAAGCCTTTCACTCCCAGATACATAACACCACTGAAGTCTTTTTAAACCACTGGTTGTACATTGTTGCCCAATCAACTTGTCGTTCCCAACTGTAGTCACAAGATGGCGCTACTGTCAATGACATTTAACAACCTCTCCTGCCCTGAAGCCAAAAAAGTTCCCAATAATACATTGGAGAGGCTGGCTTTGTTGTTTTCCAGGCTAAAACAATAAACGGCCAAATTACATAAGCAGCATTTTAATTTAGGTGAGCTTTTTGAAAGTCCCCGTGTCGTCTATTTGTTTGTGATACAAGTACTGTAAACCAAATGTAGGCGTTTTAATCTTCAGAAGGATTAACTGTTTAAATTAGTGGTGAAATGTAAAAGACAGCAGAGAACCACTGAAATCATTTCTTTCCACAGTGGCATTTGTGGTGCTATTTCTCAGCACTTCAAGCTCTGACAGAAGAAAATGTCAGTGAACTACACCTTCTTCATCTTCATATGCAGGGGCAAGATTGGGTGAGCCTCAAAAGGTTTGAAAACGGGTAAAGTTTGGGGTTTTTGTGTGAACTCTCCACATGCATCTTTAATCCCAGAGGCTGTTTGTGCTGCACTTTCTCCCCTTGTTAGATAATGAACCAACAGACAGAGTTAATAACAGAGCTTCAGATGATGGAGTGCTTTCCCAGAGTAAAAGGCTGAGTGCTGAGCTGCAGGGCGCCCTCTGTAGGCAGCTGGAGGAGCAGCAGTGTGAAGACAAGCACCCAGGGCCTACAGAGTCAAGGTGAGACGGTGTTTATTTATCTTCACCACTCGTTAGGTGCAGACAGGAATGGGGTAAAGAGACTTCTAAGTTCCCGGTTTAAATCCTCCGTTAAGTTCACATCATTCCATAAATTCCTGGAAGTCGGAGGCCCTTAGCTGTCATATCCCACAGCCAGATTAAAATGTCATAACGGTTGAAACTCCTCAGTTTTGTTGCAAAACCAAACACACGGTTCATGTTTGTCCAATCCCAGCTATCAGAAAGAAAAATGTTGTTCAGCTCCAATATAATCAGAACATGCTTTTATCCAAGCATGAAATGATCAAATGAAATGTTTTTCCACATTCCTTCAAACAGATCATGCAACCATTGCAACACGATGTTCTGTAGATGTGGGTACAAAACGAATACTTCATCACCATTTCCCGTGTTCTGCTCACATTCAAAGCTTCGCTCTGGCAAGAAATTTCATGTGTTTTTGAAAGGCAACAAAGAGTCATATCTATGAAACACATTATTTTGGTTCTTTTCATTTGGGGATCATTTGAATCTTCAATTTTAAATATATTTGACATTGTTTTATTTGAAATGTTTATTCCATTGTTTAACTGTATTCGCAGCTTAAGGATCTGGCAGATTTTGACAAGGAGCAAAAAAAAAGTATTCTTTTGTACAAATGGAATAGTAGCCAACACATATGTTTTATGGACATCAGTAAACTATCTCACTGCCTCCTTTGCCTCTTCGTTCATAGCTTGGAAACCAACATGGAGAATATGAGGAACAGCTACGAGGAGCAGCGGAAGAAATTGTAGGAGAAAGTCTGATGGCAAGTGAATGTTATTAAATCGTGCACAAGTTTAATGAAGATGAAACAAGATCATTTTCTTTTCATTTCCAGCCATCAAACAGCCAAACCCATCTCTGGATGTATGGCTCAGTGTTCAGTCCACACGCATCTGTTCTGTGGTCCCTCTGATTTTTTTGTTCTTAACTGTGGCTTTATTTGCTGTGTGTGTGTGTGTGTGTGTGTGTGTGTGTGTGTGTGATGTGGTCTCTTTTGCTTTGCCCGTGTGATGTGGCTGTCTGTGGATTCTGGTCGCTGCTCTCTTGTTGTCGAGCCTGTGTTCGGTCATCAGGGTGGAGATGGGTAAAGAGCATCAGGAGAACAAGAGAGCGATCCGTAATCACCAGCAGAAACTATATGACCAGAGTGCGGTCAGCATGAACGATACCATACTTGGTTACAGAACATTTCTTAAATTATTGTAGACATACTCGCTGTTTTGCAACCTCTGATTCGATGTTTAGTTGGTGGTTCCTTTTTCACTTTTTGCTTGTGGTGATGCATTCATGCTTTAGAAATCATTAAAGTGGTTTACAATTGTGAAGATGATCTTGCTGAATGAGACATGTACGTATCATAAAGTTGTGTTTGCCACAGAGGTTATTTTCTGCAATAATCCAAAATCCAGTCTTTTTTTTGTTGAGGGAACCAGTATAATGCTAAGTTAACCTAGAAAAACACGTCTTACTGGCTGGAGTACTATTTTCTCAGCTGATCCTGAGTAACTGGCCACATCGATGCACTGTGAACTTTAGGGTTCAGAGGGAGCAGATCTGGTCCAAACCCTGAGAGCTATCTTGACCCTGAACCCCCATAAGCGCACTTGAGCATGGAGCCCGCTGAGCTCAGAGATGTGTGGTGTAGCTTGTATTTGATCTGTGGGGATTCTCTCTTACTTTCCTAATGAAGCTGAACAGCATTTGTTTTGAGAACTGTAGAAAATGATTTCAGATTTTGTGTACTAGCAACCAAAAGCTTTACTGCTGCAGAGGTGGACTGCAGATCGTGTAGCAGAACCGATGACTGGGTTGCTATTAAATCTCAACTGTTTGTCAGTTAATCTTTACATTTCGATGCAGTTTTAAAGACATTCGTTTGGAAATATGCTAATTTGCATGGTAGAGCAGTGATTTCCAACCAGCCAAGAAGTATTTAAAGCATGCAACTTTCTCGTAAAACCAGCAGTTGTACATTTTTTTACATTTGTATTTGTGTACAGATACAAGATATGATGAGTTAATATCAATTGAATGCCTGAACGTCATAGACCTAATAGAAAAAAACAGTTGCATATTGCAGCTCAGACTCTGTTCATCCCTCACATATCACATCTTAAACTGTCCAGAAGTGAGTGTCAGTTTTGCATTTTGCCGGATGACAAATGTGGTCAGCTGTGGACTGTCATAAAAAGTTATGAAAAATGAATCTCCATGAGGCCGGCATGCGAGGAATCCTGGTCGGACGTAAGGGAACAGACAGCTTGTTCATCTATAAAAACAAAATTTGTATCCCGGTCATATAATACAATGTAATTTCATATGACTTAGTTTTTAAGTTTAACCTCATACATATTACATAAAAATAAATAAACCACAAGAATTCTATTTTTAAACATTTTTAAGTGAAATCATACAAAACCCACTGATTTTGAGCAGGTTTAACGACATAAACTATCTAATTCCTTCATATGTGTGTTTTGACCGGAGCACATTATGTATGGAGTGCATTTTCACCAACACTAGGTGGCGCTGCCCATACTGGTTTTCTCTCTGAAAGCCCCCCAAAGAAATCTGGCCTTGAGAAAAAAATGCCTGGAATGTTTGTAAAGCTTATGTCAATTTCACGAGCTGGGGAGAAGAAAGCGTGGTGACAATGAGGGGTCACCCTGGTGAGAATAATGTCATTACATGTTACCCAGACACATACACGCCTGTGAATACTTTACCCCAATGCCGTGCTGAGAACTGTGGTGCAAACAAGCCGGCTTTTTTTCCCTTCTTCGTCCAGGTTCATATTTATAACCTCAGCATTGGTGTGAATAGGCATCTCTTCCCTTTAAATCCCTTTAACAGTGAAAGGGTCTGCATTTTTTTCTCGTGTCTTTTAGTAACTGAGTTTCATGGCGTAGTGCCAGGCATTACTTTATCATTATATTCTGCCAAAAATACAATTTGAAAGGATTGGTTAAAAAGTCGGTAAGATTCATGTTGATTTTCATGTTGAAAAGATTTTAAAAACTCTGGGGAACGATGAGAAAAGTTGAGGAGGTGGTCATGTGCATGTCACCCCAATCCCCTTTTCAGGGGGCACACCAGCCGTGGGAGGGAGGGAGGGAGGGAGGGAGCAGGGGTGCGAAAGTTTGAGAGGAATGGGAAGTGGGATTTTGTTAGTAATGTATTACACTCCCAGGGCCCTGGGAAAAGGGGTGGGGGGTGTTCAGCTTGGGTCCGTGCCAACATAGTCACTGTGCCAAAGAGCTGGGTGCTGGGGACCACTCCTCTCACCGGCGGATCTGTGGGAAAATCAAAACCAGGTTGTTCCGTGCCGCTCCGCCAACAAAGACGGACGGATGATGAGCCTGCAGAGGCCTCTGCAAACTCGTATAAATAAATGTTACACCGGAGATACTGTAACATTGCAAATGCATAGAGTAGCAGGAGTGTGCAAATACTGATCTTAATAATGATTAGAGTGGATTCAGTTTTTCTGGAACTACTTTAAATAGAAGCAGCGATGAGTTCTTGTGTGTGTGTTCAGGGCAAAAATGTGGACCTGGAGACACCTGCTGTAGCAGGAACTACCACAGAGGCACCTTTAGTACCAGCTTTTTATATTTGTGCCTGTCTGTGTGTCTGTAGACAGACTTTGTAAAAGCAATAGAGTTGAAGCTGTGAGATGCAGCCACGAAACTTTACAGACGTGTAGTTGTTGCATTAATCTTTCATTATAATTCATTTAAACGTCCTCAGAAATTACCTTTTATGTCAAATTGAGTCGTTTCTGACTGTCTCATCAAAACTAAGCATTTTAGCCTTCACAAAGATGGCATTTGTTTCATGGGCTATTGCGTTCTGTTGCTAATCTTTGAGATTATTTTAGTTTTAGACAATCCTGTAGTCCTTTTGGTCTACTGCTAAAAAAAAAAAACTATGATTCTTTTTGAAATACAACAACTCAATATAACTTTGTAAAATGAATTAAAGAGTCCCTGAATTCAGAGTAGAGAAAACTTTTATTCCCTTTTTTTGTGTAGTGCCGCAGCATTAGTGGGAAAGAGGATGAATGTGTCGTCCTGAGGATGGGAAGCAGGGTGGAGCGATGCAGAGGAAGTACCTCACATGGCCTGCGATGGGCCGCTCGTCAAGAGGCCCTTTGTTTTAGGAGGTTAATGCCTAATTGATACAGGCTTAATGAGAGCGGCCTGTGTGTGAGCCGGGGGGCTGGACGGCCCCGCCGTAATTGGAACGGACAAGCCTTGTGTGGAGGAGTGCACAGGGAGAGGATTTATGGGAACGCAAGGAAAGCAGAGGCAGAGTGGGAATGAGGAAGAAAAGGTGACAATGAGTGAGAGGAATGTGGTGGCGATGGGAGAGGAATCTAGATAGTGAAAGTATGGCAAGATCATGAGAAAGAAACGCAGTGACAATGGAAAAAGTTGAGCATGAACTTGAACCGGGGATGTTCCCATGGATGTGTAGTTAACACTCAGATATAAATTGTATGTTTACTGCACCAAAGGTAGGATTAGTTCAATCTAATTTTAATGTTGGATATTAAAGAACTAGTGCAAACATAAATTATGTAACTGTCTGTTTTCTGAGACACCTGTCTTTTCTTTTCTGATGAGCTGTCTTTTCGACCCCCACTTTAAGTCTGACAGTGTCAGACTATTCATGCAAGAGTCCCCAGCCCCCCCCCAGACAAGCTTTCAGTATGAAGGCTAGAGAGGCATTAAGAGGGAGGAGGGAAGGGGCAGGAGTGGGGTGCACAGAAGAACTGAACACTCCAGAAAACCTTGAAGAATTAGGACTGAAAGCTATGGAGATCCTGGGTGGCTAAGAAAGAGTGGAAAAAAAGAATGAAAAGACGAAAAAAAAAGAAGGGGGTCATTGTGCATAATTATAAAGATGAGAGGGGAAACAATAGAGATGGGTTTTTGGAAGTGAGACTTAAACTACTAAGAGGCGCATTGGAATGTATAAAATAAGAATGTGATGGAAAGGCAGGATATAGGGTGAGAACGTGGAGGAGGAAGAGTTACAGTAAGGGTGAGAGAGATGGGAGGGAGGCCGCCTGATGAACGAGAGCGAGTGAGAATGAGGCTGAGTGTCGGTGAGGGAAGGAGAGAGGGACAGAGACTGTGTTTTCCCACACTCGGCCGGTTCCCACAGTGGACCTGGCTAATCCCTGTCTTAATTGGGGGAGAATTCCAGCGCACATGTTCCCCTGGAATGAGCGTAAAACGAAGGGAGAGGAGGGTCTCGGCAGCTTCTGACACATCAGACAGGCCACAGCGGCTGGGCTGATGCACAATGTGTGAGTGCACTTTGTTGGAATATAAACATGCCGCCTGACTGTCAGCACGTCTGCTGCATAAATGGCTTCACAGGTTTCTCTGTTTCATTCGCTTTCCGCTCCATCCAACATGGAAAGTGCTCTTAGCAGCCACTTAGCATTGCTCAGTCACATTGCAACATGGGAGAAGTATGTAAGTTACAAGTTTCATATCATCATTGTTAAAAGGAAAAAGCAGCCAAAACAAACTCACACTTTTTAAAGGATCAGTTCACCCAACTTGCAAAAAAAATATTTTTTCCTTTTGATCTAGTGAACAGTTTCAGTTTCTTGACAAGATTTCAAGATCTATTTCCAAGGTTTCTGGTGAATGGAATTTGTTTATGGTGCTAATTCAAACAGTATTTCCCAGATTATTGTCACAGCCGATTATTACTATTATAACCGGGCCTTTATGAAAGACATTATTTACAGCAACTAGCTGGTGACCATACAGGAGCATGTAGCAGCTAATGAGACCTTTCGGAGGTCGTGGAGACCAAAATATAGCTAAAAGAGATGTAATATTGGACATTGGCATCAGGGAGACACAAATACAACTTAAAGAGACAGTGTGTAGGAATTACTCCCATCTAGTGGTGAAATTGTATCTTGCATTCAAACGAATAGAGCACTCTAGCGCTTTGTTGCAACTACGGTAGCCGCTATGTACCAAGAAGCTATGACAACATGTCATCCAATACTACTTCACCAGTATTTCAGGTGATGAGGATGATATTTCAAACAAACGTGTGATAAGTAATTACTCCTCGGGCAAGATAGTGATTTATGTTGCCATCATTTTTTTGGTTTATTTTTGGTAAATGCTTTGTTCACGAGGATAAATCTAAAATCTAAATCTAGCTAATAAATTACTTAAAATGTTACACACTGTTCCTTTAAAGTAAATGCAAATGTGGCTCCATATCTGTGGATTTGTAAGTAGGCAACTGTTTGCTCACATGTATCTACATGTAAATATGTGTTTTAATTACAGTCTCCAAAATATGTTTTTGTAAGTTTGGTGAACTGGGCCTTTAGGAGAAGAAAAACAATAACGTTAATTTCGTAGCTTCCAATTGTAATAATCTCAAATCAGAGAACATGACATAATATTATAATTTTCCAAAATATTAGGGAAACATGAAAAACTAGAGTGAACAAAGTCAAATAAATGATGCCATCAAGTATAAAGTCTGGAACTGTTCCAATACATTGGGGAAGGTGTTTACACAGATAACACAGACATAGACCAGAAGTCAGTGCAGCTACAACACATGTTGAGCATAGAGTAAAGTATTTGGATCCAATATATACAGCATTGTTCCTGAGTCAGTTTGCTTTGCTGGGTGTCTCTCACATATGCCCACTTCACTATCTTTGTTTAGAAGCACCACCGCCTTTCCCTGGTGATTGTTCAAATTCATTCTGGGAAATGTAGGAAATCATTCCTTCATATCAAAGGTTGGAGTGAAACGACTACAAACCTTAATAGATGTTACCAATTCATCATATAAAAACATTCCGTATCACATGATGTATTTTTCCTTTAATTAACACATTAACACCTGCATACGTTTTGTAATAAGACTGCTGTTAAATATCACATTTTCACAGCACAACGCACCAACTGTATCTGGTGACAAATCTTGCCCTGAAGCTAAGCTTTGCAGGAGAAAAATGGAAGGAGATACTAGTAACATAACAAAACCACTGTGAGTGGCAGTTTCGTTCCTGCCTACCTCTTTCAATAAACAATTTGAACAATAGGCAGAGTGAAATATGTCTGTGAGGAGGTAACCCAAGACGACTTCTCTGAGGAGAAAGATAACGAGTACAAAAAAAGAAAAGAAATGGGTGCAACAGGGGGGAGAAACACAGAGGTGGGTGGCAGGTAGCAGGAGGAAAACCAAACTGATCTGCCAGGTGAGTCTCTCCTTTCTGTATACAATCAGACAGGTTTAGTCAGAAAACTATAATCCTTGTGGTTAATTGGCAGGGTAGGGGAGCCCTTCCACAGAAAGGTGTACTTCCTTGTACTGAGGAGACTCTCAGTCTGGGGTTCGGTATCCTGAGGCCTGACGTCAGCTGCATGAGGAAATAACACAGAGACATGGCTCTAGGGATGGCAATGTCGCTCTTTGGGTTGGTCCCCCACTTTGGTCCAGACGGAAATCTCTTAAAAGTGTTGGATGGATTGTGATGTACTGATATTTATGATGGACTTTTCAGCCAGAACCAACATGTGGTTTACATGTTTGTTTTTAATGACTTGTTAACTATTGGATGAAAGCTTCAGGCACTTCAGGATAAATTGTTATCCCTTAACTTTAAATTTAGCACCAATATAAGGTCAAACAAATACCTACAAAACTAATGATAGTCCCATCAGCCTCTGCTGTACTTTGGCTATTAGAGGTGTCAGCATGCAAACATGCTAAACTCATGAGGCAACCTCCAGGTCTGAAAAGTAAAGCCAAATTGAAGTGCCTTAAACTGGCATTCTTTATAATAGTCAGCAGGGGGTGACTCCTCTGGTTACAAAATGAAAGAACATTATAAAGAAGTCTATAAGAAAATGACCCTACTTCTCACTTGATGTATTACCTCAGTAAAAACATTAAACATAAGTTCATAGTCTCAATCAATAGTTTCATGTCTTAATGTAGTAAATTATGTTCCATTTATTGTCAAATAGAGAATAATAGAAGGGTATGTTTTCAGGCATTGCTACCTTGTGATTGACAATTAGCTATCAAATTGTCAACCATCCGGTCTAGGAGTTGTCAGTGTTTTTGTCTTACATATTTAACCCTTTCAGTGTATTATAAGAAACCCTTTTTGTTTGCCCAAAGGTTTCTTCACCCTCTTGCTTCGCCTCTGGTCCCAAAAACACAAGATGGCAATGACCAAAATGCCAAATTCAAGACTTCTGAACAACAGTCCACAAACCAATGTGACCAATGGTCGCTGTGACTATGTCCACTTCTTATAGTCATTGAAACTACAATGGTTAACATGGCAAACATACCTGTTAAACATCAGCATCTATCTATCCTTCCACCTACCCATCAATGTTCAGCTATGTGAGTCTGTTTCCCCTAATCCTGCCACCCTGAATATCTTTAAAGTAGCCTTATTAGAGCATGATGTCAGTGTTTGGAAGTTTTTGTGGCTGTACCCCCTGTAGGCCGCGTCAGCCCCAGGATAGAGTGAGGGGATGGCAGCTGTGTTCAGCTCAAACAGAGGGGTAGCTTGCGGGCCTTCTTTCGAGGGGGTCGCAATTCATTCCCTCTGTCTTCCCTCACAATACTTTTTTTTTGGCGGGAAAGCCCCAAAGACGCTTGCTTGACCCAACTTTGTGTTTCTTTGCGGGACCCCCTCCCTGAGAAAAGTGTCGCCTGCCTCCGCACTCATACACCATGTCCACCCTGTCTTGATTGATTTTCAGTGCGCATTTTGGAAGGGATTACAGCCATCTGCAGGCTCTTGAGGAACAAAGGGGGCTCCTCGGTCTCCTCCCTTCAGTACTTCAGAGGGATAACATGGCCAGATAAACACGCTTTTGCACCGCTCTGCACTTGTTCTCTATTCTGCCTTGACCTCTCAACCCACCCAAACTGCCCACTCAACTTTAAAGCTGATGCTGTTTTTTTTCCTCCGCTGTTGCCCTCCTCCCGCTCCGTGAATAGAGGTTTCTCATTAGTTTTCTGCAAATTGCTCATTACGGGAAGACCAATGTGAGTCAGCGTCTCATGAAAACTGTTGCATTGAAAGAGTTGGGCCACCACACACAGGTTGCAGGCTTGCAGGCTTGCCGGGCCCAATGGTGAGACTTGGAACGAAGCAAGTTAGCATGTTCTCAGATGTGAACGCTCACAGTTTCCATTCGGGAATCATCACTCCCAGCTGTGCGAGGGTGTTGTGGGAAACGGGGAAATTGTCAGCTGGGAATCTGGGATGCCAAAGTGTGGTCACGGGCCTCGGGCTCCCTGTCAGCTGGTGCTGAGCTGACGGAGAGGCAGCAGGATGCACAGCCACTGAGTCAGAGGGAGAGGTTGGACGGACTACTCGGCCTAATGTTCGGTTGCGGTGGGTCGGATTACCAGCATGGTGAAAATCATTTGTTTGTGTGGAAAATGAAGCCTGATGAAATCCACAGCTGTTTGTTCATTACTTCTCGCTGGTCGAGTGTATGATCAAGTGTATAGCAACCACTGTTTTGGAAGCACATCAGCAGCTGTGGACAAAACTGTGGGAAAGATTAGATGATGAAGCCATGAAACTGAGACGCTCTGTTAGTGAGATAGATCGGGCTGTCAGGAAGGAAAATGAATCGAGGAATAATTCTAACACTGTCAGAGGATGTTCTTAGAAGAAGCTGAAGCAAAAGTAAGATTTCCCAATTCAGAAATTTCAAACAATGTCAGATGTATTTATTTAAGCCCCAAAAAAACAAGGAGAAGGATGACCCTGGTTGACACAACAACTTTGCTCCAACTTCTTGATGTTCTGGAGATTCCTGACCTAAAGATCACTCCTTCTAGTTTGGAAATTTGAAGATTGTCGATTCCACGATAAATGTGCAAACGGACGCATATTGAGTAATAAGATCGAAAGCTCCAGAACAATTATGGACCTTATGTCCCCCAGATTGTGTTTCTGCTGTTTCCAGGATTAAGATTGCATATCCAATATGGAGGCTCATCAAAAACCTCCAGAAGTACAATTTCAAACAGGATCAGCAGGTTTGTGTGCAGGTCTGCAGGTTTGTGGACCTTTATACAGTGCAGCTAAATAACAGGACCTGTGCTGGACTCTGAGGGAGTGTCCAGTCGCACTTTGCCCCTGTCTGTGCTCTCATCTCTGGAGCTTTGTCTCAAACCACTTCCCTCAAACTCCCCCAGGGGCTGACGGAAGTCCACACCCGGCCACGCTCTCCCCCATCGCTTTGGATTCCCCTTTCCTGAGTGCTTCCCGCTTGGCCTTGTCCATAGCTCACCTCAACGGGGCAGAATAAAGAGAGGAGCGGCGTGGGGAGGGGGGTTTATTGTGTGTCTGCAGCACTCAAAACAAATGAATATTTGCTCATTGTTGCATGTACAATCATCAGTGGTGTGCAATACAATATATATAGTACTGTATAATATAGAGGTTAGACTTAAACCCTGCAGAAACACGTTTCCAGGGTGTTGAGGAAGACATTCTGTTGTACTCAGATGTACTTGTACACTTGTGTAAACTGAAGTAATTGCAATGACTTATTTAGCGAGTGCACAACTAAACTGTGCCACTGTGTCATTGTGGGTCCACTGTGGGACATTAATACTGTAGTTTTGGGGGTTCAGGCCGGGGCCACAAAGAAGTGACAACAATGCAGGAAGTTGAGCTTTGTCAAAATGTCACATGATGTATTAGTCGTTGGAGTTTAATTTGAGTGCTCTTTGTTTTGGCTTATCAGCCCTGCAGCAGTAACCTCAGATGTACTGGAGGGGAGGAGGCTGTGTGTGTGTGTGTGTGTGTGTGTGTGTGTGTGTGTGTGTGTCGGGGCCCCCAGCTACGGGATGTTTTAAAGGAGCACTGAGGCAGTAAATAGCTGGGGAGGTTGGAGGTTCACTCACATGAACTACTGATGCGGTGGCAAACCCCAGTCAGGGTTTCTAAGGGAGATAGCTTGCCAGGCATGGAAGGAAGGCATGTCGAGCTTTTGTGATTTTTTTTTTCCCTCCTTCCATTAAACCTAAACACCATGTAAATTCCCCAGCTGCTCTTTTTCAAGCGGATTTACTGCATGTAGTAAATCTGAGATTTTTTACTGAGGTGTGTGCAAGACCGTGTTTATGCAGAATTTTTGCAAGGAGGAGAAACAGGTGGTGAATTCATCATAGCGGATCAGTAACCGTGTGCAGCTCCTCATTCTCTGAGAGCAGAACATCGGTAACAGATATGGTCTGTGTTGCTGTGGATAAAATCCAAGTTGAAGTGGGAAACAAACTTTTGCTCCAGACTGAAGGTGCATGTCTTAAGTGGAGTGGAATGTGGATTTGGTTCAATTGTGTCCCCGCGTACACGCGGCCGGGACCCAGCGAGCGACTGTGTGGCACCTCGGCTCAGCCGTGCCTGCCACGCCGCTCCCTTAATGGCAATTTATTGCTTCCTGAATCCTGAAAATGGGAGGCTGAGGACAACAGAATTCCAAACGCCGTTCTCTACCTCCTCCTTCGTCCAAATGCCCCCAGGGTCCTGAACACTCCTTAAATCTCGCTCTCTCAGGCACGCCATTTGTTCGGAGCTTTTATGGATGTGATTTATGGCTACTCGTAGTGACTTATGTCTGAGAAAAGTTTAACATCCTAGAAACCTTTGGATCCAAATGCTATAGTTGAGTTAGAGTGTATTGATGTGCTAGGAGAGGGTTAGCATGCTGATAGACTAATAATCCAGCTACATAATGTTTGTGGAACATGAAAAGAATAATTCAAAGTTAATATATGAGAAAGGCTCCAAGAAGAAAATAAGTACATGATTTTTGTTTTATCACAGGATATTTTAATAATAGACAAACACAAATATAATCCACAATACTGAGACAATGTTGTTTTCCACAAAGACATTTTGTAGTTTCTAGAGTTTCTTATTAACATATTTACATTCACATTGCTATTAACATAAATTCACATAAAAAACAAACAAAAAAAATAAACAGCAAAAAAATGGCAGTGTACGCATTTAAGACATATCGCAGTAATTTGGTATGAACCTTTCCCCTTGTTGGTATAGTGCACATATGATATGAAATCTGAATTTTTATACATTAAATGCATATTTCATGTTTTCTAATGAGCTAGCCTCGTCCAGTGTAATCCACCAAGGAGGATGTTTTTCATCCATGCCATCACGTTTATATCACACAACAATGCTGGACTTGAACTTATACATGGCTGTTGTCTGCAGTGAACATTGCTGATTATATACAGGTGAAGAGTTTGTGTGATAATATGAGATAACACCAACAGAGAGCAGGGAATACTGCTTTGGTAACACCAAACTGCTACTAATTCAATTCCGCTCTGACATATTTTAATGGAATTTCTCTTTAAGGTCAAATGTGGTCAAATTATAATATTCCACGACATGACTGTGTGATACAGACCTCCGAAAAAAGCCTGCATTTCCTTCCAGAAGGAGAAATCTCAGAGTTGGCTAGCATATGAAAGTGCTCTCAGCACTGGTTTGAGCTGTAGAAACTGCTCAGGTAGCCTTAGCTTTCTCACTCTATGTGCTCACATTATCTGTACATATATTAAATGCTCAATCGCTCCGCTATGCTACATATAGTTGCTTTTTTTATTTGGTTTTCAGTGCTTGCAGCATCACACCTTCCAGATCGTTCCCTTTCTTTTATCAGTGCAAATATATATATATATATATTTTCTTTTAGCATTTCGTTTTTGTGAGGGACTTGTTTTTTTTTATAAGCTCCCCGTTAAGTCACACTGAGGATTACTTCCCCATGACCCGACGTTTACTGAACAACAAGGTGCCTAAATTGGGGCTACCAACTTAAGGCAGTAAGCTTTTCATATATGTTTAATTAATTTTCCTGAGTTTCAAAGCAATAACTCTCAATAGGCCTCAACTAATGGCTGTAATAATTTATCCCGAATGAAAAGCTTTCCAATAGATTTTCTCTGACTCTGCATAATGGCACCGCTGTGTGTAAAACTGCCCAATGCCACATGCTTATAATCTTCAATTCAACCGCGTCCCTCATGTCACAACTCCGCCGGGTTCTCTCTGACCCGGTGGCTGCTTATTGCACTGAAATGGGATGAATTGGGAAAAGTCCATTTCACTCCGCAGACCTTTTAGGATGTCATTGGTGGTCGCCATGGCTGCAGTTGGCCAACGGTTGCACGCCACGGCTTCTTCCAAGACGTGGAACAGGAATGAGTCTGGCCTGGCTTTCGGTCCGGCCTCGACTCTGAGTGGGAGACAAGCTGCTGTGGAGTTTTTCACTCAGTCTACGGGCAGTTCACAGGGTATCTGCTGGGCGGCTTTGGCTATGGTGTAAGCCCGCTGGAAGTCCTTGTAGCGCGGGGCGCAACCCAACCAGGCCTCCCCAAAGTGGACCCGGCCGGTGAAGAGGAAGCTGCCGGGCCCCGGTTTGACGCCACACTGCAGCAGAGTCCTGACCTCGCCCCGGCTGGTCAGGCGGCTGTTGCCGGTAAACAGGGCGTACTTCTGTCGAAACACCCGGGTGGCGCTGACCTTGATCACCGCCGCTCGTAGGTTATCGTCTTCCGCCACTGATCGGATGTTACCTCGCACGACTGAGGAGAAACAGGACATTCAGGTTAATTATTTTTATGGACTTCAAATGTTTTTTTCTGTAAATTTTGTCCTATTATAGCGAGTGGGGGGGATTCTGTTGACCACCAACTGATGGTAAAAGCCGTACAGAGGCTGAACCCTGCTCACTAATCCTGCTAACTTTTGTTGCCATCTGAACCTCTCCTCAGTGCCATTACAGCTCAATCAGAGGCCTACAGATTAGTCCGCTGCTCCCTCTCGTTGGGGGTTATGTCAGGATTAGGCCTGTAGGGGTGTGTGTGTGTGTGTGTGTGTGTGTGTGTTGGGGGTTGCAGAGAGCTGCTGTTTCACCTTTAACCTTTGCACTTTTGAGTGGAGAGGATTTGAAGGCACTGGGTTGCTCTGCCTTTAAACCGATTTGACACATTTGTAGATGATGTTGTTGTTGTTTAACGGCTTTGCTGCCAGGACTTTATTGTATTCTGCTTTAATTTGTTAATCTGGGCTGATTTATTTATTTATTTTTGTTTTACATAAGCGACTTGTTATATCAGGTAACTTACCAAAGTCACTGGTGCAAACGGCCATCAGAATCTCAGTGTTGTTGCAGGGTCTGCAGGCCTCTGGAGAGACAACAAGGTGAAGAAAAAGTCAGTTGGTGACCTCACACAACACAATGAACTGCTAGAACTGTGGATATGCTCGTACTTCTACTGAGCCTCTGGAAGTAAACATTTCCCAAATCACATGCACAGGAATGTGAATCAGGATCTAAATAATTGTGCAAAAGACGAGCAACAAAGGGAGAGACCAACCGCTGTGTTCTAACAGACAGCTGTTACTTTTACAGTTGGCAGCAGAGGACCAGTGGAGCTTTAAGGTGCGAGGCTCTTCCACACTAGACGATTTAAAGGCCAGATGAAACTTCCTCCCTTAAAGCCTTTCAGGGTGTCTACAGTCACACCTCATCAAAGCCTGCTAGACAGGGGCCAAGCAGAAGGAGTGGGGGGTGGACTTCAAAGATTTTTTTTTTTTTTTTTTTTGAAAGGAGCACAATCACTCTCCCCACAAAATACTATCCATTCTTTCTAACTGGCAGCTTTTTGTAAAAAATTAAGAAAAAAATTTAAAATGTGGTGCACTTTTGTAAAAGTTGTAACAGTATTTGCAGATAGCCACAAAAAAATTCAAACCAAACCAGCAAACTGTCTGTCTGCAATGAACTGTGGGTAGAAAAAAAAAAAAGTCCTGGCATTTTTTAAAGTTCCCCGTGTGGATCTTTGGAGGCCCCTTTGCCCACCCCACACAGTCTCCTTAGTGAAAACCACTTGATAAATGAGATTCCTTCCTCTCGAGCAAACCCCCCCTTCCAAGCCTAATCAGTGTGTGTGTGTGTGTGTGTGTGTGTGGGAGGGGGAGAACGATCCAGAGGGGGGGAGTATACTCCCACAGACATGTCTCCCTACAGAGAGGCAGCTCAACAAAAGAGGGGAGCATCTCAGCTGGGCAGAGGCCTCCCTGTCGCCTAGGCGACGGCAGTAATCCCAGAATACTCATGCGGCACCCATTCAAAGGGCTCTGGACTCTGGAGAAAGCCCCACATACTGTGCTTTTGTCCCCCTCCTCCCCACTCCACGGCTCCCCTTCTCCTACTCCAAACCAGCACGCCTCTGGGGAAAGTTTGGCCACTTCCTCCCTCTCTGCACTCTATGGGCTGTGGAAAGTCCAGGCAGCCAACAGAGGCCTTGCTATGAATTATGAATCATCTGTAGGGAGGGTTTCATGGCATGTAATATCATCACTGGTGGGTTCAAACCTTGCATACCCCCAAAACTTTTCAGGAAGGAAGAAAACAAAGTTTGACCACAACTTGAAGAAGATGTTTCTTTTGATAAAGTGAAGACAGAAGTTTTATTATTGTTTCAAGTTAGAATAAACTGAGAATTAAGTTTCTCCAAATGCTCCGCAATGTATTGACGTGTGTCTCCTTATTTGACCTCACACCCAAACCAAGATGGCTGACTAATGCCTCGTTGACTCACCTTCACTGCTGATGGGGTTGGAGTCCAGTGACAGGCGAGCGGTCCAGTCTCCCCTCAGCTCATAGCGAAAGGAGGCGATCCGCCTGCTGATGTCCTGATGAGGTGTAGCTTGCAGGAAGAGAGCCACCCTCTCCCCAGGCAGACGGCTGAAGCAGCGGACCTTCGGTGGGGGGGAGGACTCCAGGCGGTCCCCTATCAGGAGCTCCAGGACTCCGTCCCTCTCCAGGTACAGCTGGGCTCCGTGGAACTGCTCGGAGGGCTTGACGCAGGCTGTGATGAGGCCCGAGCTGCTCCCGCCGGGGCCCACCGCCACGGAGGGCAGGCGGGGTGAGAGGGTGAGGCGCAGGGCCCCTTTGGGATACAGCCAGTCCAGCGTGCCCTCAGAGCAGTGGAGGGAGATCTGCTCCACACTGCCCTGCTGCTGGGACAAACCACTAGGAGGGAAAACAGGGAGGAAGGCAAGGTTATCTAAAGGTTTATGTAGTATTTTTACAGCCAAGAGTCATGAGTCCCCAACATCAGCAACTTCCCTGCAATAATAAAAATAACTGCACTAATTAACTCAAGCTGATGCCTGCAAACAGGCAACTTGAACCAAACATTTAATTAAAAACTAGTGGAAATGACAAAAATACATTTTAACAAACTTGGGTAGATCTACTCAAAAGAAGACGCCGCCTAGTGGCAGTCTGTGGTAGCAGGGGCCAGTCATAGCATCTTAAGGGCAATACTTCTGTACAAACTTAAGGTCCTCTGCATGTATTTTATTAATATGTCTGTAATAAAACGACCCTTCAGCATCTTGCATGCAGCACACGTTTCTCCCTCCAAGTATCAGAACTAATCCCCCAGTCTCCTCTCTGTCTGGACCCCCCATGCCTCCTGCAGACAGCACGGAGGCGCATTCACTGAGACCTGATGGCAAGTCTCAACATGTTGCATTTGCAACAAACAAGCAGTGAGACACCTGTAGCATCCCTAAGCGGCATTTCCCCAATCATCTTTTTTCCAACCACACGCTTTTTATTACATGTTTGAAATACTTGCCTTCCTCTCCAGCTGCACTGGTCTTCAGAATAGTTTGAAGAAGCGGCGTCAAAAATAGCAAAAAGTAAAATCCAAATTGCGTTCATGCAAACCCAAAAAGCAGGCATTTTCGACAGTGGGTGATGCAAAAAATAAATAAATAAAAGGGAAAAAAGAAAGTTAAAGTTAGAAGAAAAAAGATTATTCCAAAACTGGAAGCTCTGCGAGTAAAATCCCTCTATAATAAAACCCTCTCTGTGATAACCTCCATAGTCATCCTCTTACCCTGATGCGTAAGAGAAGAGAACACCGCTAAACTTCCTACTCTCTCCTCTGAACTCTCCGCAGCTGTGCGTCAGAAGGGACGCAGAGCTGCGAAGTTATCGCTGCCCAGAAAAACTTCACTGACCAATCAGAGGCCGAGCAGTGAAACTTTAAACCACTCACACAGGAGAAGGGGGAGGGACGTCTGACCCGCAGGACGAGTATGCAAGAGTTTCAATTCACTATTGTGTCTGACTGGTCTGCATAGAAAGTACTAATTAACTGACATGATGAGTGAGTTTACACAAACGTTCAATGTATTCATTTATTTATTTCCCATTCTTTTTGGTTTTAATCATTTTATTCTATAATCCTGGATTTTGTAAAATCTTTTTTATTGTTAAATATTTATATTATTATTTGTAAATTTGAATTAGCAGCCTTGTGTGAACGTTATAACTTCAAAAGTGCATCCTCTATAAAGAGATTATTAAGATTATTATGTAAAGACAGACACAATCTAAGACAAATAAAACTACATTGCATTGAATGTAATGTGTGCCTGATATGATAATACCTACTAATTAATTAATTCAATAAATAATAATAAATAAATAAATAAAATTACACATTCTCCTTAAAAAATCTATATTTTACAAATGTAGAAATGTTTTTATCATTTTAAACGTGTATCTACTGGAAACAAGTTGTCTCCTACTTCCCTGTAAAGTCCATTATCAGTGGCTTTAACTTTACTGCCATACTTGTGTAAGTTACATATTGGACTGTGATTGGCTTCCAAACTTGTGATGTCACAAATCCATACTCGTATGTAAGTATTAAACTGGTTCAACTTCATTCCACAACATTTTGTTTTTTAATAACACTGGCCATTTCAAAGACTCCTGAAATGTTAGAAAATATCTTCATGAGACCAAATTAAATGAAAACCAAGAGACATAAAGCAATGGTCACACTTCAATAACTCTAACCTGATTTTCAGACGCACCCGTATATGATGGTGATGGTGATGATGATGATGAGGAGGGAGATTTTGCCCTCTGCCCTTTACCCCGCTGAGCTTCTCTTTCATCTTGTGGTATTTATAACCAAATCAAATATTCTTTTGTGCTCACACCGCCATCCATCTCCCACAAGCCAGTGACTTTCCGTGTACGTGTGTGTGTTATTGCATATGTGTGTGTGTGTGTGTGTGTGCGTGATGAAAGTCTAGGCCCCTCCGATGGAGTTATGACAAGGCATCAGACCAACACAATGGCACATGTGCAGAAATCCAGCTGCTTTATTGTCTGCAGCAGGACGGAGCTTTGTTTTCTGCGGGGGCTTTTCAAAGCAGCAGAGTTGAAAGTGTGACGCGGCAGGGCGGCGCTCCGCTCAAAGAAAAATGAATGCATTAGTGCCTCAACTTAGTTATGGACTCCTCGGATGTGTCATAGCATTTCTGACGTGTGCGCAGTGTGTTCAGATTTACACACTTTGTCAAACACATCAGTGAGCTCGCATTCATACGTGTTGTCCATTAAAACAATAGCACACACACGCTTGGTGACCCTGGTGCGACCTGAACTACAGTCTTATCCAGCCGAGATCATAGTCAATGCTTTCATGTGGCGTGTGTGTGTGTGTGTGTGTGTGTGTGTAATGCCCTCATCGGGACCTTGCAGCTCAAACGTACTGAGATTAAACTCATTTGATGTCGTTTTTACACCCCAGTTTTTGTCACGAAGATTAAAAGCACAAAGAATAAAGACTGGAAACAGACACAGGTCAAAAAGGTGTCTATGTGAAGGCCAGTCTGAGTGAGTGAGTGTGTGTGTGTGTGTGTGTGTGTGTGTGAGAACCATCAGACCTGGTTGTTTCCGTGCCGCGTCCAGAACAATGCCATCTTTCACTCTGATGAAACACTGTCTGCTTGTCCTCATACTTTAACCAGTGAACCAGATTCTCGCTCTCCTGTCTCCACTGTGTTCTCACCGGACCGCCAATGAGAGCGTCTTCAAACAGCGGCGCTGTACGCATACGAGAGTTTGCATGCACCTGTGAGTGCTGTGTCTATTTGCCCGGTGTACTATATACCTCTGTGTGTGAGGATGTAGTGACAGTGTGGCGTCGCCGGCCCTTTACGGGAATAACTCTTGTCTTGCAGTCTGTTCTCGCCGTCTGAGGCACAGAGACCCTTTAAAAACACGCTATCTTCCATAAATGTGCAACATTCCTGTAAGAGCAGTCCAGAAATGTGTGGTGAAGAGGCAGTGTGTCATCGATAAAGTCCCAGCTGTAAAATACAAAAAACACGGCAACGAGTTGAGAAGTTGTTCCCAGACTTTTTCTGCAGCTTCCCATGGCACCTCGGTGCTAATCTGGCTGATCTGACATGGCTGCTGTTTGTTTTCCTGCACAGAGTCGTCTATCTGCTGGTCAAAAAGACCTTGTCAGGATACTCTGACAATCAACCTTCCTTCAGGGGAGGCAGAGAATATGCTCTTTCCCGCCAAATTCTGCTGCGTCTTGTGTTTTTTGCGTGGCTAGTTCGAGGTCAGTCATGGGAAATTCATGTTTAAGTGGTTGTGGAGTCACTGTACACAACATTTGGTAAACTTTTCAAGATGATTTTTCCTTTTAGGGGAGCTGGTTTACAAAGCATTAGAAGCTATAACCAGTCATGTTTTGTCAAATTAATATCATGCATGTTTTGTTCAGCAGCGTTTTAGCTGGAAATGAGATTAAATAACCACATATTGAGTTAAAGAGGTCATTTTAACAATCCTCATGCTCCACTGCAGTGTTGTGATGAGTCAGTGGGAGCAATGAAGTCGGCGTTTTCCCACCTCTTCATGCTGGTGAGGGACTCCCGGTCCACGCTCAGAGTCGAATGGCGGCCACAGACTGCGAGAGGACCCAGTGCTGGAAGGAACCTGGAAAAAACTTGCGCTGATATTTACCCTCCGAGCCCCCATGAGAGCCGCATGTGAAAACTGACACCTGCTCTCTCATTGCACTTTCTCAGGATCCTGATTGTGGTCGTGTTTGTTTGTATGACAGTAAATTTCTCTTTGCGCCTCTCATCTCGGTTTGGCCTGACAGTGTGTGTGTGTGTGTGTGTGTGTGTGTGTGTTGTAAAACCCAGTGGGAAACTGAATACAAGAGGGCCCTACACCAGATAAACAGTGTCAGAGAGGGTTGATAGCAAAGGCAGCTGGAAACGCGCAGACACCCTGAGAACTAAGGTCTCTAATGCTTTTCTAAACATGTAATAGATCACTTAGCTTCACTGTCTCACACAACTCTTGTGTGCTTTAATCTTCTCCATCACATAACTTTTGCACAAGTTATATTCAGATGAATTATCTCGTGATTTAGTCAGAACGACTCAAATTTTCTGCAGCAATCTCTCACACATCTCTCTCCCTATGTCTCTCTCTCTCTCTCTCTCGCTCTCTCTGTCTCTCTCTCTCTCTCTGCCTTTTTGCAGTTCATTGCACTTTGTTTCGTCTCATTCATCATTGTCATCTGGGTTTGTGTCAAAAGTGCTTTGAAGATGTGCGTTTAGATCTTCTTTTTGGCCCCACGCATTAGAAATCCACTTTTTGCATTCAGCAGCTCCAAATATAACCTAATTATAGTGTCTGGGGTCAGAGGTCACAGCTGGGTGCCCTGGGGACTTTTCATTAGCAAAATGGAGGGAAGAAGCTGCAGGTGTCTATTGGACTTCTCCATCTATTGTTCCCAAATTCAACAAATTCTTCTCCTGTTGACGTAAGGGTTGTCTTTTTTTTTTAATCTATTTTTTAAATCCTTTACTCCTTTTAATCCTACTTTTTTGACACTTAAAATACTAAAAACTATATACTTAATACTGTTTTCTGCAGAGGGGAGAGTATTCACTCAAGTATTGTGCATGGGTACAATTTTGAAGTACTTGAACTATACTATTATTATTTTATGGTAGTTAACACCTCCACTCCAATTCACAGGGAAATATTAAACATTTTATTTCATTTGATACAGCCGTTGCAATTGCAGTAATACATCAGTATTAATGGCCCATTAATATAATACGTTTAATACTTAAAGGTTGAGAAGGTCATTTGGAAAAACCACAGACATTATGACTTTGAATGCATCAATGCCACAGATGACGTTTCAATTTCTCAAAACATTTAATTTATTCTTTGCTATTGTTGTGTCATGAGGAATTCAAGTAATTAAGTAAGTAATTTTGAATGTAAGACTTTTATTTCAATGATTTTACATCGTATCGTTTTAAGATATTCAATAAAGTTAAATAAGTGAGTAGCCTTCTTTTCCCGCCACTTTTAAAGGAGCCAAACACTGGTCTGATTGAACCCTGAAGTTGTTTAGCATTGCAGCTCAGAGTGCTGATCAACACAGCAGAGAGCTCAGGATGTCAGGATCCTTCACTGCAACATCTCTGCCACTGACACTTTTTCTAGGTTCAATGTGCCGTTGTAGTGCAAATAAAGTAATAATAATAATGACTAAGTCCCTATCTCGACAGATAGGCATACCGACCCTTATCTTAGCGTAAGCAGATCATGATATGGTCACTGAACTGACTTCACACAGGGACAGTGTCAATATTGCAGCCATTCTTGATGTCTTTTGCGTTGATTCTCACATTCCTCACTGTTCCAAAGCACACAAGGGAATCGTTTAGCTGGAGGGTAAACAGACCAGACCCTTTTTAAGTGGTTCTTCACACAATGTTTCCAGTGCTAACTCAAGAGGATTTTTACTTTTGACAGTCATTGCTTTATTATGAGCTTGCAGGCTTGCGATGAGAAAAAAGGCAAACGAAAACACATCGCAGTCGCCGGAGAATGCACAGGAAGTTTCCTGCGGTACGTGAGGTTCGAGGATAAATTTAGACTACAAAGCATCTGCACTCGCCACCGCAGCTTTCTGATTGTAGCCAGATTGAAGCAAGCATGTGTCCTGGTCCCTTTATGGATGCTCCAATCCCTCATCAGAGGATGGCATGTGTGTGGGTGAGCTTGTCATGATTGCCTGGCATTTATTTGCAAAATCGGGGCCTGTGAAGGGTTTGGCCTGCCTTGTTTTTGGAGGGAAAAACCCACTTTAGTCGTCAGCCTTTAGAGGAGGGCGTCGCCAGCGCCTTTCTCTTTACATTTATGACTCTCATTAGCTGCAATTAACAGAGCATCTCCCGGTTTGAAATCCAGATGAGAGTATTGTTATCAGCAGCCCAGTGGTGCTAGTGATGCCTCGGGCCTGGGAGTTTGATGGGCAGTGTTGTTGGAGCCCAGCTGGGGGTCAGACAGAGGTTCACCGCTGTCTGTGTTGTTTGTTGTGCCCCCACCCCCCACACTACTTCTAATTGGCTGAATCAATTTGGAGGGAAACTTGAGCAGGATCCCTCCAAAATTGACAATAGGTATGGTGTTTTACATATGTCCACAGGAAAGACAGATGTTGTCCCCTTTGACCATATCCACATTTGAATACCCTTATTTGGATACAATGGGAGAAAACACAAAGGGGATATATTTTGGCGGTCAAGGCAGATGCATAATTTTGGTGGCTCAAGACATATTGCAATGGATATGTTCACACTTGATGCTGTGGAGCGTATTGCTTTTGAATTCAAATGAATGTTGAACTTTTTTGTGTGACTTTAGAAGTCAACATCTGTGCCGTTGCAGTTGTCGACATCAGTCACACAGAAAACAGGGTGGTTTCCTGTCAGATGGGAATATGGGTGGCGACTGAGATGAATATGTGTTTTTTATCTGTTTTAAGGAGTATGCGGTCATCCCTACTTGCATTTCTGACTTTTCATCTTCTTATTGGTGAAAACATCCTTTAAATCAAACAGGGATGGAGCTTTTGTTTTAATAGCCTTAAAGAAATCACCTTAAAACAAACCATTTAAGAAAATGTTATGAAATGTAAGCAATACTTTGGGAAATTGGTTGCAATTTGACATAAGAATATTTATTTATTTATTTATTTGCATAGTTAGCTATGTACCACTCTCATATTTGGATAGTATTGTTGCCCATGAGGTTGGAATATTTTGTTTTCAGAGACAATCCTCTGTTTATTCCTATTTAAATGCATCAGTATTCACTTTTAAATCGGTGCAATGATTACATCATGTGTCCCAATTACCCAGGTGAAATGAACTCATGCATAACATTTGACAAAACATTTGCAAATTATTCCAACTTTAATGGCGACCCTAAATAAAGCTTCTGCTAACAGCCGGTTACCCTAGGAGTCTTTATGCTAAGCTAAGCTAATTTATTAATAAGATATTATTAACTCTCGCTTGTTTCACTTAACACACATCACATTTTAAGAAGAAACACATCAGGAACTCACAAATGTAAAATGATACAAACAAAAACACAAAAAGAATGGATGGTCAGGTTTTTTCTTTCTTTTGCTGCCTGACTGCACTCGATCACCTCCTCCTCCTCCTCCTCCTCCTCCTCCTCTGCACTACATCCTCCTCTGTGAATTAAGTTTGGCCAGGCCAGGTCATCCTTGGCTGTGCAGAATATAATTAGCCTGACTACACACAAGCGCACACAGATACGCACACAGACTTTAAACTTTAAACCCCTTTATACAATGGCCGTCTCAGACAATAGACACATGCCAATACTATGACCCCCTCGGCTATCTCCCCACGCACAATCAACTCCCTGTTCATTCTCAAACCCTCCACCCCCCACGCCCCATCCCAGAATAATGAGACTGATAAGATTACATTTCTACCTATCACATTTCACATCATATCGTAGAAGTAATGCAGAGATTAACAAGTGCTCAATCTCAGCTGTTACTGTGGAGGTTCGAAAATCTGGCCCCGTGGTCAGAATTAGGCTCGACGTCGCCTCAACGTATTGAGTTTCAGGTAATAAAGTTAATAATGTGTTATGGTTTCAAAGCTAGGTTGCTGTGAAGTTTGTAACCAAAGATGGAGCGGAGCTTTACCTTCAGAAACCAGTGAAAATCATCATCTGAGGCCGACAAATTTTTTTTTTTTTTTACTTTTCCAAGTACCATGTAAAACTACTTGCAATCGTTTTTGTGTGTCAATTTTGCAAAGAGGGTAAAATGACAGGATTAAGGCCATAATTGTGTGTCTTTTATCACCATCTTTCCTCGACTCCATTCAGACTCCCTGGTGACCTGCAGCTCATCCCCTTTTGATACATTTTTTTTTTTTAATTCCATCACACACATGAGCTGCCTTCCCCTTTGCTCCCTCTGCACCTGCACTCCAGCGTCCTCTAGCTCATCAATGGAACGCGTCTTTTAAAAACCTATACATCTGCTGCAAATGAGGTAGCCATTGTTGGGGAGAAAACCCTCGAGGGGACCGCCAAAATTTGGTCCTTCCCCAGCTTCATCATTGAGTAGACCCCCCAACCCCCAACCTCTCTGACACACACACACACACACACACACACACACACACACACACACACACACCTCTTACTTCAGGGGTATCGTATCACCTGTCCCTTGGGGTGTGCTGGTGTGCAAGGCTGGACGTTCTCATGATAACAGGTGTATTTGAATGTATACAACAGGTGGGATGAATGCTGTGGCAGTTTTCTTGACTTTAACATTGTTTTCTGCAGGTTTTATATAAACAATCCCACAATTCAATTAACCTTTAGCAATATTCAGGTTTGAATCACATTTAAAGAAGACTTTGGTTGAATTAGCCATTAGCTCTTGTTTTTTTTTCTGTTTTGAGGATATAAAAAATTCTGCAAAGCATACCAGAGGAAATAAATATTTATTGCACAGCTCCATCTGGTAATTTAGCTTTATTTTCTTCATCTGACCCACAACTGATGAACGGAGGAAGCTGATAGAAATGAGGGAGTCTATCCTCTTACTGAGTGACTCGTCAATAGAGGCGGTTTCTTTCTGCAGTGAACTGTGTCATCCTGCGGAGAAGTGCAGACGAGTGAGAAAGCAGAGAGGAAATGGAAAACTTGCTGATTAACTAGAGCATGGAGGCTAGTCCTCAATTCCCCGACACATTCATGCATGCACACATATGCATGACTGCCTGCACACACATACTTTTCTCGTCCGTATGCAAGCAGCGCAGACACACATGGAAAAACGTGCATTCATACACAGCCCCGACTTGAGGATTTTGGGCCCCGATCTGCACATGTATGCCGGAGAATCAGGGCCTCTCCACAGACAGAAAGCAAAGGGTCACTCGGGGTGAAATGTTTGTGATGGAAATTTGGACGGCAGGCGTAGGAAAACAAAGCTAGAGACAGGACGCCCCAGAGACGACATACTTTACACATGAGATAACACACATCGTGGCGTTCAAAAAACACCAAGCCTCTATCATTTATATCAGTGATGAAGAGCTCCATTGGGGGCACTTTCACGAAATTATGAGCAAATAGTTGGAAAGGTGTTAAGATTTGAAATAGCTTAAAGGGCAATGTGTAAAGACAAACACACACAAGGCTAAGAACTCGATGCTGATGTGGGTTCCACAACAGAATGCATGACCTATCATTTAAAAAATTGTTTTCTTCCTTGGTTTCTTTCCTGAAATGACTCATTTTACTCTATTTCTCTGAGACACAGACTGTTCCACAGCATATGATCCAATGATGAAGGTATGGGGGGATCTGATGGAACCTCCGCGCTGAGAAATCACACAAAGATGGGATTTAATGGCCCTTCGATTGAGCGGTTTTGAAAAGCCAACCTCTGACCCCCCAGCCTTGACCCCTGGAAAAGCCTCCCATCCTCCAGGGTCCAGTGCTTGTCATTGGTCATTTGTCAAACTCCTCACACTGATCTGATTACCGTCTAATTTGGGATCTGCCGACTACACACTTCTCGGATCAAGACGAGCCGCTTTTAGCAACTTTACATGACAACAAACAGCCGGATTGTAAAGAGACGAGTTTTGTTCTATTCAGGTGATGGAGATAGACAAAACTTTAGAACGACGCCAGCCTTGGTGTCTACTAATGTCTGCACAGCCTTCGTCTAATGAGGAGATGATAGAAAAAGGATTTGTTCTAAAACTTGGAAAAGAAGAAAACATACTTTTCATACGGAATCATAGGCCAGACAAGGAGAATAATACGATGAATCATCCAAACTAAACACGTCATTCAAATCTAATTTTAACATCTCGGGCTATTCCTCTGTGTTGATCATTCAAGTGTGCCAGTATTAATATTAGTCCAAACCAGCATAGCAGCTCAAAATGTGTGTCCACAGCACGTAGACGTTTAAAAACGTCACTGTGTTGTTGGTGTTGTGGTCGCCAGGGGTAATGTTTACTACATTCATCGAGTGACATCTTCTCAATCCTCTGCAGAAGGATTCTGGTGTGCATGATGTCAGAGCTCAAAAATGTGTCTACGTCTCCAAGCTAATTTCTCTTGTCTTGGTACTGGGCAGTTTACTCTCCCCTTGCATTTTGTTCTCGTGATTGTGTATATCATTTGATTCAACACAGTTTTATTGAAGCTGGAAAAATAAAGCTGTCAGAGCAAACAAGTCTGCTAATTGCTTGTACAAATCCAGCGAAAATTTAAAAAAACAGTCAAGGTGTTTTTAGATTTTGTCATAATCATGGAAAGAAGACCTCTCAGTATAGTTGAGACTGAACCATGGTTTGCTTTAGTGTGATGAATTAAATAAGCATCAGAAAAACGATTACCCCGAGCACACCAAAACAACAATGGAAGGTAAACTGAGTTAAGTTTTGTTTGCTCGATTGGCACATTAACACGATTCTTCAAGCACAAGAGAAGTTGCTGTTGATGCATACGATAGCGGCCTCATGCGAGCAGCAACCGGCTTTCTATTTTCTTCAGATCAACGTTCTGAGATTAACACGTCTTCAAAACGTAACCCTCCGTTTCGGCTTCCTGGCTCGCTCCATTCACACTGAGGTACCTTTTACACTAACAATGTTGTGGAGAAAAGATAGTGTAAAAGGGGCTTAAAGGGGCTATTGTATTGGTTAATGTATTCTTATTGTTAAATAACTGCTTTAAGTTTTTGACAATAAACATGATTCGGATTTTAAAAATATCCTTAATAACAAACAAATGAATAGTGACACATGTTTGTGTGTATCTACTGTATATATGTCCGTATGCAATATGAAAATAACTATATGGAGAGCAGTGGTTTCACTAGTGTCATTATTCATGTGTCCTCTCATGTCTGACTGCACTAAAAATCTTCTGCAAAGGCCTGTCAATCAAATATAATACTCGCCTTTTCCTGATCCGCCCTGAAGGACTGTGCACAATTAAATCAACACACACACACACACACACACACACACACACACACACGCCCCACCCCCAAAACAAACCTCTGTCTGGTCAACACACACACACACACACACACACACACACACACACACACACACACAATTAGCCCATAGCTCATTATGTCTGCTTTAGCTCTTTAGGATTGTGTTGGGTGGGGGGTGGGGGTTGGGGCGGGGTGGAGGTTGGTGACCCCGGAGAGCATGACCTAAGGGGACATTCAAGGAGTTACGGGGGGAGTAGCAATGAGGACGGGGGGGTGGGACACTGGGGAAAGTAACTTTACTAGTTGGTGCTCCTAGCTGGTTGTGATCACCCCTGTGAGGATCCCTGTTGCTTTTCTAAGCCAAAAACACACTGATTAGTCATCACTAGTGAATTGCATGAGCTCACCAGAACAATTGCTTTTGAAATGATAATATAATGAGATACAACTAAAACAAAGCTTATTATTATTTAAGGAAAAACACAATCTTGTATTTTGCAGCCCGCAATTAATAACCATCGGTGAACAAATATGGCTTCCATCGAGAGGTGGTCGTCAGTTCTATTAATGGTTAACTTATAAATGCAGTGGTGGAGGAGGGGAGGGTGGAGGAGGGGAATTCCTCTCTGCATCCCTGATGCTCAGGAGTTTTGATTTTCTTTCCCTCCAAAAACTCTTTTGTAAAACTTCTCCCCCGCTACTTAGACAAGCTACACAGCAGCCGCCTCCTCCACCCCCAGCCGTCACACATCAATCCATGGTGTGTGTGTTTTGAAAGGAAGGGGGGGGGGGGTCTCAGCCAGTGTGCTGTTAACCCCCCAGGGTGTAAAAGATTTTTGGACTAACACTGCAAGTTTCATAAACAAACTCTTTGATTTTAGTTTACTTAAACCCTCGGAGATGCCGAGCAATACATGGAGTATATTGTGTTATTTGCATCCAGTCTGAGAGAAAGAAACATGTATCGACTGAATACATAAAGCTGCTTACATAATGCACATGTGCCATATTAGTTGTGGCTGAAACCTCTTGAAATGCTTTTCCTCCTTTGCACATGTTTTGGTTTGTTTTCCATTTTTTTGGCACCAGAAATGCTTTTCTTCTTAACAACCCCCATTTTGTTGGCTCCCTGTTTGTGTGTATGTGTGTGTAAAGTCTGAATAAGATGAGTTATTCCAACCCCCTCCCTTTGGCAGGAAGCTTAATCAAAGCTGCAGAGGTGTGCGGGTGACCTTTGACCCTTTGGTATCTCTGGTCTTTCTCTTACTTGCCTTTGGCTGAGCATCAGGATATCCCTCATTTAACTCTGAACCCAAGGAGTCAGCTTCAGCAACCAGTAGTTCACAGTTAAAACATGCACATCCACACAGTCACTATAAAGGATTACCATCTATAAATAATTATAGATGATTACCAATCTGATTACCAGTCACAGATTACGTTCATCTGTGTTACTGTAGTAGTAGTAGTTCTGTCTGCTGGTTGGAGTAGTTTAGTCAGTCATTTTATTTTATTTAAGGAAACTTTTTCTGAAGAATAACAAGAGTAAACATGTTATTGTTAATTGTGAACATTGGAAAATGCATATATGTGGGATGATTCACATTGGATATTCTGCAAGAGATGAAAGAAATCCCTTAATTTGACAATGAAATTATTTATAGACGATATAAGCACGTCTGACCCTCCAATAATCAAATGCATTCATTACAATTTATCACATAAAATACGCTGTTTAATCCGTTCACATGTGAATTGGAAGAATACTTTCCTGTATTTCCATCATCTTTCAGTTAAGATAGTGGAACTATTCTTTTACCTTTGTGCACATGTTGCATTCAGACCCACTTGAACAAACTGCATTAAGTCTATGAGCCTTTCCCCTTTCCAAAATGAGCAAACCCACCAAACAAAGAGCCGCCATTGTGGATAAATACTGCTTTTGTTTTACCCATTTGAACCTGAGGTTTCTCTTAACGCTAAGGAGAGTGTGTTCACCCTTTCTCTCTTTTCAGATGCTTTGGCGCTGAAATGCAACGACCACTGCCAAATGGGAAAACGACTACACAGACGGAAAGAAAGACCAAAATCAATCAGGAAGTGGCTGCTTTTCAGCTGTGCCAGAGGAGCCGGGCAACTTCCTGGTCTTGTTGCCTAGGTGACTGGAAGCGCAGCCAGCTGGTGCGGCGGGCAGCAGTTGGGTTGGATGGGGAGATGGCAGAGGAAGACGGTTGGGATTTTGAACAGTGGGCAGAGAGCTGGTGAGTGAGGGTGAGGCGGTTTAATGTAAGCACTGAGTACTTCAAGCTCCATTCATGTGAACCATCATATTGTGGACTTTCTATTCTGTTTAGAATCCATTGCAAACTATCATTCCAAACACTCCCAGATTCCTCTATGGTGATTTCACATTATATTTTGGATGAGAATTTTTCTATAATTTATAAACTTTTTATAAAGATAGGAGAAAACCGATTGTATGCCATTTAATTACATTCTTGGACATCTTATGTCACTGATTTCAGCTTCACATTTCTGAATATCAGTGTGTCTAGGTAGGTGGTTGTTCTGGGGGATCAGGGGACCAGACTGGCGGAGATAGGTAAACACAGCTGGGGACACATAGTGCTGGTGGGTCTGTGGCTCAACGGCCCCCTTCACACATTTATCAGTATGTTTGCTCAGGGGATGTGCTCTAATCTTCACACGCTGATCTCTGAGCGCAGCCTTCCCAGAGGCCCATCAGGCTGGGATGAAAGTCACCCCGTCCACAGTCACAGCCTCGCTAATTCCTCCATGACTAAACTTGAGTATTCTTTTCTTTAGTTAGGCCTATAAAGGTCATCTATGGATCTTTCTCTGTGTGTGGTTGAATCTCTCTGTGGGTGGGATGGCCCTGATAATATAAACTAAACTCTTGATCATAATCTTGACATTTTCTGAGCATGCCTTCAAATGAATTGACCATTGTCATGAACTGTCAGAGTATATAGCACCCCCGACCCTAAATCTTAAAAAAAAAAAAAAAAAAAACATTTCAATGAGTCCTAGGTGTAATGTTATATGATTCCCGATTTCAATCTTTTTTTTTAAATATATTATTATTATTATTTTAAATCAATCTTACTTCCAAAAAGCTTCTCAGGGAACACTTTGCAAATGTGTTCATTCTGAGGTACGCTTAAAAAGAAAAATTGATTACATAGCGCCATCTGCTGGCTATTGCTTTGTATTGCGGTAGTCGATTCCCGTTAGCGCAGTAAAGATGAGGGCATCATCATCATTACAATAAATCCAAACTGTAAAAAACAAATCCCGTTATAAACGTTATCCGCAATCAATGACATTTTCATTAAATACATGTTTACTTGGTGAAAGAAAAATATGAATCTAGGTTACAGGCGGCGACTTGCCATTGGTGAAAAAAACTCCTATCGGCTTCCGTCGACGTCGCGTAACCGTTTGACGTCAACATAACAACAACCTGTCTTGACAGCTCGTATGGGGAAAAACATATCGATTAAGATATCAAACCAAATAAAAACTGTTTCACCTGGATGTAAGATTCCTTCTAAAAGGTAAAGTCTGGAACCAGCGGACCTCAGAAACAAACCCTAACTTGCATGGAAGTAGCATAAATAAAAGGCAATAGGCTGTGTAGCAAGCAAGCTAACCTAGCATTAGCTGTTTTCTGAGGTTGCTTAGCGGTGTTGAGGTAAATGGAGGATAAAAATGCTGAGATTACTTTTTAAAACCCATAATACATAAAGTGGGTTTTTATCTAACACTACAGGTAAGAAAGCCGAGTGGGTAGAGCTATTTTCTTATTGGTTAAACGCCCGTATCGACAACATAGCTTACTATGCTAGTTTAGCTAACATCTAGCTAAGCACCGATCTCTTGTTTGCTGTTAACAGTCCATTTACCGACATTGTCACTCCGTCACTATGCTTTCTGCTGCAACAACTGTATGTCAAATGTTACCGAGACTAATGTTAATGGTGCTTTTTTACGATATTTATTCATAATCTGTAACTCCATTATATATAGCGGTATAACGTTGGTTAAATAGCCTGGCTCTAACGGTAGGGGACCGTGAGTACAGTGTTTAGCTAGCTGTGCTGCTCATTTAGTCACTACTGACTGTTCTTCACATGAATAGTTAATTCACCGGCGGTCTTGCCACCTTGCTGTATTTTTGTGTGCACAGTCAGCGATTTCAACGAACGCGTTTTTGGTGGCATCAAGGATTGCAGCCCCTAATTCGACCAAGACGCGCATTGCAGGTGCATTGCAGTGAATGTTGACTTAACTTTACATGCACCGTGTGTCTCTGGTCTAGTGTGTGATATCCAGGAGGGACAGGGCATTCTTGGACCTGTCAGTTAGCCAGCCGAAGAGACGGGGAACAGGATAGGGAAGCAGGGCGAGGCGGGCCCCGCGGAGCCGGTGGAGAAGATGGCCGGTAGCCCGGAGAAGAGTTCCACCGCGCAGGAGCTGAAGGAGCAAGGGAACCGGCTGTTCCTCTGCCGCAAGTACCAGGAGGCTGCTACATGCTACAGCAAAGCTATTGTGAGTAGCCGTCAGTGTGAAAGAAATATAATGCACGGTAGAATGGAGTCTCATTTAAACGTAGTATGGTCCTATACGAATATATAAAAATATAATTGATGCATTTTCCTCTGACTCTCTTTATAATCTAGTCTACAGCTGCGTGATGTTACTGTGTGTGTGTGTGTGTGTGTGTGTGTGTGTGTGTGTGTGTGTGTGTGTATTGTCTGGTATGTCCTGTCTTACAGAACCGTAATCCATCAGTGGCAGTGTACTACACTAATAGGGCTCTCTGCCATGTGAAGCTGCAGCAGCATGACAAGGCTCTGGCCGATTGCAAGCATGCACTGGAGCTGGACAGCCAGTCAGTAAAGGCCCACTTCTTCTTGGGCCAGTGTCACCTGGAGCTGGAGAACTATGATGAGGCCATCGGCAACCTACAGAAAGGTCAGAGCAAACCACGATAAGATAACGTTACTCATGTGTTTCCGCATTTGTATTTCCTCATTTGTATTTAAGGAGATGCATTTCTTTAAATTGGTATACTGGTGCTTATATCAACTCTTCTGCTCTGAGGCACTTCATGTCACAGCATATGTTTGCAGGGATTTCTCAGTATGCTTTGTCAATGTATCTATCATTGGAATAATAATAATTCTACAGTGAAAGGTATGGATAGTTAATATATATATATATATATATACATACATAATTAACATGAATATGTAATCTATGGAACAGGAGATGTCAGAAGGAAAGAAAACTGTCAGAAACACTTGATCCAGTGTTGCTGTCTCAATGTTTTCTACAGCTTTTAACCTGGCAAAAGAACAGAGATTGAATTTTGGAGACGACATCCCCAGCGCCCTGCGCATTGCAAAGAAGAAACGCTGGAATAGCATTGAGGAGAAGCGCATCAACCAGGAGAACGAGTTACATGCCTATCTGACTAAACTCATTCTGGCTGAGAAGGAAAGGTGAGCAGTCACATATCCAGCCATTATGCTTTTTTTGTGTGTGTGGTAATGATCAGCTAATTAGCCTGTTGGTATCATTATTATTTTGTCACTTATAATAACTTTGTTTTCATGCAGAGAACTTGAAGAATACAAAGAGAAACAGGACGACAATCAAAATGGAGGCGATGCTGCCAAGATTGCATCAAAAAATGCAAGTTGTAGATATGTCTTGCACTTCCTCAGTAATATATATTTTATATTCATGAATATGTCTGGTAACATGGAAATGTGACCTACTTAGGACAAGTATCTAATGGACATGGATGAGCTCTTCTCTCAAGTGGATGAAAAAAGAAAAGTGAGTATGAAAATGAAATTGTTGTTATTATTATAAAGTGAGCATGTAATAGTTAATAATTGTTTTAATTCAGTCATTCCATATACTCACTTATTACTATAAGTGGAGTTTATCCCAAGCATGCATGGCATAATAAGTAGTGAACAATCCTGGATAGGTCACCATCATCCATTATGTCATTACTTTCACCCACACAAATGCATCTTTGCTAACAGTACACACCTACTTCACACCACCTTTTTTATCGTTGACATGGCAACAAGAGAAATGGACAATAGCACACTTTCAGATTTGTGTGCAGTTATGAGATTGAGATCGTTTAATGTATATTTTTTTTGTAGAAATACTTTCTGCATTGTTCCTGTGTTCTCTATTTGAGTTATCTGCCACCATCAGTGCTTGCGATTGCGCTGTGAAAAAGCAGCTATACTATAGACTGTTTTTTTTTTCCAGCCCAAGCAGTTTCTATGGTAACCATCACTGTTTGTTTGCCAGGGCTTGCAGTGTCGTTGCTATAGATAGCTGTTGACTGAACCGAGGTAGTTCTCTTAGTTATCAGTTGAAATGACACCACATGACTGCCAATAGGGTGTTTGTGTTGTATTGGTTGGAAGGTGTGAAAGCCGTGGGGGGTTCCCTGTAGGACTGGGAAATCCAGTTCTACAGTTTCCTTTTTTTATTTCAACAAGTAGATGATATACATTTAATCTAAACTTGGTGTGGTTGACATTAATGTGGTTTGTGTTGCCAAGCAGCCGTTTCTCATTAAACATTAATGAACCCCGTCAGGCCTGGAAAAGATGAGACCCAAGCGATTTGCTCAGCATTACGTGAGTGTGACTCTTGTTGCATTCTTGTCGTACGTTCAGAAGCGGGAGATCCCAGATTACCTGTGTGGGAAGATCAGTTTCGAGCTGATGAGGGAGCCCTGCATCACACCCAGTGGGATCACCTATGATCGCAAGGATATTGAAGAGCACCTACAGGTAACGCCATCGTTAGCTGTGTGCTGTGTGAGGGAAAGGTCTTAACATTTCACATAAATGTGCAATTAGGCTCTAGGATACATTTTGAATAGATTTTGGTGGTCAAAGGTCAAGGTCACCGTGACCTTAAATCTTTCCCATTCTTGTGAAGGCGATTTCTCAGGAACACCTGAGTGGAATTTCATTAGAACTGACACCAACAACCACTTGGGCTCAAAGATGAACTGATTAGCGTTTGGTGGTCAAAGGTCATGTAAAATGCAACCTGGCTGTGGTGGAGGCATACATCCGCAAGGCGATAATTCTAGTTTTTTTATTTTTTTTATTTTATATGACAACTAATTTAGCAATTGGTAGCAGGAATTTATGACATTTGCACAACTAAATGAGGTAGCCTTGGGATGATGAGGAAATGCAGAAGCGGAAACAAATGATGTCCATGACATCATTTTGGAAATGCATAACTTCGGAATACATTTTGAATTTTCAAACTGAAATACCACTGAATTTATATATATTTAAAGCCCCAAAGTATTTTATTTTTAGCACCACTGAATCTAAATGATGTGGTCTGAATTCTCCCATCTCCCCTAAATGTTCCAATAGACAGTTCGAACTATTTTTCCAGTGTGTGTATTTTAGTCAATATAATGTGTGATTGTTATAATTTGTACCCAAATAACATATAGATCTTGTAATATATACATCATCGTTACTTCAGTTGAATTATCTTTATTCATTCATGAGGCCATAAAATAGATGATCTGAACAAAACAAAAACAACTTTGTTATTGTAGCTGTGGTTGTACCCAAATAAAATAGTCGTATTTGCATATATTCTGTATAAAATTCAACCACAGAGGCTAAAACGATCATTGATCTGCTCTCTGTGCAGCGGGTGGGTCATTTTGACCCAGTCACCCGGAGTCCCCTGACCCAAGACCAGCTGATCCCGAACCTGGCCATGAAGGAAGTGATCGATGCCTTTATCCAGGAGAACGGCTGGGTGGAGGACTACTGAAAGGACCCTCCCACACCTCCCATCTCTCCATCATAGCCCAATACTCAACACAAGCCTGGACAACACAAGACTGTAGAGAACCGATCACCCTTTGCCTAGATGTGTACTTTATACGAGCAGGAATGCCACACTACGGACTACCAAATGGGAGCCATGTATCTCGGTCTGCCTTTCCCTCCCCACATTTTATCTTTGCTGTAAAACTCCCTGCTCCTACCTTCCAAGGCTCAGTGTTCATGGCCTGTTTCTCCCTTTAAAACACCCTTCATTCTGCCCTTCCTATTCCTCTTCCTCCCTCTTCCATTCTGTCATGCTGTATCGAGTCTAAGCCTAACTCCCTTCTTTACTCACAATAAGGGACCACGTTCTCAGGTCTCTCTTGCTCCCTCCCTACCCTGCCTCTCCTTCTCTGAGTGCCACAATCCTTGGAAAGCATCAGCATTGCACTCCAGTATTTCACACAAACCGCCAATATAAAAAAACGTACACATGGTGGTTGAATACATTAATAGATTGGCTTCCTTTTTGGCATTTACTCCAGTATTTCTGTTATTTTTTCCTTACACATTGGAGCGTTTGCCCACTTCTTAATGTACATTAGCTGAAGTGGTTCCTAAAACGCCCCAAAAAAACTGTTCTCAACCACGGTGACTAGTTTGTATCCAAGTTTTACATGATGATAATTGAAAAATGGTTGAAGGAAACCAAGTCCCTTCTCCGCCTCCAGGTGGTGCTCCAAACATACCCACCCATGCCATCATACTGTAAATTTTGTTGTATTTAGTTTTTTTCTTTGCATATCAATCACCCCCCATTACAGACAAGTTAAATAAGTTGAATGTATGCATAATAATCTTTAGGTTTAGGTGTGACCTACAGTAATTCAAAGATGTTTTTTATCAGGTCAGTGCAAGGTTTTCATGAAAAGCGGCCTTCAACTGGATGCAGAAAATGAATGGAAATGGCCGCTGCATACAAAAAAAAATGAAGAAAAAGGTTTTCACATTGCTGGATATTAATAGAAAATGCTTGAATATTGATAGATGACATCAGTTGTTTGGGTTGATGCTCAAAACCCACTTTGAAGAATTTGTTTCATTTAGAGGATAAAAAAAAGAGTGCTCGGACATCATGTTTGGCTCGTGCTGTTGGCCTGGAATGACAGCAGACGCTCTCATCAAGCATGAGGTGATTTTTTCCTTACATTTGTAAAGGCAAGAAAATGGCTGTTGTTGTCCTCTCCTTTTGCTGTTGATTTTACGCACCCTTTCCTCGTGGCGTCACAGTTCTAAAGAAAATGGTTGTAATGGCTGATGTAAACCAATCATTAGTGCAAGAGCAAGTTGTGTCTCCTTGAAAGGGACTTGAGGTTCACGAGCATCACCGGATCCAACATCCTTAATGTTAGAAATGCTGGAAGAGCGATGACCATCTTCTCTTGTCCGTGCCTCAGTCCAAGTCCTTTGGGTGCTGGTTCACTGGCATTCTCTGTGAAACACTTTTTTTTTTTTTTTCATTTCAGCGCTATTTGTTTACAGGTTTTCAAGACGAATGTGTGTCTGTGGTGAATTAGGTCTGTTGGTGGTTCATGTCGGGGTGCAGGCAGTGTAAATAATTTGCTTGTGTATCTCAGATTTTATTTCTTGACAAAATAGGGTTATTATTTTTTTTTTCTTTTGAGAAATCCTAGAGCTTGAGAAACTGTATTAAATGTAGATATGTTGATAACATAAACACTTGGTTCAGTTTTCATTTATTCCCCATTAAACTGTAAACTTTGATTTTCTTTGTAGTTTTTTTGTGATGCTAAATTATCATTAAAGAGATACCAAGTATGGTGACGTATGTAATGCTGCTCATTAGAAACCAGGAATCGAATGCTTTCCATCATGAATAATTTTGCAGCTCTACCACAAAGTGAAAAAAAACAGCTTTGCTGTACAATCCGACACATTAGCCCTACAATAAATGCTAATTTGGGGAAGAAAATATTTGCTTTTTGACTTGATGTCCTTTTTTTATTCTGTATTGTGTAGTTTATTACAAACAAAATGTCCCATAAATTGTTTTGAGTATTTTTTTTTTTCATGTTTCTTCCTGCCATGTTGCACACGTTTCCAATTACTACAATTCAGACATTAACTATGTTAAGCACCTCTTTAAGTTGCCACATATTCTCTGGAAAATGCATACATTCTGTAGCATCAAGGGTGACAAATTATCCTTTTAATCTTCGTAGATGGCAAAGTCTCAATGATGTGTGTCATTGTTTGCTCCTCTCCTCTGGGCTGCTGCCCCACTCATGGAGATCTACACCCTGAATCTGTCTCATTGGCAGGTTGGTACCAGGGACCGCTTGAGTGACACCAGATGTTGTTTGGGACTCATATTCCTTATCCCAAGCAGCCTGTGTGGAAGTGTCAGCTGGTGTTTTGTTTTTAGTTGGGGTTTTTTTTTCAGATGGGAAATAAGCAGTAGATGAGGGGAATCTTCAACCTTTTGAAGCATCAATTGAGTAAGTCTGGTTTATGTTATGTTGACAGAGACCCAGGGAAGTAGCGTATTGAGCTGATTCTGGTTGTCATGGAAGCAGACTTGACAGATAACTTAGCCAGGTCGATATGCTGGCTGATGAAGCTGTGTATTGTAACGTATCACCATTAAATAAATCAGTTTATCTCTGTCACACTTATAATGAAAACACACACACATAGGTGGGGTGTGTGTGTTTGCATCAGTCACATGTAAAAGGACGGTGTCACCAGCCCTCACACACTTGGCCTATTGTCAGAGCTTTGTTGGGGAGCTGACGTCATGGCCCGTGCTAGGAGGGAAGAGGACTGGACACAAGATACTAGCGAGTGGGACTGAGCAGGCGACATCGAGGAACAACAAAACAATATAAACATGGTAAGAAAAGCTGTTTCCTCTTATGACTTCTTGCATGATTTGGTCTCTGGTGTGACGTGTGTGTTCAGAGATGGTTAGGACTTTATTTTGGAGATATTCATGGAGGATAATGGATGTCTTGTGTGTGTTTGAAGAGTGTCAACACTCTGCGGTTTGCTGTGGTTGTGCTTAGTGTCTTTGGATGCTCTGTGACACCCTCCTCAGCCACTCAAGGTATGCATTTACCACCTTCACATGTATACCACCACATGTTGTTGAAGTGTTTTTCACTCCTATCGTCCCTGTTTGTGACCTCCCAGTGGGTCTGAGCGACAAAGTCCTGGTCTTCCCTTATGAGACGGACTTCAGCTTCGTGGCCCTGATCCCACAGAAGGAGATGGGGCTGAAGGCCTTCACCCTCTGCATGCGCGTGGCCACTGAGCTTCCTGAGGATCGTCAGATCATCCTCTTCGCCTACCGCACGGCCGACTACGACGAGCTCAACGTGTGGCGCGAGCCGGACGGACGCGTCTCCTTCTACATGAGCGGCGACGGCACCTTCTTTCACCTGCCGCCACTCACCACCTTCCGCACCAGCCTCTGCCTGACCTGGGAGTCTCGCACGGGCCTCGCCGCTTTCTGGGTGGAAGGCAAGCGCAGCACCTACCAGGTCTACAAGCCCGGGCACACCATCCGTCCTAAAGGCACCGTCCTGCTGGGGCAGGACCCGGACAAACACCTGGGGGGTTTGGAGGCCGTGCAGAGCTTCGTAGGGGAGATAACCGATCTGAATATGTGGGACTTTGTGCTCTCCAGAAGCATGATCCAGGCCTGGCACTACGGGCACAAGGTCCCTGCGGGCAACATCTTTAACTGGGGCACTATGGAGTACGAGCTGAACGGCAACGTGATGGTGGTGGACGATGACTGACTCGGGGTGGAGTCGGGTGTAGAAAGGGCTTTAGAGATCTGTGTTGGACTGATAGTCTTTCAGTGTTTTACGTTAGGGCCCTTTAACTGCTCTCCCATCTAGTCCACAAGTCTCTGTTTGGATATGGAACCGAACCTCTTGATTTGGTCAAGAAAATGAATAGAAAGGAGGAATAATTCAGCAGCAAAGCACTAACACTTTGTGATGGTCAGCATGTAATAGTATTTGTTTAAGTTCTACTCGTCTTCTTCGCATCACAAACCGTTACGTATCACAAGATGTTGATGTGCCAGAAGTATCCATAGGGTGGCACTCTGCACTAGTTCACATCAAACACAAACTTGTGTCAAGTGAAGCGTTTTGCATCTGCTAATGTGATTTGGCGTTGCTGAGGTTATTAATGAGGCCACTGATAACTGATTAAAATGTTGCTGCTATTGTCTTCCAGAGCCTTTAGTTAAATGCATGTTACTGCAATGCAAGTATATGCAAAGTTATGGGTAAAAATGTATTTCAAAATTGCTTTTTTTTTTTTTGTCAGAATTGAACATATTGTGACTAAAACAGGCATATTAGAAAAGACAACCTGCTATCATGCAGGCCATTAGTGCATTTGTTTTTCTATCGCTATTGATGATAAATAATGTGAAGAGGAGAGTAAAACGGCAAACTGGGGGTTGCATTATTTCTACTGTGGACATAATGATTTAACTGCACTCAGAGACAAATAGCAATTATCATGTTTAATATCCATCGCCATAATGTTGCCTTCGGTAAGCGTACTCACTCATGAATTTTCCATCTTTCGACTGATGTAAGAACGCTTTTGGGTCTGAAATAAAAATCTTGCCATGTGCATAACTAATAATGTTTGTAATTAAAGAGAATATTTCGTCTTTGAACTCTTTGAAGCTTCCTTTTCTTAATCCCGTTTTTTCTTTTTTTGGGGGGGACAGAGTTTAAAAGGAATAATAACTTGTGTACATAATTCCAACAGGGGAGTTTTTAAATGCATTTTATGTTTTTTCATTATTTATGTATTTAGGAAATTTTAAAAACTGGAGGAAGGGACACAAGAGAGAAGAAAAACCCACATCCACATTTTTAATTAGAAAGCAAAAATTAAGTTTGACTTGAAACTGTTTCTTGTTTGAAGAAGACCATTGTTGGAGTCTAGAGTGAAGGGGAAAGCCACCATTAAAGCTTCTTAATGGGCCTTTTGTCTCTGTTTTCAGTGTTCCTCAGACAGAATAACATGGTTACATATAAATCGAATCATACGGAGGTTCTTCACTGACAACCCCCCCCCTCCGAACGAGCTGAAGGTCAGAACTTCTCCATCCGAGTGTAACACAGTAAGCCTAAGTTCCAGTGTGCTGTCTCCGTGCGTCTCCCTGCACCACCGCCGTGACCTCCTTGCAGACAGGAGGGAGGAAGTTTCCAGCCCGTGCAGCCTCCCTCGAGGGTGGGAAAGAGCCGCGTTCCGACTGTGTGTTTATTCCGACCGAATCACCCGTCAGCTCTCTCAGCAGCAGCTAGATAAGGAGAAGGCAGGGCCAATGAGTTCTGACTGCGGGTCAGCAGCCAAATGTTCCACCTTCTTGGATGTTGCAATGCATCAATCGCAGTGCCCACTCACTGTGTGGTAACACCTTTGTGGACCATCTGCCCAAGCCTGGCTTCTCAGCCCTCTGGTATGCACACACACACACACACACGCACACACACACACGCACACGGTCTGTTATTTCCTTCTTTTGCATCTCTGCCCAACAGGGGTACTTCTCCCTCATTCACACACATGCAATTTCAACATTTCAATTAAAACATCTCAAGGTTCTACTCAAAATGTGCAAAAAAAAATTTTTTTTTTTCACACATTATTTTATATATTGCTCTTGTGAATCAAATTGTGCTTTTTCTTGTATCAACATAACCGTTTCATTTCACGCAGACATATTTTTGGGGCCACTGCTCCTGCACCAGAGGAGTACTTGAAGTGTGCAACAGAAGGGCTAAAATCAGTGGCCGTGCGTCTTCCCAGAGTGGATAATTATTCCCTCTGTGTCATGTATTATCCAACTAAGGAAGCGGTCGCGAGGGCTCCTTGTCCTGCTCGCGGACAGTGCCGCCAGTGTGTTTGCCTGTGAGATCTGCATATTGGCCCGTGGTGGTTGAAGCTGTCTGAGGCGAGGCGGTGCCGCTGACTTGCATGTCCGTGCGTGTGGAGCTGGTGAAAATGTTTTCCACGCGAGAGGACAATCAGCGGCGAGAGGGAGCCCCGCGTGAGCCGGCGAGGGGAGACAGAAGGAGGGCCGTTCTGGATTCCTTCGAGCAACTCCAAATAGATTTCCAGGCAAAACATATTTGCATATGCAAGACAGTGCTACGAGCTATCTGAGTGAGCCGTGGCATGTGTGCATTGAACAGATGGATAATTTTTTTATGAGCTTTCTTGCAGAAATTTCAAGCCCATTAAATTGAGATCTTGGGCATTATTCAGCCTGCTTTGTTCACAAAGCTCACAAAGAAGGTTAAAAAGAAAATGCTTACGATCATTTGATCTGGTGAAGGTCACACTAGAGGTCAAATCAATGAATCAAATAAAAATGATAATGAAAATAATCTTCAGTAAAAAAATAATTAGTATTATTAGTAATACTAGTAATTAAGTAGTAATTATTAGAAAATAAGTCAGTAAGAATTGAACGTTCAGTGGGATTTGTTTCAAAGATCTTGTGACATGAACTTCTATTCAAGTTGGTTTCACTTAATCTTTTCTCAGCAAATGTGCACTAAAAGAAGCAAAGACCTGAATGTCAGGTTACTCTCTCTCTCTCTCTCTCTCTCTCTCTCTCTCTCTCTCTCTCTCTCTCTCTCTCTCTCTCTTTCTGAGGTTGTAATCTGCCAGTATGGCCACTCGTCCTCCCCCTCTGGGCTGTATGAAAAATTCACCAGGCCTTCCCATTAGAGTCAGTCTGAATCAGGGAGCAGGCGCTACAATGGCCACGCACACGACACAATTTTTATCACTTGACGCTTAGCAACGCAAATGTTATGATTATGAAACACAAAATCACAGCAGCCACCGATTGTTTTGTGTTTTTTTTGTGTGTGTTTTTGCTGCAGGTCAGGTCAAGCTCATTGGTGTATGTACACTACAGATGTGAACAACAGCAGTCCTGAATGGTTGAAAACAGATGGACTTTTCACACTGATGGTAAGAGACCTGACCTTTAGAGTGTGAGGATGCTTTATACCTCCAGACAGGACGGCCAACGCCGACAGTATCGGCTCCCCGACAGCAAATCCAGGGCCGGTGTTGTGTTGAAAACTGTGTCCCCTGTCTATGTGTGTTTCCCTCTACGTTAACAACTCTCATCCTTAACGCATATCATTTAACAGAAGGGAAACACCATTTGACACAGGGAACAGACTTTGGTGTAACACTGGCCAAAAAAAAATGAAATAAAACATTTTGTGACTTGATGTAACCTGCTTGTATAATAATAA
Source organism: Chelidonichthys spinosus (assembly GCA_029853015.1). Taxonomy (NCBI): domain Eukaryota; kingdom Metazoa; phylum Chordata; class Actinopteri; order Perciformes; family Triglidae; genus Chelidonichthys; species Chelidonichthys spinosus. The sequence goes on from CM056842.1 coordinate 8,438,911, forward strand.
AATTATAATGACCTTGATTATTCTCCCACTCTTTACTATAAAATAATAATAATAATAATAATGATAATAATAATAAAACATTTTATTTATGGGCGCCTTTCAGGACACTCAAGGTCACCTTACATGTACACTTATAAAATATAAATAAATAAATAATAATAAATAAATTTGATGCACCGATAAAAACTCACGTGACCTCCTTTATATAGCCATGATAGCCTGATTGCTAACGGCCTGCAGGCAGATACACGAGAAGCAAAGGCCTCACGGTATATCAAAGGATGCAGCCAGTGCAGGTCAGTCAAACTTGACTAAGATGGCGTCTGGCCGTTGGCCCACCTTTACCGGTGAATCGTAAGTAACTAAAAGCTGCCGTTTTGGGCGAAACCAACACAAATACCTGGGTGAAATAGTTTTGGAACATAGGTTTAAGTCAGTGTGAATGTAAACATGTTAAATGTGAAGTCGGACTCCTTCGTTTAATAGCAGACGCTGCGTGTTTTTACTGATGCCGCGTTTACGTGATTTAGAAAGCTCGGGATTTTCATGATTTACCGCGACGGCAAGCATTTTATTGTCGATGACGAGAAAATTAACAAACCAAAACAAAGTCACGCTGACTTCTTTTTATTGTTGCGCCGTCTGCTACAATAGAGTTCTATCATGTCTGTGGTTCTGGAGGAGGTTTGCCAAGTCTGAAGTTTCTGCCTAATTACACCACTTGAGGATCTAGACTTGGTCACTTCAAAAATGAACAAAAGAAGGACAGCTGTGAAATGCAGACAAGTGAGAATGTTTTTCACGCTAAATGTGTGGAGAATTCAGTGGCAGAAAGAACACATAAAGGCTGGGATCAGCAGTCACTCTTTTTTTCTGCAGTCAATGGCTCCCCTTTCCTTTCTCCTTTTTTATACAATACGACTGACCATTAAGGGAAGCCTTGCACTTATTTACATTTTTTTTTATCAGAAAGCCAGTGTTACAAACTTAGTTGTGGCAAGGGTCTAATCTAAGTTTTTATTTTTCTGTTTTGACTACTTTTACTCCCTACTTTTTAAAACAAATATATTTGCTTTCTACTTATACTTATATTTTAAAAACAGGCGTTTAATCAATGTGAGGTGAATTGTCCATTCTTTTTTTTGTTATTAATATGACGTGAGATTCAGTTAGCCTTGCAAAAAAAATTTAATAATAGAGTAGAAATGCTATCGTAGGGATACTTTATACTTTGAGTACATTCCAATGCCTGTACTTTTTCACTTTTACTTTAGTAAATAGATTGAGTCAGTATTTCTACTTTTACCAGTCTTTTTGAACACAAGTATCTGTACATTTACTTGTGTAGAGAATGTCTGTACGTTTGACACCTATGTGCAGAGCCTTCTGGGAAGTGTAGGATCCGGTGTTTTGGGAGGTTTACTCGCTTCAGGGAATAAAGTCAGATCATCTCTATGTCTGTTCTGTTGTAATCTGTCTCCTGTGAGTCCTCAAAACTTACAGAAGTGCAATTTTATTTGTCTGATGTTGTAATTGTTTAAGTAATTTGGTGGTTTTGCTGGTTCAGCTTCTGAAATTTAAGGATTTGTTTCTTCCTTATCTTTTCCCCCCCCTTTTTTCTTTTTATCATTATAAATAATATTATTAAAATGTGTCTGACAGATTGTCAGACAAAACAAGCAATTTATAGATATAAATAAATATTTAAAAAAAATCAATATATGGGCTAACAAAATATAATCATTAGTTGAATTACAGTGGAAAGTGTTTTGTGTTATTCTGTCCGTACCCTAAAGGAACCTCTTATTGATGTGATGATGTAGACTTGATTAATTTATAAAGATGTGACACTGTGCATGTTATATTCATAAGACAGCAACTCAATCAGTGGCTTGGCAGATGATTACCTAACAGGAACGCACTGCAATGAAAAGTAAAGCAGTTTGTACATTCAATTGTTATCAAATATTTCACAAAAACACAAGAATAATGAATGTTCAGCTAACATTCCAAACTCTCCACACCATCCATCTCGCTGCTCTCCCGTCTCCCCCACCCCAAAAGAACGTGGCATCGGATAGTAGGAGAGTGTGAGAGGCTCTGCGGTTGAATGCGTTGTGGCTTTTAGCAGTGAATTCCCCTCCGTCGCCTCTGGGCTGGCCTCTCCTGTCAACATATGAACCGTGCCACAGCGTGTGGCGCTGGAAGACAGTCCAGGGCCTCCTGATTAAATATTACAGCCCTCTAAATGGATGGAGATTAGCCTCTGTGGGAATGTTAGGGCTTAATTTACCCCCCGGCCAGATGTGTGTGTGTGTGTGTGTGTGTGTGTGTGTGTGTGTGTGTGTGTGTGTGTGTGTGTGTGTGTGTGTGTGTGTGTGTGTGTGTGTGTGTGTGTGTGTGTGTGTGTGTGTGTGTGTGTGTGTGTGTGTGTGTGTGTGTGTGTGTGTGTGTGTGTGTGTGTGTGTGTGTGTGTGTGTGTGTGTGTGTGTGTGTAAGGGGAAGCGGGGAGGGAACGGGTTGTTGTACATGTGCTCCAGTGTAAATGGATTGCATGTTTCCTGCAGTTGGTCAGTGGTGGATGTGCTGCGGTTTCACGGGGTGAAGGTGTGAGCAGGTTAACAGGATCCCGTTCAGCCGTGCAAAAAACACCCGACGTACTGTATTTGTTGCATCTCGGCTGTGAGCTTTCTGTTTTCAGTTTTAGTTCATTGTGTTGTTAACCTAAAGTTTTTAAAGGAGTGAAGGCGCAGCAGCTCATTGGATTTACGATTTAGAGCATGAATGCCTCGTGTGAGTGTTACAATAAACTTGCTTTATAGGCTTACAAGTGTAGTAGTAATAAATAAATAAACGGTCACTTTAAAAAAATCTAACGATAAAAAATGTTAGCTATTGAACGTGGTTTTTCAGAATTACATTTTCAAACGTGTCATTTCAAGCTCGAGTGAGAGCTAGTATACAAAGAGGCTGCATATATTCAGTCTCTTTCAACATATAGCTCATAAAACCACAATCACAAGGTGCGTCTTTCTGCCACTGAATTCTCCACATTTAGCTTGATAAACATTCTCACTTGTCTGCATTTCACAGCTGTCCTTCTTTTGTACACAATTTAATTAATTTCAGATTTTCTTCATTGCTATTTTCAACAACAAGATTTCACATTTCACCTCATTTCAGTCTCCCTCCATCACATCCGCTCTGTTTGATCCTAGGTGTTAGCCGTAGTAAAAGAATGACTTACTTCACACACGTGGAATAAATGACTGTCATCTTAATTGCAGGCTGTTTTCTGTGTTCTGTTATGCCATCTCGACATTGGCTCTGAATTATTGATCGGTTTGGTTTTGTAGTTCACCGCGTTTAAAATGCTTTTAAGGACGTGAGTGCGTGTTTTGAGGTCTTTGCATGAAAACCCTGAACTTTATTATTTATAAACACACGTAACGTAACCTTTATGGAAAAGGGAGGGGGGGGGGGTCTTTTTTAATCATCCACTCTATCCTTTCACTTTTATTGAGCGGGCTCTAATGTTGGACATGACGTTGGTGGATGTCTGATATTCTTCTGCAGAAGCATCAGATGCATCACTGCGAGGCCTCCGTTCTGTGTTCATTTCCCCGTCGTATTGGACAAACACATTCATCAAACACACACCACATATGTGTACCGCATCCACAGACAATGACTGCTCAACATGAACACACCAACACGTGCACACGCGTAGAAACGCAGCAACACACACACACACACACACACACACGAGCACTCTGCGCCACTGGGCAGGGACTAGCCTGAAAGATTGAAAGCAATTAAAACTATCATCTGCAGTGGCTCTGGGCTGGCCTGTGGCTGCGAGGGGGGAGCTGCCACTGTGCATCAGCCTCTCAGTCTCAGCAACGCACAGCGACATGAGAGGGAGAGTCGCAGCCCTCTCCGAAACACACACACACACAGGCACCGCCACAGCTCCCCTAACACACACGTGTGTGCTCACGCTGGGCTTTGTCATACAACTGCCATGACACCTGATCCTGCCGCCGATGTTTCACCTTCTTCTTCCGCGTTTCGGTCTTCTTCTGAGATCCGAGCACGCGGCGAGGCTCAGAGCGGAAGCGTCCCCGACGCAGCGTCCACGACACTCAGCGAAGTTCGATCACTGAAGCTGAAGTGTCTCCTTAGCCATCAGGTGATGTTCAGGTTTGCTTGTGTGTGGCTTCATAATGGCTTGGCCTGAAGCACAAGCGACCCATGTGTCTCCAGAGGTGAAGTACGATGAGAGGAGAAAAAGTTCCGATGCAAAGATGAGAAAAGATCGAGCAAGATCCCTTCGGTTCCCGGATAAATGCTCCTTTTTTTTTTTATTTTCATGTGCATGTACTTACACAAATCACGTGCAGAGCCTTGGGTACATGTGCCAACGGTGGAAACAGTTATTGTTCCAGTAAATACTCTGTGGTTTGGGAATGCGTTCACACACACACACACACACACACACACGCGGCTCATCAGTCTGATCTCATTAAGTCAAGTGCCGTATCTCCAAGCTGTTTGGGCCAAACTTGGAGCAGTTTACCTGCGTTCAGGTCCTTGGGAATGGTGGCTGTCTGGCTCTGTCTGGACTGGCCCTTAACAAGTCTCCTCAGGACAACCAAGCCACCATTATCAACTACTGTTACTCTCTCTCTCTCTCTCTCTCTCTCTCTCTCTCTGTCTCTCTCTCTCTCTCTCTCTCTCTCTCTCTCTCTCTCTCCGTCTTCTCCCTCCGATCAGCTCCCGACCTGTCATTCTCACTTAGCGTCGACATTAGCACCGGTGGTTTCCTCATCCTGGTTCTCTTCAGCCCTCCCCGCCACCGTCTCCCCTTGGTGCGTTTGAATACATATCTCCGATATTCAGCCCCTACTTAATTTGACAGGGCCCTGTTTTGTCAGTCTGACAGGCCCATAGCAAGACACTAATAGGCCACAGAGACCACCAGCAAAGGCACCAGCCAGGGAGGCCCCTGCGGTGCCAGTCCCCATCACCCTCGACGTCTCTCGGGGCGATGCAGGCAGGAGAGAGGGGGTCAGGGGTGGGCTGGTCGGGCAGCAGTGCTGTCACACCAGGCCACGGCAGACTGGACTCTACCTCGGTACTGACACCCGTCACTACTACTACAACACACACACACACACACATGCAATGGAGGGTAAAAAGAGCAGCCAGTGGGGGTATCTAGGGATGTGATGACTGCGCCCGCCACTCACATCAGAGAGATGGCTGCTGAGAGGAGGAATTAACTCCACGCTGTTTGTTTGATGATGGACCCACAGTGGAGCAGCTGGGACGGACGGAGCTTATCTGTGTGTGTGTGTGTGTGTGTCCGTCCCTTTAGGCCGCCTGTCTGACTGATTGTGACCTGCTAAACTCCCAGTTAATTGGTGGCCGGTGGTGGTGGAGGAGGGAGGTACCCTGATTCTGGAGACAGTGACGATTGTTCTCCTTTTGTTTGCTCCGCTGACAGGTGAAGGGGGGGTCGGAAACAGACACCGAATGCAGTGATGGTCTGACTGAAATATCTCAGCAACTGTCGAATAGATTGCCATCAATATCTGCACACACATTCATGGTAGCAAGAGAATGAATCCTACTTACTGAGGATCCCATGACTTTTCCTCTATTGCTGAATTGATGATTTTTCTATTTAAATTTGATAGACATTTATGATGAAACCACATCTTTTGGAGATCTGTTAACTTTTACTTCACCATGAGGTTGAAATTTAGTACAGACATTTACTGAATTTGCTGCAGTGAAGCTGTGGACCTTTTTTAGTCTTGCATGCACATGTAAATGAGGCTTTCTGATAATTTTTTTCAGGATTCACATCATGGATACTTATAAAGATTATTAAGACTTAATAATATTGTGCTGTGGTCAGTTGTGGTGTCTGCAGAGGGATATGAGGTTGGGTTTTTCTGAGTACAATCACAATTCAAACTATTCTATATAAGTGGTACAAAAATACGTTTACAAACTGTCCACCCATCATCAACCGCTTATCCTGTATTCAGGGTCGCGGCGGGGAAGCTGGAGCCGATCCCAGCTGACATCGGGCGAAGGGAGAGTCATCAATGAATCCCCATCCTGCAGTCTTTGGACTCTGGGAGGAAGCGGACTCCATCTGCTGATGAGGACCATGTGATTGTAATCAAAAACTCCAGAAAGCCATTACATGCACTTTGTGGTGAGATTGTCTTTCTCAACTACTGTCAGAACGTATTCATTTCTCACTGAGACGCATCGATCAATACATATCAGATAAATATGTTTAAAGACATTTGAAATGTCAATTTCCCAGAACATGTATTAATTTAGATTTCCTAGGGTTGGAGTCGATTGCAGGGTCAGGATTTTAAAGAGGGTCTGGATTCTTCTTGTCTTTGATTGTGATTGTTAACATGCGCTGTGATAGAGAGGGATCCAGAAGATGTCATGAGCCAGAGACGGGGGATCAGCTGGGGGACTCCCAGGGTCTTTCGTGTAGTGAATTATTAAGGTTTACTAATACTTCATAAATCTCCTCTTTGTCCTGTCCATTACCGGCCTGTCACATCCTCTCGCCACTCCTAGACTGAGTCACTCGCTTCATCTAAATGACAGAAGTTAAACTGTGTTCCAGAGGACATGGGTGGAGGCGGTGGGGGGGGGAGTTGAGGGGGCAACAGCACTCTGCAAGTAGGCCCCAGGGCTGGATGGCTTGGTGAGGGTGCGCGTCACTTCAGATTGTGTGCTCGCTGCTGCTCCTGCTTGTGTTTGCGTGTTGTTTTGCGCGTCTGAAAATCAGAGTATAAATATGGACTTTGAGTGAGTGAATCCAAAGAGGAAGTCGGTGTGTATCGTTTCTCAGATCCATGCTTCCTCATTAACTCCCCACGCATCTACACCACCAGCTCGCTCCCTGTAACCCCCCCTCCCCTCCATCTTTCCTCCTCCCAAAACAGCAAACCTTGCCTCAGTGCGTGCCTGGCGGACTCTCTCCGCGGTCTCGACAGCCGAGCTGGTCGTTGCCCCGAGCGCTGAGGAGCTGTCGCCTCTCGTTAGTGTCGCTGTGGCGAGCCAGAGTCCTGCCTGCCTGCTCCTTGATTAGAGAGTGAGGTGGATGGAGTGTGTGAGTGTGTGTGTGTGTGTGTGTGTGTGTGTGTGTGTGTGTGTGTGTGTGTTTAGTAGAGGAGAAGGAGGGGGGGCTACTCAACCACCCTCCTGCCCGCAGAGCTGCTTTTAAAGATCAGTGATTTGGTCAATTGGCCTGGCAACTCCAATCCCACGGAAGGTCCCTGATGACTCAATGGACCAGTCAGTGACCAGGCAGGCTGTCATGTCGCTGTGCGTGGGTCCATGTTGGCGTGTGTGTGTGTGTGTTTACGAGTCACCAAGCACCCGACAAAATCAATGAGGACAAAATCTATAAAGATGTGATCATCATCTCAGGAATTCCCACTATCCCTGATCCTGTGATATCATGGATGTTACATAGATTTATTATTGTATATGTTTTATATGTGCAAAGAAAAAAAAGGAATTGATGGAATGCTTTAAATGCTTGTCTTTCTTCTCCATCTCCGTCGTTGCTGTATGAATACGTATCTTCAACACAAATAAGATGTGCAGTTCTGTTAAACAGAATAATGTGTTTAGTGCCATCTCTTCTTGTAACCTAAATCTGTGAGGGATGGTGGCTGACCTTGTGAAAAACTTTTGCTCTTGCTGCTGCTGGATGGCCAGGTCAGTGAGTCGCTAGACCCCGAGGGGGCCATAAATACTGTGTGTGATTTCACTTCCTATATGCCCTGCCCTGGGCACAGCTGTCCATCTCTGGACAATTTCTCTGCCCAAAGGGAGGACTGACTGGCTCTGCGGACCTTGTACACAAGCTGTCCATCTGTGTGCGACTGCCTTTCATTCACCCCCTGGAAAAACAGAACCAGACAACTTGGTTAATTTTGGATTTAAAAATACAGACATTGAGGTTCAGAGTAACTGGAGAGGGCAATGGTTCCCTCCTCAAAACGGCATTGGACCTTTATAACTTGAAAAAAGGCCTGATGCATGATATGACTGATTTAAGAGGTCATGCGTCCAGAACTGTATAGTGTAAGTGACCGCCAGCTAATCTTAATAATATTGATGTAGTTCACAGAGCGGTTTCACAGAAAACTACTTGTAACTACAAAAATCTGCAGCTTTCTTGACTTGCAAAAATGTGTAATTCATTCCATCCATTCAAATAGGACCAAAACATTTTTTTGTCTCTAGCTGTTACTGTGCTTTTTTTCTGAAATAAGCTCCCATGATGGTGAGTTCCCTTTTGTCCAACACTTTAGACAAATACCTGCAAAAAAACTGTACTTTTACACCTGCTAAACACATCAGTTTGAACATGTTAGCATGCTGACATTAGGATTTAGCTCAAAAAAATAATTTTCGAAAAATGAAGCCTCACAGAAATCTTTTTATTTTGTGTATCAAAAATCCATAAAAAAGAAAGGCCTTCAAAAATATAAGACACTTCATGAAGACACACATTCTCCATCAGCTATCCACTGCGTATCACAGTTTGTTGGTTGTGAGAGGAGAGAGTCTGCAAGCGGCAGTGAGACTATGCCAGAACGACAGCCAGTGAAAGGAAACAAGACTTCCCTCTAGCTATGGCTTCCTGACTTGTTTATTTGCTAACTGGGTGGGGGGGGGGGGGGTAGGTTGGGGAGAGGGTGGAACATATGGTTTGCTAAAACATGGACTTGTAGTTGGGAGGCCGAGGCACCCTAAGGGATGGAGCTGACGGGCTTTGGTCCCTGTCTCCCCCAATTCCTCCCGCTTGGGCAGCCAGGGCCGAACAGCCGTCCTCCAGGAGTTAGCAGCCTCTCGCTCTCCCTCTCTCTCTCCCCGCTGCTGCCCACACCCCCCCCACACCCATCCTCCGACCCAGAGATGGTGAAGAGGGGGAGGCGAGGGGGCCACTGGCTGTGGGGTGTACATAGGGGAGGCCTGGTTGCAGCTGGGAAACTGACTGACACCATCATCTTGTCCCTGGTCCCCAGAGTGTGAGCCCTGTTGCTGAGGGAATAAAAGCCCCGGTCCCAGCGAGAAGGAGGCTGGTACTTCGGTCCCAACACATATGGACGTTTGCTGTGTTAGTGTTCAGATTTTGGACACGTTTTGTCGGGGTAACGGATACTCTCTTCTCTGGGAATTCGTCTCAAACTCATAGTGAGGATACCGAGCGAGGTCGGGGAGCATCGGTTTCGAGGTCGGGGAGCATCGGTTTGGGGAGTGGAGAGTTGTCGGCGACCTACCAGCTTACTGCAGCTATCTGACACAGATCACTGCACTGAGATAGACAGTTCCACACAGACACACACCCTCGAGGTCTATGTGTTTACGGACACACACACTCGCCGGGATCAAGGCGCTAATGCACACACATGGTCTCACACACCCTGCATTGATGAGCAAACATATGCACACACTCGCATAAAGTCCCTGTGGGTCAGTGACTTAATATGCACACATACTTACACACACACACACACACACACACACTGGGTCAGTTGTTGATAGACTTACACATGCATACGCCCGCACACACCCTGAAGGTCAGCAGCGTGATGGACAGCAGTCCTGATGCGCTCTGACAGACTCGGCTGCTTCCTCTCATTTCCACTTTCTTTTCCCCCATCAGGTGACACCCACAGGTGCCTTGGCAAGAGAGACCCCGCCTCCCGCGGGTGCGTTTGGGGGCAGCTGGTGAATACCGGGCGGTGAGACGATGAGTGAAAAAGCGGGCGGGCCGAGGCAACCAGCTGCTTCCCCCGTCAGTGACCCGCAGCATGGTGTGAAGCCCCTCTCACCTAGCGATTCGGCTGCAAAAGTTGCGTCCTCGTCCGACGTGGGGGCTCAGAGAAGAGCGTAGATGTCTGCGGAGAACGATCCGGCGAGTCATATGTCCAGTCATGACTGCGTCTTGACATCTGCCCTTTTCAGATATCAACCCAGCTCGCATCGACGGCTGTGTTTTCACCTTGGAGAGTAGCCAGTGTTCGTCCGGCCCTCTTATGTGTAATTTTTGTGTGTGTTCATTTAAGTGTGAAGCTGAAAATGTCTCATTGTGCGCTCCCAGCGCTGTTCCCTGACATACTGTTGGGGCAGTTCACCTCAGAAAAGGACACGTGTCTGTTTTGTCAGGGTCCTCGGATGTTGAAAGCGTGTCTGATAACTAATAAGACATCAATGACCTTTTGAAAGAAATCGTTTTGGGGATGAAGATGCTTTTTCACTTTCCTGCCAAAAGTAGAAGAGAAGATTGATGTCTGCCTGTTAAATATGAAGATACAGTCGGCAGCCTGTGTAAGACTGGAAACCCCTGTCACAAAATCCACCTAGCAGCTCACTAAATAAAATTGAACTGCAGGATTATTCCTGAAGCCTTGTAATCACCAAGAAATAGTCATGTCTAGAAAGTAACCCACAAATTGTGAAACTCTTGCCAGATTTGAGTTAAGGCTTTGCTCTAGAATGATTGAGGTTAGGAAAGGCCAAGCTGTTTTTAAGAGACTGTATCCAAGCCTCTGTTGGTGAGGTCCCATCCTGCTGAAGTGTCCTTAAGCAAAACTCTGAAGCCTCCCCACGCTCCGGGACTGCCGAAGTGCCTCGAAGGAAATTCACTTTATGCTCCGACGTTGTGAAAAATGAGCTCGTACAAATCGAGCAGCTGCGGTTCATATGGAACGATACTATCGCTACGGTGATGTAAGACGGCTCTTAGCATGTTAAAGAAGAGGATTATAATGATGATTTGAAGTCGCACTAAAGGGGAAAAAAACCAGAGGAAGTCACCGAGGGCATGAGGGTTGTTTTGTCACGGCGGCTGTGTGTTCGTGAATGGCTTTCGGAGTTCTTCTTCTTTGAAAACGAGGGGAAGGAGGGAAAGAGGGGAATGAAGGAGGGGGGGGGTCGGTGAATAATTGATAGTGGCTGAGAGCGATATGAGTTTAGTTAATGTGCCCAGGAGCACAGACTAAGAGAGGAGCTGTTAGCTATTCCACCTCGGGCCTAAACTCAGGCAGTGGAAAGACTCACCCTGGGTTAGAGGTCACTGTTTAATCATCCACCCTACTGTCTGTATATTACTCCATATTGTCTGTCTTGTCGGATGGATGCATGTAGATTTTTTCTTAATATGCATGGGTGTGTGTGTGTGTGTGTGTGTGTGTGTGTGTGTGTGTGTGTGTGTGTGTGTGTGTGTGTGTGTGTGTGTGTGTGTGTGTGTGTGTGTGTGTGTGTGTGTGTGTGTGTGTGTGTGTGTGTGTAGGCATCTGCACAGCTGGATCTCCCTGGTAGCGGTGTTGTTGCAGCCCTCAGGTTCCTTTCTCTGAGTGGTAATAGAGTGCTCCTGTCAGGCTCCCCAGATGCCGCTCCATAAGGACCCTCAACTCTCTTAACTCACCAAGAGAGTTCTGTGTTCACACCGCAAGTCTTCCTCACGTTCCTCCTCTTCCTGCTGAAGGTAAGACACTGCAGTCTGCGGTTCACATCCCCTTTCACACGGATACTGTGGTCCCAAAGTATCGCTTTAACATGATAGTGAAAAGCATGGTTGCAATTTACTGTCATCAGTAAAAACATTTTATGGGCTCTCCAAATGAATAAAAAATGATAAGGCTAATACAATATTCATGTTTCTGCATATGAGAGAGTATCAAATGAGTCTGAGCCGCCAATATGTTGTTAAATAAAACACTCATATCAAACTGTGGATCAATATGTTCAAAATACAATTTGTCACTTGTCTTGGATTGATTTCTCATAGCAGAGCATATTAAATAAGAATGAATGACTCCCTTTCCATCAGCAACAAACAAAACAATAAAATATATAAATCTTCCATTCTGACCTATTTGTGTCACAAACACTTCATTAAAATCACCATTTTCACTATGAATAAATGGTTCCTTCACTTTCTTTTTTGAAGATATTTTTGCCCTTAAGGATTTATTCCACTGAGAGACAGCAGGATATTTCTTTCAGAGATGTCTTGCTTGTTTAAAAAAATAAAAAACCTTTGGGTAATGGGGTAAAGTACTAACATTCTTAATTTCTCCTCAAAAGTCACTTATCATAGCACAGTGGTCCTCCTTTCCCCACTTGAAGCATGTATCTGGATTATCTGGATTTTGTAATTTAACTGAAGCAAATACACATCAATATATTGTTATATTGTAACAACTTGTTTCTGTATTAACAGATTGGGAATACATCCTCAAGTGTAATCTCCTCTCTCCTTCAGGCCTTCCACCTTGGTGTGCAGGATTCTGTTCAGCAGACAAATAGGTCATAAATGAAGGAAACTTGGCCTTTGCCATAGTAGTACTGCTAATAGTTTCAATTTAACTGTAGGTATTTTTTGTTTGATATCCACCATTACATATAAAAGTGATAAGATTTACATACATTTAAGCAGTTCTTAAGCTGAATGATTGTTAGTATTATCCAAATAATGTAAGCAGCGTATAGAGTGTTGCACCAAAGATGACGATCTTTCTGGCACACGTTTTACTGAGGATTTCCGTGTCTGTTTGCCTTTTTTTAATGACTCTTTGATGTCGTATTAAAGAGAAGCAACACTAAGCAGACGTACCTTATAGTATGCACTTGATGGTATATTATATATTATAAGCAACTTTTATTCAGAATCATTCATTCCCTTCAGAGGAAAATACCCTTCCAACATTTAGATTACTTAATTTAAAATCTAATTTGAAGCGTTTTAAGAACTCATTTAAGAGTGTCGGCTCTAATCAAGAATCTGGCTAAAACGTTTGTCATCTCCAATACAATCAATCTTTTCCTCGGACCACAAACCACTCTCACTCTTGTGGATCTGACAACAAAGAAGGCTGAAGGAAGAGGCAGCGCCGAAGGAGTCGGTCCTCGCTTAACGCTCTTACACTTAACAGGAGAAACTGACACCGTCTCCCAAGTGTCTCTGTAGTTGGAGGGGAAAAAATAAAGTAACTGCCATCATCCATGTGCCTTTATGAAGTGGAAGGATCTTGCTTCTCTCCCTTCTCTACTCCCTCCTCCGAGTCGTAGTGCGCTCCTGTCGTTCCTCCTGATTTACCAGACATCCTCTTTCCCCTGCTGTCACATTTGGTACAGATGGTTAGGCTCTATGGAGCGGCCTGTCAGTCTCCATTTGGCCGCCTCCGTGTGACAGTGGGTCTGATGGCTCGTGAAGGGCCCCCGACTTTCCCAGCACACGGACGCTGACATTTCTCAAAGGGGGCTCGCATGCACGCTTGCAAGAGGAGGGAAAGGAAAAAGAACCTGCAGTCGACCCAAAGCCCGCCATGGGGCTCAGAGAGCAGATGGGTGGAGAGAGGAGGAGAGGGAGTGGAGATGGCGTTCGATCTAGAAGACGTGTAAGAGAGAAGAAAGACGAGGGGGGGGTGGGAGATGACAAAGGGATGGATAAGAATGGCAGGTAAAGTGCTAAAGAGTCAGAGTTGATGATTCCGACCTGTCTGACACATGTCAGTCATCGCCTGTGGATGTGACCTCACAGCTGATGTCGGTAACCCCCCCACCCCGTACCACTGCACTAATCACCTCCTTCTGAGGGAGGCTGCTCCAAATGCACGACGCCCTCCAACACCCAGCTGCCTACATGTTGTTGGTGATGCAGGTGAAGTGAAGTGGAAAGAACCCGGAGCAACCCCGAACACATTTATACTCATTGCATATTACAAAGATTGGTGTCTAATAAAGGATGGTAAAACTAGGGGGCAGCAGTCCATTTAAATGCATAACAGCATATTTCAGAGCATGAGAAACAAGAGATGCTCTCTCATATGAATAGATAACCTTAGTCTTTTTGTTAAAAGTTCTTTTTTTTTTGTCCAGAGGTCTAGTTCAGATGATGACAGTTATCTTTTCTCTGCTGGAAATCATCCTGTTATGAGCTTTCTCTGATATTGATGTAATTTTCATCATGAAATATTTTCCTTACATTAATTGAAAACAAGAAATTATTAAGAAAATTAAGAATTAAGAAATTGGTTTATTTAAGAAAAAAAATAGGTATTTTACTAAACGATTTTTCAGGTATTTACATATTATTATTATTATTGTTATTATTATTATAAGTGGGCTTTTTTTTTTTAAAAAAAAAAATTTTTTTTAAGAAAAACGTCTTTCTCAAGGGTTAAAAATGAACGCCAGACTTCAACGACAATCAACTTCTGTCCCTGGATGTTGCAAATAATCGGATAAAATACATAGACCGTGACAAAGTAAACACTTAATTGTTTCAGTTTTCAGTGCAAAACGGGTTTAAAACAATAAAAACATACATGGAGCTACTTTTTTTTTTTTTTTTGTAAAAATGACCTTTATGATCAAGCAATCAGCCCAAACAAATGTCCTCCCCGTTTTACAGAGAAACCATCAACCACCGAACCTTTGCCAATATTGTGTAAGTTGTTATATTGCATCCTGGCTGCAAGGTAGAGAGACCTAGTTTGACAACTCAGGGGGGAGAGAGGGGGGAGTTAGGGGGAGGGGGTGGGCTGCTGTATTGTAGTGCCTGCGGGCAATGCTCCCAGTCAATATATATCTCCAGAGTCGCTCCTGCGCTCCTATTTGAGCGGGACGCGCTGCCCTCTCAGTGCCGCTGCAGAGTGACGGCCAGCCACACCGGGACGCTCCGCGGATGAATACGTTTCTGCTGCAGTCAACTGGCATCCACGCAGGTTAGTTTGTTAACATTAAGCGGTGTTTATTTTTAAAGAATGAACTTAAGGAGAGGCCTAGTGAACGTTGTGATTTTTTGACGAAGTAAGAAAAATGCTTTTGGTGTTGTTTAAATTCAAGCTGTATTTTATTTTGTAGTTTTTAAAAAAAATAAATGTATCAAATAAAAATATTATTATATTACTATATATTTTAGTTTGACTTTCATTTCTAAGACGTGGTCACAACATTTTATAAAAATAAATCGTTTTTAATTTCCACACACACTTTAGAAGTTAATTATACACTGTGTTGCCACTAATTTTACACGTCGTTTAAATAGGATTCTAAGGCATGTCTGGTAACCAAGAATCCAAAATCTTGTATTAATCTGTCAACTGGAGCATCATCTGATATATACTTGTCAAATTTAAAGTCAGTATTAAACTTGTCTAATGCAATGTGTTTATTTTGTTTAGAGATTTTTTAAGTTGTTTTTAAATTGAGTTAATTTTTTTTTAAATGAAGCAGGAATTAAGATGACATGACAACTCATTTGCAACCTCTTTCCTTTCCAGACAACCAGCTTATCCTCCTGCCAACCATCCGAAGGTAAAAATATCAACTTATAAATGCCTTTAAAACAATTAGTGTATTTTGCTGTACATTTACTGTCCAAACAGCCCGTCTCACAGCGGTGTGGTTGCTGTTGCATGTTACTTGTCAAAGCTTTTAGTGTGGTGAACCTCCTTAATTGGAACAATAGATGTTCAAGCGGTTAGGCATGTTTGATCATCAGCCCTAAAAGCTTAAAACAAGACCGCAGGGTTTGGATATGGGGCAGCGGGGGGCCAAAGTGCACAGTCAGTGGCGAGGCGAGTGGATAGCAGTGGCCAGAAGAGGAAAAAAAACTCCTGTAAAAATGATTTTTATTGATTGGATCGTAGCAGCAGCTGTTATGTTCCATTATGAGCTCAAAGCTCAGGTCAGAGCCCCGGGGCGGACAAGTGAGCCAATCAAATGGTCAGCCACAGAACTGGCTAATTCTAAGGGTCCAATTGGGAGGGCAGTTGGCAACAGCCTGCCATCCTGTGTTAGACTCACTGTGTCTTTCATCATCCGCCTTCGTGCTGCGGGTTTTTATAAACGAGGTTGTCTGCTGTCTCTCAATGTAACCGGCCATTCATCACCTGTGTCTGCTTCACCGGTCTTTACATCAAAACTTTGTCATGAGCCGTCTGTGTAAGACAGAAAAAGATTGGTTGGTGGAGTTTATCTTTACTTCAGCTTGGACCCTGAACATCACACAGACTTTCATCTTTGATCGTCCTGAGGGGGAAAAGACAAAATAAAAAGCCTCAAAGGGTGTGAAAAGTGTTTTTTTTTTTTAACTTGAGGAGCGCACTCCTCTTCACATCTCCTTTCACACCGCAGGGTTCACCCGACGGCCTGGCTTAAAGTCTAAAAACATCACAAAGTTTCTGAAATTTAACAGATGAAAAAAACATTTATTGTCGGGTGAATTTATCTGAGGGGATAGAAGAGAGGGATATGAATTTAACTAATGCCAATGGATGATGAAGAGGCATAGAAATAAAATGATAAAACAGAGACACAGAGTGAGAGAAGGGACAGAATCAAAGTAAAAGACAAAATAAAATTGTGTTAAAGATGCTAAATTAATTAAAATGTCAGTCAATCATTTTGTTGGTGCTGAGAAGTTTTCTCTCATTGGGTTACAAATAATCACCCTTTACAATAATTCAAGCTTTTTAAAATCCCTGTTGTTTACACCATATAATAAAAATCTAATCTCTCCCATACATGCTTTTATTTCTTATTGATTAATAAAGTATGCTACAACTCTAAATCCAGAGGAAGTAAGAAGAGACAGAGTTCAGGACAGCAGTTGAACTTGAGCACTATGTCCTGACCCAGATCCCAGTCCTGGCACTAATGACGCCCTATAGGCATGACGCCAGGCTCTCATTAGGAACCAGGCCTCAAACCCCCGACTCCTCTCCCTTCCATACCTGCAGCCCTCAGCCTGGGCCGCACTACGCCTGTGGCCGGCCGCCGAGGGTCCGGCCCTGAGCGCGAGAAGGCCTGTTAGCGGTTGCGAAGGGCCCCCTGCACAGGTGCACGGTCCCCTGTGACGGCCCCCATTTGCCCCCCAGCCCAGGACCCTGCTAGCGCCCGGTGCTGCACTGGAACTAATGAGTAGTGGCAGGTACAGTGAGAACAGAGCAGCGTGGGCCTCCCTGCAGTTAGGTTAGTGGCAACCCTCCGCTTAGGCAGACAACAAATGTGCTCTGCTAATACACATATGTGCATAATGATATTACCCCACCCTTCAGTGCACACATGACTTTATCACAGATATTTATATTTCTCACAGAGCTGCAATCCTGCAAGCTGTCTTCTATTTTTCCAAGAATAAGTATAATAAATCTGTCATTTTGTTGTTTCTGATCTGTTCAAAAAATATCACTCTTATTCATACAAAACTGTTTTGTGTGTTCACAGGTTCAAGAAATGCTTTTTTCCCCGTCTACCTTACCACACAGAGGGAAACCCCAATGAAATGACACAGACGATATAAACTCTACAGCTCTATCTTGAATCATCAGTTTAATAACAATCTTTAAAAAATACCAAGACTTCATCATGTCGAAGGACGATGCTTGTAAAGTGACGTCTGCCAGCAAACACAAGGAGCGCAAGCCTAAGAAGCCTCACTACATCCCCCGGCCGTGGGGCAAACCCTACAACTACAAATGCTTCCAGTGCCCCTTCACCTGCATGGAGAAGTCCCACCTGTACAACCACATGAAGTACAGCCTGTGCAAGAACTCCCTTTCTCTGCTCATAGAGTCAGACTGGCCGTATAAAAAAGGCAACATCCTGCACCCAGAGCATCTAAGACCCTTTCAGCAGGCACAAGCTACCGGGAAAGACGGGCTGGAGCAGTTGACACAAACTGAGGAGGGACAAAGGCGACGGAGGCCCGATGAGGAGGAAGGTGAGGACAAGGAAAGCCAGGGACCAGAAGACGAAGAAGAGGGAGGACGAGAAGAGGGTCTAGAGGTCACGGGGCTGACGAAGGAAAGCTCCGGTGAACGCGACAGAGGAGAGTCCGCAGAGTGTACGAGCAGGAAAATCAAACAGCCAGAGTCAGAGCTTCTGATGGCTGACATGCTTTCCCTGGAAGATCAGCTTTTACGAGCACGCTCAGTAGAGGTGGAGGCCCAGCTGAAACACTACAAGCTATCCAAGACCTATCTGACGGCTCCAAGTCTGCTGTCAGAGCAGTGGCGGCTGTTGGCGTCCAGCCACACGAAGGCCAAAGCGGAAGGAGCTCAGCCCCGAGTGAGCAGTTCGATCCCCTGTTACCCTCCTCCGCCGAACCTGGTGGATTACCAGGACCCCACTGGACTCAACCTGTCAGTGCTCGGGGTGGGCTACCCCATCAGCCCCAGCCTCTTCTCCTACATGAACTCCGCTATTCCCACGGGTGTCACCGCCCAGGCCCACGCCCACGCCCAGCTCACCCAGCTTCCCTTCCTGGCGTCCGCCGCTCAGCTGATGCACCCAGCCTCCAGCGCCCACGCGGACCGAGCTCTCATCCCCCCTCGCCTCTACTACCCCTTCCTGTGTGAGCACGCGTTCGGACCGGCCTCCAGTCAGAGCGACACCAGCAAAGCCCTCAAGACGTCCACAAACGGTCTAGAAGTGAATCCCTTGTCCGGCTTCCAGCCCAAAGTCAACCTGTGGAAAGTGCCTGCCTTGCGTCCGGGGGCCGCCGCCGTCTCCCCTGCTGGCTGGGGGTCGCCTCAGAGAGACTCCCCCGAACAGGGCTACAGGTTGGGGGATAAACTGCATGCTGCAGCCAAGGAAAGCAAAGCAAACTGGGGCCTCAAGAGAACGGGGGCCCCGATGGGGAACCATGAGGCACCTGTGGAGAAGAAGCCGTCCATGGGAGGCTTAAGTTTGGACCTTTTGAAGAACATCCAGACTGCATCAACTCTTAATATAGCAGCGGACAAACTTCTCTTCCACGGAAGGTAAAGATTTCTTTTGTGTTGTTATTTTGTTGAAATGATTGTGAATGATCTTCCCTTTTCTATCATTAAATGGTGTTATATTGTAGTCTCAAATATTATATTTCAAATAACAAAGCCATTCTTTTCTCCTACCCTCAGTTTACAGGATGCTCAGCTTCCCATCCGGCCCACTGAACTGTGGTACAACGAGCCTCTCACCAGTCCGAACAGTGAAACATCCTCTCTCTCCGCCTGTGGGGGACCCAACAGCCATGACCCGACTGCTGCCCGGACAACGGGGGAGGGAGCTTCGGAGTCGGTGGCTGCTCTCCTCAGCGACCTCTCAAAGGCCTTGCAGGAGTACCAGGAGGCCGAGCGCAAGATCTCCCACCTGGAGAAGGAAGACCTCCCCGCCCAGCGCCATCTCTGGGAACACCTGGGCAAGATCCGCAGCGAGCTCTCCCACATCCACCAGGCGCTGGAGAGGACGGCTCGTCAGAGCGACGGGCCCCTCGACCTGTCAGTCAAGAGGGACCCAACGGATTCAGTCGGCAACTGCAGCGCCAGAGAGGAGAGCAGCCTTAAAGGCAACACGACGGAGACGGAGGAGGAGGATGAGGAGCCGGAGGAGAAAAAGGAGGAAGACGAGATCGAGAGTGAGAGGAGGGCTATGAAGGCTTCGCTGGAGAGTCGCAAGCAGTCTTTAGACATGCTGATCAAGATGAGTCAGGCGTCGATGGTGAACACAGATGTGCTCTCTACCGGTGGTCTCGGCATGAGGCCCAGCTCTGCCGAGGCCTTGTGGCAGAGCAGAACCACCAAGTGTGAGGCGGACTCTAGCGTTCTGCTCTGCCCCGACGGCCGATCAGTGGTGTTCAGTGACATTCCCTCCTCCGCCAAAACCCCAAAGAGACCCCCGTCCCTACAGCGACTAGAAGCCCAGTGTCCTCCGAGCCCTTTGACGGCCACCGACAATTAAACGTCTATTCTGACTGTAATATAACTCCAAACAGTTGTCTTCATAATTACTGGCATGTCTTTGATTTTCACTGGCCGAAGGAGGACTGTCACTCTTACCCTCAGTTTCATTTCACAAAATCCTCAAACATATTGCACCTTATAAGACAAACAGGGAATGAATGACAACAACAAAAAAGTCTTACAAATGCACTATGGACATTGATTGTTACAATAAGATTCTCCTAAAAAAATATCTTAAAATGTAACATCGGCACTTAAACAATGAATTACATCAGGATCGTTTGAACAATTAAGTCCAATTAACATCATGTTGAGAGACAATCCTTTGAATGGATTTGTAAATATTTGTAATTACAATAAAGTCAAATGTTTTAAAGGGTAAATGGTTTTTATATGGATGATGTCATGTTGGACTGCATCATTTCACTTGATGACAATAAATTGTATTATACACACTGTATTTCTTTGAATAAACTGTGTAAAAATGAACAAACAAACAAAGAGTTTCCTTATTTTTTATGAACATCGAAATGTAAAATAGGAAATGAGCATTTTGTTTAAAGGGGAAAAAACTTTTTATATTATTTGAGCAATTCCTCAGCTTGCTGTTCGGGCCTGTTGGGAAGGGCCACGAGGCGCAATGCCATCATCACTATCATTAAAATTTCACCGAGTCGTAGTGGCAGCGCCACCTGACTCTCCTCTATCGGTCCTGACACGGTGGGGTGGATGTGCTAAAGGTGAAGCAGCTCCTAAAGCTAAATCGCCATCAGCGGGGTCACCTGTTCCTCTACTCGTGGATCAAGGAGCCCTCCGCAAAGGTCAGGGGCCCCGGGACTGAGCTGCACGTAGACTAAACGGCGGACTACCTGTCGCCCCCAGGACGGGCACCGAGTGCTGGTCTGCCCCACGTCTGCTGGCCCCTTCACCGCCCTCACACTCTAGACACAGCAGGCAAAGGTCAGCTGCCATGACCAGGAGAGCCCACAGTGATGTTCAGACCGGTGGGGTCAAAATGCCTGCCTGATCTTTTTAACTCGTTTCCAATTTAACATTTGGTTTTGACTTAATGTCTCGAGTTATTACAAAAATCGTATTTGTGGTTTAACTCACTTTGTTCTATTAAAAAGCAAAGCAGTTATTCAAGCAATCATTTTGATTTAAGGTATAATGCACAATACGTATTAAGACATGTTTAAAGCATGGAATCATCAGACTGGTACAGCAAATGTTTTTATCATAGAAAAAGAAAATAAAACATGTAAATTCATGTTTAAACAGAAAATGTAACATTCAGGTAGGGCTGTAGAAACGTGATTTTTTTTTTTTTTTGCAATATTCACCCAGAATTACGGTTATAAAGGCAACAGAACAGTTAAGTATCACCTGGGCTCGTAAAGGCGAGTCTCCCTAAAAAAAAAAATCTAATGTCTGACTGGTTCCAGGTTTTCTGCTCAATCCCAATTGAGACATTTTAGACATGAAAAGTCGAACTCACTGAAAGTAGATGGCTCCCTCGTGTGGAGAATGGATTTAAATTGTTCGAGAGCCGGAGACAACTTCCTTCCTCAAAGATAATGATTAACCCAGACAGATAGATAAATGATGTCATTTAAAATAGGAAGTCCAGTTGCAGAAATAAGAGCAGCATAAGAGGATCATTAAAGGGTACGTTTTAATATATGATAATTGTTACTTAAATTTAGATTAAATTCAATTAAATGAATTTAAATATTTGGATTTGATGCATAGTTCATGAGATGGAAGACAGTACTCTAAGTAAGGAGAAGATCTGTAAAAAGTAAAAAAAAAAAAAGAACATAGGTGTTACATTTAGCTCTGTACATGGCCATCAAGCCACCGTTTGTAGAATCTGTACTTACATTTATTATTGTCAAATGTCATATAAAAGACCAAAATGACAAAGTTTACAAAGCAAGTTCCAGATCTTCTTTGTTTGAGTGATCATTTACTGCAAGTCTGGCTCTTCATATGGTTAAGTCATGATTTATGCAGTATTCAGGTACAGTGGATGTTATTTAAAATGTGGGATTGTAGTTATGTATTTAAATGTAAGATTGAAATACATTTTGCATTAAAAGGAAAAGTCTTACAAACTTACAAACTTGCAATTACACACAAAAACAATGATTTGTCAAAAAAAAAAAAAAGAATGGTAATTGATTACTTCCACTCATAATCAATTTAAATTGACTGTATTTATTAAAAATTTAATTATCTTTTATAATTTTACAATAATCACCTAAATCTGTTTCCTCATTTTCATACGTTGGTATTTCGGTTCATTGTTTCGCTTCACCATGTATTTATGGTTTAACTCACTATGTTCTATAAAAAAAAGCAAACCTGTTATTCAAGCGATGCAAAACATTATATATATATTTTTTATATCTATATCAATATCTATACGTAATTTTTTTATTAAAACAAAACAAAAGAAAAGCCTCAATAAAGACCTCTGTGCTGCTAGATATGTGAACTTCCCCGTGATGCATTTGCTTTTCCACCTCAACGTATTTTTGATTTCTCTGGTGTGACTTCTGTGTGATCTGTGCAAAAGGAGCTGTCAAGTAAAGATGATGCGACCTGTCCTGTTCCTGTTTCTGCTCAACGCCTCGGCCTGTTGTGGTTTCGGCTTCAAAGGCTGCTCATTGAACTTCCCCATGACAGACGTCATGTGGTGCTTCAACCAGAACATCGCTAACCTCTCCGATGTTGTTAGCATGATCCCAGACAACTTGACAACGATCAACCTGTCCAGGAACAAGATCGGATTCGTCCCGCCTGGATCATTCAGTAAGTTCCTCGGGCTGAAACGCCTGGACCTGAGCCAGAACCAGCTGGTCTCTCTGAAAGGAGGAGAATTCACAGGCCTGGGTTTCCTGGAGTGGCTCAACCTCACCTGCAACAACATCTCACACATCCACTCCCATGCTTTTGATGGGCTGGCAAGGCTACAAACCCTGCTTCTGACCCACAACGCACTGGCAACCATCTCCCCGGGTTTCTTGAACTCGCTCCCGGCCATTCAAGAAGTCGATCTGTCCCTGAACGCGCTCAAGGCTTTCAGTTGTAGGGACTCTGGTGGATCCTCCACTCTTTTGTGGCTCGATCTTTTCGCGAACAACCTCCAGAGGTTGAACGTGAGCTGTTTCCCTGCCCTCGAGTACATCAGGCTGTCCAACAACTCAAAGCTGGAGCTGCAGGCTGATGTTTTTGCCTCCAACCACAGGCTGAAGAGTCTGATGTGTCAGGGCCTTAAAGCAGACGTGCTGGTGGGACTCTCGCCGGAGACGAAGAAGAATCTCTCTCAGGTGGCGTTTTCTCTGTTTGTGGAGAAATCTCCATTGACTATCTGCGGATTGCTAAAGGGAATAGACCAGCTTCAGAAAGTAGAGGTATGTACACTTGTTATATGCAAAATGCTTTTTAATGTGTTGTAAATATGATGCACATTTAATTTGATACAGGTTGACTTGAAAGGATCCAAGTTGCCTCAGACTAACTCCACCCTTTTGGACTGTGACACCCCACCCACGGTTGTGCTTGTGGATGCAAACCTTGGGGATGTTACTCAGTCATCGCTGGGTCGGGGCAACACGAGCAGACTTTATCTCATCAACTGCGGGTTGAAGCAAATATCTCGTACGACGTTTGACGGTTACCGAGGCCTGAAAACGCTGCAGCTGAATCAAAACAAGCTCGTGATTCAGAGGGACGCCTTCGAAGACCTCACCCACCTCACGTTCTTAAGCTTCGACCGGAGCAAAATTCGTGACATTGACCCCGACTGGTTCGTCCCTCTGAAGAAACTGACCCGCCTGTCTCTCCTCAAAAATGAAATCACCGAGTTGACCACAAAGGTATTCAGCTCCCTTGCTCAACTGGAGCAGCTCTACCTGCAGTTCAACCTCCTGAAATACATCACCAAGAAGCCCTTTAGTAAATTGCGGAGGCTCACGAAGCTCAACCTCAGCTTGAACATCATAGATTTCATCGAAGTCGGCACCTTCCAAGACCTGACTAGGCTCATGTACGTAATAATCTCTGCATTAGCATTTAGCTTTACTCAACTTTCAGTGTTGATTTTGAACACATCCATCTTTCCATTAGATACCTGGATTTAAGTGGGAATAGGATCAAGAGGCTGACACCATATATTCTGTCTGGCCTGATCAATTTGAGGACGTTTGTTCTGTACAATAACCGCCTCCATTTTAAATCTTATGAAGCTCCGTTCATCAACCTTACTTCTCTTGAGGTATGACATTTTTTTTTTACAGTCAAATATTAAGAAAATTGATGCAGTGTCTGCTAAATGCCCTAAATGTAAATGTCTTTTTTTTATCTGTCGTTCTTCTTTGTCCAATTCGGAGTATCTGGAGATGAACTACCAGGGGCCCGGAGGTCAAGGCATCGGTAACATCGGACCACGTTTCTTTCAAAGTCAACGTCGACTTACCTCAGTTGCCATCGGGCACAGCATCCTGCTCAACTTCCATCCTGACGCCTTCGTTCCTCTGGTCAATTTGAAATACCTGTACATAGCCGGAGTGGTTATGAAAACGACCAACCTTAGCACAGTGTTGTCCCCCCTGAAAAACCTGACAAAGCTGACCCTTTTCAGGGCCGACCTCGATGTTCTGCCTGCTAACCTGATGCCTGCAGATAATACACTGCAGATTCTTAAGGTCCAGTCAAACCACCTGCACACGGTGGACAAAAAGCTGCTGGATGCTCTGCCAAGGTACTTAAATGCACAGCACTTAAAGGAATAGTTTAATATTGGGAGAAAATTACTTATATTTATACAATATATATTCTAAATAAATTACTACCACATTTTCATTTTTTCATATGTCCAATAACGGACATATCTGCATCACAAACATAGCACTCAAAAACTTACAGTAAGGGGGTTAACCATGCATTTGAATAAGCAAAAAACTGGAATTTAGGTACTATGTCGATTTTATTTGTACCAGCACATACAGTAGATACATAATTGGTGTGAATTGGAATTTTATAAAATGCATGTGTGTTTCCAGATTGCGTGTTTTGGACATTACGGAAAACCCACTTAGTTGTACCTGTGATAACGCTTGGTTCAAGACCTGGGCCATCCAGAACACTGAGACACAGGTAATAGACGCTGCAGACACTGTGCATAGACCAATTATGTGGGATGGGAGGGGGGCGCATGGTGGCAGAAAAATTATTCTTTTTGTCATAGGATGTCAGAATAAGAACGAAAAATATTATTATCTTCATTTTCATAGGATACCACTTTTGAATACGCCTATTGAAGCAAAACACAGACATTTATGGTTGCAAGCCATTAAATGGGCTGACTGGACTGATGAAAATATCTGGAGTTCTGTTCCCCGTAGTGCTCATTTTTTCTCCACTGTTGATCACACACAATGGCAAATCAATGATGTAGTTTATAAAGACAGCGATCACAAAGCTGGCATTCTCAGCAGGCCTTTTTATAATGGTAAACACCAGA
The DNA here is from genome assembly GCA_029853015.1 of Chelidonichthys spinosus. NCBI lineage: Eukaryota > Metazoa > Chordata > Actinopteri > Perciformes > Triglidae > Chelidonichthys > Chelidonichthys spinosus. The sequence goes on from CM056842.1 coordinate 8,464,240, forward strand.
CAGAAACATTGGAGGAAGCAGTAGTAGCACATAAACAGCTAAAATTATAACGCCACTCAGTAGTAATCCAAGCATTCAATGAATGCAGTAATATATAATACTGGACACAAACTTAGCTACGTTTTGGGACCATGTATGTATAAAGGTCTATTGATATATGTTATAAACCAACTCTTCAATTCCCTCCAGGTGTCCTACCTGTACAGCCTGCAGTGTGACAATGACCGCAGAGCTCCCTACCTGTGGCAGTTTGACAATAAGGCCTGCTCCTATGACCGGGTTTCCTTTGCACTCTTCATCGCCTCATTTCTGGTGGACATGTTGTTTGTATCAGTCTGTCTGGTCTGGCACACACAGGGCCCCACTCTGCGCTACCTGCTGCTCATCCTCAGGGCAAAACTACGTGGACGTAGGCGGGCGGCAGGGGCCAGATTCCAGTACGACGCGTTTGTCTCCTACTGCTCTGAAGATGAGGCCTGGGTGATGGGACAGCTGGTGCCCAATCTAGAGAGGCCTGCTGCTGCCGGTGCACCAGGGCTCAGGCTGTGCCTCCACCACAGGGACTTCCGCCCCGGCGCTGCTGTCCTGGAAAACATCGAGGCGGCCATTTATGGCTCTCGCCACACCATCTGTGTGGTAACACGTCACTTCCTGCGAAGTGAGTGGTGCTCTGTGGAGTTTCAGCTGGCCAGTCTGAGGCTTTTATGCGATGGCAGTGATGTCCTGCTACTGGTGTTCCTGGAGGAGATACCTGAACACTG